>JBAIZL010000002.1:250098154-250453154 GCA_036971475.1 Prosapia bicincta
TCAATAAATAATTTAACCAACAAATATTGAATTTAAATAAATCAAGTTTTCTGCACACAAATATACAGAATACGAAAGGAAAATTACATCTGAAACGTTTACACTCTTTTATGTTTGCCATTAAATTGTTTTACATACTTTGAATCTATGAGAACTTTACATTATTTTAAAATTTATGGCATGGCACATGATATAAAAAAGAGATTGCCTTTACATAAATAAAATACATTTAAATTTAGCTATTCGACATTTAAAAAATTGCTATTGCATCATACAAAAATTATTAACACTACCAGCATTAAAAAAAATTAAAACTTGTATTGATATGCCGTGACCATTTAAAGTTTGAAAGGTAAATTTGGATTTTAAATCACTTTATGTTTAAAATTATAACTTATCTGAACTGCAATATGTGAGTTAGAACATGGATCTTGAATCAGATCTCGCCATTCAGCATTTTGGATTTTCGTTGGTTTAGTTTTGGAACCTCGCCCGGTGTTGAGTGTTAGAGTTGCAACATTTTTTATAACAAAATAAAAAGATATATGATAATTTCACATAATTAAAACTTTAAAATTAAAATATCCCTTTTTGCTCGCCGCATCTTGCGACGTCTGTACTCGAGAAGTCTAACCGAGAAGAGAGTTAATTATAGTCACTACACGGTGTTTCAACTTTAATTTACACTTTCAAGCTATCATTTACAATTTTTTTAAAATTTTATATTTTAAAATGTATATCTCGCTTTGTTTTCTGAAGCTGCTGTAATATGTAACAGTACTTAAAACAATGTTACAAACTTTAGAATATCATACAATGAATGACACGAAAGTGACTAATAATGAAGTAGCAAAATAATGATACAGAAATACCCAACAGTAAGTGTTTAGACTCTTAATGGAGTCAGATTACCAAATAAATATAATTTAATAGTATAAAACAAAGATATTACTCCATTTGTACAAAATCATTTATTTATGTATTCTCTATGCACTGCAGTGGGGTTTTTGTTAATCCTCCCCTTTCAATGCCAGTTGGTATGTTTCTCAAATTTTCAGGTTAGGCTTTAATAACACCAGACGCAATGTCTTGAGTTAATCCTATATCTTGAAACCTCTTTAGACCGCTTAACCAAATTGGCAAAATAATTATTTTCGAGTTTTTCTTCATTTGAAGCGAGAAAATTGACTTTGAAGAATGTGAAAACCGACATTGTTTACAGAACAAAGATCTATCGTTGTTTCTTTGTGGGATTAGGGATGGGATAAAGGTTTTGAAAACCAGTTAATATTACTTTAACGTGAAAATTTGATATTTTAATAATGCAAAAGATATATATTTATAATTTTCTAAATACTTTTTCAATTTGAGCTTTAGTGGAGTAATAGAATATATGGTATAACCGATTGAAAACTTGTACAAGATATGTGTAAGGAGAATGTTAACTAATGTATTACCTAATTATTATTACTAATTATTACTAATTAATTGCGTATATAAGTTACGTAAAACATTACGTGTGGTGTATGATATTTGATGTTAAAAAAGTTTTTCAAATAATATTTCATTCATTAAATTTAATTAATTATTTGTAGATTTATATGGGAGATAACGCATTCACAAAGGGAACAAGGTATGCAATGTAGCTAATCCGTCCTACTTGGTTTTAAAATAAGTGATAACATATGATTTCATATGATATTATGTTATAGGCTGTATAGTAAAAGGAATAGGTTGTGTTACTATATTTATATTATTTCTAAATTATAAGTAAAACGGTTTTTTTTGACATTAGAAGAAACTAAAATAATTTTATTTCATATTGATTAATAATATTATTCTTCTATTAAGAATTATGTTACCTGGAAACTATTCCTTTTTGCTAAACAATTACTATTGAACAGGTTTGTTTAAAGCACCCTACATAAAGTGTAATACTAGTATTTATAAAAGGTTAATGGGTAATCAAAAATATGTATCGACAAAATTAAAAGCGAGAAAATAATTAAAAATAAAATCAGAAATAAAATTTTGGGTTTGATGAACCTCGAGTAAAATAAATCATTTTCAAGTAGTATATGTTTTCGAAATAAATTCATCTAACACCGAGTCTGGGTTTATTTTGTGTGCAACTAATTATTAAAAACAGATACCTATTTATGTTCAGATAATTCACGACTTCTTCATTTTGTAAGAAAAGAATATTAGGATCAGACGAGTAAAAGCAATTCTTGAAAAGCAAAGGCCCAATAATGTTTAAGTAGTGTAATTGAGAAGGAAATAATGAAGCCCGTATTATTTGCATGGTTTGCTGAAAGCACGTCTTAATGCTTTCATTGGCTCGCAAAATCTACAATCGTAAAGCCGAGATATTTTATTCTTTTATTAGTCATTCGTTACTTAATTAGGTCCTAGTATAACATTTACAATAATTTAGAAATCATATCTTGAAAATTATATCAAAGCCGCTCGAAATAAACTTTCGATTAAGCCTTTCGATTTACCTTAATAAAAAAAATTAATTTTTATTTTCCTTAAAGTTTTTATTATAGAAATAAAATTAGAAACTTTCATTTGTCCATAAGTAACTAATAACTCTCTCAGTTATCAGATATTATTACATTTTTTTTAAAAAGAAGAACGTCAGACAAATTCAGCGTCTAAATATAGATTGAACTTGTCGAGGACCATTCAAGTGAATAATTCACCCAGCGCAGAAATATTTTTTATAGCATGATTTTATCACTGGGAACTCATTAAAAAGCTGTCTAAAATATGCAAATGGGTCTTAAATCAGTGTCCGACAGCAAGTCTACCAATACCTTTAAAACCATTTTCCCCCTTGTTCTGATGCCCCTGTTTTTCAACTTGTGTAGACGAATCAATTAATGAAGTGTCCTTCTTTTCATAGGAAATGTGAACTAAAGATGTTGATGGCGTTTGGTCATTTACTAAATTTTAGACGTGCGAAATCCTGAACTATGTCTGAAGTGGTCGCCATAACCACTCATTGGTTTAATACTATGACCACATTCCAAGTTAACAGGAATTGCTCTGAATTTTATCCGATCTTTTTAACAGATGTTAGTTACTTTACTAAGCACAAAAATTAAGTGAGTCTTGATTCCATATATATATATATATATATATATATATATATATATATATATATATATATATATATAGAATATCAAATGTGTTTTCCTGTTAGAATATTTTTAAGATCAAATAATACACACAAATACAGGAATATTTAATTTATTGAACAATAAACTCAAAGCTTTTCGTTGGCTTACATTACCAACTTCTTCAGGAGTTACAATATTAAGAATGATAAAACAAACTGTCTAACAAACATATGTTTGTTAGACAGTTTGTTTTATCATTCTTAATATTGTAACTCCTGAAGATGTTGGTAATGTAAGCCAACGAAAAGCTTTGAGTTTATTGTTCAATAAATTAAATATTCCTGTATTTGTGTGTATTATTTGATCTTAAAAAAATATATATATATATGCGAAGCTTCCAATCCTTCCCTTTCCTTTACATTTTGGCTTTAAACATTGTATAGAACGTAAATATAAGGCCCAATTTGTCAGTTGAGTTGAGTTTCGATTTTCATTGTATCTTATCTAAATAAAAATCATTAACGTAAATCACGGATTTCCAAAGGCAAAATTTATTTAATGAATTTATAGTATAATTTTTATTGATTTTTTTCTTTTAGTACACACTCTTGTTATATACATATATATATATATATATATATATATATATATATATATATATATATATATTTATATATATATATATATATATATATATTTGTTCAAATTTTCAATCGGGATTAAAACACGTTTTATTCGTCAACGTAAGATTAAACACTTTTTTTTTAACTTGTAGTAAATGACATTTGATGTTAATACAGTATTTTCAAACATTAATTCATTAATTTAATTTAGTTAATTAGTTTGGATAATTATGTTCGCTTTCAATTTTTTGTTGGGTGAGAGATTCGATGTTACTGATTTCTTCTATAAAGAGTGTAGAAAGTAGCTTCGCTGTAGAACACGTTTTCTATCCTGGTTTTGGTTGTGAATCTTTAAAAGCTGTTAAAGTTCAGAAAACGATTGCCCTTCTTCCGCCTTGTTAATTAAAGAAGGGCGTTTTCTCCTAAGCTCTAGACAGTTGGAGGTGCAGTTGTTTTGTTAGCACCTGGATAATATTATTCTAGTACAAATCAGATAGCATTTCCTGCAGCATCGTGTTTAACCTAAAAGTCCTTAACAATTCTTCATTGGCTATGAAGTGTAGGAACACAATTCGTCTTTATAAATAGAGTTAGTCTACCTCATTCTTTACACATTATGCAATATGTTTCAATAAAACAAACCAAAAAGTATCCGTCTATTATTTTGGGTAATTATAAAGTCCACGCCAACTTATCAATATTATAAACCATTAAATCGTTGATAAAAACGCTAATTATTTTCCAGCAATAATCTTGTTACGTGCTCTCTAAATAATAAGCGAATTATAATTTGTAGGCCAAAGGCGAGCTTTAACGTTTAGTAAAAAAACACGCGTAATAAAAGCTCTGGCGTTTTGTATGCATAAAATGAAGTGTTGAGTTCGCGGCCTTCTTGATTAAACCGTCTTGCTGACTTGATTAAAATTCTTATATTTCATCGCCAGCCAAAAGTATATAAATACTTTAAACGTATAATAACGGTTTTGTTTTTCACTTGCAGAGCAGAGAATACAAGAGCGATTGTCATATTCGAGTTAACATCAACATTACTTAATGAGATATTCTGTCAGCGTGCATTTCGCACCTATTTAATGTAATGGGTTACTTTATGTTTGCATGTATATGAACCTCGATGACCTTCCTCTAAGTCTTTATAATCAGTAACAATATATAGTATTGCGACCAAATAGGAAAAGGTAGACCTGTCAAATGCTTTATAGTAAAATGTATCATTTATTTTCCAATTCTCACGATAAAACTTATTTATTTTATTATCATTCTAAAATAATGTATCATTTTTGCTGTCACGTTTAATTTATTATTAATTAGTTAATGAGTTATTAATGAGTTACCGTCAACATAACCTAATTATGAGATATTTTTTCAGCGTGCATTAGCCCCTTCTGAATGTAATGTATTAGTATATGTTTGCATGTATATGAACCTCTATGACCTTCCTCTAAGGCTTTATAGTCAGTAACAATATATAGTATTGCAACCAAATAGGAAAAGGTACACCTTTCAAATTCTTAACACTAAAATGTATAATGTTTTCCAAATTCCTACGATACAACTTATTTCTTATATTATTATTGTAAAAATATTGAATGTATCATTTTCTTTGGTATGTTTAATTTATTATTAAAGTTGGAACGAAAATGTAAGTTGGCAGTTTTTATTATTCCCAATTCGTTGTAATTGACACTTTAGCAATTCAGTGTAAAAGTATATATACGCATATATATATATATGTAGCTTTGCAACACTGTTTTCTTGTATTCACTAATCACTTTCACTATATGTACTTAAACAAGTATCTTACTTAGTATTTATGCGAGGTAACTTTCAAAGATTGGTCGTATCTCCATCATCGGGCATTACTGATCGGGCCTTGTAGTAGACTGCGGGGAATTCCACACAGCTCACAGTTTACTACAACCCCCGGCCAGTGATGCCCGATGATGGAGATACGACCAATCTTTGAAAGTTAACTTTCATAAATACCAAGTAAGATTCTTGTTTAAGTACATATAGTGAATATATATACATATATAGTGATATATATATATATATATATATATATCACACTGCATTTTTATCTACCTATCAATTTATATTTCTTATTGCAGTGTTCAGCAATCATTCATAATTAAAGATTTTCAAGAAACCTGTATCCCGTCTTAGATAAACCAGCTCCACACAGCAACAAGTAAGAACTGATTTCACAGCTGGCATTAGCTCTTTAAACCGTTTACTGAGTTATCTTTTTTGAAACATTTATTCTCCCGTTTTAAAACCCATCTAAATAAATGTTTTACCCTAACGTATAAATAGCCCAGCTTTTTCCACAATTGCATAATATTATTATTTCGTTTTCAACCCTGACAATTGCCATATTCAGAACAAAGTGTTGGGTCCCGAAATTGATAAAAGTAAATATTTTATATACTTGTTCATCTATGCTTCAGCATCCCCACCTTTGAAGCACTTAAATGCATAGCCAGGACTGAAAAGGAAAAGGAACAAGTAAACTGTTTCTTTACGGTTTTCCTGAGACACAGGACGCAAATCGCACTAGAGCATAAATTTAAACGCAGTCCTCATGTAAATCGTTGTAAGTCAAATATCAGCCTTTGTAATACGCTAGGCCTACAGTACTTTTCGAATCGTGCGTCGAATAATTTCCTGAAAAGCTTGAAGCAGGATATTAAAACCTCACGAGAGAGAATTAGATATCAAAGTGTGTGCGGTCAGCCTATTCCATTGCTTGAAGGGATATATTGTGTAGTATACACCAGTTCAAGGTGAGAAAATTCGGCATAAATACATATAAATCTTGTATTATTTTTAGTTGTTGAAACATTGTTCCGTCTCGTAATGGTGGATCTATGTTGCAACACCACTATTGGTCCTGCCGAAGTGGTCCCATTTGTATCATAGCGATCCAAACGTTTTTGGCAGATGTCCAAGTGAGTTTGTTTATGCAAGTGTGTGAGTCGATTTCTGTGCAAATCGTCTTCAAACTCGATGAAACCCTATGCGACCATTCCAGTCCTCGGAGGTTAGTTGCCTAAAATGGTACCACGGGTTATGTACTTTTCCCCCGGTAGTTTCGTGGGGGTAGTGGTTTCAAATGCTAGTGTAGACTCTGTTTAAGGATCTAAGGAATTAGAGTTTGCGGCGAAGAGGTGAAGGCGGGATTCAGGTACTCCTCGCCAAATATTCATCTTCAATCATCTTTATTCATCATCATGTTCTTATTCTTCCTCGTCATCGTCTTCTGCTTCTTTCTTATTTCACTCTACTACTTCTGTTCAAATAATGTGCCAAAATCTTCGATGAATGTCCCTGACACACCTTCCTACCACAAAAAACGGATCACTGAGCTTTACTCTTCTTAGGTGCAAATAGAAAGCGGAACAGACATGATTATCTGCACGACAGCGATATCGAAACTAACCTAGCAGCTTGAAACTTGCACAGACATAACAACAAATAAATCAAGGAAAATATCATCAACGAAACACGATGGTACCACCAACATAAACACAAATATAACTGAGTTTCAGGAAATAATAGGCTTACCCTTATAACATCTAAAATTAAGAAACATGTCACAGATATATATTGAAAGGTGTAATAACAATTGTTTTAAAAGGAAATCGTAAAATATAATTTTTCAAAACATACACTGCTCAGGATAAATAAAGTTGATAATGAAGCTATTGCACTAAATCTGTCAGCTATTTTATTTTCCTGTGCTAGTCGTCGGCAATGTTAGACGATTAACTGTAAGGATCGTTGCTCTATGCAATTACATTAGGGTTAGCAACCCCTTCACAACTTACAGTTCACGACATTAATGTTTTGCTACCAGATGTGGGTTAACTGCTGTACTAACATTCCTTAATAGAGCTGCAAGGTGTGTTTTATCGTGCGAAAATAAAATTATTCGCTCAACCTTAGCGTTTATTCTGCGTTTTCAATTAAGTACAAAGATATACAGTTGTATCACCTTATTAAACGATTCGGAACTAAAAGCGCTACTTTCTCTTTACTGTGCTAGTTATGATTGTACTCTCCTATTTCAGTTTTAGTGTAATATTTCATTTATATATTTTTTCTTGTATATCTCCATTTCTTATTTAGAGTCATTCTTGATAGTGTGAACTAATATTATTAATTGTAAAACAGATTAGCATATTATAATATATTTTTCGTCACGTATAGTACAATTTACTTCATGCATTTGAAGTTATTGCCAAAATAGGTAAACAGAGGGTAAATTATTCCAGGAGTAATTTCAACAGAAGCACAATAAAATCATACGATATCACTTGGTTTAATCAAATATTTTAAATTTCTAAATATATGAGGGGTTACATTTTATAATCAATTAAACAATACTCCAAATAAAGATTAATTTGAAAAGATATCATCTGTTAGCATAGGCTACATTTCAACATCTTTTGAAAAAAAAACGCGTTGATCTTCGCACGTTCGCCTAGCTTTTGTGTAAATTACTAACTGCCCACCTCATATTATAGTGCGGACGCGAAACCGTGCACGTAGAATTGAGAGTTCGCAGTAGACGGGACGAAAGGTACAGGATTAGTATAAATACTTTCCTAGGAACATGATAAGGACTGTTAAAACACTGACTTATATGATACGGCCAATATTAGATTAATTCAATGAAAACACTTCGTGTAGTACCATTTCTGAAAACATGTTACATATTGAGAGTGCGCGATACATCACCAGCTTCTGCATCCGATATGTCTACACATATTCCATGAAAGTTTGTTTTTCATACCGAAATTAACGTATCTCAAGCTAGTCAATATTTTGACAGTCTTAATCATGTTTTTGGGAAAGTATTTATACTGACTCTCTACTTCTCGTCTCGCCTACTGGAATCTCTCAAGGCCAAGAACACGGTTAAGTGGTCCTTACACTGCACTTATTAACTCCCATGCAAAGTTGTTCTACATACTACTTCATAGGAGTTACACTTTAAGTACATTTTCCACCCAATCTTTGTGTTTATTTAAGGCACAAAATGTTTTTCATGTATACATTGTCCACTGAGTCGATTCAGAGTGTAACTGTAAAATAATCTCACCGAGGCTTAAATCCGAGTATTAGAGTCTGACCTAACAACTCCTAGGATATATTTACGTCTGCAAATCTACGCCCAACCACATTAGTTATAGAGTTATCCGGATTTCCTAGGTAGGGGGGGTTATTATTATGCATACATGCGAAATTTTCTCGTTAGTCCAAATGACATACGAGTTATATTACTGGATGGGGAATTACATTTTATCCTTTATTTAAATGACGCAAGGATGTCGCAAATTACGTTTTGTAAACGTTATGTTTCAAGTTGAAAACGGAAAAGGAACGACTTAATCCAGCGTAATATGTAGTAAAGAAGGAAATTCTAAATCTTTTCCAATTATTGGACAAGACTGGTGGCTAGAGAAATCCATGAAAGTAACACGTAATATATATCAAACATATTTTTAAGTAAATTCAAATTGGGTTAACAACGAACATTTTTACTATAGTTACTTTTTATTATATAATTACAATTAATAAAAAACATATATATATATATATATATATATATATATATATATATATATGTATATATATTAATATATAGTAGGAATTGAAGGGGATAAAAACGTAAATTCGGTTTTGTTATCTTCCAACAAAAAAATTATTAGGATACAACAGCTGAATAAAGGTAAAGGACTAGACCTAGTGCACGTATTTATATGTCGCTAACATTGTGTTCAAGTTGTGTTGCTGACTTATCTGCACTCTGTTGGCAGAGACGCGAATTAACTTTAACAGTAAATCACACTGACGATGACTGGGCCAAGTAGAAACTCTTCAGATAACGTTGTTTCGTAATTTGTGAGGTTCGCTTCGATATCTTACTGAGGATCTTGGGAACGCGTTAACACACATTTCCTCAACATGACGGAATTAATTTGGAAAAGGTTGATATGAAACCATGCCAGGAGATATAACTGTGTGCATTAATTTCTTACAAACAAAATAATAGAAACGAAACAAACTCATTAGGAAACAATATTAATTGAAAAAATTAAAATTTGATTGGAGTGTGATTCAAGTGTTAAAGTATGAAACGCATTACTTACAATGCTTTCATTCAATGTTTTTTTTTTTTTTTTTTTAATAGTTAGTAACTCTCCATATTTTATGTTATTGCGTTTAGTTTCTGCCATTCCATTTTTGCTACCAGTTACTGAAAATAATAAATTGAAACTTTATTGATTCTGGTTGTAAATCTGATTAGTTTGATTTGTTTAAAACAGTTTTGAAGTACATCTTACAGTTTGTATTTATGAGAAATACAATTTACTGAATACTCAAAAGTACAATTATTTGTATTCCCAGAAAAAACAAATTACTGTATTCTCACCAATACAATTTACTCTATTTTAAGAAATGCGATTTACTGTATTCTAAGAGTAACAATTTACAAATTAAGAGTAACAATAAGAAGTAACAAAGAGTAAGAATTAAGAAATAATCTTAGAAATACAATTTACTTCTTTCGCATAAATACAATTCACTGTGTTTTCGACACACAATTAACTCTATTGTAAGAGATACAATACACTATATTTTATATAACTGTATTCTCTGAAATACTATTTAGTCTATTTTAAGAAATGCAATATTCCATACTCTCAGAAATACAATTTACTGTATTTTCAAAACTAAAATTAATAGGTTCTCATAAATACAAATGAATTTGTGTTAAATACTAAATGAAAAATGTTTCCTCGACGCCCACCGTTCTCACATCCTATGAATTTAACGTACCCTGTGGTACGCTAAAGTCACAGTTTAGTATATATTTCTAGATGGTTTTATCTCCTAATAATATCCCAAAAATCATACGACTTATCCACTCTGTATGATCGGCATCGGAACTGTCAACCCCGTAGTTTGCTCAATATTGCGTTCAGGTCAACCCTACTTCACCACATACACATATTAACGAAGATTTTGTTTAGTAACTTATTTAATTTCTTTGAAAATGTGAAGCTTATTTTAGAGAAACAAATCCTTAACCCTCTTGGATAATCATACTTTCAAGAAAATAAATCGGAGAAAACTGTCTTACCTGTGGTGTGTAAATTTGTAAGTATAAACTCACAAATAAAACTGTGAATAACTGGTGTTGTGCAATGGTAAATAGCCCGCAGTAGGAATGACCCTAGAATAGCGCGCCCACCCCTAAACTCAGCCGCTACGTAACCTAGGACTATAGGGGTAGTTTTGGATGATGCTCAAGGTCACCCCAGCCGTGACCCTAGACCAAGGGGTGGTTTCGACCACGTTCAGGGGGGTAGGGGGTAGTTTTTCGAAAAAAAAAAAAAAAAAATCGGCCGCTACGTAACCCAGGACTGTAGGGATAGTTTCGGATGATGCGGGCGGACGTCGTGACCCCGACCCTAGCTTTGGGGGTGGTTTTGAACACGTCTAGAGGGGTTGGGGGTAGTTTTTCGAAAAAATTTAATTCCAACACACTAACCTAAGCCAGCCAAAATGGATCTAACCTAACCTAACCTAAGTGTAGGGGGTGACCTCGGCTACGTTCAGGACATTCCCCGGCGGATGCTCCGGGGGTAGATTGGGGGTGGGGCGATTTTCGATAAAATTTTGGAACATGTGCTTTGTCCGATAGGGTGTGTAACCTAGGACTATAGGGGTAGTTTCGGATGTTGCAGAGGCCTGATGGCGACCCTCACCCAACCCCTAAGTGCGGTTTTGACCAAGCCTAGAGGGGCGGTAAATGGAAAAAAAATAAATTCCAACCAACTAACCAAAGCTAGGCAAAACGGATCTAACCTAAGTGTTGGGGGACATCTCCGGTACGTTTAGGACCTTCCCCGGGGGTTGTCATGGACGAAGGCAGCCCTGAAAGACCTTGATCACTGACTACGTCTAGATGTAGTTATTGGAAAACCTCGCTAGCCAAATTGTATCTAACCCAACATACTCCTAATTACAAGGGCGATCTTAGCTACGTTTAGGACCACCCCATGGTGTTGATCATAGACTATGGGGTTTATAATCGACTAACCTAAGCCGGCCAAAATGTATCTAACCTACCCCTAGTAGATTGGGCGATCTCAGCAACAAACAGGACCATCTCTGGGGGATGTTATGGACGAGAGGAGGCTCTGAAAAGCCTTGATCATAGACTATTGGGTGTATTTGACCGTGTCTAGAGGTGGTTATTGGAAAAAAAACTAATCAGGCAAGCCTATGACGTAACAACCTACCCCACGGACAGTCTCAGGATCTGCCCCTGAGGTGGCTACCAACGTGGGTGATATCGCGAGATATAATTGATTAATATATATGAAATATCAAAGCTCGAATGATCCCAGGGCCCACCCAGGTAACGTGGGCCACAGGTTGATTGCTAAACAAAACAGTGGGCTACGATCCATGACTAGCTAGCGACCCGCGCTACAGATTATCAAAAAACATATAGAGTATGGCCCACCTTTTAGAGGCGAAATAGTGTAACAAGGCCTTATAGCCTGAGTGAACAAGCCTAACCTACATGTGCAACCATGCAGAGATAACGCATAGAACCGCAAAGACACCTGGTGACCGCTATAAACCGCACATCCGTGTTGTGAGACAAGGCTATTGTAATTGTGTCAACAAACGTATCGATTTATTACGCATGCTAGTAAAAAGTAAACAAATAGCTGTGGAAGAGTCCATCCGAGAGGGGTGGACGAGTCCATTCGAGATGGACCGATTTCTATTAATCTCGGCGGGAGATTCCATTTGGTATGGAGGGGCAGGCGTCTATGAAGTATAAATCCCATCGCGAAAAACAATACTTGCCATACAGCTTTGGAAGAAGAAACATTCTGGTAAGCTATCTTTTGTTACTTTTCTCGTGGGAAATCTGTAGCCTATATTAAAGCAATCGCTATTCATTGCGACTTGTGAGTCGAATAACTCGTATAATCTAATATCATTGTTGATCTGAATATTTATGAAAACAAATTAATCACAATATTTTAATAATTATCTAACAATTGTTAGTATTAGCAAACAACTAGATTTAATTTTAAATTGTTCAACATATACCGTTGTCAATCTTAGTAATCTTATTCTAGTTATTTTCTCAAAACTATTTCACATAGAATCAATTTGAATATATAGCATATACCTGTGTTAATTTAAGATCTATTGTAGTGACTTGTATCTGTAAAATGGCCGTACGTGTTGTATCAACGGAACAGACATATGTACGGAAATTCCGTTTGAACGGGACTAGAGTGACATTCAACTTTAACCCCGTACCAGCCACGGAAAACGAGCTGATGTGGGTGAGACGAGGGCTAGAGGAAATCCTAGAGACGATGAAGAACAACGCTACCGAAGACATACAACTGGGCTTCACCATGCAGAGCCTAAATCTCCGAAACCACGCCCCTGGATATATTGCATTTAGAGCTGCCTCTGCGACAACTGTGGACGCCTTGTTTAACATCCTAGGCTCAATAATCCAGAGTAACGCTAATACATTTAAAGCCGACGACACCTTCAGAGTGACCTGTACAAAGGTTAAAGTACCTGTAGGGCGAGGGCGTGGGCGTGTAAGATCCGGACTGTATAATAACTTCATAGAAGAATCGCACTGTAGGAAAGGAATTGTTACGATTAAAAACACAGACAACCTCTGTTTACCCCGTGCTCTGGTTGTAGCTATAGCGCATGCGTCAAGAGACCCAGAGTACAAGCTTGTGTGTAGGGACAGATGCAAACGTCAAACCAACAGAGCAAAACAGCTAATGACGGACGCAGGGGTGCAGATAGGAGAAGGTGGTGCAGGCATTAGAGAGCTGCAACAGTTTCAAGATTTACTCGCCGATTATAAAATCACCGTCTACAATTACGGCAACAAAGGTCGTGATATCTACTTTGAAGGCGACGTTCAGAATCCCAAGCATAAGTTAAACTTGTTATATCACGCCAACCACTATAATGTTGTTACAAGTCTGACAGGTGCGTTCGCCTGTAGTTACTATTGCGAATTGTGTCATGTCCCATACGATAAGCGCCTGCGACATAGATGCTCAGCCCAATGCAACTCTTGCAAGAGGACCCCGCCGTGTGTGCTTGAAGACGACGGCATCCTGTGTGGCGACTGCAATAGACAATTTCAAAATAGAGCCTGTTTTAAGGCGCACATGAAGAGCGTATGCCGGGCTATAAGGAAGTGCCCAGACTGTAATAGATACATTCTAACAAGGCTAAGAAAAGCCCCTCACGTTTGCGGCGAGAACTATTGTAAAGTGTGTAAGGATTACAAGCCTGCAGGCCATCTGTGCTACATGAGAATTGATACACGTCGCCCGTTATCAACCAACTTCCTGTTTGTCTTCTTTGATCTTGAAACTCGACAAGACGAAGTCATTAACGACGCTCGTGTGCATCGAGTCAACCTGTGTGTATCCCAGCAATACTGTTGGATGTGTATGAACGGCGGCGGCGCCTGCCTACAGTGCACGGATAGAACCAGAGTGTTCAGAGAGGATCCCATCAACGGGTTCATGGCGTACCTAATGGAAGTGCGAAAGGCGTACAAGAAGGTGATTGTTATCGCTCACAACGGCCAGGCCTTTGACTTCCAGTTTATCCTAAAGTACGTGATAGAAGAGACACAGTTTACACCCGAACTGATTATGCGAGGCACCAAGGTCATCCTCATGGAGATTGATAACACAAAGTTCATCGATTCTCTCAACTACATGCCTATGGCTCTATCAAAACTGCCTAAAGCTTTCGATCTGCCTCCGGAAAAGAAAAAGGGATATTTTCCGCACCTGTTCAACACGTTGGCAAACCAAACGTATGTAGGCCCCATGCCTGCCAAAGAGTACTACTGCCCCGACTCCATGTTTGACAAGAATCACGAAGAGTTCACACGATGGCACGACGAGCAGGTGCGCAACGAGTACGTCTTTGACTTTCAAAAGGAGATATTCGAGTACTGCCTATCGGACGTGGAGATCCTGGCACAGGCGTGCCTGAAATTCAGGGCCTGTTTCCTACAAGAGTGCAATGTTGATCCGTTTCTAGAGGCGGTGACTATCGCCAGCGCATGTAACCTGGCGTTCAGAAGGAACTTTCTGAAACCAAACACCATAGCCATACTACCAAAGGCTGGCTACCGCCTGGCCGATAAACAATCGTATATCGCTTTGCAATGGTTGTTGTGGCTCGAAACAGAGGGCAACCTGCGAATAAGTCATGCAGGTAACGGCCGAGAGATGAAGGTCGACGGGCTGTGCACAGAGACAAACACCGTGTACGAGTTCCAAGGATGCTGGTTCCACGGCTGCCCCAAGTGCTTCCCCAACGGACGTGACGCTGCTCTGGAGGACGATCCGGCGGACACGCACAACGCACGCTTCGAAAGGACAAGGGCCAAGAACGCTAAAATCGCACAGGCCGGCTATCAGGTCGTCGAGATGTGGGAGTGTGTATTTAGGCAGCAGAAGAAGGACGACAAGTCCATGGATTACCTCGACAATCATCCCGTCCTCAACGCAGCGCCTCTCAACCCTCGCCACGCATTCTTCGGCGGCAGAACTGGAAATATAAAGACCTACTGCGCCGCTAAAGAGGACGAAACCATCCAGTACGCCGACGTGTGTTCCCTCTACCCTTGGGTATGCAAGTATGGAAAATACCCGATTGGACATCCAAAGCTGGCTGTCGGCAACGACGAATGCAGGAAACTGGGGATGAGCGCCGAAGGGTTGCTCAAGTGCACAATTCTGCCGCCTACATCGCTCTACCACCCCGTATTGCCGCTAAAGATGAATAACAAGCTGATGTTTGTACTATGTCGGACATGCGGCGAAACTCTCAATCCTGGCGATTGCGATCATACGGTGGACGAGCGGGCTCTGACGGGCACATGGACCATGGACGAGATACGCAAGGCCGTAGAGAAGGGTTATGTTGTTGTGGAAATGCACGAGATGTGGCAGTACGAGATGGCTTCAGGGAACGACGGCCTGTTTAAGGATTTTATTAATAAGTTTCTAAAGATGAAACGGGAATCGTCAGGCTACCCCGGCTGGTGCAAAACTGAAGAAGACAGGGCAAAGTATGTAGAAGATTATTTCACCAACGAGGGTGTCCGTTTGGACCAATCAAAGATTGTCAAAAATGAAGGATCCCGTTCGTTGGCCAAACTAATGTTGAACTCGTTTTGGGGAAAATTTGGACAGAGGGAGAACCAGACTAAAACGTCGATTATCAGGCAGCCTCAGGAACTGTTCAAAATGCTGCAGAGCCCATCCATTGACGTCAACCACATTCAGGAAGTAAACGAAGACGTATTGGTAGTGAATTGGCAGTTTGCGGATGACGTTTGCGAGATACTGCCCACCGTCAACGTTGTGCTGGCCGTCTACACTACCGCTCACGCCCGGTTAAAGCTTTACGAATATATGGACGCTCTCGGCCCACAACTTATCTACAAGGATACAGACAGTGTGGTATACCTTCATAGGGAGGGATTGCCAAGAGTGGTGACTGGAGATTATTTAGGCCAGATGACTGACGAGCTCTCGGAATACGGCCCTGGTTCCTACATTACAGAATTCGTCTCTGGAGGTCCTAAGGTCTACGCCTACAAAGTATGGTCTACAAATAAAAACAAACACGTGACCGTGTGCAAGGTCAAGGGCCTGACTCTCAATCTCGGCACATCAGCCTCGGTCAATTTTGAATCGATGAAGCGGATGGTTTTGGAGGGTAGCGATCCTATCGTAACCACCAGCGATAGGATACGCCGCACAGAAGATCGTGACGTCATCACCACGTCAGAAAGTAAAATCTTCAGGTTAACTGGTGCAAAGAGGAAGTTGGACGAGGACGACGGATACAATACACTGCCCTACGGTTACAAACGCCCTCGCATGAGCGATTAGCCACGCACTGTAAATATTCAACTTGACAAACGCTAATAGATTAATTTTGTATTAATTCTGTAATGTGGTTAGATAAGCATATTGTAATTCAGCCTAACAAAAGCTAGATTATATATAGGTATTATTTATTCACATTGATTACTGTCTAGTGATTAGGTAAACATATTGTATAAACAGTCTGTTAAGCAGAAGCTAGATTATATATATATGTATTAATTATGCACATTGATTATCTATATATTGTATAAATATTCAACTAGATTATATATAAGTATTAATTATGCACAATGATTTGCTATGTTTTCTATAAATATTCAGACTAACCAACTTATGGCTACAAAATTCCACGAATGAGTAAACAATATGAATAGCTGACGAATGTTGATTTTTTCACACACACAAATGTTTTTGTAAAGTAATTTGACCCTCCTGCTTGGCGGGTAGTGTGAAAGAGACGAATGAAAGCCCACTGGCGAGGCTCTGCGTAGCCCGTAAGGTTGTATGCATCCCCTCTGGAGTGGCCGTAAAGGTTCGTAAGGGTGAATGTACTTGTCAAGCAGGAGGGTCGTTGATATACGGAGGCATCATTTTGATTTTGGAGGATGTCACGATGGAGTAGGCGGGGCTTGGGGCCTCTCCTTTCCCCCTTCGGGGGATATTTGTGTGAACAAAGTATAGACAATATTATTGCAATAACCTTTGTGTTATATATTTTATACTTGTAATCATTTATTTGAAGCACCTATTATATTGTAAAACATACAGATTTAGAATTTTAGACTTTACAGAGGCCTGATAGTACTATCTATGACTTTGCTGTGTTTTGCTGCTAATCAGTTTATATTTTTGTTAGATTTAGCATTAGACCTATGACATGAATTGTATTTAGCCTAAATTATGCCATGTGATTGGAATATTTATGAGATATGTCTAAGCTAGTGTCTATAGTTGATGTATTAATTACCTAGATATGTCTAAAATTTTTTTTTAATTGTGTATAAAGCAATTGTAATTAGATTTAAGATTGAATGTTTAGTTTTGTACATTGTTCAGATCATAATGTTATTGTAATTATACAGTTTTATTGTCAAATGACTATTACTAATTACCTTATCCTGTGTTGACCTTTGCATTAAGTGCAAGCACATGTAAACATAGTCGCTTGAGGGATCACACTGCATTAGACTCTTAGCGTAGCGGATGTCTGTACTCTTGATGGTTCAATGCACACCCATTGAGAAATTGTCAAATGACTAGCGTCAGAACATGATCATAGGCACTGGTATGTAACTGTCCTGTAGATAGCAAATATAGGTGGCAAGTTAATCCTATACAGATGACCGCCCGGACGCCGTCTTGACCGACATTGTGTTTGACGTCATTTGCTGCGGTTATGTCCAGAGTGTGCTATTGCGGTCGTAACAATATTACTGTAAAGGTTTTAGACAAGCATTGTCGAGCTGTGTGTATGTTCTACACCTGCAATGAAGCGTAATAACACTGTTTATTGACTTGTAGGCCTATGTACCGTATCATGCATATTGGTTTAAAACAGAATGTGTGTAGATTTACAGGTATTTCGACCTAACACAATATGTATGCCTATGTAGGTTAACACCCATATATACTTAATATAGGTTTACGTGGATATTGGCTAAACACAATCTGTAGGCTAATGTAGGGTAACATAGATATTGGATTAATACAGAGAGAGAATGTAGGTGTCCTTGCTTACTAGCTTGTTGCGTAACATACATAATGGTTTAATACAGGCTGTATACTATTGTGATTGTTAGTTGTTTTACCACTCCAAGGTAGCTTTACCTAAGGCCTGGGTGGCTTTACCTGAGGTATGGCGTCGAGCATGAGGCTCTACCTCTCGGATACTACGAGATAAACCATAGTCAATCGGATACTGTTTGTTAGGCCCTAGTCGGACCGTGCATTTTATATTATGTGTTAACTTGTATTTAAACTTCTCATCGGATACGATGTGTTTACCTCTACAAACAGCATCGCCCGCTTTGTTGTAATCAACAGTCGCGGTTGTGACGTAATTATGGATCAGTCCAACTTGCTTGGACTCGTCCACTCACCTCTCAAATGGACTCTTCCACAGCTATGTATAAAACATTATATACAGGTACAAACAGCATCGCCCGCTTTGTTGTAATCAACAGTCGTGGTTGTGACGTAATTATGGATCAGTCCAACTTGCTTGGACTCGTCCACTCACCTCTCAAATGGACTCTTCCACAGCTATGTATAAAACATTATATACAGGTGGAGATATAGTTCTTTTGCATAGTCTGTGTTTAGAGTGATCTGTGTGTGTTTGCCAGTAAGTAGTAAAAATGTCATCATCAGTGTCGGCAAAGTTTTCAGCTTTAAATTCTGTAGATTCTGTGCCTATACGCGATCTAAAGATAGGCAAGGCATTTAAAATTGTAAATGCGCGTTTTGTCGAGGCAAAGTATGGTACCACCGTACTTGTAGACTTACAGGTAGATGATGAAGACAGACGCGCTGTCTTTCTTCCAAAGCGTTACGCTACGGCGTTGACTGTGGAAGATTTGAGCTCTATGTTGGGCAATTCTTTAACTGTTATCAAACATGTAGGCCAGACCGTGAATTTGGCCATTACAGAGTAATATTATTCATTAGCACGTTTCAGCATGTTTATTTTTTTTTAATTTTACAGTGCCTCTGTCTTTGTTTAATCTATGCGCAATTGAGGTCTGCGCATGCGTACAGAACAGAAATTATATAGACAGTTTGGACTTACCTGTATCTGTAAAGCAAGTGTTGATAAAATATTTTAAAGACTATGTATTGATGAAGTCTTGTGATAGCTCTGATTTTGATTTTTCGTCTATAGATTTCAATAATTTAAATTTTTCAGACTTTTTAATGTTGATGAACCACCCAGACGAGGTGCCTGTATTTGTCGAAGAGAGGACAATTTTCAACTTTATTAAATTTCACTACACTGGTCTGTCTGATAATATTTGCCGAGAGTGTTTGAGTAACTTTGTGCTCCGTCAGGCAGAGAGTTTCGACATCACAAGAGCCGGTTACACGTACTCTATAGCCGAGGTGGACGGCTGCGATTTTTTATACCATATCTGGGACTCTGATAACTGGTGCGATATCTGTTTAAGCCCGTTATTTAAGTTATATAGTTTTGGAGACTTTCTGCAATCAACCCAGGAGGAGAGCTATACTTTGATCAACTATTGTGATCCGTCAATCTGTAGATCATACATTCACGAGAGATGGCGTCACGACAACCTATAAACACTCGCATTGTAAGTACCTAGTCTTTTTTCAAATTGAGTTAAGTCTAGATGACACAATAGGTGTTTATTTATAGGAGAGAATATTTTCAGACAGATTATTTTCAAATTATGTAAAGCCTAGATCACACAGTATATTGAATGAGTGGTAGTCTATTTTCAATAGCGTTTAATATATATCTTGGACACGAGGTAGCGTCATTTTCAAATTATCTGAAGCCTAGACCATAGAGAATATTGAGTGAGTGGTAGTTTATTTTCATTAGCGTTTAATATATATTTTGGATACGAGATATTATATGTTAATGTCAGGCCTTTTTCAAAAGCCTTAGATCACACAGTATATTGAATGAGTGGTAGTCTATATTCAACAGCGCTTAATACATATTTTGGACACGAGGTAGCGTCATGTTCAAATTATCTGAGGCCTAGATCATAGAATATATTCAATGGTAGTTTATTTAGATTCTTTTTTTTCTAGGCGTACACAGCGCTTTCAGATTCTTCACTATCCTATTCGCCTCTACTACTACCTATGGGCCCGTCTCCAGGAGATTTACCTACCCGTCCGCCTGGCATTGATACGGACAGCGATGAGGAAGACCATAGACCCTGCTATAGTTCTGACGATTCGTTTTCGTTTCGCCTGCACGATTTCCTGATGGTTTCTCATCCACCGAGGAACCCGCCTTCACCCCGCACATGCATACAGACGCTGGATTACACCTTAATGCAGCTCCAGCTGGCAATTAGGGATCTGCGGACGGCTGCCTCAAAATCTTACTACAAGACAAGCCGGACCTTTGCGTATAACGTTTGGGGCATGACGAGACGGTTCCTAAAGGATATTGTGGTGGCTGGAGACTACACTGTCCAGCGTACCAATAATGTAGGTGGATTTTCATATTATTTCAATTGGCTTTTCTTTCAGGATATCTGGACCTATTTACTAACATATTGTTTCTTTCAGGATTTGTATATGCATATACACTTGTTACTAATTGACTTTTTTGCCTTCAGCCACAACCGGCGGTGTTTGGCTTATGCATTATATGTTGTGAGAACCCTCGCAACGCTGTTGCCACGCCTTGCGGACATGTCTTTTGCTTAACCTGTCTCTCAAGATGTATTCGCTGCCCACATTGCAGATCTCGGATCATCGATATATTTAAATTATATTTGTAATATTGAGGAACAATTTATATCTATGCACTGTAAAATTATTTTTATATGTTTGTTTAATATATCATCATGCTGAATGTACTTATTGTATATATTATTTCATAAACCTACCCTTTTCGGATCCTTATATCGTTGGCCTTATCCAATATTATATGTTTATATTGCTATATCACTTTGTTGAATAGATAGTTGGGTTCGTTTTATAGCATATATTTATTCATGTTATGTGATTGGCCTCTTTATTAGTGTTTCTCCATAGACCTTTATATCTAAACCTATTTACATTATAGAATATATACATAGTAGCTATCTGTGTACTTAATCTACAACGGCCTAATACTATTATATTTAAACACATTTTTGGCTGTAGGGTGTATACATAGCTGACTTTTTATTATATATGTATGCCATGGTATAACGATATTACATAGTATATCGATGCAGTAATCAAATCGACATAGCCGCACGTGTTTTAGGCTTGCTATAGCGGTCACCGGTTATCATTGCGGTTTTCTGATATTGCGTTATCGTTGTCTGTACACGTCTGGCACACGGTCAGGCGTCTTCCAACATAAGGCTTTGTCGCAATGTTTCACTTTTAGAGGTAGGCCAAACTAGAAACCTCTGTATGTTTTTAGATAATCTGTAGCGCGGGGAGCTAGCTAGTCATGGATCATAGCCCACTGTTGTGTTTAGCAATCAACCTGTGGCCCACGTTACCTGGGTTCCCTGGGTGGGCCCTGGGATCATTCGAGCTTTGATATTTCATATATATTAATCAATTATATCTCGCGATATCACCCACGTTGGTAGCCACCTCAGGGGCAGATCCTGAGACTGTCCGTGGGTAGGTTGTTACGTCATAGGCTTGCCTGATTAGTTTTTTTTCCAATAACCACCTCTAGACACGGTCAAATACACCCAATAGTCTATGATCAAGGCTTTTCAGAGCCTCCTCTCGTCCATAACATCCCCCAGAGATGGTCCTGTTCGTTGCTGATATCGCCCAATCTACTAGGGGTAGGTTAGATACATTTTGGCCGGCTTAGGTTAGTCGATTATAAACCCCATAGTCTATGATCAACACCATGGGGTGGTCCTAAACGTAGCTAAGATCGCCCTTGTAATTAGGAGTATGTTGGGTTAGATACAATTTGGCTAGCGAGGTTTTCCAATAACTACATCTAGACGTAGTCACCCCATAGTATATGATCAAGGTCTTTCAGGGCTGCCTTCGTCCATGACAACCCCCGGGGAAGGTCCTAAACGTACCGGAGATGTCCCCCAACACTTAGGTTAGGTTAGATCCGTTTTGCCTAGCTTTGGTTAGTTGGTTGGAATTTATTTTTTTCCATTTACCGCCCCTCTAGGCTTGGTCAAAACCGCCCTTAGGGGTTGGGTGAGGGTCGCCACCAGGCCTCTGCAACATCCGAAACTACCCCTATAGTCCTAGGTTACACACCCTATCGGACAAAGCACATGTTCCAAAATTTTATCGAAAATCGCCCCACCCCCAATCTACCCCCGGAGCATCCGCCGGGGAATGTCCTGAACGTAGCCGAGGTCACCCCCTACACTTAGGTTAGGTTAGGTTAGATCCATTTTGGCTGGCTTAGGTTAGTGTGTTGGAATTAAATTTTTTCGAAAAACTACCCCCAACCCCTCTAGACGTGTTCAAAACCACCCCCAAAGCTAGGGTCGGGGTCACGACGTCCGCCCGCATCATCCGAAACTATCCCTACAGTCCTGGGTTACGTAGCGAACGATTTTTTTTTTTTTCGAAAAACTACCCCCTACCCCCCTGAACGTGGTCGAAACCACCCCTTGGTCTAGGGTCACGGCTGGGGTGACCTTGAGCATCATCCAAAACTACCCCTATAGTCCTAGGTTACGTAGCGGCTGAGTTTAGGGGTGGGCGCGCTATTCTAGGGTCATTCCTACTGCCCGCAATGGCAGTTTATCGTTTGTTACTTGTTCTTTTGTTGTGTTAGTTTATAGTTGGTTTCCGTAACCTTTTTCGCTCAGGATGCGGGGATTTTGGGCAGTCTAGTTCGCTTGAGTTGGTTACGTCATGGAATCAGCTGTTGTCATTCGGTTCCGGATTTGTAATTATAATTAGCGCATATATCAAAATATCACCTCTTTGGATCAAATCAAAGGATCAAGCTATGTAATATAGTTATTTCATCCTATTAGAGGTAATAGGTTATGTGGTAGAAGAGCTGTTTTTGCGTACAGGTTATGTTACTTTATTTCTATTAATAATTTTCATCTCTCTCTCTCTCTCTCTCTCTCTATATATATATATATATATATATATATATATATATATATATATATATATAAATGAATGTTTGTATGTAGGCTATGTAGTTTTCTATGCGCCTTACACATTACTAAACCACTGATATTCGAACTCCATTAAACTTTGGGAATCTGTTGAGTACATCCTGGGGTGATTTCTGGCGATATAATCTTCCCAAAAAGTATTTTATATTGCCTAAATAGCATAAAATATTAATTTCTATCTTTTCTTATCTTACGACATTTCATTAAATTCGTTTTAAACTGTGATTGCTAGGCAAAACTGAAATTTCTAAAACATATTGTATTTTCCAGTCCACTTCAATAAATAACATTCAAGCAAGAACGTTTACAGTCACAGTTTTCAAGATCGACTACTCTTTTTTTTTATTAACATGGGAGCGGGTTAAACTGCCCGAAGCACTGCTACCTTAAGGTATATTGTACTTACCTCCCTGATCTAGTCAAATAGCCCCTTCCCGCTTACCAGGTTTAGGAGTTTCCTGACTAGTGTTTTACCTTCAGCATCCACAAGAGCTGTCCCATCACCAAAGAGTTTGAAGCCTTCTGCGGCCCCAAGGAAGGTTTCCTAAGGGTTAGCTTACTGTGTCTCATCCCTTCAGCCCTGATCCAGTGCTCACGGTGTCTTTAAGCCATCCACCTTCGCACTGCCATCTTGACCATAGATTTGGAAATACCTACCGCCGGCTCCGGTCCAATCAGGGGAGTTGAAGACCCCTCTCTGGCCAGTGCATCTGCGGCTTCATTTCCAAATATTCCCCTATGTCCTGGCACCCAACCTATCTTGTTTTGATTATGCCTTGCCAGGGCTTTTAAGTTATTTAGGCACTCCCTGACTATGGCGGAGGTGACCACACGTCCGTTTAGTGCCTTAATTGCTGTCTGACTGTCAGAGAAAGTAGCAATCTGGGTCCTGTGTATTCTCCTTCTCGCCATCTCTCCCAGACAGGCATTTATAGCATATATTTCGGCCTGAAAGACAAAGGTATGCCTCCCGAAGGAAAAAACTAGTTTTGCCCTTGGGTTTTAACAATACATCCCAGCTCCAGTGCCGAAGTCCATCTTGGAGCCATCTGTGTACCAGATCTGAGCTCCTGATGTTACTGACCCTGAGCATTCCGTCATAGTTTCGTGGGTCTGGTCAGGTGCAAACGTCCGAGTAAGGTGGTCACTGCCCATCTCCAAGACAGGTTCTTTGACCACACACTCGATACTCATATGTCCCGAAACATCTGGGAGATTAGCCCAGTTGTTCGAGTTGCAATCTCCATGCTGGGGTTTGGTGCTTTTGGTTGATTGCTTCCGACCTGTAGCACCTCACCCCTCACAATATCCAAGTCCTAGACGTTAACATGCTCGGCTCGGTTTTGGCCTCCCCTGCGTTGTGTATTCAGGATTATTTGTCCTCCCGCTGCTCTCGCCTAATTTTTTCGGAGCCGCCTTCTGGCCGCTCCACGCATACGCTTTCTCCGTAGAGAAAGCGTGCTCAACTCTACAACCATTTCACTGGTTTCTGCAGTCGGCAGCTTGGTAACCGCCCCCGCACCCCCAGTGGTGGTTGCCGTTAACACATCTGTTACAGACTCACGGTTTGCCGTCTCATTGGCTCCCGCTGTCTGTGCAGACGCAACATCAATTTGTGCACTTACTTGGTCCATTGGCTTCCCAAGTATGGGGGAAAGAACGGTCAACCAGAGCAGAACCCCCACTGCCCTGGCAAGATAACATACAATGAGGTTTTGTCTGGTTTCTCAAGGGGATCGTGTGCTACTGCATTTTATACCCTGCAGCCACCCATCCATCGGCACGATGCCTTACACCTTGGATTGGTTATTCAGTCACTGACCTTGAAGCACACCCCAAGTTCAGGACATTATTAACTGTTGCTCATGGAGCAAACAGCCTGCTTTACTCTCTTTTTTACAACTGTGTCGTTAGGGTAGTTTCCCGCCTATACTTCACTGCCGCATTTCCCTTGGTTCACCTGGGAGGTGAGTGTAGCATTGTGAGGACTTAATTCCCAACTAACCCAGTCTCCCCAGCCAGAGCAGTTATTTCTACCACACCCAACCGGTTGACTGACGAGGAGGGATAATTCCTCACTTTTGAACCATTGCCTTGGTCCAGGCCTGCTTATTCAGAAACCTTCCGGAATCCTTATTCACAGATAACCTACATATCTGTAGGCCGTCCCACCATCCGCCACCTGTGGACCTGCCCGGTTGCTCAGGCCAGCTAGTCGGGTCGACTACTCTAAGTTCAGCTATTATTATCACAATAGAATACGAAATGAGGTTTAGCTAATTAACACGCTATTCGTTGACATTTGAGCGATACGATGTTCGCTGGGTCGGATAGTTATTTATATAGAACCCTAAAATCAATTTTATTATTTTTTTTGTTAATATAATTAGGAAATTGACTAAATCATTTTGGTTTATATTTCATATTTATTTTCAATTTACTTAAGCATATCTTACTTAATTTCAAACTAATCTTATTATATATATATATATATATATATCGCAATATGTATTCTTGTGTATTAATAAAGAACTAAGTCAAAATACAAATACAAGAATTATAATTGAATTTACAATTGGAAACTTTTCGTTGGCTAACAGTACCAACATCATCAGGAATATTCAATGATGATTATATTCAATAATATTCAACATAAAACCTATTGTTTTATCCAAACAATACTTTATAATCTTTATAGAATGAAGTTTTATGTAACTTTTTCAACAGAAAAGGAATTGGAAAATGCAGGGGTGTGTATTGCCTTACGAGATATTGTAACTCGTTCTTTTGTTGTGCAATTTATATTTTTTACTGTAAGGCAAGAATACATCATCCAAGTTTTTAAAGTACAGTATTCTGTACCAAGTGAGAATGTGATTTACTTGTGGCGATAGAAAAGGATAAATATGTGAAATTAGTGGACTTTTCATAACGTAATATAGTGTTGAGCCAGACAAATTTGGAGTTTTGAAAGATTTACCAATCAAATATACGTAAAGACAAAGGCACAATCATTTTATTTAATGACTTTTTGGAGAACTTCCTTAACGTTTTACAGAGACTGCTATAAACGTTAATGTAAACAAGAGTTTGGATTTCAAAATGTGCTTAGCCCACGATGAACTAGCTTATAATTATTCTTACAAAACACATGAAATTCACAAAAATTCCAATGTGACCGCAGGTACTACTGTTGACAAGGTACATCCGAAACTGCCAAACGACAGTGAGATTACACAGCCAAAGTGGTGGAAGAATGGCAGTGGGAATGTTATATGGGCCAAGAAAATACCTAAACGCCGGACTTAAAGGGTATCACAGACGCCATGCAGTGAGAAGACATAGGGACTTCAACAAACAAATGGACAATGACTAAGAACCAAACAATTTTGGAAGATAATTCACACTTATGCAGTACAAGGTTATATAGACCATCTAGTTATCTTTTTAATGAATCTTTAATTAAAAATATATTAATTTCAAGAAAAACTAATTATTAATTGAAGAGCCTAAGGGAATTAAACCCTTATTAGGTTACCTAATTTAACTTCTAATATTCAAAAATTACTCTCAATGAAACATTTTGTCTGAGATGGGAAGTAACGTTTAAAGGTTATATGACAAATCCAATATGGCTTTATTCTTAAATAACTGATAGAAATCTTCTATTGACAATAGCAGATAATCGGTAAAACGAGTGAATTTAATAAAGTATGTGTTAGAAGGCATAGCCAATTGTTACTGGATAGGTGAACCTTAAAATATTCTAATATTAACAAGACTCTGATATATTTGAAATTTTAACTTTGATAAAAAATTGTATACAAAATTTATCATGATAATGGTAAAATGTTAGATGCTAGAATAGGGTATATATATATATATATATATATGTGTGTGTGTGTGTGTGTATGTATGTTTGTTTGTTTGTGTGTGTGTGTGTGTGTGCGTTTGTCTGTATGTGTGTGTGTGTGTGTGTGTGTGTATGTGTGTGTGTCTGGTAATAATAATGTATGCCTAATAAGGAGACATATTCTACACTATTAACCTGAAACCAGAAAGGTAGGTTAACTGTAATTTCAGGTTATATAAAAAAAGATGTAACAACTTGTAAAAGTATACAAACTAGTTAGTAACAAATTCAAGTGGTAAATAAAAATTTATATTTTCCAATTAACTTTATGTTTTATTTAAGATAAATTAAATACACTGTGTATCCAATTGCAGTCTTAATGATAAAAGTGTCTCTTAAAGATTAAACTACTTCGAAAGCACCATGAAAGGCTTGTTGGAAGCAAATTGATTTTTGTAACCAATTCAGGGGTTGGTTACCCTGAGAGGTTTATTCCTTGAGTTACAGGTTTCGAACCAGAGTTCCGAGTCAAAGAGATAAGTAATTACTTTCTTGCGGACAAGGAGAGGTCTAAGATGTGAGGTGAATGGAGGAAAGTCGATGAATTAGTCGGAGGTAGGCCAGAAAAAGGCAGAGAAGGGCAGAGCTAGGTATGGTTGTGAGAGTATGTAAGGTTGATAAAAATACAACAATTATTATTTCAGTCGTACATCGATTGTTATTATTTAAAATGACACGAAATAATGTTTACTATGATAAATTTGTAAGGATGTGTCTGATTGTAAAATGGGATTAGATTATGAGGTTTCAAAATCGTAAGTAATCGACATATAAAATAGATACAGAATCTAAAAAAAACAAAGCAATTGCATACATACAAATGTATTTAAGTCGCGTCAAACCTGTACTTACAGTCTCTCTAAAGTCTCTTCGTTGCTATGACACCACATCGCTGACGAAGAAAGCAGTAGAGTACGAAGGATGCAGGTTAGGTGACCCTTATACCATGTCAACCTTATGGTGGACCTTTCAAGTTTAAGGATGATACTGATATAGGAACTTGTGCGTTATAGGCCTACACGTTTACCGAAAATTTGACTCATACAGTTTATATTTTGTAAAAAGCATGCTAAGGATTAGTATTAATACTGATTTCATTTTACACAGTTAAATGGTTTATAAGAGGGGGTGATGTCGAATTGGGTCCACGGTATGCTAGGGTGATAAAAAAAAACGTTTGAATTGGGCCCATGGTCAGTCCGGATGCAGTGTCGAATTGGGTCCATAACTCTACAATCATGATCTACAAAATGGAATTCAAACTAACATAGACATTTGGTTACGTTTAAATGGTGGTCAAACATTATTTTAGAGGATTGAAACATTACCTTTTTATATCAATATAAATAGTCGTGTAATTATATTTTTGTTATGTCTACACAAAATGATAAAACCCCCTGGTCACTGCAAAGGGGAAAAAACCAAAAAAATGCATATAAAACCTTTAAAATAATAACAAGTCCAGAAGGCCAAACCTTATAATTTCCTAACTGTCCTGTGTTATTGGTCGGGATCTTTGGTTAATATATGAGCTGATTACATATCTACAGCATTGATAATTCAACTATAGCCTACTTCGGAGCATTCACCGTCCAACAAAATTGAACAGGTATGGTTGCTTAGGTTTATTGTTGTTTGAATTCAATTAATGTGATTTCTTACTTACTATTTGACAATCAATTTGATTAGGGTTATGACTCCCTAACTGCAAAGTTAAAATCAATAAAACTGTGATTAAGAAGCAAAGTCCTACCGCTGGATTTTGGTGTAAAATGTTTCGTTGAAACATAAATTGATCGCATTACGTTATTGGGTAGGACTAAACGTAAGTTTAAATAATAATAAAAAGATATAAGTTCAGTATTTTTATCGAATTTTATATTTCTTTATGTTTTAGTGATATTTTATTGTATTTATTTGCTTATAATAGGTTTTTAACTCTATCGCACATCAAAATTAAAACGTGATGCCTGATCATTTAACAAATCCAATGTTGCCCGATCACACGACTAGTGATAAATATTGCCCGACTGAACATTGGCCAAATTCAACCCTGACATTTCGAGGGTTGACGGTAATCCGCCTAGGGATGTCTTAACCGTGGGCCCAGAACGACCGTGTCTTAAAAGAGACATGACAACAGTCTGTCTTCGGTATTTAAGCAGGAAATGTGGCCACCACTATGCTTCAAACCCCCTCCCCAACTAGAGCACTCAATTTTCAAGTTATATTTACTTTCTCATATGTATTAGGGTGATCTTTTTATTAATAATTTGTTATGTTTAATTTGACTATGGTAGTGTTACTAGTTTCTAGATTTATTTTAATATATTCGATTTTGTTTTATTGGTTACATTTTTTTTGTAGTTTACTTTATTAATAATTGCGTTGCTAATGTTGTAGGCTATTTTACTATTGTGTTTACGAATTATTTTTGATGTGTTTAGTTTGACTTTCAACGTAGGCTATTATATATATATAAATATAAAATACGTTTTCTTGTTTAATAATTTAAAACAACATAGGTTATTCAAATACAAGAATATTTATTATTTTATATCCAAAGCTTTTCGTTGGCAAACAGTACCAACATCATCAGGAATGAAAATTACAATAATGTAAGCTATGCCTAAAACATATGTTTAATTAGAAATAGAACTGTTGCTAAATTTATACAAATTGCCAAATTTATTTTGTTGCTGTAACATTATAGACATTGAATATAGTATGGAATTTAGAATGTATTTGTATTTGTTCTTTTATTAATTTGTTATTATTATTGTGTTTATATATTTCGAATGCTTCATATATATATTCATTCTTAATCCCTTTTTAATTTCTTTTATAAGTCTCATATTTCCTACGTTTGGAAATTGGTGCTTATTATTAATACAATGATTTGTGAAATTTGATTTATGTATGTCTGGATTAATATAGGCATTTAAATGTTCTTTATATCTTTCTTTTAATTTTTCTTGGTTTGACCTATATAAGCTTTATTACAATTTTCGCATTCTAATTTATAAACACCACCTTTTCATGCATATTAATGGTTTTATTATTGTTATTTATTATATTTATTATTTTGTTATTAGTTTTGTATGCAATTTTGATATTTGTATTTTTAAATAATTTGGTGATATTTTTTATTTCATGGGCTATAAATAAAAATGAAGTCCATATTGTATTATTATTATTATTGCAAATTAACTATTATTTTGTTTATTAAAAATATTATAATTAATTTTGTCAGCAGTTTTCTTCTTATAACCGTTTTCTAATGCAATTTGATAAATTATGTTTTTTTCTCTTATTTTATTTTCTTCATTCATTGGTATTTTATGCATTCTATATAATAAGTTATATAAAGCAGCCATTTCTTGATTATATGGATGATTAGAATTATTTGGTATAATTTGGTTTGTGAAAGTTGGTTTACGGTATATCATATATTCAAATTTTTCATTTTTTCTTATTATTGTTAAATCTAGAAAATTTATTTTGTTATTTGTTTCAATTTCATAAGGCAATTTGATTTTATTATATTTTATTTATTTTATCAAAAATATTTGTTAAATCTATATTATTATTGTTTGATATATACATTCCATCATCTACATATCGAACCCAATAACCATTTTTATCATATATTTTTATAATTTCATTTATTTTATTATCCAATTGTTGTAAAAATATTTCAGGTAATATATTTGATAATGGCGAGCTGATAGCAAGACCATCTTCTCGTTTATAAATTTTGTCATTGTATGAAAAACAATTTTGATTTAGTATTATTTTGAGTGTTTTTAAAATTTCTAATGTTAATTTTTTATCTTTCTCGTGTTGTAATTTAGATTTTATAATTTCAAGAGTTTCTTTTATAGTTATGTTTGTATACATATTTTTTATATCTAATGATATTAATTTTGTATTTTCATTAATTTTAATTGCATTTAGTTTTTCAATAAGATTAGTAGAATTTATGATAGTATGATTATTATTTAGTTCTATTTTATCTTTAAGAATATTTACCATAACCTTTGATATTTTATAAGATGGAGCATTTATAAAATTTATATAATATATATATACATATATATATATATATATATATATATATATATATATATATATGTGTGTGTGTGTGTGTGTGTGTGTGTGTGTGTGTGTGTGTGTGTGTGTGTGTGTGTGTGTGTGTGTGTGTGTGTGTGTGTGTGTGTGTGTGTAATGTGTCTGTGCGTCTATGTAGATAATTTTTACTTCTTTTTTATTTGTGTTATTTGTTAGTTTAATCTTTATTTTGATTTGTTTTAGTTTTCCCTTTCCTTATTCATATATTCACCAATATCATGTGTTTAACCTATTCTCTGTTTGCGTTGCATCTTCTACTTGACACGTTTTCAACATTCTATAGCCTCTAACATCAGAAGCATAACATTAGTTCACATTAGTTTGACCGAAACGTCAACGAATAGAAATATTGTAAAGGGATTGTAGGCTTGACATTTTTTTAGAAAGCTAAAGTATTACTTAAGAGTTTCTTCTTCACAATGACTCGTTTCCTTCAGTACCACAATATTGTAATAGAACAAAGTTCGAGTAATGTATTTATTAAACTGTCCAAACGCCAAATCCATAGATAACCACCATTTCATAGCTTTTACGTTTTCCTTATAAATGGGTTAAGAAGAAAGCATTTGTTTCTATTTGCGGAAGTACATTGTTTTCTTTTTATGCCACTGATAAACAATGGAGGCAAACGTCAAAAGCAGCCGACTTGAAATAAATAACAGCCTTGTGCTGAAAGCAATTTTAACCACTTGCATTTATTTCCCTTTCATACATTTTGACAATCCGACAATACTTGACAATATTATTTTCCCATCGTAATTTCAAATGTCTCTTCTTTCCCCAATAGAGAGTTGCCTAATCGCCAGCGAGAGCTAAACATAATTTCCTGAGACGACAGTGTCTGGTCAAAATATGCATTCAATCTTCCTTAGCTGATGCTTTGGTTTCTTCTTTGTCAATTCGCTTTTCTCTATTTCACATTCTCTTAAAAAAAACGCAATTTTAATGGCCAGAACAATATTGGGGAAAACACAAGTGCGGTAAATACGTTAAAATCATGGCTAAAATAGGGCTAGAAGATGGTAGCCAATGCTGGTGTTGTTTTTGGAGAGTTTTAATGTTCTAAAACAGTTTCTAAAAGAGATGATTAAAATAGTTTCTCTCATCACCCTCTCTTTTAAACCATTCAACTGTGTAAAATGAAGTCAGTATTAATACTAATCCTTAACATGCTTTTTACAAAATATAAACTGTATGAGTCAGATTTTCGGTAAACGTGTAGGCCTATAACGCACAAGTTCCTATATCAGTATCATCCTGAAGCTTGAGAGGTCCACGATAAGGTTGACACGGTGTAAGGGACACCTAACCTGCATTCTCCGTACTCTACCGCTTCCTTCGTCAGAGATGTGGTGTCATAGCAACAAAGGGACTTTAGGGGGACTGTAGGTACGGGTTTGACGTGACTTAAATACTTTTAAAATTAAACGGTATTATAGTACACACACTCACACCCTACACACACACACACACACACACACACACACACACACACACACACACACACACACACACACACACACACACACACACACACACACACACACACACCGTACGCTCAACGTGTATTGACACTGAACAATTAGGACTTTCACTTAAGGTTCTTCTTTTCTTCTGGTAGATATTTACTCTACAATTTTCACCGATATCGTTACAGATGTGCACCCTGCAATGTTATCGTGGTTGCAGTATCTCGGTTAACTATTCATATCGAAAAAATTATATTCACTAATTTCCCGAGTTGTCCTACAACTGTTTTCCTCAAGTAACCGTTAAAACCTACGGACGTTATATTCACTAACTTCTTTGAGGGGTCCTACCGACTGCGTCGGTTACGTGTTTTATTAAGCTTGAAAGGTTTTTAAAAATAATTTTATTTTTAAAATCCTTTGTTGATTAAGAAACATTTAATTTTGAAAACTGTTATTTATTAGCCCAACAAATACAAATACAACTGATATATTCAGTTGGAGTGGAGACGACTGTTCTCTTCAAGAGTTTGATACACAATAAAGCTAAAGCTGTTTTACTAGCTGCACAATAGAAAAGTCTGCGTAAGCAGGAATCTACTTTACTAAGCATTAAATTTAGTTAAGTTTACATTATTCGTTCACGAACTTATATATATATATATATATATATATATATATATATATATATATATATATATATATATATATATATATATACATAATTATGTGTGTGTGAGTGTGTGTGTGTGTGTGTGTGTGTGTGTGTGTGTGTTTAGGATGTGTGTGTGTGTAGGGTGTGTGTGTGTGTAGGGTGTGAGTGTGTGTGTGTGTGTGTGTGTGTGTGTGTGTAGGGTGTGATTGTGTGTACTATAATATCGTTTAATTTTATTTCGATAACACCCTGTACTTTGGTTGACCTTTACATAATAAATTGTCAGAATAGTTAGAATCGATATTTCTGAAGAGTAAATTCTACTCACTTTAGTTACCTTTCACCAACTCTCATCCTCACTCACCTGTAATCGAGCACTGACAAGGTATATATATGGTCACCATTCCGGTCGTAGCTCTGGTCTGGTTGTCCTAAAGGTTTTTGCACTTTCATACTAAATATTATATTATTAACAGAATTCCGTAACGTGAGCGAGATTTTTTTTAAAATCAAGATAAACTTGATCACTTTTATAGTATAAAAAAATATTACAAATAGGAAATGAAGGTATCAAGCTATTTGTTAACTCACTAGTAGCTATTTATAATAATAATATATATTTAAATATAATAATATTTTCGCTATAGGTCTATACTGATTTAACATGTTAAAATACATTGAAGCACGATATTGTGAAGGAAGCAAAGGCACGAGGTAAGGAAGATTGAATGCATATTTTATCAAAACTCGGCGTCTCTCAGGAAATTAAGTCTAGATTTTTCACGAGAGGCCGCTCAATTTAACATAGAGGAAAAAGACACTTGTTTCGGAAGCCAAGAGGAAAAAAATTCTGTAAAGCAACTGTTGAAATAGAGAAAGAAAGTAGACACAAACTAAAAAGTTCCACCACAAGGTTGTTGTTTATTTTCAATCAGCTGGTTTTGAAGTTTGCAGGCGATGTTTATCAGTGTAAAATTATTTCCATAAACAATGCATTAAAGCACTTGGTGGTATTTATAAATGTTACTGAAAAGCTTTTAGGAACAACGTTTGCGAAAAAAAAACAGTGCTGAAACTGTTGTACGACTTTAAATAGTTTTCTCTGCAGTAGTTAGCACCATGTCAGTAAAACCAAACCTCAAATGAAATAAGACAAGACAAATATGCTGCAACAATCGACAGTTACCATAAGTGAATCAGATTCAGTACTGTTTATTTTGTCGAATACGGTATTAATACGAGGCATAAGTTAGGATAGAGGAAATGTTAAGAAGATGGTCCTATCTTTTGGATAAATTTGCCAATAACGCCATAACTAACGGGACATAAAGTTTATTTTGTCGAATACGGTATTAATACGAGGCATAAGTTAGGATACAGGAAATGTTAAGAAGATAGTTCTATCTTTTGGATAAATTTGCCAATAACGCCATAACTAACGTGACATAAAGTTTATTTTGTCGAATACGGTATTAATACGAGGCATAAGTTAGGATACAGGAAATGTTAAGAAGATGGTTCTATCTTTTGGATAAATTTGCCAATAACGCCATAACTAACGTGACATAAAGTTTATTTTGTCGAATACGGTATTAATACGAGGCATAAGTTAGGATAGAGGAAATGTTAAGAAGATGGTTCTATCTCTTGGATAAATTTGCCAATAACGCCATAACTAACGTGACATAAAGTTTATTTTGTCGAATACGGTATTAATACGAGGCATAGGTTAGGATAGAGGAAATGTTAAGAAGATGGGTCTATCGTTTGGATAAATTTGCCAATAACACCATAACTAACGTGACATAAAGTTTATTTTGTCGAATACGGTATTAATACGAGGCATAAGTTAGGATAGAGGAAATGTTAAGAAGATGGTTCTATCTTTTGGATAAATTTGCCATTAACGCCATAACTAACGTGACATAAAGTTTATTTTGCCGAATACGGTATTAATACGAGGCATAAGTTAGGATAGAGGAAATGTTAAGAAGATGGTTCTATCTTTTGGATAAATTTGCCAATAACGCTATAACTAAAGTCACATAAAGTTTATTATGTCGAATACGGTTTTAATGCGAGGCATAAGTTAGGATAGAGGAAATGTTAAGAAGATGGTCCTATCTTTTGGATAAATTTGCCAATAACGCCATAACTAACGGGACATAAAGTTTATTTTGTCGAATACGGTATTAATACGAGGCATAAGTTAGGATACAGGAAATGTTAAGAAGATAGTTCTATCTTTTGGATAAATTTGCCAATAACGCCATAACTAACGTGACATAAAGTTTATTTTGTCGAATACGGTATTAATACGAGGCATAAGTTAGGATACAGGAAATGTTAAGAAGATGGTTCTATCTTTTGGATAAATTTGCCAATAACGCCATAACTAACGTGACATAAAGTTTATTTTGTCGAATACGGTATTAATACGAGGCATAAGTTAGGATAGAGGAAATGTTAAGAAGATGGTTCTATCTCTTGGATAAATTTGCCAATAACGCCATAACTAACGTGACATAAAGTTTATTTTGTCGAATACGGTATTAATACGAGGCATAGGTTAGGATAGAGGAAATGTTAAGAAGATGGGTCTATCGTTTGGATAAATTTGCCAATAACACCATAACTAACGTGACATAAAGTTTATTTTGTCGAATACGGTATTAATACGAGGCATAAGTTAGGATAGAGGAAATGTTAAGAAGATGGTTCTATCTTTTGGATAAATTTGCCATTAACGCCATAACTAACGTGACATAAAGTTTATTTTGTCGAATACGGTATTAATACGAGGCATAAGTTAGGATAGAGGAAATGTTAAGAAGATGGTTCTATCTTTTGGATAAATTTGCCAATAACGCTATAACTAAAGTCACATAAAGTTTATTATGTCGAATACGGTTTTAATACGAGGCATAAGTTAGGATAAAGGAAATGTTAAGAAGATGGTTCTATCTTTTGGATAAATTTGCCAATAACGCCATAACTAACGTGACATAAAGTTAATGTTGTCGAATACGGTATTAATACGAGGCATAAGATAGGATAGAGGAAATGTTAAGAAGATGGTTCTATCTTTTGGATAAATTTGCCAATAACGCCATAACTAACGTGACATAAAGTTAATGTTGTCGAATACGGTATTAATACGAGGCATAAGTTAGGATACAGGAAATGTTAAGAAGATGGATCTATCTTTTGGATAAATTTGCCAATAACGCCATAACTAACGTGACATAAAGTTTATTTTGTCGAATACGGTATTAATACCAGGCATAAGTTAGGATAGAGGAAATGTTAAGAAGATGGTTCTATCTTTTGGATAAATTTGCCAATAACGCCATAACTAACGTGACATAAAGTTTATTGTGTCGAATACGGTATTAATACGAGGCATAAGTTAGGATAGAGGAAATGTTAAGAAGATGGTTCTATCTTTTGGATAAATTTGCCAATAACGCCATAACTAACGTGACATAAAGTTTATTTTGTCGAATACGGTAATTATACGAGGTATAAGTTAGGATAGAGGAAATGTTAAGAAGATGGTTCTATCTTTTGGATAAATTTGCCAATAACGCCATAACTAACGTCACATAAAGTTTATTTTGTCGAATACGGTATTAATACGAGGCATAAGTTAGGATAGAGGAAATGTTAAGAAGATGGTTCTATCTTTTGGATAAATTTGCCAATAACGCCATAACTAACGTGACATAAAGTTTATTTTGTCGAATACGGTAATTATACGAGGTATAAGTTAGGATAGAGGAAATGTTAAGAAGATGGTTCTATCTTTTGGATAAATTTGCCAATAACGCCATAACTAACGTGACATAAATTTTATTTTGTCGAATACGGTATTAATACGAGGCATAAGTTAGGATATAGGATATGTTAAGAAGATGGTTCTATCTTTTGGATAAATTTGCCAATAACGCCATAACTAACGTGACATAAAGTTTATTTTGTCGAATACGGTATTAATACGAGGCAAAGGTTAGGATAGAGGAAATGTTAAGAAGATGGTTCTATCTTTTGGATAAATTTGCCAATAACGCCATAACTAACGTCACATAAAGTATATTTTGTCGAATACGGTATTAATACGAGGCATAAGTTAGGATAGAGGAAATGTTAAGAAGATGGTTCTATCTTTTGGATAAATTTGCCAATAACGCCATAACTAACATCACATAAATTTTATTTTGTCGAATACGCTATTAATACGAGGCATAAGTTAGGATAGAGGAAATGTTAAGAAGATGGTTCTATCTTTTGGATAAATTTGCCAATAACGCCATAACTAACGTGACATAAATTTTATTTTGTCGAATACGGTATTAATACGAGGCATAAGTTAGGATAGAGGAAATGTTAAGAAGATGGTTCTATCTTTTGGATAAATTCGCCAATAACGCCATAACTAACGTGACATAAAGTTTATTTTGTCGAATACGGTATTAATACGAGGCATAAGTTAGGATAGAGGAAATGTTAAGAAGATGGTTCTATCTTTTGGATAAATTTGCCAATAACGCCATAACTAACGTCACATAAAGTTTATTTTGTCGAATACGGTATTAATACGAGGCATAAGTTAGGATAGAGGAAATGTTAAGAAGATGGTTCTATATTTTGGATAAATTTGCCAATAACGCCATAACTAACGTCACATAAAGTTTATTTTGTCGAATACGGTATTTATACGAGGCATAGGTTAGGATAGAGGAAATGTTAAGAAGATGGTTCTATCTTTTGGATAAATGTGCCAATAACGCCATAACTAACGTCACATAAAGTTTATTTTGTCGAATACGGTATTAATACGTGGCAAAGGTTAGGATAGAGGAAATGTTAAGTAGATGGATCTATCTTTGGGATAAATTTGCCAATAACGCCATAACTAACGTGACATAAAGTTTATTTTGTCGAATACGGTATTAATACGAGGCATAAGTTAGGATAGAGGAAATTTTAAGAAGATGGTTCTATCTTTTGGATAAATTTGCCAATAGCGCCATAAGTAACGTCACATAAAGTTTATTTTGTCGAATACGGTATTAATACGAGGCATAAGTTAGGATAGAGGAAACGTTAAGAAGATGGTTCTATCTTTTGGATAAATTTGCCAATACCGCCATAACTAACGTGACATAAAGTTTATTTTGTCGAATACGGTATTAATACGAGGCATTAGTTAGGATAGAGAAAATGTTAAGAAGATGGTTCTATCTTTTGGATAAATTTGCCATTAACGCCATAACTAACATGACATAAAGTTTATTTTGTCGAATACGGTATTAATACGAGGCATAAGTTAGGATAGAGGAAATGTTAAGAAGATGGTTCTATCTTTTGGATAAATTTGCCAATAACGCCATAACTAACGTGACATAAAGTTTATTTTGTCGAATACGGTATTAATACGAGGCATAAGTTAGGATAGAGGAAATGTTAAGAAGATGGTTCTATCTTTTGGATAAATTTGCCAATAACGCCATAACTAACGTGACATAAAGTTTATTTTGTCGAATACGGTATTAATACGAGGCATAAGTTAGGATAGAGGAAATGTTAAGAAGATGGTTCTATCTTTTAGATAAATTTGCCAATAACGCCATGACTAACGTCAAATAAAGTTTATTTTGTCGAATACGGTATTAATACGAGGCATAAGTTAGGATAGAGAAAATGTTAAGAAGATGGTTCTATCTTTTGGATAAATTTGCCATTAACGCCATAACTAACGTGACATAAAGTTTATTTTGTCGAATACGGTATTAATACGAGGCATAAGTTAGGATAGAGAAAATGTTAAGAAGATGGTTCTATCTTTTGGATAAATTTGCCAAATACGCCATAACTAACGTGACATAAAATTTATTTTGTCGAATCCGGTATTAATACGAGGCATAAGTTATTATAGAGGAAATGTTAAGAAGATAATTCTATCTTTTGGATAAATTTGCCAATAATGCCATAACTAACGTGTTATAAAGTTTATTTTGTCGAATACGGTATTATTACGAGGCATAAGTAAGGATAGAGGAAATGTTATGAAGATGGTTCTATCTTTTGGATAAATTTGCCAATAACGCCATAACTAACGTGACATAAAGTTTATTTTGTCGAATCCGGTATTAATACGAGGCATAAGTTAGGATAGAGGAAATGTTAAGAAGATGGTTCTATCTTTTGGATAAATTTGCCAATAACGCCATAACTAACGTCACATAAAGTTTATTTTGTCGAATACGGTATTTATACGAGGCACAGGTTAGGATAGAGGAAATGTTAAGAAGATGGTTCTATCTTTTGGATAAATTTGCCAATAACGCCATAACTAACGTCACATAAAGTTTATTTTGTCGAATACGGTATTAATACGTGGCAAAGGTTAGGATAGAGGAAATGTTAAGTAGATGGATCTATCTTTGGGATAAATTTGCCAATAACGCCATAACTAACGTGACATAAAGTTTATTTTGTCGAATACGGTATTATTACGAGGCATAAGTTAGGATAGAGGAAATGTTAAGAAGATGGTTCTATCTTTTGGATAAATTTGCCAATAACGCCATAAGTAACGTGACATAAAGTTTATTTTGTCGAATACGGTATTAATACGAGGCATAAGTTAGGATACAGGAAATGTTAAGAAGATGGATCTATCTTTTGGATAAATTTGCCAATAACGCCATAACTAACGTGACATAAAGTTTATTTTGTCGAATACGGTATTAATACCAGGCATAAGTTAGGATAGAGGAAATGTTAAGAAGATGGTTCTATCTTTTGGATAAATTTGCCAATAACGCCATAACTAACGTGACATAAAGTTTATTTTGTCGAATACCGTATTAATACGAGGAATAAGTTAGGATAGAGGAAATGTTAAGAAGATGGTTCTATCTTTTGGATAAATTTGCCAATAACGCCATAACTAACGTCACATAAAGATTATTTTGTCGAATACGGTATTAATACGAGGCATAAGTTAGGATAGAGGAAATGTTAAGAAGATGGTTCTATCTTTTGGATAAATTTGCCAATAACGCAATAACTAACGTGACATAAAGTTTATTTTGTCGAATACGGTATTAATACGAGGCATAAGTTAGGATAGAGGAAATGTTAAGAAGATGGTTCTATCTTTTGGATAAATTTGCGAATAACGCCATAAGTAACGTCACATAAAGTTTATTTTGTCGAATACGGTATTAATACGAGGCATAAGTTAGGATAGAGGAAATGTTAAGAAGATGGTTCTATCTTTTGGATAAATTTGCCAATAACGCCATAACTAACGTGACATAAAGTTTATTTTGTCGAATACGGTATTAATACGAGGCATAAGTTAGGATAGAGGAAATGTTAAGAAGATGGTTCTATCTTTTAGATAAATTTGCCAATAACGCCATGACTAACGTCAAATAAAGTTTATTTTGTCGAATACGGTATTAATACGAGGCATAAGTTAGGATAGAGAAAATGTTAAGAAGATGGTTCTATCTTTTGGATAAATTTGCCATTAACGCCATAACTAACGTGACATAAAGTTTATTTTCGAATACGGTATTAATACGAGGCATAAGTTAGGATAACGGAAATGTTAAGAAGACGGTTCTATCTTTTGGATAAATTTGCCAATAACGCCATAAATAACGTCACATAAAGTTTATTTTGTCGAATACGGTATTAATACGAGGCATAAGTAAGGATAGAGGAAATGTTAAGAAGATGGTTCTATCTTTTGGATAAATTTGCCAATAACGCCATAACTAACGTGACATAAAGTTTATTTTGTCGAATACGGTATTAATACGAGGCATAAGTTAGGATAGAGGAAATGTTAAGAAGATGGTTCTATCTTTTAGATAAATTTGCCAATAACGCCATGACTAACGTCAAATAAAGTTTATTTTGTCGAATACGGTATTAATACGAGGCATAAGTTAGGATAGAGAAAATGTTAAGAAGATGGTTCTATCTTTTGGATAAATTTGCCATTAACGCCATAACTAACGTGACATAAAGTTTATTTTGTCGAATACGGTATTAATACGAGGCATAAGTTAGGATAACGGAAATGTTAAGAAGACGGTTCTATCTTTTGGATAAATTTGCCAATAACGCCATAACTAACGTCACATAAAGGTTATTTTGTCGAATACGGTATTAATACGAGGCATAAGTTAGGATAGAGAAAATGTTAAGAAGATGGTTCTATCTTTTGGATACGTTTGCCAATAACGCCATAACTAACGTGACATAAAATTTATTTTGTCGAATCCGGTATTAATACGAGGCATAAGTTAGGATAGAGGAAATGTTAAGAAGATGGTTCTATCTTTTGGATAAATTTGCCAATAACGCCATAACTAACGTGACATAAAGTTTATTTTGTCGAATACGGTATTATTACGAGGCATAAGTAAGGATAGAGGAAATGTTAAGAAGATGGTTCTATCTTTTGGATAAATTTGCCAATAACGCCATAACTAACGTCACATAAAGTTTATTTTGTCGAATACGGTATTAATACGAGGCATAGGTTAGGATAGAGGAAATGTTATGAAGATGGTTCTATCTTTTGGATAAATTTGCCAATAACGCTATAACTAACGTGACATAAAGTTTATTTTGTCGAATACGGTATTATTACGAGGCATAAGTAAGGATAGAGGAAATGTTAAGAAGATGGTTCTATCTTTTGGTTAAATTTGCCAATAACGCCATATATATATACATATATAGTATATTATACATATATATGTATATATATATATATATATATATATATATATATATATATAATATATATACATATATAACTTAGCACACTTCTACTGTTTCTGGTATTCACTTGTCAGTTACATTATACTGTACTTATTGAATTTTCTTTCTTGGTATATTTGCTAGTCAACTATCAAGAAATATTAAGTATTTGTTCTTTTTAGAAGTCAGAATTTTACACTAAAGATTATTTAGGTTTAGGTGATATATAGGTATACACGCTCTCACGGATATTACCTTTCCACTGCTGCTTTTCCCCCGACTAGCCTTTTTTCTTACTCTTCACCTATCTTCCTTTTACCACATATTGTCCGTAAGAGTGTAATTGTTTATCCCTTGACTACGAACCTTGATTCGAGACCTGTATCTCAAGGAATAAACCTCTCAGGAGAACCAACTCGTTAATTTTTTATGAAAAGCAATAAGCCTCCCTTAAGCCTCTTTAAGCTCCTATCGGGGTAGTGGAATCTTTGAGAGACACCTGTGACCTAGTGAACTTATTTTATTTTAAATGAAAACACAGCTAATTTGAAACTATACATTTTTGATTATCTCTTTGGATTTAGAATTACTTATTAATATTTGATTTATTTTAATTAACAGGATTTAAGTTTTTAGTTTTACCTAACCCTACTTTTGATTTACCATAATTATCTTGTATCATGGTGTTACTATAGAATATGTCCCCTTTATGATGTCTACATTTTTATTATTACTTATATTAACACATATTATATCTACACATACTATATCCTTTTCTAATTTTATTATCAATATCCAAAATTACTTTAAATGTCTAATATCGTTATTTAAATTCAATTATTATATTTAATTTGCACATAATTTTGAGTATTCAAGTTAAATTCTACAAATTTTAGAGTCAAACATTTTAATGTTAATATCTAGTTACCTTAGGCTATGCCTTTTAGCAAACAATCCTTTTAATTCACTAATAGACTCTGGTTAACATTTACCTATTTATAGGTTAACCTAATTAGTTATAACATGCTAGGCATTTAATTAAAACTTCCTGCTGATACTTATATATTAAGTTAAAGGATTTCATACATTTTACAAGAATAAAGCCATATCAGATAAAATTATTTAATCGCAATACGTTTATTTTCACTTCAGGCAAACGGTTGAATGGAAATAAATTTACAATATTTGTTAATTAATTTAGGTAACCCAAGAGAGTTTTCAGTGTCTTAGGTTATTAATTTTTTTGTTAATTTTGATTTTAAGTTAACATATTTTGAAATAAAATTTTATCTGAAAGAAAATTAAATTGTTTATATGACCTTATACTACAAAACGTTAGGTATCTTCTATTGTTGGGTTGTCTTTAGGCCTCTTCCCAGCTACCATGGGATTTGGATGTAGGCTTCACTGCATTGCATGGCGTCGGTGATTTTTTTAAATTTTGGCTTCTTTTTTCATCTTCTTGGTTGAGATGTTGGTACAAACATATATGAGCCTCAGCTCATATATTTGTACACTCTCCGGGTCACATCGTATCACTTTGTACGGATTTCTCACCACATATTGGGTCGTTAATGGTTCTGCATGTATCAATACTACAACTCTCCATGACCGTTCAAACTGTTCTGCCTCAGCGTCACTCTTTCGGCTTCCTCCTCAATAATTTCTTCAAACTTTCTTCTTGTTAACTCAAACTTCGAGGGTAGCGCTGCAGTGTGGCAAGATCGTATAAATAATCTCCCCACGCGGTCTTTTACTGAAACTAATATAACTTAATTTTTGGATAACCTCAATTTTTAGGCTATTATGTTTTAAATTAATATTTGCATTTTTACAGAAATACAACTCTCCCTAGCTAGGCCTAATTCACTTTCCGCACATTTTTATACTTATATTCACTATCCCTGATTATATTTGGTCAAAAGTTATTTAATATTAAACATTTTGGCTCGGTCCCATAGGCCTCACTTTTATTGTTTCATTTAAATCGGTCTATTAGCAGTTAGACTAATTAATGTTGTGTTAGTTTATAATTTATTCTAACATTCCCAGTTTATCTATTTAGTTCTAATTAATTAAGTTAACATTGATTTTCCCTATATTTAACATTTTTATTATAATACTATGAAATAATTGGCATATTAGTTGATTGATCTATTTAACTATTCTAGGCTTAGTTACATTTATCTGTACTTATACCAGATTTATTTGCATCGGTCATTCTGGCCGTTGCAACACACACACAAACACACACACACACACACACACACACACACACAAAGATATATATATATATATATATATATATATATGCAGGAATCATTGAAAGGTAGGAGGAATAAAACTCTTATGCTGTAGAAACCATTACAAAGTACGAGGATGTTATGCTGCAGGAATCATGTATATATATATATATATATATATATATATATATATATATATATATATATATATATATATATATATATATATATATATATATATATATATGTGTGTATGTGATGTGTGTGTGTGTGTGTGGTTGTGTGTGTGTGTGTGTGTGTGTGTGTGTGTGTGTGTGTGTGTGTGTGTGTGTGTGTGCATGTGTTTGTGTGTGTGTGTGTGTGTGTGTGTGTGTGTGTGTGCATGTGTGTGTGTGTGTTGCGTCAGGCCTACTAACCGTCACGAAGATGAATATTTTGAACAAGCCTCGACGACCAAAGTCAGGCACGTGCTAAGGTTTTCCAAAATCTGCCAAAGAACCAGTCATTATTCCTAATTGTAAAAACCTAACTCACGGAGATTTAACCCTTTGGGATCTGTTTCCCGGGGAATGAATTTTTTTCAGTCATCTCAGCTTAATGACCAGTGTGTCGAAGTGTATAAGAAAATGGTTTATTAAATAAATTCAAACTCAATTTGCAAGTTAGTAAAAAAACAGTAATTTACTCTTATACCAATTTTCGCTTTTGTACTCAAATTTGCAAAATTTAATTATTTTATAAAACAACTTCTTTCCATATGTACATTTCTAAAACACAATAAAACCTTTATAAATGAACTTGTTATTAATTTCCTAACGCCTTTGCCTTAGCTTAGTAATGAGATATTGTATTGGCATTTAACACTTTGAACCATTAAGTTCTAAATGTAAACCTCTGAAAAATATACTTAATTTCAGCATATATTTATATCCTGAAAACTTACGATTTACTGTTTAAATTGACCTTAAAAACAACAAAAATTTACTTCCTAATTTAGCATTAAACATTTCGAACACCATCCCATTACTTATACATAAAAAACCCACTCTTGAAATAAAACTCATAAATGTTTACGTATATAAATTGATAAAGGCAAATCACATATTAAACATTTAATAAGCCTCACGCATTTTGATCATCAAATCTTATTGAGAATATAACCCAAATTGACAACTAATATCATCAGAAACATTCACCTAATTTTAAACATCATATTTAGATAATAATATTAACACACCTTTTGTAAAATCATTATAAGTATATATATATATATATATATATATATATATATATATATATATATATTAAAACAACACAGGTTATTCAAATACAAGAATATTTATTATTTTATATCCAAAGCTTTTCGTTGGCAAACAGTACCAACATCATCAGGAATGAAAATTACAATAATGTGTATATGGATATAAAATAATAAATATTCTTGTATTTGAATAACCTGTGTTGTTTTAAATTATTAAACAAGAAATCGTATTTTATATTTATATATATATATATATATATATATATATATATATATTTATATTTATATATATATATATATATATATATATATATATATTTACTATATCATACTTATTTTACATTTTTTAAATAATATTGAAAGTATACGTTTTGACTGTTGTTCGAACAATATTTATTTACTTTCTGGAAATTTGAGAACTACTTCAACACAAATTATTAAATATTCTAACATTTGTTTATACTAACTTTAATTTGTTTTTTTGTAACCAGTTTCACTTGCAACCCTTTATGAGTTTTATATCTTTTCCTATCCAAAACTAGTTATTGTTTTAATTTTCTTATTTTAGTATTCAAACAGACTCAACAGTTATAACATCCTTAATCATAATTACAGTAACATATAAAGCATTTCCTCACTAATTTCCTTACTTTCCTTAAATTTTTTTTCTTCAACTTTTTCTACTCTTTCATCAGCTTTTTTGGCGGTTTCCACCCATACTAGCTTACAGAATTTGCGGTTTTCTTTCGGGAAGATGCGGTATGTTCTAGACATTTTAGGTTTTTAATTTTATGTCGATTTTACGATTTCAGTTAATATTTTCTATTATTTTTTTCCTCTAATAATTCTTTTCTTTTCTCCCTGTCCTATTTTTTCACGTTCTGTGGCTTTTCAGCAGGATTGTCCTTAGCCCCTTTTTTCAACCCTGTCCTTATTTTAGTTTATTTCTTGCAGTTCCCTTTCAACACTTTCCGGTCTGCTTCCGGTAATTATTATTCAATAGTAATAATACCTATTATGAATAACCTTAACCCTAGAGTAGTAACATACGTTTTTATTCGCTAACTTATAACATCCGTTTTTTCGGCGGTTTTTCTCCTGTTTTAATAACATCCGCCTCCCAGACGGGCTCCTAACCCTTGTCTTAGTAACATCCGTCTTTTTGACGGTTATCTGACTATTGAGCTTGTGAGTCCTACAATTTATATTGTTCCTTAAGTAAATTCCCTAAGAAGAAATTTTACAGTAATTGAAGTAGCTGCAGCCTAACGTAGAAACGTTTTATATTAGACATAAAAATTTTACTAGTAACTTTAATTTTTTCAGCAATTCTAATTTAGTCTTCTTTATTTGGCAAGAACAATGAAAATCATAAGAAAAAAAATCTTTTTAGAAAATAACACATTTATTTTTATAAGAACAATAAAAGTGACAGAACAAAAATATTTTTCATAAAAAAAGCATGGTCCTTAAGAATTAGAGAAAATTTAAAAGGAGGAATGTAAAAACAATATAATTAGAGGAATGTAAAAACAATATATTCAACTTCAAGGAATTAGAGGAATGTAAAAACAATATATTCAACTTCACAACCCTGAGCAGGTAGGACAGAGTCTATTTGAATGCTCACCACAAATCGGAGCTGAGCATTTGTAGCAACATTGGCTGGTCATCCTCTTCTTTTTGTAGTTGCAAAATCTGCAAGTCTTTCTTGAGGTTAGATGTAATTCATTTGCAGATTTTTGCTGTGTTGGATTATTTACTTCTTGCTTCTCTGGTTTATTTTGATCTAAAAGGCCAATTTCTATTGCTTCTTTCAGTCTACTTGTTATGTTTCGAATTGTGAGCCTCTGTTTCAACCAATTTTGCACGAGCTGAGAATGCAAAGAGGCAGCGAATTCAAAACGAGACATTGGTTTGTTTTTTGACATTTGGTTCTGGTGTTTTCTGACGAAATTTGAAGCATAAATTACGTAGGAATTCACCAGAGCTAAATTGAGCATATTGTACACAAAACAAAGTGGCCACCTATTCGTTTTGCGACTGCAGCTCATGCCTCGACACATTTGATCTAAAGTATCCACGCCGCCTTTGGTGGAATTATACGTCATTATTATTTCAGGTTTGGATGAGGAAGGGTTGATCGAACCATCCGGATCCATAGTTGAAATCAGGGTAACAAGCTTATCAGGTTTTGGTTTATATGATACAGCTGTGATTTTATCATCGTACAGAAAAAAAGAAGTTCCTGGAGGACGATTTTTATATTTTATATTTACAAACTCATTCGGTAACTCTCTTTTGTTTTTTTTTTATTGTTCCAACCATGGTCAGCTTTTTGTCTAGTAGTTTAGTTGCAAGGGGGACGCTTACAAACCAGTTATCCATGGTCAGATTACGGTTTGTTCCCTTCACAGTCTCTGTAAGTTTGTCAACATAGTACTCAGCTGCAGGCTTATTACTTGGAATAGAACCCTTTCCAACATACGGTTCTGCGTCAATCATATAGGAAGTGCTACTGTCACAAATCATCACGATTTTCAGCCCATACTTTCCAGGCTTACTGGGAATATACATCCTGAAACTGCATCTCCCTCTAAAAAGAACTAATTGTTCATCTATTGTAAGGTATGAACTAGGCTTGTAGTTTTCTCTGCAGTGCTTCAAGAACTCCTCCCATATTTCCGAAACTGGTGCAAGTTTGTTAGTAGCTTTAATTCGTTCTGCACGAGTTGACTTGTCATCGAATCGCAAACTAGCCAAAAGAAACCGGAATCGCACGAAAGACATAGCAGCTCTGAATGAGGAGCCAAAATATTTGTCGTTGTAAATGATTTCAGCGTTCAAGTTATTGCACTTCAAGGCTGCTGAGAGAATAAGTAAACCGAATAAGGCATTCAATTCCTCCACATTAGTATCTTTCAAATTACTTGAATCTGTGTTTTTGTAGTTGGCCCTTGCTCGCTCGATTTCTTTATTTGTGTGTCTCACGATTTTCTCCACGATGGATGGTGAGAAAAACAAAGAAAAACAATCATTTGGTTCGCAGGTATATTTGGTTATGGGCGTTGGGCCTGGCTTGATGTGCAAAATGTTTCTCGCTGCAATTCTGCTCGATGATTCAGTTTTAGTCGTCATCCATTTGTACCCATTCCTACCGAACAACTCTCGCAAATCACAGCTGAGTATTTGAGCAGAAGACGTAGGGTTGAATGGTTTCTCCAGGATTTTTCCAGGGTCAGTAGTTTCTTGAATGATTTGTGCCTCAGTGGGTTCCATTTGGGTGGTCAGGGTCTCAGAAGGTTCCCCTGTGGACTTGTCAGTTTCAGGCTTATGATGGCCGATATTAGTAAGACTATACTCTTGGGTTGAAGGTCCAGCTGGCGTTTCAGAACATAGAGCCTCAATTCTGGTCCTCTTAGACTTTCGGACCGTGGGTTTTCTTTTTTGCTTGCGTTGCCGATCTTCAACGGGTGGCAAATCGTACAATGTTTGTACAGCATTTATAATCATTTGACCCGTATGTAGATCGTCGTTGCTATTCATATCACGGTCAGAGTTATCAGATTCATGCGACTCGTCACTATCTACGTTATCGCTGAATTCTTCTTCGCTGAGCTCAGTAAGAATTTGCCTAATTCGGACTTCATCAGTAGGGTCGATAAGTTCATCCATTTTATAGCTGAAAACAACACAACTATTTACTACTAAAGGAACCAGTAATATTAAATAATAACATAGTAAACTATTACTACATTCAGTTTCCATTTTTTAACTGAAAATAATAATAATAATCGGTACGTAAGTATTCTGGACAAATCAATTGAAATTGGCATTTACGTTGAGTATACCACTCAATGATAACATCCGTCGAAATGACTAACAAAAATTTACGTCAAATAGTAATATCCGCCTTTTTGACGGGCAAGATTTACTTACATGCACGTTGAGAGGCAGTCACAGAGCACCACAATGTTAGCACTGCCACAGCTGGGCTCAGACTGAATGAAAGACAGTTGGCACGGAAGCTCCAGTTCCTGGAAGGATTTCTAGAGGCAACAGCACAGGTTTCCGAGATCACACCCGTCAATATGACGGATGTTACTGCACTAGGGTTAAATAAATTTCGACATAAATACAACAATAAATTGACAATTTAGCTTTAGCATGTAATACGTTTTCCTTTAAAGCGATTTATTAACGATTGGACCACACAGATGAATCAAACTCAATTCGACCCCTGTAACAGTGTCCATTAAAAGTTTCTCCATTTATCCTTACATTACATTTCATGTAGTATCCCCACGTGCAATTATACGCGGTCACAGATTGACTATATCAGACAGAAGAGAGCTACCTGTAGCAACATTTTAACGTAGTCAAAGATAAACGTTCCTAATTTAAGGTACTATTTTTTTTTCTTGGGGTATTTTATATATTAAGATCGTAAGTTATAGAGAATTTATACTTACAATAGCAGAATCTATAATCATATTTTAGGACTATATTTTCCATTCTTTTACAGATTATACCACTTAATAAATATAACTTATCTAATTAAAATTGTCTCCTGATATTCTCTACATGAAAATAGCAGTTATAGTTTTCTGAAGCTCGAATTTAGACATTCCGAATGCTATAGATTTCTTTCCGTTGATAACAAATACAACAACCAACTTAGTAATCAGTAATGGCTACAGAAGTTAGGCCCAAGCCTACCAAACATTTTTATTTATATTTGTTAAACTCCTTCTAAATTGTCAATAATTTAAAAAAATAAATCTGATGTACCTAAAATCAAACATAAATAGATAAATGTTGTAAATCTAAGATCAAAGAAGTGCTCAAAATGCTACATCGAAATTCAGAATGAATCAAGCAACAATAAAGTAGCAAATAAAACCTCATCTGTTTAGCCTGTGTATCTACTTTTTTTAAGAGTAGAAATGCCCTCAACACACACTATTTAAATTTTAAACAATTTTTAAAGAAGAGCGCTTGAACCTCCTCGGTAGTCACGAATCTCCTAAATTGTGCCTACTAAAAAAAATCCTGAAGGCGCATCTGCTAATGATACGGCAAAACTCTCATCACAAAGAAACAGACTCAAAATTGGTGAGTGCTCGATGTTTTACAATCACAATATTTGTGATTACACAGAGTGCGTCACAAGCGATAACGAAAGCAATCGAAACCTCTCGCAGCCACTGGAAAATAACAAAGCACCCGTTCTTTGCCTAATGACGTTCCCACGGAGAATAAAGTATAAGTTACAAGTAACCGTTCCTCTTTGAAGCGTTTTCAGTATAATGAAGTTATTATTTACTGTCGCAGTTATTATTTCCTCTCCTACCTCGGTTCTGTTTGGACTTGGATTGTCGCCTTGTGCAAAACTAAGGCAGAACAGCTATTCTGTAATTACTCCTCGATTGTAACGCGTAAATAATGACACTTTATAACGATAGCTTTAATGCCTTACACGTCTGTGTTGTAAAAGTGCGAGGACATGTAGCTTCAAGGAAGATGCAACACAAACGCATAAAGATAAACACAAAAACACTTACACACTCAGACAAAATACACACACACACACACACATATATATATATTGTAAATACAAATATAAAATAAAGGTAAATATATTTTTGTAAGGAAGAAACGTGAGAAAAAATTTAAATCGTAAAACCATATTTAAGTAATCATTAAACAAGAAGATTTAATTTATAAATTAAAGGATGAGTAAGTTTAAAAAGCAGAAACATATATTAACGAAAAGAAGGCAATGGAAAAACGTTCGTTCTTTAAATTTTCATTAAGTAAATACCAACTAATTATAAAATTTTAATAAAGTTAATTCTATAATTGTGGTCAATAAACTTAACGAGGGGCCAAAAATATTGACATATTGGTCAACGGTGACGTCGGGAAAGAAATAATAAAACTATGTTGTTTATTAAGGTCAGGTTTACAAAGAAATTATTAATTTAATTTCAAATGTAGATGTAAATTAATTGTAATTTTAAGTGGCGTTAAAATAAGTGGTTTTTGCTTCTTATAATATATTAGAGTTGGGCTTAGAGAGGTAAAAGGAAAATGCTGTAGAATTCCTACCTATTTCCATATCTCCTTTATTAACCTTCTTACAACATTATGCATCACGTAGACACCGCATTATCCGGGTTTAATAATGAAGCTTGTACTTACCTATAAACGCATTCCTTTCCTATTCCTCTAAGCAACCCTAGTCTTACTATCTGATCATCTGAAGTACTCAAATTTATACTCGCCAACCTTCCTTTTGTACACACTTCAAGGTTAAATGGCATTCGTAATTATTTGGTAACCAGTATTGCTTAAGCCGAGTTTTGTTTGTATTAAAAAAAAGAATGGCAGATGTGTTTCAGAACAGTAGTGTTTGGTGCTACCCCATGTCGTCACGCATGGTACACTCGACGAAACATTGTAGCCGGTTTGGAACCCTTTCCCATTTGTTAACTCTAACGTAGGAAAATGTATTCTTTAAAAACACTCTGTGACGTAATTGTGGATATATTCGGGAGGAAACAAACGCAGTTTTGTTTTAAAGCAAGAAAGTGTAACCTTTTGTTTTAGATGTTATTTAAGTGTAAATTTACATTTCTTTTAAGTAATGATGTTTATAAGATGGAAGAAAAAAATATTGTTACATTTGTATTATAATTTTATTGGAAAACCTTTAATCGGTTAGGTACCTTTCTGTAAATTTAATGCCACCGGCCAAAGTATCAGTTAACTGGTACAAAGGGTAGAACATTGTCGTGAATGTAGAATTAAAGTCTAGACATTCAGAGTTAGGTATTCACAAGTAGGATTATTGTAGGGATAATGAATAGTAGACATCCATAAGTAGGATTTAGGATTAGGCCTGGGACATTCAGAAATATTTATTTACAAGGCGGATTTAGGATTAATATACAGTCATTCAGAAGTAGACATGTACGGGGAGCTTAATTGAGAATTAGGTTAGAGACATTCAGAAAAAGATATTCGCAAGGAGGATATAGGAATAAGATATGGATATTCAGAAGTAGACATTTACAGGAAGAGTTTAGGATTAGGTTAGAGTCATTCAGAAATAGATATTCACAAAGAGGATTTAGGATTAATATATGTACATTCAGAAATATACATTCACAGGGATAATTGAGAGTTAATTTAGAGGCATTCAGAAAAAGAGTTTCACAATAAGGATTTAGGATTAAAATATAGACATTCAGAAATAGTAACTCACCGGTTGGATTTATGATTAGGTTACGGCAATCGGAAGTAGTTATTCACAACGGAGATTTGGAATTATTATATGGATATTCAGAAGAAGGATTTAAGATTAATATATGTACATTCAGAAATATACATTCACAGTGATAATTGAGAGTTAGTTTAGAGGCATTCAGAAAAAGATATTCACAAGAAGGATTTAAGATTAAAATATAGACACTCAGAAGTAGACACTAATTGGTAGGATTTATGATTTGTCTACGGCATTCGGAAGTAGTTATTCACAACGGGGATTTGGAATTATTATATGGATATTCAGAAGTAGACATTTACAGAAAGATTTTAGGATTAGGTTAGAGACATTGAGAAATAGATATTCACAATGATGTTTAGGATTAATATATGGATATTCAAAAAAAACATTCGCTGGAAGAACTTAGGATTAGATTAGAGCAATTCAGAAATAGATATTCCCAATTAGGATTTATTATTAATATATGGATGTTCAAAAGTAGACAGTCACAGGGAGAATTTAGGATTTGGTTCGAGAAACTCAGAAAAAGATATTCAGAAGAATTAATTAGGAATAATATTTGGACATTCAGAAGTAGACATTCACAGGAGGCATGTATGATTAGGTTAGTAAAATTCAGAAATAGATATTTACAAATGGGAATATGATTAATCTCTGGATATTTAGAAGTAGACATTCACAAGCGAAAATTAGGATGAATTTTATACACACCAAAAAACAGATTTGCTTTAATTTTAATTTGGTTTATAACCCATACTTCTACACGACCCAATTTTCCTTTATTACAAAGTGGAGAAGCATCTAATCGCTTTCGCCACTTGCTTGACCTGTTATTAAACGAAATCTTCCCAGTATAGTCCAAAGTGAACAACTCAATCCAAAACTCAATACACACGCTCTGTTTGTTTTGGGACGTGTGATCTTGAACCACTATAAGTCCTCTCGAAAGCCGCTTCACTTTACTTGACGTTACGTTATGACTCTCGCATCTTACGACATAAACACATCACATTTTGTGCAAAGTCATTTTTGCTAAATTTGTTTTGCTTACGATAAAACTATAACTAAGCAAATCATCAAAAATAAAGTAAATTATCACTCCTGGTACAGACAGCGGGACCTAGTAAAAAAAATGTATTTAAGGATATGCAGACTTATATTATTGTTATTCATAAAACATTGTAGGCAGTCGCGGACTTACACACTTTCACATGGGTATCAATTCCGTGTATTAAACACCTTTTTAAATATAGACTACCAACTAGGCGAAACCCGACAGTTCCACTTCCAGGGCTCCTCTATATCAGCGTACTGCCGAAATGTGACCAATAATATTTGTCAAATAACTTATAATGATTCTCATAGTTATGGATGTTTAAATGAAGAGATACATTGTCATGAGTGGAAGAACAATGGGTAATCAAAAATTTAGATACATGTCTGGGTGAAAATCCTGGCGAATTTATAAATAAACATTGTAAAATGGGGTTGTAAACCTGGGGAAATTTAATCAACCTACTCCATGCCAAGGTGTTGCATGTAATTACGGCCGACGTTACACAAGACCGAATGGAATCTAAGTGTGTCAGGCATTGAGTAAATGTAAGGATTTCAGTTCACACTTCGAACAGGGAAATGAGTTCGTTTAGCAATAATAAAGCTTTTAGGTTACTCTAAAGTAGCGACCAAATTGATTCGATATATTTCAACTTTCTTTCTCATTTGGAACAACTTTCCGCATCTAAGATAACCCACTGAGAACCAAAATGTACAGGATGTTTCAGAAAGTATTCTACAACTATTAAAATTCATATAATTTCATTCACTGTACCTAAACAGATGATTGTAGTGTCAATTTTTAATACACATCTGGTATTTAGTGCTTGTTAAAGTTGTTTTCTTTTACAATTTTTCGGAACGAAACACAAGTTTAAATACATTTTTTCGATGCATTTTGCGAGTTAAGATGTCAAACAAATAAAGCCAAAACATTGAATAAGTAATATTTTATTTGTGCCATAGAAGGGGTAGCTATATTCCGAAATATTTAAATTTTGGGGCGTGAGCAGACGTTTTTATTTCTGATGACTTTCTGCAACGCCCGGTGTGATTTGTTTTTTAATTATGTGGGAAAGGGAAATAAACAATTTATAGACCTGTTATTTATTTATCTTCTAATCTGAAGAGGTCACTGGGATGGTAACAATATGTTGATTTCTCGTGTATTTTTATTTTTAATACTTGAAATATCTTCTCGGCTTGATAGAGATAATATTTCTTTAATATTTAGTAGCAATAACTACTATTACCAATATTTAATAATTAGTTGATTGTTGATTATTTATTCATTTATTTATTATTTATAGCTTATTTATTTATTATTATCATTTATTTAATATATTATAATATGTAAAGTAATTTCTTTTACGAAAAAATTCTACTAAAGGAATGCGAATGTAACAGAGTTTTAAAACGAACAGTTCAAGGAGAGGCCTAAGAGTTGCGGTCTAGAGTTTTACCTTCTTCACGTTCAGGATGCCAAGATATCCTGGGTTTGCGTCATGAATAATGCATGTTTTATGACGGTGTTTCCTGGTGTAAAATATGGAGTCCATTGCCAAAGTACTCTCTGACAGTTTGCCAGGCTAATACGGTAGGACGTCCTAACGTCAGCTTTATTCCGATGGCTACGCTGTTAGTCAAGCAGAATTACAAAAATATGTTACGCTAATGTTTTTATTAACTTGAATACAGAAACGTGATAAACATTGGCGTTAAAAATAATTCAGATGTTTGTAAACCTAATCGTTCATTATTTAATAAAAATCTGGTAAATGCTTTGAAAATTACGTAAAACAAATTGTAGAGGTGCATCAATAACAATTTCACCCTTGAAACTTTTACATAATACATGACTCACTGTTGCAGTTTTTATTATACTCATCTTCACTTTTGTTAGGAATATGTGTATATAGTCTAGTACATTTTTCTGCCTTCTCTAACATTATAATATTTTTCATTGTTTACGCGTTTCGGAATGAGAGAGTCTCGTCGACAAAGATGCAGAGAGAGAGAGAGAGAGAGAGAAAGAGGGTGTATTATTTCACTTTCTAAAATGGAGTCATTCCGAAACGATTCAAGAAAGAAAAATATTGCAGTGATAGGAAAATTATTAAAGTTCGATTATAATATATTATATATTTTATCTCCAGAAATTTCAATAAAAAGAATTAAAAATAAGAACCTCTTTTTATAAAATGGCAATAATAGGATTTCGTAAGAGTTTGTAAGAAAGTTTTTTTCTAGAGATTTGCGCCAAAATCCTCTTAATTAGATCCAAGTTGGGAAAATTGAAGTTTGAAATCTGACTTTGGCAAATATTTCTAAATCTTGTCTGTCAAAGTTTTCCTGGATTTGCAAGTTTCTCACTGCCAAATCTGTTTTTGCTTATGACGAATTTAATCTCCAAAAACATTAGCGAAGGGAATCTTTGAAAATTAGTTGGCCTTATTGAAATAACTTCTTAGTAATACCTTTATTAAAACATTGAACTTTGTAAATACTGCAAAAAAGGAACTACCTGCCCTCCCTTATGTTTGCGCATTACACTGTAAAAAAGTGCAGAGATGATCCAAAAGACTGTTCAGAATTAAACAACGTATTTAACCTCGAAAAACATATAAACTGAAAACTCCTTACACAAATTTGTTGTTTTAGAAAAGGCATAAAAAGTCTGATGCAGCTGAAAAGAAATAATTACAGTTTGTGTGTTAGTGATATAATTAATTGTGTTATTATATAAGAAATAGAATTTAATTTAATCTATCCAACTCATGCCCACAACAGGTTTAACCGCGTCACTACACACGCGTTACTTGCAATGATATACAACACAAAGTATCAACCTTGGAAAATAAGAAATGGCATCCCATAAATAAGGGAACAAATCCTTTTTAAAATCTTTTTTCCAATGCGGGACAACTTACCCCATAATGCTGTTGCATATGCTACTACGAAAATATCTCAGTTGTTTGAAGAAATAGCAATTGAAGGTGGCTCTTCACATACTTTGTGTTTGCATTTGGCTTCGGATTTCCATTTGGATTTCAAACTGAAAATTTTTAAATTACTTTACGTAAAACTAATATTTTTATGATAATAATTGTGTTGGACAAAGAATACGGCCAAAAAACAAAATGTTGGCTCTTATGCCTTATTCTTTTTACATGATGGCAAAGAATCGAATGTTAGGACTTGTCTGCTAGAAGCTAAGGGTTTTATCCTTCCTCCATCTTTTTCTCCGTCATGGATCCATGTTGGTTTGCATATTACGACCTTTCTCAAAAAGCTTTAAATAAAAAAATATAATTATTTCTGATTTTACAAGTTCTGTAACAGTTTTTTTGTTACATTCAAGCTGAATCTACAATTTGTTTAGACAAAAATATAAAGCAACATATACCTAAATTTGCATTATGTACAGTATAAATCCAGATAGGCATGTCTCGATCGGTTTTGTTTATTACCAATGAATTTTAAAACTACTATTGTCAATAATGTAGATATTATGCCAAAAATGAATATGCATAATATGCAAAATGAATATGGAGTTTCTAAATTAATTGCATTAAGAAAATAGTTTCATATTTTACTAACTGCTATAGTGCGTAGCATTTTCTTTAAATTAATTAACTACCATAAATAGTGTAACAGAATATATTAACACATAAAAATGCATTTTCAAATATTCTATATGCATGAATGTTCTAAAAAAGGTTTTATTAAAGCTTTTCACTCAAAACTTCCGAATAAAGAAGTCAGTTTTCCCGCTCATTCATAATTCGTGCATCGAATTTACTTTGGTGTTTTAAGTGCACCAATTATTCTCTGCAAAGTAATGCATCAACCTAGCCCCCCCCCCAAATCAGGACACGTATATGATGAATTCCATTAGAATTTCTCTTTGAAATGGTTTCAGCCTCTGGTCTTTTAAAAAGACCATTTTAAAAATATAATTTAATTCACTTCAATTTAATTAGTTTCTTTTTAATATGTGTTTTAAAAATTTACACCATTATGGGTTAAATGAATGATCACACGAGGAACAGATTTCCTGTAAAGCTTTGTTGTGACAAATTACTCTCTTCACCAGCTAACACTACACTTTCTAATTAACGTCTAAAGAGAAACATTACTGTTAAAGTATAGATAAAATTTGACATCTCATTCTTCACATGGCAGATTTAACATACTTTTGCAAAACCAGAACTGGTTCTGAGTCTAATCTGATACACGATCATCACTGATAAATCCCTCATCAGTTAAAAATTCTCATTAGATTGAGAACCCTGTTAAATTGATTTATAATACATGATATAAAATAAAATTTACTACTATTGATATCATTTTTGCAAAAAATCACTACTTACTGATATTTTTAGCAGACGAATATTAGTAGGTAGTACTTTTTCTGCAAAATATACCAAGTAGTAAATTATAAACCTCAATATGTACAACACAATATCTACAAGTTTCAAGGAAGGTATGATTTTTAATAACAAGTTATAAACGTTTCGTAAAAACCACAAATAGAATTTCTCAGCTTCTTTCTAATCTTCTACCAAACGTAAAGAAATTGACAAAGCATGTCAAGCGATACGCTATTAGGTTTCTGATCTGTGGGAGCGGCAAAAAGTTTCTTTTTATTTCGTGAATCAAAATGCACAAAAATAGACTCAGAGACTAAGTACATGCTTTTCCACTTGTATGGATTTCTAACGAAGCAATATTTGATAAGTGGTAAACCATGTAGATAAAGTTGCATGTTCTAAGTATTTAACATCTTCTATCTTACATATATTAGCACAAACTTGTAATTTAAATTCAAATGTGGCAGTTAGATGAGTAATATTTCAACCATTAAGGGAAAATATAAGAATAAATGCTTTAAATATATATTTACTGAGTATGCTGAACAAGGTAAAAATAGCCTAATACTTATACAAAAATTGTAGGTTTGGATTACTTCATTGAAACATTTAGTTGTAACAAATGCAAGTTATTTAAAACAATACCTATAAACAGGAGAAATGAATCAGAGCAGCAATAGTAAGAGAACCCCCATAGAAGAAGAAAGTCCAAACTCCAACAAGGGAACCAGTAAATGCATTAGTTAAATCCACAAAAACTGAATCTGAGTAATTGTGTATTTCACTTAAACTCTGTAAACTTTTAATTTCGTTATGCTTTATTTTACTCGATAAATAGTTTTGTATAAATATATTTTCCATACAAGTACACGGTTCCGTCTCGGAGCAGTGAATTAAAGCGCCCACAGTCGACAGCCACATTAAATCAGCGGAGACACTGTGTTACTCAATGTGTCTGTCCACCTATTCACTGTTGCAAACAAATGACCGTATATGTTTTCAATATAAATGAGTTCTCGACATTAACTCTTTAAAATAGGAAAAACAAATTTAATTTAAATTTATTACATTAAAAATGTGAATACATTGTTGCATGCCAAGCTGAGGTGTGAAACCTTCAGTGAATATTTTATGCGAGGATTTATTTAGGTGGGGAACATAACGTAGATAATAATGAATTGCTCGGATTATTTGTCGTTCTGTTACGTTGTAAACCTTCTCCAGGGATTAATGGCTTTCAAGCACACACATTCCCCATATACCTATATATGCCCACTCGCGTTAGTATATGTGTATATACAATAACATCTTATTATAAATGACAAAAAAACATATTCACTAAAACAAACCAATAAAAAAACTTCACATACGTGTTACCGGAATATAAAATGCCTAAAAAGAATGCTTAATTCATTTCTCCCGTCTGAACAGAAAATGCGTACAAGGAAAAATCTTTGAGTTTGCATCACCAAAAAACTTTACAATTTAATATCCTCATACGGTTGTAAATATGTGCTTTGCACAAGTAATTTCATTTAAAATAATGTACAACGTGATTTTATACAACAGCTGACTTTTCATTATAGGCCATGTTAAGGATCAGCTGTTTTAACAAGTAATTTATGTTATTTTACTTATTGCACATTATTGCAATGAAATGTTACTGTTCAATATTTTTTGCAGGTATTATATAAAATTATTATTTCAATAATATCTTAAATCAATATAATAATGGTGTTTTGCTATAGTTTTTGTAATTAACATTTCATTAAGCACATGTGAATCATTTTAGACACCTATTTAAATAAATTCATTCAGTAAAACTCTTATTCAGTACATTTTTTACATCCAATGAAGGTTTTATTAACTATATTTTATTAAATCCTTAATTAACTACATTCTTGAAATATAGAATTTACTTCTTTAGACCGGTCTCACTAACCGAAACATTTTTATATGTTTTTAATAAATTTCTTTCCTTTTCCATCGTTTACGGCAGATTTACCACTGTTTTATCTCAACAATCAGCTTAGAGCAGCCCATTTTAAGATTCCAAAAACTGGTGTTTTTATATCACAGAAAGTATGTTTGTTCCAGTTTTGTTTGGTTTCTGCGCGAAATAAATAGATCCACTCCAATATTCACACACAAATCGCTCTTCTAGTCATTTGTTATGGAACGTCTGGAAAGCCTTTCTTCCATGATAAGAGCATTGTGAGGTCCGAGACGTTGATTAATTGAGGAATTTTTACTACTGAATATTTCCAGCGATTAAAGAATGTAGCTTTAGTAAAACTCCTATCTTTGTTATCTCGCCATCATATTGAACAAGCGTCTTGTAATAGACTTTATTTTAGAAATGGTTTATAATTTTGCATCACGATTTATACCAATTTTTCAAATATTTAAAGAAGAACAAATACCAAATAAATTATTAAGGTTTTAATTTTACCCTTTGTGCTCAGATTTAGATTTTTATTGTTTAAGATATTTCCAAAACGCTTACGGGAGAGTCTTATGCTTTAGTTCTCTTGTGCCTATATTAGCAGGGAACGATATTCAAAAAAAGGTGAGACACGTTTAGTCAGGCATAGTTCTAACATCAGAAGAGCGACCGCATTTTGTTAGGCTAACAATAGAGTTCCTGATAAAAGTGACTTCTGGAGTACATTTAGATAACAAATACCAAAGATATAAATCTAAATATCTACTTGAGAATAATTAGGGGATTTAGCCATAGGAGTAAAACCGGAATGGTTCATGGTGGCCTTTTCACCCCTCCAACACATACCAGTAGAAAGTTTATACTCTAGTCTAGGATTAAATCGGTGATGACTTTTGTATACCCCCCATTACTTACTCGATTAGGAGTTAATATAATAGTCATAGAAGTAAATTGAAAGTGGTTCAGGGTGGTTTCTTCACCCCTCAATATTTATTAGTAAAAGAATTATATTATAGTCAAAAGAAAAATATGAGGAGACTTAGGGTGGCTTTTGCTACCCCCCGTTAGGAAAAGAATTATATTATAGTCAAAAGAATAAATATGAGGAGACTGAGGGTGGCTTTTGCTACCCCCCGTTAGTAAAAGAATTATATTATAGTCAAAAGAATAAATATGAGGAGACTGAGGGTGGCTTTTGCTACCCCCCCCTTAGTAAAAGAATTATATTATAGTCAAAAGAATAAATATGATGAGACTGAGGGTGGCTTTTGCAAACCCCTCATAACATGTACTAGTAAAAAATTTATATTTTAATTATAGGAGAAGTTGATGGTAGCTCCCCAATATTTATCGATAGGAAGTTTATATATTAGTCGTAAAAGTAAATTTATGCAGCTCTTGTTGTTCACCAACGACTTGGAAGTTGCCCCATAAACAATGGAGAAAGCAGTAAAGCAATGGGGAAGAAGCATTACCGCGCAAAGATCACGCTTCATAGACACGTGTTATAGTAAGTTACCACCATCAGAACAATGTACTAAAAGACACTTCACTGTAACCGAACGAACGTCGATGAAATACTGAAGGTTTAGATTTTAAATATGGTAATAATAATATGAACATAAGAGAGAGTAGAAGATGGAAATAAAGGCCTATAGGTAGGAACTTAAAAAAAATATATTTATATTTTTTGTCTCTACAGACATAATAATGTTAACATTCAGCCAAAAAAAGCCTCCATAAGTATTCAAAAAAGCAAATCGAAACATTTAATCCAAGGCATTGTTAATACATAATGTATTATTGACGCTAGCAATAGCTCACATACGTTATACGTCATGGTAATGAACAAAAGTCCGGAATATACATCTATGGCTTAACACAGCTGATAGATTGACACATAAAGGCATAAAAATAAAATAACATAAAATACTGACAACGAACATGAAAGCGCAGACTGGGGTCCATTTTCCTTGTAAAGTTCTTAGTCAGTTTCAAATAATTACCCTGTTTGCTTAAGCATTTAAATTCCAATGAAATGAACAGTCTTTCACTAGTTGCACAATACCGACGGGATTATGCCGTAGTGAGCTTTGTCTTCACACCCTGTTGACTTTAGCGCCGTATTGTTGCGCGTATAACGGTATAATTAGTTAATAAAGAAAAGGCAAAACGTATAAGTGAATAAATAGAAACCACTTGCCTGAGTTTTGGAGATTTCCATACTTTTGTTTAAACCTTTGTCAAAGATTTCTTTCGCCTTGTGTGCTTATACTACTTCATTTGTTTATTGTTTAATATCAATTGGCGGTTGAAAATACGAACCGAAAGTGGAAAAAAACATTGGTAGATTAGGCAAAGACTAGAGACTGTTGATAGCAGTGAAATCACCAATAGAGTTATGGAAGAATGGTTGGTGACGAATGGAAATTAGAAAAGGGGAGAAACTAAGTGTAACTAAAGGGTTTCATGGCCATCCAGATACTTTACTGCAAGAACCTGGGAATAGAGACTGTAGGCCAGAATGTAGAGATACCTAATATGATGCTGTAAAGGAAATCATAGAAAATGGGTTATTTTGTAGAAATGACCTACCATGTGTCCTCATCTAAGTGTATATACTATATAGTACTATGATACATACATATATATATATATATATATATATATATATATATATATATATATATAAATGTATGTATGTATATGTGTGTGTGTGTGTGTGTGTGTGTGTGTGTGTGTGTGTTGCAACGTCTCCCCACCTCACTCTATTTACTATCTTAACGTTAATGGTGTTACGGAGTTGTTACTTTTTATTATTTTAAAACGCGCCTGCTTATTTCTGTTGCGCTCTCGGGCTCATGTAGCCTCGAGCGTTCTTAAATTTTGTCTTGTGTTCACCCGTTATATGCCACGCCTAAACGCAAGCCAATTCCCGCTGACTCCTACCTTAAAGTTTGTATGACCACCCCTAAAATGGTTAACATGTTTTGTTGGGTCTTTTTATAGTCATAATTATCAGTAAAGTAGTCAGCTGGAAAGAGACATTATTAATAGGAACACAGATAATTTTCAAAGAATCTTACCATCTTAAAAGGTCAGCAGGCACAGCAAGGGGACGTGCAATATATGATCATGTTAGAGATACCTTTTCTTTTTAAAGGGTCCTGTGTTCTTTAAACATGATCTGCCAGTAGACTTCGTCTCTCGGCTTCAATACAAAAAACCAACTAATTTTTAGAATAGCTCAATAAATTGGTTCTTAGGAGAGATCTCGTTTGAAGAAACATGAGGTTCTGAATTTTATATATTTAATAATTAATGAAATTTAATTAAAACTGGACTTTGATTTTATAATCATAATAATCAGTTGGAAAAACCTAAAAGTTTTATTGGTTGTTCAACACAGTATAAATTTAAATACCAATATGTTTTTATAATGCATTTAATTACTGGTTTTTTAAATAAAATAAAAATATTTTCAACTAAAATACATTTGACTCTCTCTTTACTACTTCTTTGCTTTCATTGAAATCACAAATAACCTTAAAATTTTTCTGATATTTCATAGATTTAATTTCTACATTTTATATATATATATATATATATATATATATATATATATATATATATATATATATAAATATATATATATATATATATATATATATATATATATATATATATATATATATATGTATGTATATATATATATATATACATATATATATATATATATATATATATATATATATATATATATATATATAAATTTCATTTACTACAATTACATATTTGAACAAAAATTATTTCCTCATTTAACATAATAAAAAATTGTTTATCCTCTGCTTTCAAGATTGAATTGGTAAATTTTACATTTTATAACAAATAATTTTAAAATTAGTATAATTCTATAATTCTAGTCTTCCTGAAATTAATTGGCTTGTGGCCTAAACCACTTCGTGAATTTATTATTTATTATTCATTATTTTAGCATTTTTATTATACAAATTAATTTTACTGAAGTTAACATTTATTAATTTTTCAACATAGAATGAAGTCATTGTTTAAGTTCAATTGGTAATTTGAATTTAATAAATTTAACTGACTAAATTTGACGTTAATTTGTATATAATAGAGTAAATGACTTGCCAAGGATTTCCCTGCCGGTCCTAGTTCCTCTCGTCTGGATTACAGGTCCCTGGACATTGGAAGTTGACATCCCTGGTCAGTCGATGGAAGTCCTTCTCCATTTTCACGTCCCGGAGGCTAAGTCTGAAGCCCTCGTCCATGGATGGAATTAGACAGCGGAAACATGGTAGTTTCGTCCCATCTGGCCTATGGTGATTGTCCCAGTAGCTGACCGACATTACGACCGTTATCACCTCGTATAAAATGTTTTTACAGACTGCCTTACAGGTCTCTAAGTTCCTGTATTTATTGCGGCTATATCACCCTTCCCCGCCCGCTCTAAGCTCATCGCTATCTCCGTCCTTTTATTCTTGTACGGGCGGGTTTTGCAACGTATTCGATTCAACCTGCATAATTTTGGTATCTGTTTTAGAACACTGAAAAATGTCTATTATTTTTTTAATTTAAGTTGTTTAAATTCAGTTTTTACTATTGTTCGTTTTGGATTTTGCTGGTCATTTCAAAATGTAAGTGATAGTACTACGTGACCTAGATCTCAAGTTAGCATTGTTCGGCACTTGGAAAATTTTCACTGCACTCCCGTTTGTCAAATTTATTTAGTTATTACAGTTTTATTTTATTTTAATTTTTAATTTGTCTTAATACTACTGTTTCAAGATTTTACTGAATTTTTCACTTTTTACAACCTTTCATTTTACAATAAATTAAAACCTTAATATTTAATTTTTAAATTTGTTATTCATAATTTGAAATTATTAGTTTCTTAATTTGAACGGTGATTCAGACCGTTTCAGTTTGTGTATTGCAACGGTGCTTCAACCTGCTACTTGTCGAAAGTTGCCTACCACCTAGTTACATGAGCAAGTATTAAAAATCCCCTCTAATAAGTATACCCTGGGAACGTTGTATATAAAGAGTATTTAAAGTCATGGTAAGGTCAGTGATCTGTCATATGGTCTAATTTATGTCAGCTGAAAACACATAAAATTTATCACATCATAAATTTGCCTTACCATGCTTTGAAGACATCTCCCCACCATGTTCCTGCTTTAGTGAGGTCCGTGCTAGATAGAGTCTTACCATATCCTCCTCAAAGAGATCCTGTGTTTTATATGGTAAAACCGGCCAGTGAGTATCAACTCTTGGGCTTTAAAGCAAAACCAACTAGTCCTTAAGCTAGCTCGTAATTTATAGTTTTATTTAATTAATTTCTCTGGATGGGTTGCTCAATTATCTTTAGGTTGCACAGTGATTCCTAGCTATTTATTATTAAATAAATATGACTGACTCTAATAGGCTGGATTTTAATAATTGTATTGATTTTATTAATTTACAATTATAATTTACTAGTTGGGAAATAATTTAATTTATTATTTTTGTACACAGGATTTATTCAATAAAAATTACTCTTTTGGCTGTTGTTTGAAACTGATTTTACTAATAAAGAAATTTCTAACTGAAATAAATTGAATATATTCTTTCAAATGGTACTATTTTAAAGTCCTTAGCTAACAAACATAAATTAAATTTTCCTTAAATAAACTAAAATTGCTTTGATATTTATTGCAGGGAGGTTGTCTAAGTTTATTTCAATTGTTATAAATTTCAAATTTAATTTATGATCTTATTATGTGCCAGCAGTTCAATGACATTCAATAAATTGACATATTGTATTATTTAAACCAAATTTGTTACTAATTCTACTACCACAGAAAACATTGATTTACAACCTTATGAATTTATACATATATAAATGGAAATATTTTAGTTAAAACTAAATCTCAAATTTTATGACTCATTCAGAAAATACTAAATAAATTGTGATTGACTTTGTTTAATAATTTCTGGTTGAGAAATTATTTATATTTTCCTTCATGTTAAATAATGATAAATATTTTTCCCCCAGTTTATTTAGCTACTGGTTGTAACAAACTTAATGCATTTCTGTAGATATTATAAATAAATTTATTTTATAAATATGCCTAATATTCTTTCTATCTTTTTCCATATACTTCACTATTTCTATATTTGCAAACATTTAAACATTTTTACATAACCATTTTTAAAAATAAATAATTTTGTAATTTCCAATTTTTTTATTTAATTTTCAAGGAAATAAAGCCATTATTTATAATGTTACATATTAGAAGCATTTATTTGAATCTTTGAATCTTTAGAACCTATTTTAAGATCAAATTTTATTTAATTACTAAATTTGTATAGAATTCATGACTTGCCCAAATCTCGCACTTTCCAAGATACTACCCAAGGTCCTAGGAGATGATTTTATGCTTCCAGACTGGTGGTTCTTATCGTCTGGAATTTGGTTCATCCAGGAAGCAGGAACGGACAACTTCGGCGAAGCCAGTTACTTGACAAATGAAAATTTAACCGTGATTTTTCATATTTCGATGTCTAGTTTTAAGACATACTACATTATTCCCGCACTCCGCGGCCTCAAGTTTATGCTCTAGAAATCCATTTTGGTATTTTTGCTAATCTAACAGCAACTATGACCTTTCTGGTCAGCGGCCTAATTACGAGAGAGCGCCTAAACGCTCAGCGACAGTTATCGTCTCTATTCCCCCCCTCGATTTGCTTGTTTGACTTGGATTTGCGGTTTTTTCTTGTCTTAAAACTGCACACAAAACACTCCCAAAGTCATGATTTTTGTACAATTACAATTTATTTTAGAATTATACACTTAATGATCAATATTCATGGCTTGGAAAATTTAGTTAAATTATATTTTTTAAATTGAAATTATTTCAATATTTTATTGAATTGTGACGAGACATTTCAACCCGGTACAACGTGTGTGTATGTTTGTGTGTGTGAGTGTGTGTGTTATTTTAAATTTTAATTAAATTTACGTCTTGTTCTTCAGCTTACTTTTGCTACAGGTTCATTGTTATTTTTAATAATAAACTACCTACACAGTGCCGGGAAAGCCTTTTTAAGACTGCTGTGTATGTATACAATGCCGGAGTATGACAAGCCTGATTCTTTCCAATCCATCGCAGCCATAAACAATAAATATAACTCCGTCAACCAACTCTTTCGAAATGAAAACGAAAAACAAAACTTTCAATCCAACATGAGGATGGGTACATGCAAAATTCAGATAAAATTTATTGCAGATAGCTTAAAAGGATATACTAGTACTAGTATACCAGGTATACCCCATGATGCCTGATTTTTTCCTTTTCTCTGGCCCAGCAATTGTACCTTGTTCTATCCATGCTCCGTTATCTTCCTTCTTACAAGTGGGTACATAGTGAAAGACCCTTGTTACGTACTTTTCTTTAAATTAAATAATATCTAAAAAACAGTGTAAATGCTTCAGAGATTGACTCCTTATCGGCCAACCTTTGTCCCTTACAAGGTTCGGTACGGCCCAGTTCCTTTCGAAACGTCGGTTAAACGACATCTCTCCCGTCACTCTCGACGTGACGTAGTTTCTTGTGTGTTCTAAACAAGGCTCGGTTTATACCATTTTTCTCTCTTTGTTTCTCCCGTCGTGTGGCGAAGGTACTCTTAGCATTAATAGTAACATTTTGAATATAAGTGATTTCTTTTAAGTTCAACAGGTAAATCATAAGTGCGGGAAAGGGTGCACCCGAATAGCTGTCCGACAAGTGGTGGTACTTCGCCCAGTGAAGTATATGCAAAAATGTCAACTTCATTCATTTAATTATTTAAGGTCCTCCGGAAATCAATGTTGCAGTTACATGGCAAATTATTTAACAACCCTGATGTAGAGCTTCTAAGATATCTCCCTGCACACGTGATTACTTGATCTCCTGCTTCCTTTAACGGAAGGGGTTCCATATCCCGACCTCATTTAAATCAGTCTTCGTAATAATTTCCTTTCCTTGGCATGCGATACTGATCATATTTATTGATCGCATTAAATCTACTTAAAATATTATCATTCAAATAAGTTGAATTAGAAATAATATATATTAAAAAATATGTCTTTGAAAGGGCTACTCTTTTAGAGATGTTACCCTTAAAGAGATTTTAAAGGCTTCAAAGGGCATGATACAAATTGCCCTCCTCCATTGATAAAGAGCCTTGAGGTAGGACCAGAGTAATTAAAGAAATATACTTCATCTAAGTCTGGAGCCGGTTCTATGGCCCAGGTGAAATTGATAGTTTTAAATAAGGGGTATTTTTAATACAGTTACTGCAAATTTTGAAGCATATGTTAATCGAAATTTAACATACTTGTGTGGCTACTTGTAGACAACAGTCGCAAAGTATCGAAGTTGAGGTTGTGAAAACATTTTGACTTGTGAATGACACAAGTAGACCCGATATATCGTATCAGGTTACATCGAACTATATATAGAGAGAAATACTGACTAAGCACCAAGTCGGAATGACCACCATGCCAACCCTGAAGCTGTACCAAGATAAGATGAGAAACAGTTAAGTTCCGATGGCATTGAAACTGTAACGGGAAAACATTACTTTCTATGGCTCTTTACCGATACAACTGTACTTCCGGAAATGACGACATTGATATGAAAATCTGTCCTTATAAAGATAATACTTCCGTTACTGAGTTGCCAGGACTGCAGTTATTTGGGACATTGGTTACGTTCAATTTAACCTGAAAGCAAATCGCTTCATATAACGATTTACAAACACAGTATTTTTTCTCGAGTTGCTGCTCCTGTAGATTATGTGATAGAAGGCAGATGCTTCAAATGCGGTTGGCGGAAATATCGCAAAACCAAAGCAAGATGTAATCTTTGTCAAGGATTCGTATGCAAGAAGCACACAGTGTCTCAATGTGTGATTGCTTTGAAGGAGAAGACATGGACATCAGTGAGGGTGAATAAGATGTTACAGGACCATAAATGGGGTGGAAAACACTACACAGATGTTTTACAAAAATCTTGTTTATTTTTATAATAACAATAATTATGTGTCTTAAAAACCTAATTTTCATTGAATTTAGTTGGACAAGAATATTTGTAATGTTTAGAAGTAGGCTAATTGTAATGTTTTATATCGATCATAAAATGTATCAATATTCAAATATATATTTATATTTTATTGTCAATATAATATTTTTAACTTACAAACTTAGTTTTAAAACATTTTTAGTAGACCTGCTCAACTTTTGTTTATAGCGTAATGACAATAGATTTAACAGTACTGTGATTTATATAATTATTTTTTTCTATATTACATAAATATGTTTTGCACATATATCCTACATAAAATAATCAAAAACCATTTAGAAATACTTTTCTGGAGTTTTGATAGAACTAAAAACATCTTTGAAATAAGAAACAAGGTCGTCTCTTATTAAACCCTTGTCTAAATAATAGTGTGTCAGTCATCATGTTTTCAAATCTGAGTCAGTTCTGCCAGGTTAATAAGTATTATTAAAGCTAACCGGTTGAAAAGTTAAGTAACCTCTATCTTCAAGTTGGTTTTTGTATTAGCGCGCAGAACTTGGAGGCCATCTTGTACTTCACTCATCAGCCTATTGCCTACCACGGGTACATTTATTGTTTATAACCAAAGCGACTGAATACTTGTATTTGTTTAATTTTTAATTTTTGGAAAATCAAAAAGAAGTTTTATTATTTTTGTCATATACAAGAAGACTTTGTAAATCATCAGTGTGTCAGCAATAAGGAATTGGATGATCGGTAAATACCTAACATTGTTATGTTACGAATAGGGCCATTTTTACCGTAGTCTAAAACGCTATCACTGATCAGTTATGAATAGGAACTCAGACATATGTGCAACACAATTATATTTCAGACGTAGTCTGCAAACACTTAAAGCTAGTGCAACTCCAGCTTAATGCCTAACGCGCCAAACCTGGCTACATTATGAAGTATTTAGGCTTGAGACTATAGCATTCTTTAAAATCTGAAAATATTCAGAAGTGAAAATTCCTCGCATAGTAAACGTTTCCGGCCTCGAAAATCCATCGAAAAAATGGAGTTTTTGGAATACCGGGATTACTTTTCAATTCCTTATATTAGTTCACACTTTTATATAGGCTTATACCTTGTTCAAATTATCAGCCATTAATAAAATACTTTTTATTCGTCCACTCTAGTTCAAATACATTTGTTTATTCTTTAAGTGGATGGCACTTGATTTTATTACATTTTTTTCATAGTGCAAGAGGTTAATGTACACTTTTTCCCTTTTTATATGTGAGGTAGTGTGAAGCAGTGGAAAGGTGGAGTGAAGTAATGGTGAAGTAGATATGAAGTAATGGTGAGGTAAAGAGAAGTATAGGCGAGGTAGATAGGAAGTATAGGTGAGGTAGAGTTAAGAAATGAGGTAGGGATGACGTAATATATGAATCCATTGCTTCCCAAGTACTAGACCACCGTTGAGAATAGTTTGCTTTGCTGGTGGATCTAATTAACAGCTAGAGTTTCCAGCCGCTGAAATAGCCGTCACATGATGTTGGCTTTCTACTTGTTTATGATGCCTGCCACTATCAGGGAAAAACAGTTCCTTGAGACAGAGCCTTGATTAGACCTTGGTTCAAAACTGAAACTTTACGTATATTTTCATGACAGAGAATTCGCAGTACATATGGTTCTATTTTATATTAAAAGTATAAAATCTATACAATATTGATATTATTTGATACAAAACCTAACCTAAAGCTTTCAACGTAACACATAACTTATATTAAATCTATTCGTAAAGCATTATTTTTTGATTTAATATTTCGATTGAACGTTTTAAACTTTGCCAAATTAAGACGCCTATTGTTTGTAAAGACAAAGCATTAGAATTAACCCTCCGCCAACAACCTTTATAAGGCCGTCGATTGACCCTTTAAAGCGAATTACGTTTGGGAGTTTTGTCCGAAGACATCACATACACACAGTACATTACTTCTCATGGCTCCATAAACCTTAAACTTTCAATAAGGAATTTACAAGAAGAGAGAAAGAGGGAAATGTGATAAAACCCCTAGTCTGAAAAGAGCCCGGGCGTCATTTAATTTACTTTTTTTATTTGAAAACGATAACGTTTAACAGACAAACAAAATCATTGATTTTGAGCGTCAGGTACACGCCCAGTCCTTCATTCAGGCGAAATCACGCCATCTAACTGCCCTTTTGTTTTCACTTAGCATTGGAGAAGAACATGTCTTATTTCTGGATTAGTTTTGTGCTCCGGTAACTGACAATATAAGGATAAACTACTTCAGTTTGCACGTTTTTCGATGCAGGTAAAGTTGAATACGACAAGACAAACAGCGCAACCTACGTGACCTGTTCATAGCAAAACTACAGCGACGTTTGGTTAGCAGGCAAGAAACGGTACATTAACTTATAATCAGACTTCGAGCCAATACTAGCTTTGTTCTTGAGTAAGGTCAATAAGAATTTTTGGAAACGTAGTACTAAATGAGCACGGATAGATTAGGTAAAAAAGTTATGGAATTGCTTAGTTAAATTCTAAATTGAGCTTAAAAATATGAATACCAATTAAAGCACAAGAAACCCCTTAAAGGCCATATAATTTTTGTGTTTAAACCCCTCCATGACTCTTGTATGTTTGTGTTTGAGTCGTATGGTCATTGTATGTTTGTGTTTGAAGTCATCATGATCATTAAATGTTCGTGTTTGTCTCCCTCTGTGGCAATTCCATTATTGTTTTTAAACCCCTCCATGGTCACGTGTGTGTAAATGATTCCATGGTCATTTCATGCTTGTCCCTTCCATAGCCAATGCAACTTGTGTTTGTCTCCCTCTGTGGCAATTCCATTATTGTTTTCAAACCCCTCCGTTGTCACGTATCTGTAAATGACGCAATGCTCATTTCATGTTTGTCCCTTTCATAGCCAATGCAACTTGAGTTTGTCTCCCTCTGTGGTAATTCCATGATTGTTTTCAAACCCCTCCAAGGTCACGTTTGCGTAAAGACCTCTGTGCATTTACAATCATTGCATGATTGTCCATATATAAGAGAGTGTGTGTGTGTGTTTGTGTGTGTGTGTGTGTTGTGTGTGTGTATGTGTAGTGACGGAGTAAATGCCAGCACTCTCCTGGCTCAGCCACTAGGTAAATATTTTGAAACAAGCCGGTCCCGGAACCGAACCCTGTGCAAGTTTTGCCAAAATCTGCCTAAGAACCAGTCACTTTACCTAATATAAAAACCTAACTCGCTGACGTTCAACCCTTTGGATATCCGTTCCCGGAGGATGGATTCGTTTTAGGGCAATTTAAGCTTAGTGACCGTTAGATTTGGGATTGTATAAGAAATTTGTTAAAAGAAATATAACCACTGTTCTTGTTTCTAGTCAGAAAATCCACTGTTTTTTTTACTATCGTTAGATTTAAATACCACTACAGCACAGTGTGTGTGTGCCTGTCTAGTGACGGAGTGTCTCGAAAGCACTCTCCTGGCTCAACCACTAGGTAAAACATTTGCGGTCCGGCCCGGAGTCGAGCCCTGTGAAAAACTTTTGCAAAAATCTGCCAGAGAACCAATCTCTGGAATAAAAAACCTAACTAGCTGACGTGTTGGTATCCGTTCCCGGGGGATGAATTCTTTTTAAGGATACTTCTACTTAGTGATTGTTTGATTTAGGATTGTGTAAGAAATTTGTTTAAATAAATATAATCACTGTTCTTGCTGCAAGTTAGTAAAACCATTGTTATTTATATATCTTATGATTTAATTTACATTACAGCACAGTTTGTAACTTTTAACAATTGAAATATCTTTAATAAACTTTTGCTTTTGTTCAAAATAATTTTCCCTCCACTATTGTACGCAAATTAATATTTTAAAATACTTTATCTTACCTATAATCAAAGAAAAATAATTTTTAATATTTCATTTAAATTTAAAATCTTCATCATTATCTTTAAAAAACATAAACTTTAACATTTAAAGTTTTCTAAAATTCGGAAGTTTTACATTTCTTACAAAAATTACTTTAATTTAACCCCACAATATTTCTGGTAGTTCTTAAACAATGTTTATTAAAACAATTTGTAAAAACAACCCTTTTATTGTAACATGAAGTCTCTTACTTTCATATTTGGTATTAGAAACCAAATAAACACAACATTTAAACACAAAGACTATTTCTAACGTTATCAAAATCTGTATATATCTGATCCTAAGATTCAAAACAAACAATTTATAATCAATTTCAGAGCAAAAAATTAGCTCAGAAAATGAACCTATTACTATCCATTGAATATTTTTAAATTTAAATTCAAACCTAAATATACTCACAAATCTCACATACTTATTTTCAAAATTTAATTATAATTCATAGACCCTTTTTCCGAAATTTAACATATTTTTTAACATCAATTATTTGAAGAAAAAAATCAGTGTTCTTTGTCTAACAAATTAACTCACATTTTAAAACCTTATTAAGGGATTTTTACTAATTTAACATCTACAGATTTGACATCTATTCAAAACAATATTACGTAAACTGCGATTTCTCATAGTTTTATTTAATTCAAACTAAAATAAATTTTTTTCATTTCAAGTTTTTATAATAATTTTTTTCCTAATTTGTTTTAATTCTTAACTGCATTTTTCAGTTAAACTTTTAATATACATTTTAATTTTTTAATCTGTCTTTTATTGATTTCATAACACTACTTTTACCTTTCACATTTAACTAAAATAATTCTTACTAATTTCCTTTTAATTTTCTAGGAAGTTTCCGCCATTTTAAGTAGCTGACTACGCCACAAAATGACATCCTCACTGTTTCTTAATAAAGCCACTATATCTTACTAAAAATCTAATATAAAGATTTTAAATTCCCCCGAAAATGAAATTTTCTTTTCTATTCGTAAAGATATAAGCTAAGTTCTGACCTAATAGAATCGCCACTCATCCGGCTCCCGACCTTTAATTGTTTTTAAAGATAGGCCCTCTTCCCTTCTTGAGACGTCATTGCATGTGCCCGTCCAGTGATACTCTTCTTTATATGCATTTTGAATTTCGATATCTAATTTTGTAAGTTTTGGGTTTAGTTTTCTAGGAATTTATCTATACACTATCTCTATTTGTGCTCTTATTTCACTATCAATTAAATTCCAATCAAATTAAATCACACTTACTTTTGATAATATCAAAAACCTGCCTTTAAAACCGTCACCGCTTATTCTTATAACTCTAAGCAGAAGACCAGTGTCTGAAGATCGCCACATAGCGATCTAAAACGTTCTGTCTCTGTAAATTTTTAAAATTCTACAAAATTTAAAGTTCGGATGGTCATCATTTAATGTTAAAGGGATTAATTTATTTGTTGTAAAATTGTTACATGTTGTTATGTTTGTATTTATTGTTATTATTTGTTTACTGTTATATTGTCCGTTATCGTTATTTTTTCATTTATTCTTACGTTTTTGTTTTATAATAAACTTTCGTTCGTGTAAGCATATTTCAATGTTAATAATTTTAATAATTGGTAAATAGATTTAGTTTTCAAATTTAGTGTTTGTTATTTTGTTTGTCAAAGATAACCAACACTATTTTCTTGCCAGTAAAAAATACACAAATATTGATCGCTATAGAGCAGATTGTATATCTCACCAGGGTTGGGTAATATCACCTCAGTTATCCTTAATCACTGAAGTGTAACACATACGAAAGTATTTACCCCAAAATACCATTCCTATTCTGTATGATCTATAGATTGGGACATTTTTGTAAATTTTTCTTAAAAGAAATTAATTTGTGAAAAAATTTGGTATATTTCTAATAATTTCAAGCAACGTCGTTAGGTTTTGAGTGTCTTAAATGAATGATAATTAATGACTAATAATAAAGTAGCAAATTAATGCTACAGTAATACCACACAGTAGGCCAAACGCCACTGAAGTGTTTAGACTGTTATTGGAGCCAGATTACCAAATAAATTTTATTTAATGGTATAAAACAAAGATATTTACTCCTTTTGTACAAAATTATTTATTTTTGTATTCTCTATCCACTGAAGTTACGTTTGTGTTAACCCTCAATATTAAATTGTTTTATTTCTCAGATTTTTAGGTTAGGCCTTCCTAATACCAGACGTATGATCTTCAACTAACCTTTTCTCTTCTAACCTCTTTAGACCACAACCCAATTATCTAACTGAATTATTTTTGAGTTTTTCTTCATTAAAAGCGTGAAAGCTGTCTTTGTTATAATGGGAAAATCGACGTTTGTTTATAGAACAAAGATCTCTAGATGTTTCTCTGTGGGGATATCTAGGGTTTGAAAATCAATTATAATTAAGTTTACCGTGAAAATACGGATATTTTATTAGTTCGAAATGTGTAAATTTATAATTTTTCAAGTAGTTTTTACTTCGTCGAGAAAAAATATTTTAAACTATAGGAGCCTACTATGTGTATTCCTTCGACTTTTCATAGCTTTATCGCACAATCGTGAACGTAAAATCCTCTGTTTTACGAAATCAAAAGTTATCCATTGTTTTAAGCCAACTAAGACGGTATAACTGTTTTACTTAGTTTGTCTATTTATTAAAACCTTTTCTCTCATATGTAACAAAAATTAAAATAAAGTGAAATTATCTATTAAAATAAGTAATTCAATTTAATTATTGAATTTATATTTTAAAAATTTGTATTAACATCATTTTTCATCAATTACAAGTTTTAAAAACATGTATCTCGATCTTGAGTGGATGAATAGAAAATATTTTTTTAACGGTTGAAACGTTGTGCAAGATATATATAAGGAATGTATGAGCTAATAGAAGGGATTGAAAAAAAATGTAAATACAGAAATAACAAAATTGCTTTGTAGGATTAACATAAACGCTATACAATAGAAAATATATTGATTTTTTAGTTGAATAACCAGTGAAATTATAAGGAAGTTACGAACAATGAAATACGAGGACGAATCTCAGAGTTAAACACACACAAAATAGAAGAAGAATAATAACAACATACGAACTCATTGATCGTGGTTATTCAAGCGAGAATGGTAAATGAAGCGACATCAGTAATAAAATTATAAAACATATTGCAGAATATATGCAAGCGGAACCTAACAAGAAAGTAACTTGTCACAGATACGAATTTAGAATTAAATGTTTGTTGAGATGTTATAGAAGCTATGAAAATGTATAAAGCAATGTGACAGATGGAGACTGTCCACTGATCTTGAAGTGACTGCTATAAGAAGTGTTAAAATTGGGTGAAAATCGAAACTGAAATATAATCAACTGCTGATGACTACCTGTATCAGCAAGGATAGAACCATACAAGTTGAAAAAGAGGTAAGAGAATGAAATAGAGACAGAATGTACAAGTCGGATGAAGCCTTTAATGCAAGGGTTACTTTGGGAGAGCTAGAAGTACGAGTATAATGACATTTTTTCTCTGACTATATTCTCATAGAGCTTTGCCCCTATTTGGGACAGTTTGTCTGAAGCTAGTGACGAATTGGTTACATAATTTCATTAGAAATTCTAAAGGCAACTTCCCCACAGATTTATAAGCATTATTTTTTAGATACACTTTGCTGAATTCGGATTTTAGAGAAGTATACTGACTGTAGTCTAGGTATATCTAAGTAGAGTATTTGATATTGTTACCAAAACATACGATCACACTACACAAAAACACGTAAACAAGGTTTCCTTTTTTCAATTTCTGATGAGGCTATTTAAAGGGTACCTATCGACCGTGATATTAAGGAACTATTATACGGTTGCTTAAGGGCTGCAATTTTCACAGCAATCCAGCCATGCGGTCCAGTCTTGGGAAGGCTCCAAACAAGCCGAGAACACAAATCCTGATCAGCAACAATTTTATTGATAAATTAACAATACTTTCGTAACATTATGTTTAAACTCTATCTGGTTCAAAACCTTTTTTAAGTCTTGGCGTAACTGTGTTTTTAATTTCTCCTTTTCAATTCTCTCTACTAGATCACAATCCCCTTATTTTTGTTATCTTCAAATTATCAATCCTTAATAAAATACTTTGGTTAAACATGTTATGGATGATACTTAATGTTAATACAGTCATTTCAAATAATAATTCATTTATTATATTAACTCCTATTTTTTTTTATTTTTGAGAAAACAGTTCATAAAAGGGGCAAGGTAGGCAATATAGCTACGCTTCTTATTGGCTTTAAAATAAGTGATAACATATGATTTCATAAATGGCTGATTTTATGTTGTAGGTTGTGTCATAGAAAGCACTGGTTATTTTACTTTATACTACTTTTTAAATAGATAGTAATAAGTAAAATAAGTTTTTATTTGTTGACCTTAGTAAACATTGAATTATTTTTTTGATATTGTTAAATAGTTTTATTCTTTTATTAAGAATTGTGTTACCATGGGAACTATTCAGTTAAGTCTAAAAGTCTTCTACTGAACATGGTTGTTTAAAGCAACCCACATAAAGTATAATACGAGTATATTTAAAGGGTACAGCGTTAATACAAAAATATTTATAAATAAAATACAAGGGAGAAAATAATTAAAAATAATTAAATAATTGAAATTTCGGGAGTGATTACAAGTAAATAAAATAAAACTTGGTTAAATAACATATCTGTACTTGAAAATTAATACATTTAACACCGAGTCCGGGTTAAATTTGTGTGCAACAAAATTTAAAATTAACTTTTTATGTTTTAAAGGAAGAAAGTGAAGATAACCCTTCGTAATTCCTAAAAAGCAAGGGCCCAATAATGTTTAAGGATGGTGATTGAGAAAGAAATAATTAATTATGTGTGCAGATCACTGAAGTCAAATCTTAAACGCTTTCATTGCCTCGCTAAATCACTAATCGTAAAGCAGAGATATTTCATTCCTTTAATAGTCGTTTAATAATTAATTACGTCCCTTTATATACTTTAAAATAATTTAGAATTCATATCTAAAAAAATAAATTCAAATCGCTCCAAATAAAAGGCTTTTGATTTTACCAAAAAAAATATATAATTTTTATTTTCCCCAAAACCTTTATTATAAAAATAAAATTAGATACTTTCATTTGCCTATACATAACTAACAATTCTAAATTTTTGAGTTCTGAATTTATTACAATTTTTGCAAATGAAAGGACTGATAAATTCACCCCGCATAAAAATATTTTATGTTGTTATTTTATCACTGAGAGCTTCGTTTAAAATATGTGTAAAATATGAAAAACTGTCCTAAATCAGTGACCCGTAACAAATTTGTGAAAAACATCAAATAATTTCCATCAAGGTCTGAAGCCCATGTTCTTAAATATGTGTACACAAATCCATCATTGGAATTACCTTGCTTTTTTAGGAAAAGAGAACCAAGCGATATTGATGGCGTTTGTTTCTATGGTTTCACAGGATCTGACTTGCGATATACTGAACTGTGCCTGACGTGGTCTCCATAACCACTCATTGAAAAATTACTATGGCCACATCAAAAGTTACCAGGAATTGCTCTTTGTCTTTTATCCGGCCTTTGTAACAGATGTCTGCTACTTTACCAAGCTCAAACATATGTAAACGAGTCTGGTGACCATAGTCATATATATTTGCTGAAGCCTCCTACCCATTTCTACCTTTGCTTTTTTACCTTAAACCAAGTGCAGTACATAAAGATAACTCACAGGCTGTCAGTTTATCGAGATACGTTGTTCATTGTATCTCAACTAAATAAAAATATTTACATAAATCACGGATATCCAAAGGTAACATTTACCCTATGAAAAAAGATTTAAATTATAATATTTTTCAATTCCTTCCTTTAGTACACACTTTTGTTTTATATATTTATATATCAGGTTCAAATTTTTAATCGGGAATAAAATACGTTTTATTCGTCCACTCAAGTTCCAACACTTTTTTTCAACTTGTATTGAATGACATTTGATGTTATTACAGTATTATCAAATATTAATTAATTAATTACATTTAGTTTGGATAGTTAAGTTTGCTTTCAATTTTTAATTGGGTGAGAGATTCAACGTTACTGATTTCTTCTTTACAAAGTGTAGCAGGTAGCTTCGCCATAGCACACTTTTTCTATCCCACTTTTGGTTGTGAAGCTTTAAAAACTGTTTAGCCTTAGACTGTTTAACCTTTCTTCGGCCATGATAATTAAAGAAAGACTTTTCATCCAGAGCACTAGACAGTTGAAGGAGCAGCTGTTTAGTTAGCTAATATTAGATAATATGATATTAGTAGAAATCAGATAGCATCTGCAGCATCGTTTTTAACCTAAAAGTCCTTAACTTTACATTATTGGTTGAAGTGTAGGGTGACAATGCGTCTTTATAAACAGAGATAGCCTACCTCATTCTTTACACATTCTGCAATATGTCTCAATAAAACAACCCAAAAATGATCCATCTATTATTTTGGATAATTATAAAGTACACCCCAACTCATCAATATTACAAACCATTAAAATGTTAATAAAAACGCTGACTATTTTTCAGCAATACCCTTTCTACTTGCTGGCTTCTAATTACAAATTACAATTTGTAGGCCAAACGCACGCTTTAACGTTTAGTATAATAACACACGTAATAAAAGCTCTGGCATTTTGTACGCATCAAATGAAGTGTTAAGTTCGAGGCTTTCTTCGTTAAAGCGTCTCGCTGTCTTGATTAAAATCCTTATATTTCTTCGTCTACCAAAAGAATATAAATACTATAAACGTATAATAACGGTTTTGTTTTTCACTTGCAGAGCAGAGAATACAAGAGCGAATGTCATATTCGAGTTAACATCAACATTACTTAATGAGATATTCTGACAGCGTGCATTTCGCACCTATTGAATGTAATGTCTTACTTTATGTTTGCATATATATGAACCTCTATGACCTTCCTCTAAGTCTTTATAGTCAGTAACAATATATAGTATTGCGACCAAATAGGAAAAGGTACACCTGTCAAATCCTTTATAGTTAAATGTATCATTTATTTTCCAATTCTCACGATAAGACTTATTTATTTTATTATCATTCTAAAATAATGTATCATTTTTGCTGTCACGTTTAATTTATTATTAAAATTAGAACGAAAATGTAAGTTCGTGGTAATAGGCAATTTAGCAATTCATTGTAAAAATATATATAAGCCTTTATATAAATACATAAATATATATATACATATGTATATATAATACTGCTTTTGTTTATCCTACTTATCTTGACTTTATATCAACTTATATTTCTTGTTGCAGTTTTCCGCAGTCATACATAATAAAAGATTTTCAAAAACTTGTAACTCGTCTTAGTTAAATCAGTTCTACAATGCAACAAGTAAGAACTGATTCCCCAGGTGGTCTTAGTTCTTTAAACTGTTTACTGAGTTGCGACCAAATAGGAAAAGGTACACCTGTCAAATGCTTTATAGTAAAATGTATCATTTATTTTCCAATTCTCACGATAAGACTTATTTATTTTATTATCATTCTAAAATAATGTATCATTTTTGCTGTCACGTTTAATTTATTATTAAAATTAGAACGAAAATGTAAGTTCGTTGTAATAGGCAATTTAGCAATTCATTGTAAAAATATATATAAGCCTTTATATAAATACATAAATATATATATACATATGTATATATAATACTGCTTTTTTTTATCCTACTTATCTTGACTTTATATCAACTTATATTTCTTGTTGCAGTTTTCCGCAGTCATACATAATAAAAGATTTTCAAAAACTTGTAACTCGTCTTAGTTAAATCAGTTCTACAATGCAACAAGTAAGAACTGATTCCCCAGGTGGTCTTAGTTCTTTAAACTGTTTACTGAGTTATAATCTTTGAAACATTTATGCAGCCAGATTAAAACCCATCTAAAGAAATGTTTTACCTTCAGGTCTGAAGAATCCAGCTCTTTCCACTCTTGCATAATAGTATTATTTCAGTTTCAACTCTTATAATAGCCTTAATTAGAGCAAAGTGTTAGGTCCCGAAATGGTTAAAAGTAAATGGTATTTTCGACTTATCCTCCGATGCCTTAGCATCCCTACTTGTGAAGCACTTAAAAACGTAGCGAAGGCCGAAAAGGAAATAAAAAGGAACAAGTAAAATATTTCTTAACTGTTTTCCTGAGACACAACACACAAAACGCAATAGAGCATAAATCTAAATGCGGTTAACATGTAAAACGATGTAAGTCAAATAACAGCCTTTGTAATGCGCTATAAATAACCTTCGAAAGAAAGTAGCCCTACAATACTTTTTAAATCGTGCGTCGAATAATTTCCTGAAAAACTCCAAGCAGGAGATTAAAACTTCACGAAAGACAAGGGAAGTAGATATGCAATGGTGTGCAGTCAGCCTATTCGATTGCTTGAAGGGATATATTGTGCAGTGTACAATAGATCAAGCTGACAAAAGACGAAATAGCTACGTATAAATCTTTTAATAATATTAGTGGTTGAAACATTCATCTGAGCTTAGGTGTTGGAATATTTATAAAAAATTATAGTTATTTTTTATAATATGTTTAATACATTTAAACATATTACATTGTTGGTTGTCGTCCAATCTTCCAAGGCAAGAAGCATTATTCGTTGCTACTCCTGGGGCTTTTCCTAGTGAAATTTTTATTAAATGCAACTGTCAAGATTGTAATTTTGTTTCAGTAAAAAGAAGGAAATTCGTTTTAATTACAGTGGTTGAGTCTTTCACGTGGTTTATAAATGTTCAGTAAATTTTTACAATAAAAATTTAAGTATGATTTTCAAAATAATATTACGAAGTTTTTTAATATTCGAAGACAAATGTGCCGCGTGGTGCGACTTATTGGGCCTGATGAAACTTGGCTCACATCTCTTTCAGAAGTGTGATAAAAACTAAATACTTGTCACTGAAACTGCTCATTTCTAATTGGAGATGTAAAATTACTAACTCCTAGAGCGTTTATGAACTTTGCTCACAAAATACTATTCTAGTATTAATTCTATATAAGCATATATAAGAATGTTAATTCTTTTCTTTAACTTTAACTTAGCCATTTGCTATTCAAACTATTTTGACACCTACACCGACGCTGTTGTAACTAATTAAGATCATTCTGGCGCTCACTGCTCGTCCTACAGTTTCTGCAATCAGAGGCGAGCCATTTCGCTGAGATTAATTAGATTTGCCCAGTTTTCTCTTCAATACGCCATCCAGAATATGTAGTTGTCCTCTGAGGGAATATGCGAGTCACATGTGATTGTTATGTAGTGTTTAATGTTACTACCATCTGTTAATCTGTTATGCAGCTATTATGCTGGATTGTTAACACTAGGCCAGAGCAGTTTTCTTCAAATCTTTGTATATGTTCACACATATACATAAATATATATATATATATATATATATATATATATATATATATATATATATATATTTCAAATTGGTTTTTCGCCAGGAAAAAAATCGTTCATAAAATACTTTTCATTTATCTACTCAACTTCAAATAATTTTTTTATAAACTTTAATGGATGAAAAATGGTGGAAATACAGTTTGTCTCAATTATTCACTCATTAATTAAATATAATGAAGTAATAACAGTTTTATATAAGAGAAAAATATTTCACAAAGGTTCAAGGGTTGCAATATATTAACTTTGTCTCATTTGACTTAAATTAAGTGGTAAAATATGATTTCATGGTATAGTTTATGTTGCAGAACAGCTGTTTTAACTCATAGGTTTTGTTTCAATTATATTATTTCTAGTTACTTATTAAGAATTAACTCTAATGAAAATTTTCTATATTTTCATTAAAACGTGACATTAAATATTGACTGAGGAGTTGTAATTGAGGGTTTTGAAACTTATGATGTGGAGGGTGGAGTTTCCAGGTTCTTGGTAATGTGTTAACCAATCCCGAGCAACCCTCAACCACCGTCAAACTGGACATTTGCTACTTTTCCCTTAATATCAAGTGTACATTTATTTAAAAAAAACCACGATAAACTAAAACCAGTGATTGTTACACAAACGGATGTTTAGTAGACGCCGAAAGGAACACGAACTTTCAAATATTACCATTTTACACTACACAAGTTTGGATGTTTATATTCCTTACTCTCCACTACGCTCCGTGTCGTAATGGTGGAGCCATGTTTCGACACTAGTAATGGCCCTGCCAAAGAAGTCCAATTTGTCATCATAGCGATCCAAAAGTTTTTGGCAGATGTCTAAGCACGTTTGATTATGCAATTGTGTTAGTCGATTTTGCTGCACATCTTGCACAAATTTTATGAAACCCAAGTCTTTTTTTTAACGTTTTTGTAGTCAGAACCATGACTAAGCACACGTTGTGACATTTATTTGTCAATAATTACTCCTCTGTCTAAGAGAACCATTTCACATGAACGCTCAACCATTTCATTATTTGAGGCGGTAAACACTCTCCGGATTCTTCATTGTACTCCTTGTTTTGAATTTTTCAATCCATTTGTACACATTCCGTTGTGGTAACACACTGTTGCCAGCGACCATTGCGGTCCTTGGGGGTTAGTTACCAAATATGGTACCACGGCTCATGTACTCAGTCCACGGATGTTCAATCCTCCAGATTGAGGAAATGTCTCGTAAAGGGTGGTGTATACTTTGTTTAAAGATCTATGGAAGTAGACTTTACGGCGAAGAGGTGAAGGCCGGAGTCAAGTACTCCTCGCCAAATATTCATCTTCAATCATCTTAATTCATCATTATTTTCTTCTTCTTCGTCGTCATCGTCTTCTGCTTTTTTCTTATTTCACTCTACTACTTCTGTTTCCATACTGTGCCAAAATCTTCGATAAATTTCGGACTCTGATAAACTTTTCTACCACAAAAAACGGACCACTGAAATTTGCTCTCCTCAGGTGCAAATATAAAGTGGAACAGTCATGAATAACTGCACGACAGTGATATCATAACTAACCTAGCAGCTTGAAACATGCATAGAGATAACAAGAAAATGATTCTAGGAAAACATCATCAACGAAATACGACGGTACTGCCAACATCAACAAAATTTAACCGAGTTTCTGGAAATAATAGTTTACCCTTACGACATGTAAAATTAGGAAACATTTCACAGAAATATATTGAACAATGTATTAACAATTTTATTATATCAATATAAAACAAAATCGTAAAATATAATTTTTGAAACATACAATGCTCAGGATAAATATAGTTGATAATAAAACTATAGCACTAAATCTGTCCGTTATTTTATTTTTGTGTAATTGACGTCGGCATTGTTAGACGATTAAACTGTACGGATCGTTGCTCTATGTAATTACACTAGTGTTAATAAACCCTTCACAACTTAGAGTTCACGATGTTAATGTTTTGCTACCAGATGTGGGTTAACTGCTGTACAAACATTCCTTAATAGAAATCCAAGGTGTATTTTATCGTGTGAAAATAAAATAATCGATAAACCTGTAACGTCTATTTTACGTTTTCAATGAAGCACAAAGATTTATAATTTTACTATTTTTATTAAACGGTTCGGAACTAAAAACAATACTTTATCTTTACTGTGTTTGTTATGGTTGTACTCTTCTATATCTGTTTTAGTGTAATATTTCATTTATGTACATTTAAGTATTTATCTCCACTTTTCATCTAGATTCATTCTTGATAGTGAGAACTAATATTTTTATTTGTAAAATATACAAAAGTGATCTTTATTAATTAGTACAGCTTAAGCTGACAACAGATTATAATATTATAATATATATATATATATATATATATATATATATAACATATAATATATATAATATTATATAATATATAATATTATTATAATATATATATATATATATATATATATATATATATATATATCATTACGTATAGTATAATTTACTTCATGTATCTTAAATTATTGCCAATAGAGTCGAACAGAGGGCAAAATAATCAAGGAGTAATTTCAACAGAAGCACAATGTCATCATACGATATCACTTGGTTTAACCAAATATTCTAAATTTCTGAATATATGAAAATTTACGTTTTATAATCATTTAAACATAGCCTCCGAACAATCTCTAAGTGAAGAGATAACATCTTTTAGCATATCAACTCCATATCAATATCTTCGGGCGAAAACCCGTTGATCTTCATATTTGCATAGCTTTCGGATGAACTAATAACTGTTTATCTCACATTATAATACGGACCGCGTAACCGTGCAATTGGCATTGAGTGTTCGCAGTAGGAGAGACAATAGGTAAATGATTAGTATAAATACGCTCCTATAAACATCATTACGACTGTCAAAACACTGACTTATAAGAGACGGTCGATATTAGATAAAATCAATGAAAACACTTCGTATATTGCTATTGTTTGATACATCAATACCTTCTGCATCCGATATATCTACACATATTCCAAGAAAGTTTGTTTTTCACACCGAAATTACTTATCTCATGCAAGTCAATGTTTTTACAGTCCTTATCATGTATTGGGGAAACTATTTATACTGACTCTCTACCCCCCCCCCCCTTCTCTCATACTGTAATCTCTAAAGGCCAAAAAAAAAAAAACGGTTACGTGGTCCCCACACTGCACTTATTAACTCCCATGCCAAATTGTTCTATATGCTACTTCATAGGATGTTACACTTGAAGTACATTTGGCACACAATCTTTATGTTTATTTTAAGCACAAAATGTTTTTCATGCATATAAAACGCATTTGTCCATTGAGTCGATTCAGAGTGATATTAATATGTAAAATAATCTCACCGAGGCTTAAATACGAGTATTAGAGTCCGACCTAACGACTCCTAGGCTATATTTACGTCTGCAAATCCACGCACAGCCACATTGGTTAAAGAGTTAACCGGATTTCCTAGGTAGGGTAGTATAGACGTTTATTATGTATGCAAGAGTAAATTTCTCGTTAGTCCAAACGACATACGAGTTATATCACTGGATGGAGAATTACGTTTTCCTTTATTCAAATGACACAAAGATGTTACAAATTACGTTTTGTAAAGGTTAAATTATTCATATGTTTCAAGTTGAAAAAGGAAAAGGATCGACGCAATCCAGCGCAATATGTAGCAAAGAAGGAAATTCTAACTCGTTTCTAATTTGTCGAACACCACTTAATTAAAGTCTGTAGACAAACTGTTGTACGGAAAATTACTGTGGAAAATCTTGCATTTCTAGTATGTTGAAAAATTATATTGTCTCAGAAGGGAACATAATCCTTGAAATTAAATTCATCTAATTAATTACAAAAGATAAATATGATTGTGATATTAAAAAACTGTCATCTGAAGTAAAAACGTATCACTCTAGAACAATCGTAGTTCTGATATCCCCTGATAGGTGTTAATTCAAAGATGGTATATTTCCTGCAATTTTTTATTAAATTGATACATCGTTAACTAAACTATTTTATTCAGTGTACATACTGTTAAATTTTGTTCTGATTGGTAAAAAGGTTTGTATATTAGGAGAAAAACATTTTCAAAAACTTTTATGCAATGCATTTATAAAATAGGTTATGATGACAACAATGGCATACATTTAGGGTGTATTAACAAGAGCGATAATAAGTAATTAAGGCGATATATTATTAGGAGATTAAACAATTTAGAAATATATGCTAAACTGAGACAGTAGGGTACCATAGTGTATGTTATATTCATAGGATGTGAGAAAAACTGTGATCTGTGTCGATTTACATAGACTTTAGGCCGAAGATAGGGTTATTGATACTGATCTTTAGTATCTGTGGACAAGACTGATGGCCAGAAGAATCCATGAAAGCAACAATTAATATATAACCAGACAAATAATTAAATAAAGTACTGCTTAGGTCAACATCCTAAGTTTTATTTTAGTTACGTTTATTAAATAATGACAATTATTATATATATATATATATATATATATATATATATATATATATATATATATATATCGTAAGACTTAAAAGGAAGAAAAACGAAAATTAGGTTTTCTTATCGTTCAACAAAAAAACGTTAGAACAAAACAGCTGAATAAAGGTAAATGACTAGACATAGTGCATGTATATGTCACTATCATTGTGTTGAAGTTGCGTTGATGACTTATCTGCACTCTGGTGGCGCCAAGTAGAAACTCTTCAGATAACCTTGTTTCGTAATTTGTGAGGGCTGCTTAGATATTTTACTGAGGATCTTGGGAACGCGATAACACACATTTCCGCAACACGGCAGAAGTAATTTGAAAAAGGTTGTTATGATATCATGCCAGGAGATACAACTGTGGGAAACCATTCCTTACAAACGGAACTATACTAACGGAACAAACTGATTAGGGGGTAATTTGATTGGAGGGTAATTAAAGTGTTAAAGTGTAAAACGCATAAATTCTAATGCTTTCATTCAAAGTTTTTTTTAAAATTTATTAACAACTTCCCATATTGTAAATAATTTCGTATATTTGCCCCCATTCCGATTTAATTACTAGTTACTGAAAATAATAAATTGAAACTTTATTGATACAGATGAAAATATAATTAATTTGATTTATTTAAAATAATTTTGAAATACATTTTACAACTTGTATATATTAGAAATACATATTACAATACTGATAAGTACAATTGATTGTATTCTCAGAAAACCCAATTACTGTATTCTTTGGAATATAATTACTCTATTTCAAGAAATGCAATTTACTGTATACTAAGACACATAATTTAGAATATATTAGGAAATAAAATTTTCTTTAATCTTAGTAATAAAATTTGCTTCTTTCGCAGAAATAAAATTTACTGTATTTTCACACACACAATTTACTCTATTGTAAGAGATACAATATAGTATGTTCTAAGTACCGTAATACAATTATCTGTATTTTCTGAAATACAATTTATTCGATTTTAAGAGACACAATTTACTGTATTCTAAGAGATACAATTTACTGTATCTGAGAACATACAATGATTGTGTTCTATGAAATGCAATTTACGTTATTCTCAGAAATAATATTCACTTAATTTTCAGAAATACAACTCACTGTATTTTCAGAAATAAAATTAATTGTATTCTAAGAGGTACAGTTTTTACTATACACAGGAAAATGTAATTTAATGAATACTCTGAAATACAATTTACCGTTTTCTCAAAAATACAATTTACTGTATTTCTAAAAATACAATTATTACGTTCTCAGAAATACGAATGACTGAATTCTCAAAAATAAAAATTACACTATTTTCAGAAATACAATTAACTATATTCTCAGAAATACAATTGACTGTATTATCTGAAATACAGTTTACCTTAACACCCTGAAATATATATATATATATATATATATATATATATATATATATATATATATATATAATATAGTATTACAATAATTTGATATATTATAGTAATAATTTGATAGTATATAATATTATATTTGTTAGTAAAAACACCTATTGTCGTGTATGATATTGTTTCAGAACCAATTCAATTAAAAGTTTTGAATAAACTTTTAATAAGAAAATTTTTAACCTATATAAATCTAATAACTTAATTTTTCCATCAAAGTTTGAACTTTTATCCCACATAAAAGATCAAAATGTTTTGTAGTATCCTTTCGGTGTATTTTATTACCTACTAATGGAAATAGGTGTCCTAGTAGACCTACAGTTGTTGCTGGTTTAACTGAGTAAATATCGGGGAAGTCTCTCTTGATAATGGCTTACAATCAAAACCTTTAAAGGTAATATTAGGCCTAATAATTCTATTCAAGGCTTTGAATATGCATTGAAAAAAAAATGTGTTAAATACTACATGAAAAATGTTTTCTCGAAACCCACGTATCCCAAGTGAACTAGACTGCGTAAAAACCCCGCATCATGAGCGAATACTGTTACGGTAACAAACTATAAATTAACAGAGCAAAAGAACAAGTTACGAACGATAAACTGCTATGACGGGTTATTTACCATTTCAATATCCGAGGAATTCACAGTTTTACTAGTAAGCTTATAGTTACAAATTTACACACCACAGATAAGAAAGTTTTCTGCCATTTACTTTCTTGAGTGTATGATTATACATATAAAATTTATGAGCTTCACATTTTGAAAGAAATGGAATATGTAACTAAACAAACTCTGCTTTTATACGTGCATGTGGTGATGTAGAGCTGAGGTGAACGCAATATTGAGCAACCTACGAGAGTAACGGTTCCGATGCCGAGAACACAGAGTGGATAAGTCGTATGGTTTTTTGGAACGACATTGTCTTTTATTTAAAGCAAAACGAACATTGTACAACGTATATGGAAGACAGCCTTTATAAATCAAATTGCTGGCAAAGCCACTGTCAAAAATTAATGTCTTTAGTCACACCTTCTGGTAAGACGAGCAAGGTACTTTGGATGTTATTAGAAAAGAACTGAATAACCGAAGCTCAGGTATTGAGAATGAAGGAGTCTTGAGACAAAATGCTAAGCTGACATAAGTCTATTCTCAACCAGGCTTAATCAAGGTGTCTTCCTGCTATGTATTGCCGTGCTGGAAAAAGTACAATACTTTACAGTTTTTAAAGAATATTTTACATAATTTTTGCTTTAAAAAGAGTATAGTAACAACGTAATACTGATATATCAATATAGAACCTTCATTAAAACATTTTTGAGGTTATGAGAAACCAAATACTTTGATCACTTTCAATATATATATATATATATATATATATATATATATATATATATATATATATATATATATATATATATATTATATAAATGATGTCAGTTTAATAAACATTTCGCATTCAGTTACGTTTAACTTCGCAATATTAAACCAAGTGGAAATATATTCCATGACTTCCTTGCGTGTTATCATGTGATTTTTTCAGCAAAAGTCGGAAATATCTTTCACGCTGTTTGTAAATATATACTTGGTCGGACAACATTTACCTGTTTCTTTGTTTAACCGATCGCCGTCAAAGCAATTAGTATTTTGTTTTGATTATACCTGGGCCAGGACCCGCAAAATCTGCTCAGCTCTCACGACTGGCAACCTCTAACGAACTGCCAGTTATCACAGCCGCATTCGGTTAGTATCCCTAACATGAGTGGGGGACTATTTTTCGTGTACCAGGCTATTAGGTTATCTCCATGGAAAATCAGGAGATAGTAAGATGAAACCGTGCAGTATGTATCACACCAAGACTAGGATGGAAAAACGTGACAAATAATGCTAAAGATCATGCAGGATTACTGGAGGCTAGGATATTCAAATCCCTAGACGTTTCGCTACCTAAAGGTGGATAAACAAACATCGCTTAGTGGATAACGCTTACCGAAGGCACACAGAGACACAGCAATACACAATATACCGAGAAAAGTAAGTTGATTTGAACCTCACGGAACGTAACTAAAGAGAAACGCATCTGTTAATTAATATCTGTGAGTGGTTCTAGTTATGAGATAGCTGGAATAAAGCTAATCGTACAATGAAAGTGTTAGGTTATAGAATAATCTGTTGTCATTCAGTTCCGGATTTGTAATTATGGTTTGCGACTATATCAAACCACCACCTCTTTACTTTGGTAACTCGACTATAAGCAGACCATTGAAAAAAGAAACAACGAGAAAGAGCATCGAAGTTAAAAAAGGAGTATATATATGTGTGTATAATAGTTCTCACGATCGATTGCAGCAGCTAATGTTCACCGGCAACTGCTCGGGAAATGGGAAGTTCGAATTGCAACACATTGAAGAAATATGTACATAAAAATCTGTTTATTCAGATGCGTCTTGTGCATGTTGTTCTGTAAGTTAACACTTTATATCATAAATAATATTCGAGCTGGCCTGTGAGTGAAAGTTATAATTAAAGAATAAAAATATGGTACAACTCACAAATATACAATTTTTTTTATTTCAAACGCGTTTCAATGACTAATTTGTCGTCATCCTCAGTGGAGATACACAAATGAAATTAACTATATATATATATATATATATATATATATATATATATATATATATATAGGCCTATATATATATATATATATATATATATATATATATATTAAACATAACCTATAAATTTTTAGCAAAATTAAAAACAAAAGTTTATTATTACTTTTGTTTTTACTTTTGCTAAAACTTTATAGGTTATGTTTAATATATATATATATATTTTAGTTAATTTCATTTTTGTATCCTCACTGAGGATGACGACAAATTAGACGTTGAAACGCGTTTGAAATAAAAAAATTGTATATTTGTGAGTTGTACCATAATTTTATTCTTTAATTATAACTTTATATCATGTTCAAATTTCCAATCGTTAAACAATTAGTTTTTACTCATTAAATGAAGTTCAAATACTTTTTTTAGTCGACGATTCTTCATGTTAATGCATTTTTTCAAATAAATATTCAATAATTAAATTAAAAGAAATACGGCAAAAACCTTTCCATAAAAGGATCAAGGTATGCAATATAGTTATTTCATTCTATTAGGATTTATGTGATAGAACACCTCTTTTTCCTACAGGCTATGTTACTTTATTTCTATTATTAAGTTTCTTCTATAAATATTTATATCTATATATATATATATATATATATATATATAAATTAATGTTTTTATGTATGTATGTATGTTTGTATGCGACTTATGCATTAATAAACCACTGATCCGATCATCATGAAACTTTGGGAAATTGTTGAGTACATCCTGGGAAGGTAATCTTCCCAACAAATAATTTTTAGTGCCAAAATAGCATAAAATAATATTTTCCAACTTATTTTATCTTACGACGTTTCATTTAATTCTTTTCCAACTTTGGTTGATAGTCAACACTCAATAATCTATAATTATTTTCAAATACACCTTAAACAATGTACACAAAATACTGTACATCCAAGTGCACTTCAATAAATAACATTAAATCAAGAACTTTTATTTTCACACTTTATCAATAGACTACTCTGAGTTCAGCTGTTATTATATTATTAAAATACTAATTTAATTTTAGCTAATGTTAGCACGCCATTCATTGACGTTTAGGCGATACGAAGTTCGGCGGGTCAGCTAGTTATTTAATAGAAATAACTAAAATATAATTTGCCTTTGTTTATGTAATTAGGAATTGACTAAAACCTGTTTGTTTATATTAGGTAGTTGTTTAGTTTCAATATACTCAAGCATATCCTATTTAATTTCAAATAAATCTTTAAAATATATATATATATATATATAATTATTTTTAACATATAAAACATAATGTTTTTGCACAAAAAACACTGTATAATCGTTATAGAATGAAGTTTTATGTTTAGTTTGTCTAACAGCAAAGGAATTGGAAATGCAAGGGTGAGTATTCCCTTGAGGGATTTAGCTGCTACCATTGTAACTTGTTCTGTTGATAAAATTTATACCTTTTACTGTAGGACAAGAATAAATCATCCAAATTGCTAAAGTTTCTGTATTCTGTTTAAGGTAGCATGTAATTTACTTGTGGTGATAGAAAAGGATAAATATGTGAAATTAGTGGACTTTTCACAACGTAGCATAACGGTTTGAGGCAGATATATTTGGAGTTTTAAAAATTTTAACAATTATATAAACGTAAAGATTAAAACACAATAATTTTAATTAATGACTTTTTGGAGAACTTTCTGAAAGTTTTACAGAGAATGTGATCAGCTTTTATGTAAACAAGAGGTTGTATTTCAAAATGTGCTTAGCCCACGATGTTTTGCCTCTTTATTTGAAAAGTTATGATGTAAAAGAAAATAGCAATGAGACCTATGCACTTCTAATGTCGAAGGATATCTGAATCGCTCCAGCCTCAAAGAGCAAAACGGAAAAAATGTGAGGGAGGAAGCGAAGGGTAAAGGAGAGTGCCTGCCTTTTAAAGAGTGACCATTTGGAATCCTTCCTGATTGTTTTACAGAGTATGCTATAATCTTTAATGTAAACAAGAATTTAGATATCAAAATTGGTTTAACCCATGGTGAACTTACCAATTCTAATAATATAATTACAGATGATAATTATCATACGTTATTATTATTATATGATATAAAAATATTACTTCTGATGACAATGACCATTCGAAATTTAACAACGGCAAAGAGATTTACCAGCTGAAGGAGGGAGAATGCTATAAGGGCAAAGGAGAGTCGTGATAAGGACAAGGAAAAGTAATAAAGAGGAGAGGAGGGGAAGAGGGGAAGAATAAGCATGACTAGAACACGTTTATTCTATTAGAGGAAGATTGTAAATATTCACCTTTTATACCAAGAATCATACCTCAGTGAAAATTTGATGGAATCTCATTTTCCAATCAGACGACGGGTATAAGCACAAAAATTATCAAAGTTTTTACTTAACCTCTTTCTTTATGTGATTTTGATAAGACATTCTCAGTATTTGCAAAAAGCTTTGTATTACTAATGAGACACTGTACATTTCTGTTGCAATCGGATCAGTGAGGGATTACTATAAATGGGTTTTCCGTATTTTAAAGTAATATCTATAATCTTTGACATATTTTTTATATTTTTAATATTATATTCATTGCGAAATATTTAATTTTAATTTATAAACCTTCAAATGATGTATACATAAATATATATATATATATATATATATATATATATATATATATATATAATAAATTAAAAATATTTCAAAAAAAAGAGTACTTTTTAATGAATATATTTATTCAAAGCTTTTCGCCGATAAAATAGTACCAGCATCCTCAGGAAAATAATTATCTTGTAAAATTTTATTAGATAATATTAGAGCTTATTATATAATTATTTTCCTGATGATGCTGGTAGTATTTTATTCGTGAAAAGCTTTGAATAAATATATTCATTAAAAAGTTTTCTTGTTTTTGAAATATTTTTAATTTATTAACTTTACTACAAGAAAACATATAACCATATTATATATATATATATATATATTTTAAAACAACACAGGTTATTCAAATACAAGAATATTTATTATTTTGGATATAAAATAATAAATATTCTTGTATTTGAATAACCTGTGTTGTTTTAAATTATTAAACAAGAAAACGTATTTTATATTTATATATATATATATATATATATATATGTATATATGTGTGTGTGTGTGTGTGTGTGTTGCAACGGTACAAATGGCTGCTGAAACAAGACGGCAAAAGTATAAAATATGGAACCAAACCAAAGTGTCTCATATTAAAATTAGTTTAAATCGATGAGTTGAAAAATAGCAAGTACAATAAAAAAGGGATGTCAACAGATTTACTTAGTACTAAATAAGACAAACTTTGTTAAAATATATAAACATATTTCAGACAAACATAACCCTAAATTGGTCAAAGCCTAATCGACCGGTGTAAATTGAACGGTAAAAGTTTATATTATGGAACTTGGCCAAAGCATCTAACATTAAATAGTTTTGAACTAAGTAAAATACAGAAAAGTAAATAATAGACTAAAAATGAGAGGACATAATAATTTAGACATACATAGAAATAATTGTAATTCGGAAGATGTATTAACCAAAGTTATATTCTATAAGTTGTTAGCCTAGACTACCTGTGCCATTAGAACGGTAAGAGTTTAGTTTAGGCAACCAGGGCAAAATGCCTAATAATACATAAATGTTAACTAAATAAAATAAAAAATAGTCATTATAAGGAAGAAAAATGTAAGTAGAGTACCTTAGGCCTGGCTAGGATAAATTTTAATTCTGAAAATGTACTAAAAATAATCAAAACCTCAAGACTGAGTGTACTACAACCCAAGGTCAGTGATGCTTGATGATGGAGATTTTCCAATCTTTGAAAGTTACCTCGCATAAATACCAAGAAAGATTCTTCTTTAAGTATATATAGCGAACGTTATAAGTGAATACAAGTAAACAGTGTTGCAAAGTTAAATATATATATATATATATATATATATATATATATATATATATATATATATATATATATATATCGCAATATGTATTCTGGTGAATTAATAAAGAACTAAGTCAAAATACAAATACAAGAATTATAATTGAATTTACAATTTAAATTATAAATTCGAATTGTAAATTCAATTATAATTTTTTTATTTGTATTTTGACTTAGTTCTTTATATATATATATATATATATATATATATGTGTGTGTGTGTGTGTGTGTGTGTGTGTGTGTGTGTGTGTGTGTGTGTGTGTGTGTGTGTGTGTGTGTGTGTGTGTGTGTGTGTGTGTGTGTGTGTGTGTGTGTGTGTGTGTGTGTTAATAATAATTTAGACCTTATAAAGAGGTAATATCTACACTAAGACCTGAATCAAGTTAGGTAGGTTAGCTATAGTTTCAGGTTATATAAAAAAGATGCAACTTCCTGTAAAAGTAAACAAACATGTTAGTAACAAATACAAATGGTAAATAAAATACCTATACTTTCCAAATAGCTTTGTTTTTCATTTAAGATAAATTAAATATACTGGGTATACAATTATAGTATTTAAGTCAAAAGTGTCTCTTGTAGATTCCATTACCCCGAATGGAGGTTAAAAGACTTTTTGGAGTCTATTTGGTTTTTGTAACCAATTCAGGAGTAGGTTTCCCTGAGAGAGTTATTCCTTGAGTTACAGGTTTCGAACCAGGGTTTCGAGTTAAAGGGATAAGCCTTTACTTTCTTGCTGAGAAGGAGAGGTCATCGAGGTCATCGAGGTGAGGTGAGTGGAGGAAAGTAGATGAATTACCCGGAGGTGTGGAAGAAAACGGTAAATAAGGGCAGAGCTAGGTAAATTCCGTGAGAGTGTGTAAGATTGATAAAAATACAAGAATTATTACAGTTGTTTTTTGACTGTTATTTTACAATTCAAAATCATACAAAATAATTTTACTATGATAAATTCGTAAGCATTTGTTTGGTTGTAACATGGGATAGAATAAGAGGTTTTAAGAACGTAAGAAATCCAAAGACTAAATGGATACGGAATGCAAACAATGCCATGCCTTAATTACAAATGCATTTAAGTCAAGTCAAATCCGTACCTGCAGTCCCCATAAAGTCCCTTCGTTGCTATGACAACACATCGCTAACTAAGCAAGCGGCCGAATACGGAGAATGCAGGTTAGGTGTCCCCTATACCACGTTAACCTTATCCTGGACCTCTCGAAACTCAAGATGATACTGATATAGGAACCTGTGCGTTATAAAAATTTGCCGAGGATCTGACTATTCTAGTGGATATTTTGTAATAAGCATGCTAAGGGTTAGTAACAATAATGACTTGTTTTTAAACAGATAAATGGTTTAAAAGAGACATGGCCATGGTCGGTCTTTACTATATTCGATGTTGTTTTGTTGGTTACATTGTTTTTTAACAATTGCGTTGTTAGTATTAAACGTTGTTTTTATGTTTGTGTTTTCTAATAATTGTTTGATGTTTTTATTTTGAGGTTCAACGTAGGTTATAATAACACACACACACACACACAAACACACAAACACACACACACACACATATATATATATATATATATATATATATATATAATACGTTTTCTTGTTTAATGATTTAAAATAACATAGGTTATTCCTACAATATCCCTACAATAGTCCTACCTGTGAATATCTAATTCTAAAAGTCTCAACCGTAATTCTACATTCACGACAATGTTCTACCCTTTGTACCAGTTAACTGATACCTTGGCCGGATGCCTTAAATTTACAAACAGAGAACTAACCAATTAAACGTTTTCTATCAAATAATAAAATTAGAATAAGTAACAATATTTTTTCTATTCCATCTTATAAACATCTCTACTTAAATTGTATGTAAATCTACACTTTTATTACATCTAAAACAAAAGGTTACACTTTCTTGCTTTAAAACAAAACTGCGTTTGTTTCCTCCCGAATATATCCACAATTACGTTACATAATGCTTTTAATGAATGAATTTTTCTACGTTAGCGTTAACAAACTTCGGAGGGTTCCAAACCGGCCACAATGTTTCATCGAGTCTACCATGCGTGGCGACATGGGGGCAGCACCAAACACTACTGTTCTGAAACACATCTGCCATTCCTTTTTTTAATGCAATTAAAACTCCATACGCGGTATACGCAATCCTGGTTACCAAATTAATTACGAATTTCATTTAACCTTGAAGTGTGTACAAAAGGAAGGTTGGCAGGTATAAAATTGAGTACTTCAGATGATCAGATAATACGACTAGGGTTGCTTAGAGGAATAGGAAAGGAATGCGTTTATAGGTAAGTACACGCATCATTATCAAACCCTGGTAATGCGGTGTCTACGTGATACAAAATGTTGTAAGAAGGTTAATACAGGGGATATGGAAGTAGGTAGGAATTCCACAGCATTTCCCTTTTACACTCCTAAGCCCAACTAAATTATATTATAAGAAGCAACATATAATTAATTTAAAGTTACATATAATTAGTTTTTAACTAACTCTAATTTTGCCGGTAGGCATACAAACTCGTATATGTATTACTAAATTGAAACTTCTAATAAACTGTCCTTAATTTACTTAAGGCGTGTCTAAGATACTGTACCTGGTTTAATAAATTTTATATTTGAATGAATTATTACCGTTCAAAGAATTAATAAAAGTTTAAAAGGTTACTAATATTTATTTTACATTAAAGAGTTCCCTTAAATTTTAGATAAATTATTACTTATTACTTGCGTTGTTTCACTTCAACATTCACAAATTCACCTATTCACAGATCTCTTCAATTTCATTTCCTCTTTTTACTCGAAATGTTTCTATGCCGTAACCGACTTTATTAAATCACTTCCTTAATGATTCCAGTTACTATTCAATCATTTCCCTTATTTGAACTCTCGTACTACCTTTCTATCTCCCTCACTTAATTACTCATTATAAAAATATTTTCCATATTTAATCTCACCTATTACCCTTTTATCTCCCTCATTTAACATCACTTTAAATTTAATTATCTCTCTTATTAATCTCACTTGATACTTTACATTACTACTTTACATTTTTTGAGTTTAATATTTCTTACTAACCTTGTCGTATTTCTCCCTCGAGTCCTGCATTTGGACCCCTTCGAGTCCTAAAACTTGACCGCTTTGAGCCTTGAAAATTGACTGAATTTCGTTTTTCCAATTGGCTTATTTACTTACGGGTTTCATCCCTTTTTCAAATTCAATTGAATACCCCTTGGCGCCTAAAATGTTTCCAGCATGTCAGGACGTCATTCTTTACAGCATCCCCTTGGCTTGAGTGAGAAATTCTCGAACTTTCCCAACGTGCAGGTGCTTCACTGGAAGTGCCTTTTCTGCAATTTTAGAGATTCTTCGCCATAAATTTGCATGGTCCTTTGATGTCAAAGTAAAGAGACTCTCCAGTGATCGAGTCACGTCTTGGTTTACCTATAATAAAACCTTTTGACGTAAATTATAATTTATGGCTTACAGGTGCGTGCAGTAACAGTTTTTGGCCGATTGGTTTACAATAGACTAGCCTTTGTTAGGTAGTAACAGTGGGCTACGATCTCACAAATTTAAATATTTTACAAACAGTTTTCCTAACTTAATGATCTTCGTTTTATTATATATATATATATGTGTGTGTGTGTGTGTGTGTGTGTGCGTGTGTGTGTGTGTGTATGTAGGTAATTTATTCTTCCTTTTTATTTGTTAGTTTAGTCTTTATTTTTAATTGTTTTTCTTCTGCGTTTGCTCATTCATTTTTGCAATATCATGTGTGTGACCTATTCTCTGTTTGTCTTGCAACTTCTACGTGACCCATTTGATCTATAGCCTCAAGCATAAAATTAGTTCACTTTAGGTTGACCGAAACGTCACCGAATATAAATATTGTAAAGGAATTGTAGGCTTGAACATTTTGTTAGAAGTCTAAAGTAGTACTAAACAGTTTCCTCTTCACAATGGCCTATTTGCTGCAGTACCACAATGTTGTTGTGTAACACAATTCCAGTATTAATTTTATTAAACTGTTTTAAACATCAAATACAAAAATAACTACGTTTACCTAGCTTTTACTTTATTCTTATAAATGGGTTCAGATGAAAGCTATTGTTTGTTTTAGGGGAAATACATTGTTTTCTTTTTATACCACTGATAAAAAATGGCGGTAAACGTCAGAAGCAGCCGACTGAAAATTAATAGCAGCCTTGTCCTTTAAGCAGTTTTTACCACTGAAATCTATTTTCATTTTATACATTTTCACATTCTCAAAGTGCTTGACTATATTATTTTTCTATCGGAATTTTAAATGCTTCTTCTTTCCCACTCATAGATAGTTGCTTAATCTCGAGCGAGAGCTAAACATAATATCCTGAGATGACAGTGTTTGGTTAAAATATGAATTCAATCTTCCTTAGCTGATGTTTTTGTTCCTTTTTTGTCATGTCTCTTGTCTTCTTCACAACAATTCCAGCTGGCAAAACAATTTTGGGTAAGAAAAACCCGAGTGACGTAAATACGACAAAATCAGCTCTATTTAAAATTGTTTTATAACACTAAATTTTCTCTATTCGATACCAATTACGTCAAATTTAGTCAGTTAATTTTATTAAATTCAAATAAATATTCAAGCTTAAACAATGAATTCACTCTATATAAAAATTAAATAAATTGTATGCTTAATAAGATTAATTTGGTGATCAGAATATTTCAAATGATAAATATTAAACTTAAAAAGGGTTTTTGGCCATGAGCCATTTATTTTGAAGGAAATAAGAATTTTTTGAATAAATTAAATTTAAAAATTATGTGTCATAAATACGAATTTACCAATTTATTATAGAAGATAAATTTTTATTATGTCTAATTTGGGAAATAATTTTATTTTTATGTAAATGTAATTGATATATATATATATATATATATATATATATATATATATATATATATAGAAATTATAAGATTTTAAATATGAAAGACAACAAGTTATTTAGTGAATTGTTTTTGTCAATATAATTGTGTTTTATTTGGAAACATAAATTTTCTTTTCTATTTAAATAAATAAAAATGAAATATGTTATAAAAATCAACAGTATTTCCCTTTCATCCTGTGTTGAATAATCAATAAAAACTGTTTAGCTTTTTCCAACTAATATGAAAATGATTATTAATTCAGTAAACAAGTTTAATTAAATTCCATTAATTGATAACAGTTAAAACCTAGTGATTTTAAAGAGTTTCTCTCAACTAACTTCATTGAGCTAGCCTAAAGATTATTTGAATTTTTGTATAAAAGTCCAGAGATTTATCTACTGGCAGATTGTGTTTAAAAGGACACAGGAGCCTTTTAAAATAGGTAAATTAAACACGATCATATTTTGCACGTCCCCTTGCTGTCTCTGCAGATCATCATCAGGTGGTAAGACTCTGTGAATATTTTGTGTATTATTTTAAATGTGTTTCTTTCCAGCTGACTATTGAAATGACATGTGTGACTATATCTAGACCCTACATAATTGATAAACCAATTTTGGGGAGATTATACTTATTTTAAATAGTAGTCAGCGGGAATAGGCTTGTTTGGGGCATGGCCATATGAGCGGGAAATATACACGTAACTCAGGGATTTTAGCACGGTTTAACAAGCGGGGTGTTTGGCAGATGTTTGTTTTGTTTGTAAATGAGTTTTTTAAACAACAAAATTTTGGTTTTCTGCGTGCTGTGAATTGAATAACAAAGGGAGGGACGTTGCAACACACACACACACACACACACACACACACACACACATACACACAATTATACATACATATATATATATATATATATATATATATATATATATATACATATATATATATATATATATATATATATATATATATATATATATATATATATTTATAAACGTCCATGATCAGCAGAATTATATACACTTGACTTTAATAAAATAAACATTACCATTTTAATTTATTGGATGTAAATATTTCCCAGTTATTCCAATGACTTCCCATTTCTTTCCTTTGTTTATATTTTTTCTTACTTCATCAGTATGAAGCAAATTATTCTTTTTTAATTTATAAACAAAATCACATTTATATTTTATGACTCAGCCTACTTAAATATTGTTTTACGTGTCAATTTTTTTCCTTTAGTTCTTCATAAAGAAAAATATTAAACTCTCTTTTAAAATATTTATATATTTATAAATCAGACACAGTGTTGTGTAATAATTGAAATGGGGAAAATATGTAGAGTAAGATCAGGGTAGGGATATGATGCTCGCTTCTTAAGAGAAGAGGGTTGTGTTTCCCGTAAGCTTAGAACTGTATAAACATTTCCTTTGGAATCGGAAGAATGGCGATCCTATTCCTATATCTGGAATGGTTTCCTGTTTGGCCTAACAGAGAGAGGTTCTACCTTTTACCTATGAAGTATTCCGTTCCTGTGGAGGCCACATAGAACTACAATTAACTAGGGGAGTAAGCACTCCTAGACAACTCACGAGTGGTAGTTTCGGAGAAATCTGTAATAATTAGAAGGACAAATAGGAAAATGTTACTCACTGCGATTGATAGTTATGGCACATCCGATTGCACTTAGCATGTTGACCAATAGCCTGGTCAGCGTTTTTTGTGTAACATTCGCCTCAAACAGCAGAGTTTTAACATTCTTCATAATATTTTACAACAGTCGGCTTTATGAATGTAACTGAAAAGATAAATAAAAACTTTTAGACTCACATGTGATTGGAAAACCATTGCGTGATAGAATGAAGCGTCCTCGTAAAAGAATCTTTTCTCTGGAAACAACACTTTGCGAACTATTTATTGTCCTGCCGTTCCCACCAGGATATCAAAGTTTACGATATATTAAGGACACAGTAACATATTGTTGAATATCTGTGTTGGCATTACAGATATGTTGCTGCTACAACAGTATGGATTGTAGTGAAATATCGTGTCTGGAAGTTGTTTCCAAGAATATAAAATCTTATTTTCCTCTATCTTTGCTAAAGTCTTTTTATGTCATATGGAATAAAATACAATATTTTTACAGTCTAATGAAACAGATGGACCATTTATTATTTATAAATCAAGTTTCACAATAACTTTACTTATAATATTATAAGCGTTGAGAAAGTCTGTCAACATAAACAAAATTAAAGAACTACGACTGTTTATAGAAACGAACAACCACGCCCACCCTCTTTTGGTAAAGTTTCTAAAAATTGTCACTTAAACCTTTCCTGTACTACCTTCCAATAATTGGCCTTAGTTTCTCCTTTATTTTTGGCATATACTTCTACGTCACTGAAACTATATTTTTACCATTTTTTGGAAAACCCGTTGACATTAGAAGGCAGTGAGGCGGGCACTTGCTTCGTCCTATGATAATGTAAAAGTTTAGTTTTAGTTTTTGTATTTCGTTTTCACTTGAACTTTTAACGTCTCCCTTGTCATGTTTATGTCTTCAGTTTAATAGTATTGTGCTGCTACAACAGTGTCATGTTTATTTAGTCCTGTTTAATTGAAATATAGATAAACGTTTTTCATTTATATTTAGCCGCAGTAGTTAACCTATAGTAATGCAGCTACATTTATACCTAGTATAAGGGTAAAAGATGGTAGCCAAGGTATAGTGATGTTGTTTTTGGACCGTTTTAGTGTTATAAAACAATTTTAAAAAGAGCTGATTTTATCGTATTTACGTCACTCGGGTTTTTCTTACCCAACATTGTTCTGCCAGCTGGAATTGTTGTGAAGAAGACAAGAGACATGACAAAAAAGGAACAAAAATATCTCTTAAGGAAGATTGAATTCATATTTTAACCAAAAACTGTCATCTCAGGAAATTAGGTTTAGCTCTCGCTCGAGATTAGGCAACTATCTATGAGTAGGAAAGAAGAAGCATTTAAAATTCCGATAGAAAAATAATATAGTCAATCACTTTGAGAATGTGAAAATGTATAAAATGAAAATAGATTTGAGTGGTAAAAACTGCTTAAAGGACAAGGCTGCTATTAATTTTCAGTCGGCTGCTTTTGACGTTTGTCGCCATTTTTTATCAGTGGTATAAAAAGAAAACAATGTATTTCCCCTAAAACAAATAATACCTTTCATCTGAACCCATTTATAAGGATAAAGTAAAAGCTAGGTAAACGTAGTTATTTTTGTATTTGATGTTTAAAACAGTTTAATAAAATTAATACTGGAATTGTGTTACACTACAACATTGTGGTACTGCAGCAAACAGGCCATTGTGAAGAGGAAACTGTTTAGTACTACTTTAGACTTCTAACAAAATGTTCAAGCCTACAATTCCTTTACAATATTTCTATTCGGTGACGTTTCGGTCAACCTAAAGTGAACTAATTGTATGCTTCTGTTGTTGGAGGCTATAGATCAAATGGGTCACGTAGAAGTTGCAAGACAAACAGAGAATAGGTCACACACATGATATTGCAAAAATGAATGAGCAAACGCAGAAGAAAAACATTTAAAAATAAAGACTAAACTAACAAATAAAAAGGAAGAATAAATTACCTACATACACACACACACACACGCACACACACGCACACACACACACACATATATATATATATAATAAAACGAAGATCATTAAGTTAGGAAAACTGTTTGTAAAATATTTAAATTTGTGAGATCGTAGCCCACTGTTACTACCTAACAAAGGCTAGTCTATTGTAAACCCTTCGGAAAAAACTGTTACTGCACGCACCTGTAAGCCATAAATTATAATATACGTCGAAAGGTTTTATTATAGGTAAACCAAGACGTGACTCGATCACTGGAGAGACTCTTTACTTTGACATCAAAGGACCATGCAAATTTATGGCGAAGAATCTCTAAAATTGCAGAAAAGGCACTTCCAGTGAAACACCTGCACGTTTTGAAAGTTCGAGAATTTCTCACTCAAGCCCAGGGGATGCTGTAAAGAATGACGTCCTGACATGCTGGAAACATTTTAGCCGCCAAAAGGTATTCAATTGAATTTGAAAAAGGGATGAAACCCGTAAGTAAATAATCCAATTGGAAAAACGAAATTCAGTCAATTTTCAAGGCTCAAAGCGGTCAAGTTTTAGGACTCGAAGGGGTCCAAATGCAGGACTCGAGGGAGAAATATGTCAAGGTTAGTAAGAAATATTAAACTCAAAAAATGTAAAGTAGTAATGTAAAGTATCAAGTGAGATTAATAAGAGAGATAATTAAATTTAAAGTAATGTTAAATGAGGGAGATAAAAGGGTAATAGGTGAGATTAAATATGGAAAATATTTTTATAATGAGTAATTAAGTGAGGGAGATAGAAAGGTAGTACGAGAGTTCAAATAAGGGAAATGATTGAATATTGACTGGAATCATTAAGGAAGTGATTTAATAAAGTCGGCTACGGCATGGAAACATTTCGTGTAAAAAGAGAAAATGAAATCGAAGAGATCTGTGAATAGGTGAATTTGTGAATGTTGAAGTGAAACAACGCAAGTAATAAGTAATAATTTATCTAAAATTTAAAGGGAACTCTTTAATGTAAAAAAAATATTAGTAACCTTTTAAACTTTTATTAATTCTTTGAACGGTATTAATTCATTCAAATATAAAATTTATTAAACCAGGTACAGTAACTTAGACACGCCTTAAGGAAATTAAGGACAGTTTATTGGAAGTTTCAATTTAATAATACATATACGAGTTTGTATGCCTACCGGCAAAATTAGAGTTAGTTAAAAACTAATTATATATAACTTCAAATTAATTATATGTTGCTTCCTATAATATAATTCAGTTGGGCTTAGGAGTGTAAAAGGTAAATGCTGTGGAATTCCTACCTACTTCCATATCCCCTGTATTAACCTTCTTACAACATATTGTATCACGTAGACACCGCACCGTACCAGGGTTTAATAATGATGCTTGTACTTACCTATAAACGCATTCCTTTCCTATTCCTCTAAGCAACCCTAGTCGTATTATCTGATCATCTGAAGTACTCAATTTTATACCTGCCACCCTTCCTTTTGTACACACTGCAAGGTTAAATGAAATTCGTAATTAATTTGGTAACCAGTATTGCGTATACCGCGTATGGAGTTTTAATTGCATTAAAAAAAAGAAATGGCAGATGTGTTTCAGAACAGTAGTGTTTGGTGCTGCCCCCATGTCGCCAGGCATGATAGACTCGATGAAACATTGTGGCCGGTTTGGAACCCTCCGAAGTTTGTTAACGCTAACGTAGAAAAATTCATTCATTAAAAGCACTGTGTAACGTAATTGTAGATATATTCGGGAGGAAACAAACGCAGTTTTGTTTTAAAGCAAGAAAGTGTAACCTTTTGTTTTAGATGTAATAAAAGTGTAGATTTACATACAATTTAAGTAGAGATGTTTATAAGATGGAATAGAAAAAATATTGTTACTTATTCAAATTTTATTATTTCATAGAAAACCTTTAATTGGTTAGTTCTCTGTTTGTAAATTTAAGGCATCCGGCCAAGGTATCAGTTAACTTGTACAAAGGGTAGAACATTGTTGTGAATGTAGAATTACGGTTGAGACTTTTAGAATTAGATATTCACAGGTAGGATTATTGTAGGGACATTGAAAAGTAGACATTCCTACCTTTAGGATTAGGGTAGGGGCATTCAAAAATATATATTCACAAGGAGGATTAAGGACTAGGTTAGAAACATTCAGAAATAGATATTCACTAGGAGGGTTAGGATTTATATATAGACATTCAGAAGTAGACATCCACAGGGAGAATTTAGGATTAGGATGGTAAAATTCAGAAATAGATATCCACAAGTGGGAATATGATTAATATCTGGACATTCAGAAGTAGACATTGATAAAGGGAAATTAGGATGAGGTTAGAGAAATTAAGAAATAGATATTCACAAGGACGAATTCGGTATAATAAATAGACATTCAGAAGTAAACATTCAAAGGGAGAATTTAGGATTAAGTTAAAGAAAATCAGAAATAGATATTTACAGGAGGAGTTAGGATTAATTTAACAACATTCAGAAGTAGATATTCACATGGAGAATTTAAGATCAGGTTAGAGAAATATAGAAATAGATCTTCACATAGAGGATTTACGATTAATATATGGATGTTTAAAAGTTGACATTCACAGAGAGAATTTATGATTAGGTTAGGGAAAATCAGAAACAGATATTTACAAGGAAGAATTAGGAGTAATATATCGACATTCAGTAGTAGACATTCACAGGGAGAATTTAGGATTAGGTTAGAGAAATTCAGAAATAGATATTCACCAGTGAGAATTTATTTAATATCTGGACATTAAGAACCAGACATTCAGAAGAAGAATTTAGGATGAGGTTAGAGCAATTCAGAAATAGACATGCCCAATTAGGATTTAGGAATTTTATATGGATGTTAAAAAGTAGACATACACAAGAAGAATTTAGGATTAGGTTACAGAAAATCAGGAATATATATTTACAAGGAGGAATTAGGAAGAATATATGGACATTCGGAAGCAGACATTCACAGGGAGAATTTAGGATTAGGTTTTGAGAAATTCAGATATTGATACTCACAAGGAGGAATTAGGAATACATATGCACTTTCGAAAAATTAGAAATTCTCAGGGAGAATTTAGGATTAGGTTAGAGAATTTAAAAAATAAAAATTCACAAAGATTAATTAGAAATAACACATGGATATTTAGAAGTAGGCATTCACAGAGATAATTTAGGTAAATACATTCAGAAGTAGATAAATACAGGTAGGTTTAAAGTAGGGATTTCTAAATAGACATTCACATTGAGTATTATGTAGGGATAATCTGGTGTAGATATTCGTCGATAGAATAAGGCAGGAACATTCAGATGTAGATATTCACAGGGAGGATTGGATAGAAACATTCCAATTTAGCCCTTCGAAAGAAGGTTTAGTATGTCCCTTACTGAATTATAAAAAGGAGACGTTGGTGTGCAGTATATAGACCCGAGTTATCCCCTATCTAGTTCATTAGTTCATAAGAAGCCTAATTGGTTACCGCGGATATATTTAGTAAAGAGGGTATACGTTTTATTAAATTTGACTGATTGGCAAGAGAAATATAACATTTGCTTATATAGACGAACCTTTTTATTTCTATTATTTTCATTTTCTAGATATAAATGTACTTGTATTTTATTTAATTGAGGCTAATTTATCTAAGTATAATAATTATTCACAAGCGGGGTCTTACATTTGAAAAAAATATTTTATTTTAAAAGGTCCTAGTAATGTAACACTTTTCGATCATACGCCTGTTCCCTATTGCTCTAAGGGTTTGTCAAATATTGAGCTCCACAGGGTTTTCGTATTTGTACGCTTTACAGATTTAGCGTACTCAGGTCTTCAAGCAGAAGTTCATGAGAACAAATTAATTAGAAAACGTTTCCCCCACAATTACACTCAGTGTTGTAACAATACTACAAAACAGAGACAAAAACGTTAGTTCTCGTTTTAATTACACAAATAGGAAAGGATGTATCTCTCAAATGTTTTTCTATCAAGCCACGTGTTCTCATTTTCAAAAATACACGAAAATAGCCAAATACAAAAGTTAAAAAACCTATGAAACTGTAGTACAATTAGTTGTATAACTCATCACATTTGTGTATTCTCATTTTAATACACAAATACGTTAGGAATCGAAAAGCTGATTCTTTCAGATGTTTTTCTATCAAGCCACTTGTTCATTTTCAAAACTTTAAAAAACAGACAAATAAAAAAAAACTATAAACCAATTTAAATACTGTATATAAAATAACAATCACCTCACTAATTGTAGTGCAATTAGCTGTCTACCTAATCAGATTTTTATATTTTTATCAAAAGAGAAATAATTTCTTATATCTCCAATACGCAAGCGTTAGGCGATCACACTTAGGCGCGTTCTGATGATGACAGTGCTCAGCGTCAAAGGCCATATCACCATGGCAGTTGTGGGTGACAGACAACTCCGATGACGGTCCTCAGCGTCAGAGGCAATATCACGATGGCAGTTGTGCCAGACAGACAACTCCGAACACCTTTTTTACACATGAGACTTGCTGTTCGCCCTCCGATCGATGCGCAAAGATTCGTCACGTAAAGCTAAACCCACGGAGGTCACGTCCATCTTACGTGAGACCCGTTGCAGTTTGATTACTTTTCATCACGTATTGAAGTTTAAAGAGCTTTGATAATTGGATTTCAGCCTCCTCAGCAAAATTCCGGGTTGCAATTTATTTCTACAAATTTGTTAGCGCTTATGTTTTAACACTTAAGCGTGACTACCTCAACACAATTTAAAGAATAAAAACGCTAATAAATTTTATTTCATTTAAATAAGAAACGAATTTACGTTGATTGAAATTTTCGTAGCAACAACGATTTGAGAAAACACGTCCCTAAATATCTAAATTAAGGTCCGGTAGAAAATTATTAGCTCGATAATGCTATTTAGATTTTCTTCTTATCGATAAGCCTACGTTAATTCATTTACTCTCTGAATCTTTGGAGTTTATTAGCTTTTTAATATTTATTCTCCCTACATAACTTTAGTTCTTTCTATAAATCGTGTACAAACTCATTACCTCAGACTTGTTCTAAATTTAAAGTTAGCTACCAGGTTTCTCACGCTAATTTTCCTAACGCATCAAATAGAATACCTAACCACTTTGTTATTTCTGGCTAACCCATAGCTCAAGAGTCGGTTCGTCATACTCTCTAAGATATGTGGGAACAAAAGTCATCATTATTGTGAAATATTGTCTTTTTTCTGTGGCTTGTGTTTCTAGGCCATGAGACAACCTTCTTCTTATGCCAATTGGTTTTAGTCTAATAATTAAATATTATTTGTATTCAATTTCTTACAGTTTTAAATGTGCAGTGGTTTTAAAACTGATATACCAAGAGCCGAAAAAAGAGTTGGAGGACTTCTGAAAAATACACCAGGAGCTACAAAAGAAATGTGCAGGATTTTTAGGATTACACCAGGATCAACAAAGGAAATGTGTAGGAGTTTTAATTTACTACATCAAGAGCTACAAAGAAAATATGCAGGAATTTTTAAAGTACACAAAGAGCTACAAAGAAAATTTCCAGGTGCTTTTCAAGTGCTACACCAGGAGCTATAAAGGAAATGGCAGGAGTTCTAAAAGTCCTACACCAAGAGTCTTAAAGGAAATGGGCAGGAGTTCTAAATGTCTTACACCAGTAGCTATAAAGGGAATGTGCAGAAGTTCTAAAAGAGCTACACCAGTAGATATAAAGGAAATGTGCAGAAGTTTCCAATCAGCGATTGCACGATCAGCGGAACCTAGTAGAAACAAATACAAGCTATAGTTGACATAAAAATCAGCAAAAACACATCCTTTAGAAAAAAGATTCCAAATAAAGCAATTTCTTTAGAAAAACTATACAATTTTAGAATCCGCAGGCAAATGTTCAGGAGTTGTATCTGTGGCTCCATAGTCAGTTACGAATAAACGCAAAATAAATTCATAGTTTTACACATTCATTGAGATTGGTACTCTGAGAGGCGACCTCACCTAACCTTAATATATTTTCAACAGTCGCTTTTTTACTCTCTTTAAATACATGTTATTGCAGAATTAAGTTAAACATTTTGAAAAAATACGATAAAAGTAGGACTGGCCTTAGAATAGCGCACCCACCCCTAACTAGCGGTAGTTTTGGATGATGCTCAAGGTCATCCCGGCCGTGACCGTAGCCTTAGGGATGGTTTCGACCACGTTTAGAGGGGTGGGGGGTAGTTTTTCGAAAAAATTTATTTCTAACCTACTACCCTAGGCTAGCCAAAATGGATCTAACCTAACCTAACCTATGTATGGGGGGGTGACCTTAGCTACGTTCAGGACCTTCCCCGGCGGATGCTCCGGGGGTAGACTGGGGGTGGGGGGTAGTTTTCGAAAAAATTTTGGAAAAACGTTTCTTGACCGATAGGGTGTGTCTAGAGTGCATTATCGCGTCGGTAGGGGTAGTTTCACCTAGGGGTAGTTTTTAAATAAAATACGAAAATGCCGAAAATCGATCGGTGGGATCAACAGAGAGAACGGGAAATGTCTAGAATTCTTTTTGGACCGTTGCGGGGGCGGTTCACCTAGGGGTAGTTTTTAAATAAAATATGAAATTGCCAAAAATCGATCGGTATGATCGAAAGACCGTACGGGATATGTGTCCATTATGGTAGGCTGTGTGGGTGGGATCACCGGTTTTCAGATTGCCAAAAATGATCGAGGTCCTAGGTAAAAGCCACCTAGGAGTCATGCTCGAGGTAAAGCCATCTCGAGGCAGGCCCTTAAGTAAGGCCGTTTAGGTAAAGTAACCCAGGAATAGCTCCGGTGGTGGGGGTAACTTTGGAAAGAATTAATGGTTATCTGATGACGTATCAGCGCTCGAGCGACTCTAGGCAAGTAGTAGGCTCACCCCAACTATAGTGGTCTACCCCTAAATGATTCGGGTGATGAGGGGCCCAGGGGTATATGATTGGCAAACTCAAAATTTGTCTATGCTACTAAATTAATAAACAATGCAGTCAGCCTATAAGTAAAGCTACATAAGAGCAGGGCTAGGACGGTTGCTATATCAACTACCAAGAGAAATACCTCCACCAAGTCTTAGGTAAAGCTATCTGTGGAGCAAGGCCGCAGGTAAAACCATCCCTTATGCTAAACCATAGGTAAACCCACCCGGGTGTCAGACCTCCGTTAAAGTAACCGCGGAGTCGGGCTTGAGGTAAAGCCGCCTAGGAGCCAGGCCTTAAGTAAAGCTACCATCGAGGCAGAACATCGGTAAAGCTACCATGGAGTCGGGGCCTAGGTAAAGCTACCATGGAGTTAGACCATAGGTAAAGCAAACACGGAGCAAGGACTCAGGTAAAAGCCATCTCGAAGCCAGCCGATAGGTAAAGTAACCCTGGATTCAGGCATCAAGTGGGGGTGGTTATCAAATAATATATGAAATTACCAAAAAATGATCGGTTAGATCAAACGACCAACGACCTACATAGAGTTCAAATAGTCAACAAGTTGAATCGACCAATCACAACGCAGGAGCCCGGTAGGCCTACGTAAACGGTCAATGTAAGAAGAGAAGGCCTATATAACGTGTTAAACCAATATATATGACAGCCCACATAATGTGTTAAACAAATACGCAAGCTTACATACATACTATGCTGGGCCTACATACATGAATCCCTAAATGCGCCTACTATGTCGGTAAATCACTGGCCACAGCCTATATGAACTGAGATAGTTTCACCTCATATATCAGGTAGAACCTGGCAATCGTATAATATGGGAAGTACTATAAGGTACATCTACCAATGCATAACCTATCAGGCCCACGTAAAGATTTAATATATCTGATGACGTACGAGCGACATGCGCACCTATAACCAGAGTGGCCTACCCCTAAATAAAATGGCTGATGCGGGACAAAGGGTTATGATTGCCAAACTCAAAATTTCTCTATGCTCCAAAATAATAAACAATGCAGCGAGGCCGTTTCGTATGAAGGAATACGTCTGGCCTACATGTACAGACTTGCAGCGATAACGCAATATCTTAAAACCGCAAAGGCAGCCGGTGACCGCTATAGCAAGCCTAAAACACGAGCGGTCGTGTCGTTGTGAATCTAGGCGCATGTTTATGATCTGAATACTGTGTCAAATTACTATGTAATATCGTCATACCACGGTATACATATATATAATCAGAAATCAGTGTAAATAATCAAATAGCCTCAATGGATATATCCTATAGCTGCAAATGTATCTAGATATAAAGGTATATATGGAGAAACACTAATAAAGAGGCCTATCACAAAACGAGAATAAATATATGTTATAAAACGATGCTAAGCCAACATGCATGCTATCATACATATTCGTTTATACCGTGTTAAGCCAACATACGTGATAGTCCACATAATGTATTAAACAAATATACATGTAAACCTGCATACATACTATGCTAAGCCGACTTACACGAATCCCTAAATGTGCCTACTATGTCGGTAAACCACCGGCCAAAGCCTATATGATCTAAGCATGACACACATTTACACCTCGTCTATCGGGTAGAACCTGACAACTGTATAATACGGGAAGTACTATATGGTATAGCTAACAACGCATAACCTATCACGCCCAAGACTGTCAACAAATATTACAATATAATTAAAAAAAGTTACGCAACCTATATACATACAGTGCTAAGCCAACATTCAGGCATATATACTTTGTTAAAACAGCATGCAATATACTCTAAATAGCCATATATACGTTGTTAAACCAATATGCAGGTTAACCTATACACCCTGTATTAGGCCGATACCCCACACAGGCTTATATACTATGTTAGGCCCACATAATGCGTTAAACAAACATGTGCGTAAGCCAGCATACATATTATGCTAAGCCGACAAGGGCCTACAAATTATAACACATTATATCCAACGCATAGTTTAGCTAAAGGGCTATCACACACTATCCTACAAGTTACCCACAAATTACCACATAATACCTGATCAATAACACATAGTATCCGATGCATAACCTGACGAAGGGTTAACATATAGTATCCAGAGGCCTCGCTAATGATTAACACATTGTATCCATAAGACCTACTATGTCGGTAAACCACAGGCCTAAGCTTATGTGATCAGAGCGTGACACACATTTTCACCCCGTCTATCAGGTAGAACCAGACAACTGTATAATATGGGGAGTACTATATCGTATAGCTAACAATGCATAACCTATCACGCCCATGACGGTCAGCAAATACTACAATATAATTTAAAAAAAAAGTCACACAGCCTATATACATACAATACTAACCAATATAGGCATATATACTATGTTAAACCAACATGCAATATAATCTAAATAGCCATATATACGCTGTTAAACAAATATGCGTGTAAACCTACATAAATACTATGGTAAGCCAACATGCATGCTATCATACTATGTTAAGCCCAAATACATAATAGAATACATAATGTATTAAACATATATGTGTGTAAGCCAGCATAGATATTATGCTAAGAAGACATGGACCTACAAAGTATAACACATTATATTCGGTGTATAGTTTAGCTAATGGATATCACACACTAACCCACAAGCTGCCCACAAATTACCACATAATACCTGATACATAGCCCGGATAATCATTAACGCATAGCGGCCGATGCAAGTCATGACTAGGGCTAACACAACATATTCAAACCATAGCCTGACTAGGGCTAACACATAGTATCCGATGAGAAGTATGAATACAAAGTAACACATAATATCCGTTGCATAGCTCGGCTAAAGTTCGTCATATAGCACCCGAAGTATAGCTTGACAAACACATAGCATCTCATGAGCGGCGTGATATAAGGTAACACATAGTATCCGATACACAACCTAGGATCGAATATGACGTCATCCAGGTGGAGAACAAGATGGTGGCAGTGTTGATACCGACTTCAAAAAGGGCTATGGCCTGTGTAGGCTAGATCAAATAACCAACGATTCAACTAAACTACTGTCATACGCGTAGTTTAACCAACCAACATACGCGAAGTTCAAACGAACAGCATTGACACCAAGTCCAAATAGGCTATGGCGGCTATGCCCAGATCAACGTATCAGCTAATCAAAATGAAAAACTTACGCTAATCAACCAACATCTACACCGAGGTCAAATGGGTTATGGTTAGCGAAGGCACTGGCAAAAGCTTTAAGCCTTAGACATAATTATAGCTATCAACGCATACCAAAATAGCTATGCAGAAACCGTCAAGGCCATTACACATATTGTACAGGTATGTTCTCCATCAAACCGAGACTTTAGACACCATCTCTGTAAAACAGCTAACAAATTATACTCTACCACAATAGGTATGTCAAAACTGTTACCGGCTCATAATCTAAGACAGTGGTTACGTAACGCCCTTTATCAATTTAAGACCTTAAGAGATATCTTCGTAAAGACAGCTACCAATCCATACTATATCACAATAGTTACGTTAGAGCTACCGCTGCTCACCCTACCATAATAGCTACGTACAGAAGGTTAATATTGTATAACCTGTCACGAGACTTATGTAAAAACAGCTAGGCATAACCTGTCACACAATAACTGCGTAAAGGCAGCTAACAAGGCCTACCCCTTTAAAATAGCTACGAAAAGATAACAACCAATACATACCCTATCATAATAGCTATGTAAAGACAATAAATGCGCAAAGGCAGCTAACAATGCCTACCCCATTAAAATAGCTACGAAAAGATAACAACCAATACATAACTTATCATAATAGCTATGTAAAGACAATAAATGCGTAAAGGCAGCTAACAATGCCTACCCCATTAAAATAGCTACGAAATGATAACAACCAATACATACCTTATCATAATAGCTATGTAAAGACAGCTAAAGACGCATAACCTAACTCAGTAATGATTGCTATTAAATAATGAACCATTACACTAGCCACGTAAAGACAGCTACCAACATCACAATAGCTACGTAAAAACAGTTATCGATCCGTGACCAAGATAATACTTACGTAAGATCTATATCAGTGCTAAGACAATAGCTCCGTAAGGAAAACCTACCACTTCATGAACTACGACAACAGCAAGGTGTGGACGGCTACCAATACATTACTTATCACAGCTACCAACACATAACTCGTCACACTAGCTAAGTAAATAGCGCTACGATTGAATAGCCTATCACACAGGCTAATTGAGGGTCACTAACTAAACCATCACAATATCTCTGTACATGGCAGATGGCGTGATGATCCTCATCTTTATCGCACACCTAACAGTAGGTTAGGTTAGAAGCACTCTGGCTAGCTTAGGTTAGTGGGTTGAAAATAACTTTTTCTAAAAACTACCCCTCTAGACGTGGTTGAACACCTAACAGTAGGTTAGGTTAGAAGCACTCTGGCAAGCTTAGGTTAGTGGGTTGAAAATAATTTTTTCTAAAAACTACCCCTCTAGACGTGGTAGAACACCCAACAGTAGGTTAGGTTAGAAGCACTCTGGCTAGCTTAGGTTAGTGGGTTGAAAATAATTTTTTCTAAAAACTACCCCTCTAGACGTGGTTAAACCCTCCCCCAAGGCTACGATCAAGGTCACATCGACCGCCTGCATCATCCAAAACCACCGTTAACTTCTACAAACCCCGGTCAGTGATGCCCGTTGATGGAGATACGACCAACCTTTGATAGTTAACTCGCATAAATACCATGTATGATATATATCAGCCCGTGTAACAGAGTTATTGGGTCATTATCGGGTTGTTCATTATTTAATAGCAATCATTACTGAGTTAGGTTATGCATCTTTAGCTGTCTTTACATAGCTATTATGATAAGTTATGTATTGGTTGTTATCTTTTCGTAGCTATTTTAATGGGGTAGGCATTGTTAGCTGCCTTTACGCATTTATTGTCTTTACATAGCTAATATGATAGGGTATGTATTGGATGTTATCTTTTCGTAGCTATTTTAATGGGGTAGGCCTTGTTAGCTGCCTTTACGCAGTTATTGTGTGACAGGTTATGCCTAGCTGTTTTTACATAAGTCTCGTGATAGGTTATACAATATTAACCGTCTGTACGTAGCTATTATGGTAGGGTGAGCATCGGTAGCTCTTCTTAACGTAACTATTGTGGCTGTCTTTACGAAGATATCGCTTAAGGTCTTAAATTGATAAAGGGCGTTACGTAACCATTGTCTTAGATTAGGAGTCGGTAACAGTTTTGACATACCTATTGTGGTAGAGTATAAATTGGTAGCTGTTTTACAGAGATGGTGTCTAAAGTCTCGGTTTGATGGAGAACATACCTGGACAATATGTGTAATGGCCTTGACGGTTTCTGCATAGCCAATTTGGTACGCGTTGATAGCTATAATTATGTCTAGGGCTTAAAGCTTTTGCCAGTGCCTTCAATAACCATAACCCATTTGACTTCGGTGTAGATGTTGGTTGATTAGCGTAAGTTTTTCATTTTGATTAGCAGAAACACTGATCTGGGCATAGCCGCCATAGCCTATTTGGACTTGGTGTCAATGCTGTTCGTTTGAACTTCGCGTATGTTGGTTGGTTAAACGATGCGTAAGACAGTAGTTTAGTTGAAACGTTGGTTATTTGATCTAGCCTACACAGGCCATAGCCCTTTTGAAGTCGGTATCAACATTGCCACCATCTTGTTCTCCACCTGGATGACGTCATATTCGATCCTAGGTTGTGTATCGGATACTATGTGTTACCTTATGTCACGCCACTCATGAGATGCTATGTGTTTGTCAAGCTATACTTCGGGTGCTATATGACGAACTTTAGCCGAGCTATGCAGCGGATATTATGTATTCATACTTCTCATCGGATACTATATGTTAACCCATCGTCAGGCTATGGTTTGCATATATTGTGTTAGCCCTAGTCGTGATTTGCATCGTATACTATGTGATAATAATTAACAGGGCTATGTATCAGGTATTATGTGGTAATTTGTGGGCAACTTGTGGGATAGTGTGTGATATCAATTAGTTAAACTATACACTGGATATAATGTGTTATACTTTGTAGGCCCATGTCTTCTTAGCATATTATCTATGTTGGCTTACACACATATATGTTTAACACATTATGTATTCTATTATGTATTTAGGCTTAACACAGTATGATAGCATGCATGTTGGCTTACCATAGTATTTATGTAGGTTTACACGCATATTTGTTTAACAGCGTATATATGGCTATTTAGAGTATATTGCATGCTGGTTTAACATAGTATATATGCCTATATTGGTTAGTATTGTATGTATATAGGCTGCGTGACTTTTTTTAATTATATTGTATTATTTGCTGACCGTCATGGGCGTGATAGGTTATGCATTGTTAGCTATACGATATAGTACTTCCCATATTATACAGTCACCTGCCTGAGGTTCTACCTGATAGACGGGGTGAAAATGTGTGTCAGGCTCTGATCACATAGGCTTAGGCCTGTGGTTTACCGACATAATAGGTCTTATGGATACAATGTGTTAATCATTAGCGAGGCCTCTGGATACTATATGTTAACCCTTCGTCAGGTTATGCATCGGATACTATGTGTTATTGATCAGGTATTATGTGGTAATTTGTGGGCAACTTGTAGGATAGTGTGTGATAGCCCTTTAGCTAAACTATGCGTTGGATATAATTTGTAGGCCCTTGTCGGCTTAGCATAATTTGTATGCAGGCTTACACACATGTTTGTTTAACGCATTATGTGGTCCTAACATAGTATATACGCCTGTGTGGGGTATCGGCATAATACAGGGTGTATAGGTTAACCTGCATATTGGTTTAACAACGTATATATGGCTATTTAGAGTATATTGCATGCTGTTTTAACAAAGTATATATGCCTGAATGTTGGCTTAGCACTGTATGTATATAGGTTGCGTAACTTTTTTTAATTATATTGTAATATTTGTTGACAGTCTTGGGCGTGACAGGTTATGCGTTGTTAGCTATACCATATAGTACTTCCCGTATTATACAGTTGTCAGGTTCTACCGATAGACGAGGTGTAAATGTGTGTCAGGCTTAGATCATATAGGCTTTGGCCGGTGGTTTACCGACATAGTAGGCACATTTAGGGATTCGTGTAAGTCGGCTTAGCATAGTATGTATGCAGGTTTACATGCATATTTGTTTAATACATTATGTGGACTATCACGTATGTTGGCTTAACACGGTATATACGAATATGTATGATAGCATGCATGTTGGCTTAGCATCGTTTTAGGATCGATTTATAACATATATTTATTCTCGTTTTGTGATAGGCCTCTTTATTAGTGTTTCTCCATAGATACCTTTATATCTAGATACATTTGCAGCTATAGGATATATCCATTGATGCTATTTGATTATTTACACTGATTTCTGATATATATATATGTATACCGTGGTATGACGATATTACATAGTAATTTGATACAGTATTCGGATCATAAACATGCGCCTAGATTCACAACGACACGGCCGCTTGAGTTTTAGGCTTGCTATAGCGGTCACCGGCTGCCATTGCGGTTTTAAGATATTGTGTTATCGCTGCAAGTCTGTACATGTAGGCCAAACGTATTCCTTCATACGAAACGGCCTCGCTGCATTGTTTATTATTTTGTAGCATAGAGAACATTTGAGTTTGGCAATCATAACCCTTTGCCCCGCATCAGCCATTTTATTTAGGGGTAGGCCACTCTGGTTATAGGTGCGCATGTCGCTCGTACGTCATCAGATATATTAAATCTTTACGTGGGCTTGATGGGTTATGCGTTGGTAGATGTACCTTATAGTACTTCCCATATTATACGATTGCCAGGTTCTACCTGATATATGAGGTGAAACTATCTCAGTTCATATAGGCTGTGGCCAGTGATTTACCGACATAGTAGGCGCATTTAGGGATTCATGTATGTAGGCCTAGCATAGTATGTATGCAAGCTTGCGTATTTGTTTAACACATTATGTGGGCTATCGTATATATTGGTTTAGCTATACCTTATAGTACTCCCCATATTATACGGTTGCCTGCCCGTGGTTCTACCTGATATATGAGGTGAAACTATCTCAGTTCATATAGGCTTTGGCTGGTGATTTACCGACATGGTATGTCGGCCTAGCATAGTATGTATGTGGGCTTGCATATTTGTTTAACACATTATGTGGGCTGTCACATATATTGGTTTAACACGTTATATAGGCCTTCTCGTCTTACATTGACCGTTTACGTAGGCCTACCGGGCCCCTGCGTTGTGATTGGTCGATTCAACTTGTTGACTATTTGAACTCTATGTAGGTCGTTGGTCGTTTGATCTAACCGATCATTTTTTGGTAATTTCATATATTATTTGATAACCACCCCCACTTGATGCCTGAATCCAGGGTTACTTTACCTATCGGCTGGCTTTGAGATGGCTTTTACCTGAGTCCTTGCTCCGTGTTTGCTTTACCTATGGTCTAACTCCATGGTAGCTTTACCTAGGCCCTGACTCCGCGGTAGCTTTACCGATGGTCTGCCTCAATGGTAGCTTTACCTAAGGCCTAGGCGGCTTTACCTCAAGCCCGACTCCGCGATTACTTTACCGGAGGTCTGACACCCGTGTGGCTTTACTTAAGGGCCGGCCTCGGGTTGGCTAGGCCTGGCTCCTAGGGGGCTTTACCTCTAGCACGACTCCTGGTGTGACTTTACCGATGGTCCGACACCAGGATGGCTTTACCTAAGGGTCGGCCTAAGGGACGGCTTTTCCTGAGGCCTTGCTCCACAGATAGCTTTACCTAAGACTTGGTGGAGGTATTTCTCTTGGTAGTTGATATAGCAACCATCCTAGCCCGGCTCTTGTGTAGCTTTACTTAAAGGCTGACTGAATTGTTTATTAATTTAGTAGCATAGACAAATTTTGAGTTTGCCAATCCCTGGGCCCCTCGTCACCCATATCATTTAAGGGTAGACCGCTATAGTTAGGGTGAGCCTACTCCTTGCCTAGAGTCGCTCGAGCGCTGATACGTCATCAAATAACCGTTAAATCTTTCCAAAAGTTACCCCCACCACCGGAACTATTCCGGGCTTACTTTACCTAAGCGGCCTTACTTAAGGGCCTGCCTCGAGATGGCTTTACCTCGAGCATGACTCCTAGGTGGCTTTTACCTAGGACCTCGATCATTTTTGGCAATCTGAAAACAGGTGAAACCGCCCACACAGCCTACCATATTGGACACATATCCCGTACGGTCTTTCGATCAAACCGATCGATTTTTGGCAATTTCATATTTTATTTAAAAACTACCCCCAGGTGAACCGCCCCCGCAACGGTCCAAAAGGACTCTAGACGTTTCCCGTTCTGTCTGTTGATCCAGCCGATCGATTTTCGGCAATTTCATATTTTTTGTAAAAACAACCCCTCGGCAGCCCGTAATAGACTCTAAACTCACCCTATCGGTCAGGACACATTTTTCCAAAATTTTTTCGAAAACTACCCCCCACCCCCAATCCACCCCCGGAGCTACCCCCGGAGATGGTCCTGAACGTGGCTGAGGTCACCCCCAACACTTAGGTTAGGTTAGGTTAGATCCATTTTGGCTAGCTTAGGTCAGTGGGTTAGAAATAAATTTTTTCGAAAAACTACCCCCCACCCCTCTGGACGTGTTCAAAACCACCCTTAGGGTTGGGATCTGGTGCGCGATGACCTTGAGCATCATCCAAAGCTACCCCTATAGTCCTAGGTTACGTAGCGGCCGAGTTAGGGGTGGGTGCGCTATTCTAAGGCCAGTCCTACTGATAAATTTACTTATATTTTGAAACGTATTAGTATAAACTATATTATGATATACCGGAATATGTTTTTTTTCATTCCAACATAGTCCAGTAGGCTTCAGATGTTCCTACATGTCTTAAATACAGATTATTGCAGAATTAAGTTAAACATTTAGAAAAAATACGATAAATTTACTCATATTTTGAAACGTATTAGTATAAACTATATTATGATATACCGGAATATGTTTTTTTCATTCCAACATAGTTCAGTAGGCTTCAGATGTTCCTACATGTCAAAGATTTGTTTAAGCGCATGAGAATAGTCACTGTAGTTGAGTGTTCTCTATAAAATATAAGCAAATAAATACAAATGGGGTTGTATCAAAGATTAACAGTTCTATATACGCTAGGAGACGTTTGCGTCAAAGTACAATAAATACAGGTGGAAGGCTCATATTTTGTAAAGAAAGTAACAAAGTTGTCTAAGCAAAAACAATAAAAGCCGCTTTACTTGATTATGATGTCACTTTATGACTCTCACATCATACTACATAAATACGTCGCATTTTCCGCCAAGTCGGTTTAACTAATTTGTTTTGCTTAAGATAAAACTATAACTAAACAAATCACCAAAGTAAAAGTAATTTATCACTTTTCTTACACACATCGGCACCTAGGAAAACAAATTTAATTGGGTCAATTAATTTTTCTTCATAAAACATTGTAAACAGTCACGCACTCACACCCTTTCACAAGAGTATCATTTCCGAGTAGTAATCGGCTTTTTAAATCTAGACTTCCAACTAGGCGAAACCAGACATTTTTCCTTCCAGGACTCGATCTATATCTGCATACTGCTTAAATGTGTCCAATAATATGTAGCAAGTAACTTGTAATGATTCTTAAAGATCTGGATGTTTAAATTAAGCAATAAATTGTCATACGTGCAAGAGCAATGCATAACTAAAGGATGTAGATACATGGCTAGAAGAAAATCGTGGCGAGTTTATTAATAAACATGATAAACTGGGGTTGTAAACCTGAGGAAGTTTAATCAAGCTACTCCATGCCAAGGGGTTCGCGTGTTTACGGCCCACGTGACAAGAGACCAAATGGAATCTAAGTGAGATATGCATTAATAAAGTTTTTAAGTTATTATAAAGGAGCGACCAAATTGGTTCGATATAATTCCATTTTTTTTATTAATTGGAATAACTTTCCGCGTCCTAAATGCCCCACTGAAAACCCAAGGGTAAAGTGTGTTTCAGAAAGTAACTTACAACTATGAAAATTCATATAATTTCATTCCCTGTACCTAAAAACAGGAGATGGTCGTGTCAATTTGTAAGAATACACTTCAGGGCTAGTGATTTGTTAAAGTTTTGTCGGAATTCAACAGCAATTTTAATTACAATTCTTTGTTGACTTTTGCGAGTAATATGTGAAACAAATAAAGCGAAAACATTCAATAAGTAATAATTTAGATATGTCGTAGAATTTAGATATATTTTCCGACATTTTCAAATTATGGCGAGTGAGCAGAAGGTTTCGTACTTCTGATGACTTTCTACATCGTCCGGTATGTTTTTGTTTGCTAAATTGTGCTAAATTAAGCTAAATTTTGATAACTTATAAACCTGAACTTTATGTATCTTAAAATCTAAAGAGGTCATATGATAACTATATGTTGCTTTATTCGTGAATTTTTACTTTTAATACTTGAAATATCTCCCCGGCTTGATTGAGAAAATATTTCTTTAATATTTAGTACCAATAATTACTAGTACCAATATGTAAGTTATAATTAGTTGATTGTTGATTAATTAATAATTTATTTATTATTTATAACTTATTTATTTATTATTATCATTTATTTAATATAGCTTAATATGAATAGTAATTCCTTTACAATGCTACTTTACGGAATAATTCAAGCTTACTTGAAGAATGCGAATGTAACAGAAGCACGAACAGTCTGAGGAGATCTCTAAGAGTTGCGGTCTAGAGTTTTATCTTTTTCCCGTTCAGGATGCCAAGACACCCTGGGCTTTGCGTCATCAATAATGCATGTTTTTTGACGGTTATTCGTCGTGTAAAATATGAAGTCCGTTGCCAAAGTACTATCTGACAGTTTGCCAGGCTAATACGGTCGGAAGTCGTATCGTCGGCTTTATTTCGGTGAAAACGCTGTTAGTCAAGCAGAAATACAAAACTATGTTACGTCTATGTTTGTATTAACTTGAATACAGAAACGTGACAAACATGGCGTTACTGGATTATTTAATCCAGAAGTTAGTAAACATTCATTATTTATTTCAGTCTGGATTGAAAAAGATTGTAGAGGAGCATCAATAACAATTTCACCCTTAAAACCTATAAAACATTCATTAATCACTGTCGAAGTTTTTATTATACTCAACTTCACTTATGTTACAAATATGTGTATATATATTAGAGTATATTTTTCTGCTTTTTTAACATTAGAATATTTTTCTATGTTTACGCGTTTCAGAATGAAATATTACTCTCTCTGTCTCTATATCTCGCCGATAGAGAGACAGAGTATTATTTTAGTTTTTAAAATCTAGTTATTCCGAAACGGGTCAAGAATGAAAAATACTGCAATGTTAAGAATGGCATAAACATTTGCTCGATTATAATATATTACTTATTTTATCTCTAGAAATATCAATAAAAATAAATTTAAAATAAGAAACTCTTCTTGAAAAATGGAAATAATAGGATGTCATAAAGGTTTGTAAGAAAGTTATTTCTAGAGATTTGCGCCAAAATCCTCCTAATTAAAACCAAGTTGGGAAACTTGAAGTTTGAAATCTGACTTTTGCAAATAATTCTAAATCTTGTCCTTCAAAGTTCTCCTGGATTTGGAAGTTTCGCGCTACAGGGAATCTTTCACAACAGGTCAGCCTTATTAAAGAAACTTGTTAGTAATACTTTTAATAAAACATTGAAGATTGGAAATACTGCAAAAAGGAGGACGACCTGCCCCAGCTCATTCTTGCGCAATATAGGGTAAAAAAGGGCAAAAAACCTCCAAAAGGCTATTAAGAATTAAACAAAGGACTATTTAGCCTCATAAAACATATAAAATAAAAACTCCTTCACAAATTTGTTGTTTTAGAAAAGGCAAATTAGTTGCCTTGTGCAGGTGAAGAGAAATATTTACCGTTTTTGTGTTATTTATATAACTAATGTTGTTATAATATATGAAAATAGACTTTAATTTAAATTATCCAGTTCATGCCCTCCACAAGATTAACCTTGCGTCACGACACACGCGTCACTACACTCGCATTACTCACTTACTTTGATATATTAACACAAAGTATCTATCTTAGAAAAAAAGAAATGGCATCCGATAAATATGGGAACAAAGCCTTTTTAAAATCTTTTTTTCCGATGAGGGACAACTTACTCCTTAATGCTGGTGCATAAGCTAGAAGGATAATATCTCAGTTATTTAATGAAAAAGCATTTGAATGGTGCTCTTCACATACACTGTATGTACCAGGACCTTCAGGAAGCAGTTATTCGTCCTGGAACCACGAATAACATTATTTATGTCACTGTAACAGAACGTGCCTTAGGGTTATGACGAGGTTCTTAGCAACACTTATGGTTCTCGTGTTCTTATCCTGTCTCTTCAAACTATTGCTAATCAGAAAAAACAATTCTTCACCGGAAGACTCTGAAATCCGGTAGCACTGGAAAAACTAGTTTAGTTTCACTTTGATATTGTATCTCGTATTTGCATTTAACTTCAGATTTCCATTTTAATTTTAAACTGAAAATTATTTAATTACTTCACGTAAAAGTAGTATTTTTACGGTAATGATTGTGTTGGATAATTAATAATGCCAAAAACCAAATTTTGTCCCCATGCCTGATTCGTTCTACATGATGCCAGAGAATCGATTGTTAAGACTTGTCTGCGAGAAACTAAATGTTTCATCCCTCCTCCATCCATTTCTCCGTGATGGAACCCTGTTGGTTTGCATATTACAACCTTTCTACGGAAACTTTTAATTTACAAAAGATAAATATTTCTCTTTTTACAAGCTCCGAAATTATTTTTTCTTACATTCAAGCCGATTCTACATTTTGCTTGGACAAAAATATAAAGTAAAATATTCTGAAATTTGTATTATGTACAATATGAATCCAGTTAAGCATGTTTCGATCGGTTCTGTTTAATCCCAATGAATTTTAAAACTACTATTGTCAATAACTAAGATATTATGTAAAAAACGAATAAGCATAATATCAAAAATAAGTAAGCAGTTTCTAAATTAATTGCGTTAAAAATATAGTTTACGTCACATTTTCTTCAACTTAATACCATAGACAGTGTAACAGAATACACGAACACAATAAAGCAATGAATGTTTACTTACTCTATGTGCATGAGGGTTCTAAAAAAGGTTTCACTAAAGCTTTTCAAGGTCAAAGCTTCCGCCTAAAGAAATAAGTTTTCCCACCCATTCATAATTAATGCATCGAATTTACTTTAATACTTTAAGTGCACTAATTATTCTCTGTCAGGTAATGCATCAACCTAACCCCCTCTCAAAGTCAGAACAAGTCTATGATTAATTACATTAGAATTTCTCTTTGACCTGATTTTAGCTTCTTGGTCTTTCGAAAAGTCTATTTTCAAAATTTAAGCTATTAAATTTCAATTTAATTAGTTCTTTATAGAAATTTACTCCATTACGGATTAAATGAGTGATCACTCGAGGGATACACTTCCTGTAAAACTTTGTTGTAACAAATTACTCACTTCACCAGCTAATACAACATTTTCTAGTTAACGTGCAAAAGCGAAACATCCCTGTTGATATATAGATAAAATTTGACATCTCATTCTTCACATGAAAGATTTAAAATACCTTTGTAAAATCTAAACTAGTTTTGAGTCTAGTCTGATACACGATCGTCACTGTAAAATCCCTCATCAGTTAAAATTTCTCATTAGATTGAGAGCCCTGTATAGTTATTTATAATACATAAAATTAAATAAAATATGTACTAATATTGTTATGACTTGGTGAAAAACCACTACCTACTGATATTTTCAGTAGACGCGTTTCACATAGATCAGTGCATTGTTCAATGGTGTGAACACACACACAAGACTCACGGCATTGCAAGATATACTGATCTAGTCTTAAACACGTCTGCTGAAAAATATCAATAGGTACTAATTATTTTGCAAAATATACCAACAGCAGTAAATTGAACACCTCAGTATGGACATCTCAGAGAATGCATGTTTCAAAGAAAGTATGATTTTTAATGACAAATTATAAACGTTTCGTAAAAAACACAAAATAAATTTCTCAGCTTCTTTCTAATCTTCTACCAAACGTAAAGAAATTGACAAAGCATGTCAAGCGATACGCTATTAGGTTTCTGATCTGTGGGGGCGACAAAAATTTTTTTTTTATTTCGTGAATCGAAATGCACAAAAATACACTCAGAGACTAAGTACATGCTTTTCCACTTGTATGGATTCCGCTTTAACGTACCCGGGCAATATTTGATAAGTGGTGAACCATGTAGGTCTAAGTGGCATGTTTTAAATATTTAACACCCCTTATCCTACATACATGAGATAAACTTACAACTTAAATACAAACATGGTAGATAGATGAAAAATATTAATAATAATAACACATACTATTTAAAACACCGCCTATAAACAATATAAATGAAACAGAGCATCAATAGTAAGATGACCATATAGCAGCAGAAAGTCCAAACTCCAACAAGGGAACCAGTAAAAGCAGGAGTTAACTACCACAAAAACTGAAACTGAGTAATTGTAAGTTAAACTCTGCAAACTTTTAATTTCGTTATTGTTTATTTTACTTTATAAATAGTGTTGTATAAATATATTTTAAGTACAAGCACAGTTCCGTCTCGTGCAGTGAATTAAAGCGCCCCCAGTCGACAGCCACATTAAATCTTCGGAGACACTGTGTTACTCTACGTGTCGGTCCACCTATTCACTGCTGCAAACAAATGACCGCATATGTTTTCAATATAAATGAGTTCTCAACATTAACTCTTTAAAATGGGAAAAAACAACTTAATTTAAATTTATTACATTAAAAAATTATATACTTTAATGCATGGCAAGTGGAGGTGTGACGCATTCATTGAACATTTTATGTCACGGTTTATTTAGATGGGGAACGTAATTAGTTAATAATGAATTGCTCGGATTATTTGTCGTTCTGTTACGTTGTAAACCTTCTTCAGGGGTTAATGGCTTTCAAGCGCATACATTTCCCATGTACTTATACATGCGCACATGTGTAGACAATAACATTTTATTAGAAATGACAAGAAATATAATCACTAAAACAAACCAAATAAAAAAAAAATTCACATCCTTGTTAGCGGAATATAGAATACTTAAAAAGAATACTTTAATGAATTCTTGCTTCAGAACAGAAAATGCTTATAGGCAAAATTATTTGAGTTTGCATCACCCAAAAACCGTCAGATTTTGTTATGCCTATACAGTAGTAAATATGTGCTTTGCACAAGTAATTTAACTTAAATTTATTTATAAGATGTGATTTCATACACCAGCTGATTTTTCATTATAGGTCGTGTTGTAGAACAGCTGTTTTAACAAGTAATATATGTTAGTTTTCTTATTGCACATTATTGCATTGAAATGTTATTGTTCAATATTTTTTACAGGAATTACAAAAATATTTTATATTTCAATAAATCTTACTTTAATTAAATTAATGTAATAATGGCAAGATTTTTATATTTTGTAATTAAACTACAATAGGTGCATTTGAAACATTTTAGGAACTTATTTAAATACATTCGTTCAGTGAAAATTTAGTCAGTAATTTTCTCTACGTGTAGTAAAGGCTTTCATTGACTATATTTTTTTTTATTATTAACTATATTTACTTAAATCCTACAGTAGCTCCATTCGTAAAATGAAGTATTTAATTCTTCAGGCCAGTTCCACTGACTGACACATTTTTATTTGTTTCTAGTAAATTTCTTCTTATTTCCATCGTTTATATTAAATAATTGCTTGATACTTTCAGTTTGGCAATATTTATCAACAATCAGCTTAGAGCAGTCCATTTTACGATTCCAAAAGTTGGTGTTTTTATATTACAGAAAGTGTGTTAGCTCCAGATTCCTTTGGTTTCTGCGCGAAATAGATAAATCCACTCCAAGTTCACATGTGAATCATTTTAGGAACCTATTTAAATAAATTCATTCCGTAAAACGTTTATTCAGTAAATTTTTCTACATCCAATGAAGGTGTTATTAACTATATTAATAAATTCTCAATTAACTACATTCTTGAAATGAAGAATTTACTTCTTTAGGCCGGTCCCACTAACCGCAAAATTTTTATAAGTTTTTAATAAATATCTTTCCTTTTCCATCGTTTATATCAAATAATTACTACATAATTTCAGTTTGGCAATAATGATTTACCACTGTTATATCTCAACAATCATCTTGAGCAGTCCATTCTAAGATTCGAAAAAACTTCTGTCTTTATATCACAGAAAGTATGTTTGCTCCAGTTTCCTTCGGTTTCTTCGCGAAATAAATAGATCCACCCCAATTTCACAAACAAATCGTTTCTCTAGTCATTTTTCATAGAACGCCTGGAATGCCTTTCTTCCATGATAAGAGCATTGAGGTCCGGGACGTTGATTATGTGAGGAGTTTACTACTGAATATTTCCAGCGCTTAAAGAATGCGGCTATCTTTAGTTATCTCTCCATCATATTGAAAAAATTTAAATTGAAATTTGTGCACAACTCATTTTGTTGTAAATTTCTATCAGAAAAGGTCTTTTAATTGACTTTATTTTAGAAATGATTTATAAATTTGCATCACAATGCACACAAGTTGTCCAAATATTTAAAAAACAGAAATTACCAAATACATTATTTTGGTTCTAAATTTACACTTTGTCCTCAGATTTAGGTTTATAATGTTTAAGACGTTATCAAAACGCTTACGGGAATGTCTACAGCCTATGTTGTGATCTCTTGTGACTATATTAGGAGGGAACGATATTCCAAGTAAGATGAGACACGTTTAGTCAGCCATAGTTCTGTCGTCAGAAGAGCGACCACAATTTTCTTAGGCTAACAATAGAGTCCCCATTAAAAGTGACTTCTATAGTTTGTTTAGATAAAAAATACCAAAGATATAAATGAAAATATTTACTTGAAAATAATTAGGAGAGTTAAATTTTAGTCATAGGGGTAAAACGGGAACGGTTCAGGGTGGCGTTTTCACCCCTCCAATATTTACCAGTAGAAAGTTTATAGTCTAGTCTAGGAATAAACCGGTGGTGGCTAAAGATGGCTTTTGTATCCCCCTAATATTTTGGGTTTAAAAGTTAATATATTAGTCATAGTAGTAAATTAATGGTGTTTCAGGATAGGTTTTGCACCACTCCCTGTTTAATAGTTGAAAAATTATATTATAGAGATAGGAATAAACATAAGGAGACTGAGGGTGCCTTTTGCAACCCCCTCATAACATGAACCAGTAAAAAATTTATATTTTACTTATAGAAGATATTGCTGGATTCTCAGGTCGGCTTTTGCACACCCCCCTACACTACTCATAAATAGGGCTTTTTTATATTATTCGTAAATGTAAATTTATGCAGCGCATATTGGTCACCAACAACTTGGAAGTTGCCCCATAGACAATGGGGAAAATAGTAAAGCAATGGGGAAGAAGCATTACCTCTATAGACACGTGTTATAGTTACCACCATCGGAACAATGAACTAAAAGGAACTTCACTGTAACCGAAAGAACGTCAATGAAATACTGAAGGTTTAGATTTTAACGATTTTAATAATGATATGAACATAAGAGAGAGTAGACGATGAAAATAAAGGCTTAAAGGTAGGAATTTTAAATTATATATATATATTTATCTCTCACAGACATAACAGTGCTAACATTCAGCCCAAAAAAGCCTCTATAAGTATTCATAAAAGGAAAACCGAAAAATTTAATCAGAGACATTATTTACACAATATAAAGAGCACAGTGGTACAATATATTGCAATAAAAATATTGAAAAGAACCCCAATACCACAAAAATAATCAAAAATAACAAATAAGACAAGTTACTTAAGATTAAACCCTTATGTACATTTCGATGACCATGTCATCATCATCAGAGGGTCTTGTTACAAAATACAATCTAGCACACAAGAAGTTACAAACTAGAATGATACCAATCGTTCTCCGCGGTCGCTATATATAGGCGTGAGGTAAGCTCCGCCCCCTCTCCGCCCTCGACCGACAAATAACGATCGGCCATCAGGAACCAAATAGGTATTGTCAAAAATTACATTATAATAATACATATGTAATAAAAACTACAGCAATAACAATTAATAAACTAAAAGTAATTAGATTAAAACATCGTAATTTGAAGAAAGCTATTTAAGTAAAGTATATAATGGTGAGTAAGGAATAGGTCCTTTATCTGCATTCATTAATTTACAATTTGATTTGACTATAAAAACACTTTCATAACTATTAAGTAACTTTTTTGTTCATAACTATATTGTTTGTTGAAGATTTTTTAAAAGAAAACAACATCGAACCTATTAAAATAAACGAATATGTCAAATTAACTGAAATATGTATGTACCAAAATTTCTTTAAATTTAATAATGAATTTTATAAACAATGCGATGGAACTGCTATGGGTAACAGTTTGTCTCCTTTCATTGCTGAGCTTTTTATGAGCAGATTTGAAGAAAACTTAAAGAATAGTATTACTTATTTTCCTAGGATTTGGTTAAGATATGTTGACGATGTTTTTGCGATCTTTGATAGCAGTAAATGTAATGTTGATGTTTTTGTAAACCAACTTAATAGTATACATAGTTCCATTAAGTTTACTTATGAATTAGAAACTAATAATCGTTTACCATTTTTAGATATTCTGTGTATTAAAAATCATGAAAAAATTGAATTTGATATTTACAGGAAACCTACTAACAATAACAGATATATTTTAAATAGTTCCAACCATTGTTATACACATAAAATAGCAGCATTTAACAGTTTGGTTAACAGAGCTATCAATGTACCACTTAGTCAAAGACGTTTTTATAAGGAAATTAATTATATCAAAGGAGTGGCTAGATATAACGATTTTGATACCAAAATTATAGATAATATTGTTAGAAAACAAAGATTAAAATATGTTTTGAACACAACTACCACTCTTCAAAAAACAGTTAAAATATGTACTTTTATTAGTTTACCTTTCGATAATATTTTAACAAAAGGGTTAGACTCTATTTTTAAAAAGGTAAATGTTAAGATAGCCTATAAAACTCAAAATAAACTCAAGCATTTATTGTGTAACCCGAAAGATAAAATTCCAATGTTGGAAAAATCAGGTATTTATAAGATAATTTGTAGTACTTGTAACGAGATGTATATAGGTCAAACTAAAAGAAAAATTGTAACCAGATTTAATGAACATCTTGCCCATATTAAATATGAAAGACCTGAAAAATCAAGTGTAGCAGAACATGTCCTTAGTAATCAGCATGATTTAGATAAAAATGTTATTTTAGCTAAATGTATAAACTCAAAAAAGTTACTTAATAGTTATGAAAGTGTTTTTATAGTCAAATCAAATTGTAAATTAATGAATGCAGATAAAGGACCTATTCCTTTCTCACCATTATATACTTTACTTAAATAGCTTTCTTCAAATTACGATGTTTTAATCTAATTACTTTTAGTTTATTAATTGTTATTGCTGTAGTTTTTATTACATATGTATTATTATAATGTAATTTTTGACAATACCTATCTGGTTCCTGATGGCCGATCGTTATTTGTCGGTCGAGGGCGGAGAGGGGGCGGAGCTTACCTCACGCCTATATATAGCGACCGCGGAGAACGATTGGTATCATTCTAGTTTATAACTTCTTGTGTGCTAGATTGTATTTTGTAACAAGACCCTCTGATGATGATGACATGGTCATCGAAATGTACATAAGGGTTTAATCTTAAGTAACTTGTCTTATTTGTTATTTTTGATTTTTGTGGTATTGGGGTTCTTTTCAATATTTTTATTGCAATATATTGTACCACTGTGCTCTTGATATTGTGTATTATCATGGCTTCCCGGTCAACTGAGCAAAACCTTTTTAGTAAGTTAAGTTTAAAAATAAGTTCATTACAAGTAGATATCTGTTTTTTGAAAAAATTTCAACGTTTTAAAGTTTTTCCTAAATTTATAAACGGTGTCCGCATTAATCTTAATAATTCACGTACCAAGAGAGTTATCGAATTTTAGAAACTCAAATGGTTAAAATTAGAAATTAAATATCTTTATAGTAAATTAGCTAATTTAGAATTGAAAAAGTACAATTTACACCTCAAATTAGCAAAGGATATTAATGCTATTGTTATAGAATAATTTTTGTAGAAAAATGTATGTAATAAATAAGCATAAAATTGATTGTAAGGTAAAAAATCTGGATAAGAAATTTGTAGCAATTAGTAAACATTTAAATTTGGATGAAATAGGTAATAATAATAAAAACCCTACCTGTCCGCTAGTTCGTAATGAATCTAGCCAAACTTTTAATAGAGAAGAAATTAATTTATTAAGTAAAGGGTTAAATTTTGCACATTGTAATTACACTAACAAAACTGTAGTTGATATAGTAGCTAATATAGAAAGTAGTATTTCTAATTTAAAAGAGTCAGATAAAAATTACATAAGAAACGCCTGTAAAATTAAAATGGAAAATAATATTTGTATGGCCAATAAACCGGCTAATGTTAAAAATAATTTTGAGTTAGTTAAAGGTCTTTGTAACAAAGATTGTTATTATTTAAAAGCTGATAAGGGTAATACAATTGTAGTTTTAGATAAGAACGATTATGTCAATAGAGTAACTAAAATGTTAGAAGAAGGCCCTTATCAGAAAATTGTTAAAAACCCACTAAATAAGTTTGTTCAAGTTACAAACGATACTATTAAGAATTGTAGTTTAGTCATTCCTAAGAAAGATATTTATAAATTTAAAATTTCTAATCCTGTTATACCTAGGTTATATTGCCTTCCAAAAATCCACAAGGAAGGGAAAGCAATGAGACCTATAGTTTCTGGGATTGATTCCCCTACCTACCTTTTATCAAAATGGTTAGCCTATAAATTTACTTCTTTATAAGAAAAACGTGGTATGTTTCCTATTAAAAATAACATAGAATTTGTCAACAAGGTTAAGAATATAAAACTTAGTAGTACTGATATTATGGTATCTTTTGATGTAAGTTCGTTGTTTCCTAGCATTCCTGTTAAAGAAACTATATTGTTTGTTGAAGATTTTTTTAAAAGAAAACAACATCGAACCTATTAAAATAAACGAATATGTCAAATTAACTGAAATATGTATGTACCAAAATTTTTTTAAATTTAATAATGAATTTTATAAACAATGTGATGGAACTGCTATGGGTAACAGTTTGTCTCCTTTCATTGCAGTGCTTTTTATGAGCAGATTTGAAGAAAACTTAAAGAATAGTATTACCTATTTTCCTAGGATTTGATTAAGATATGTTGACGATGTTTTTGCGATCTTTGATAGCAGTAAATGTAATGTTGATGTTTTTGTAAACCAACTTAATAGTATACATAGTTCCATTAAGTTTACTTATGAATTAGAAACTAATAATCGTTTACCATTTTTAGATATTCTGTGTATTAAAAATCATGAAAAAATTGAATTTGATATTTACGGGAAACCTACTAACAATAACAGATATATTTTAAATAGTTCCAACCATTGTTATACACATAAAATAGCAGCATTTAACAGTTTGGTTAACAGAGCTATCAATGTACCACTTAGTCCTAGACGTTTTTATAAGGAAATTAATTATATCAAAGGAGTGGCTAGATATAACGATTTTGATACCAAAATTATAGATAATATTGTTAGAAAACAAAGATTAAAATATGTTTTGAACACAACTACCACTCTTCAAAAAACAGTTAAAATATGTACTTTTATTAGTTTACCTTTCGATAATATTTTAACAAAAGGGTTAGACTCTATTTTTAAAAAGGTAAATGTTAAGATAGCCTATAAAACTCAAAATAAACTCAAGCATTTATTGTGTAACCCGAAAGATAAAATTCCAATGTTGGAAAAATCAGGTATTTATAAGATAATTTGTAGTACTTGTAACGAGATGTATATAGGTCAAACTAAAAGAAAAATTGTAACCAGATTTAAAGAACATCTTGCCCATATTAAATATGAAAGACCTGAAAAATCAAGTGTAGCAGAACATGTCCTTAGTAATCAGCATGATTTAGATAAAAATGTTATTTTAGCTAAATGTATAAACTCAAAAAAGTTACTTAATAGTTATGAAAGTGTTTTTATAGTCAAATCAAATTGTAAGATAATGAATGCAGATAAAGGACCTATTCCTTACTCACCATTATATACTTTACTTAAATAGCTTTCTTCAAATTACGATGTTTTAATCTAATTACTTTTAGTATATTAATTGTTATTGCTGTAGTTTTTATTACATATGTATTATTATAATGTAATTTTTGACAATACCTATTTGGTTCCTCATGGCCGATCGTTATTTGTCGGTCGAGGGCGGAGAGGGGGCGGAGCTTACCTCACGCCTATATATAGCGACCGCGGAGAACGATTGGTATCATTCTAGTTTGTAACTTCTTGTGTGCTAGATTGTATTTTGTAACAAGACCCTCTGATGATGATGACATGGTCATCGAAATGTACATAAGGGTTTAATCTTAAGTAACTTGTCTTATTTGTTATTTTTGATTATTTTTGTGGTATTGGGGTTCTTTTCAATATTTTTATTGCAGAGACATTATTTTATTATTGACGCTACTTGCAGCTCACATACGTTATACGTCCTCATGGCATTAAACGAAAATCCTGAATATACATCTATGGCTTAACACTTGGCTGATAGATTGACACATAAAGGCATACAATTAAAACATACATATATATATATATATATATATATATATATATATGTATGTATGTATGTATGCATGTATGTATGTATATATATATATATATATATATATATATATATATATATATATATATATATATATATATATATATATATATATATATATATAAAGAACAAAAGTCAAAATACAAATACAAGAATTATATTTGAATTTATAATTCAAATATAATTTTGATTCTTGTATTGTATTTTAAATTTTTAATTCTTGTATTTGTATTTTGACTTTTGTTCTTTATTAATACACAAGAAAACATATTGCGATATATATATATATATATATATGTGTGTGTGTGTGTGTGTGTGTGTGTGTGTGTGTGTGTGTGTGTGTGTTGCAACGTCTCCCCACCTCACTCTATTTACTATCTTAACGTTAATGGTGTTATGGAGTTGTTACTTTTTATTATTTTAAAACGCGCCTGCTTATCTCTGTTGCGCTCTCGGGCTCATGTAGCCTCGAGCGTTCTTAAATTTTGTCTTGTGTTCACCCGTTATATGCCACGCCTAAACGCAAGCCAATTCCCGCTGATTCCTACCTTAAAGTTGTATGACCACCCCTAAAATGGTTAACATGTTTTGTTGGGTCTTTTTATAGTCATAATTGTCAGTAAAGTAGTCAGCTGGAAAGAAACATTATTAATATAACCACACATAATTTTCAAAGAATCTTACCATCTTAGAAGGTCTGCAGGCACCGCAAGGGGACGTGCAAAATATGATCATTTTATAGATACCTTTTCTTTTTCAAGGGTCCTGTGTTCTTTAAACATGATCTGCCAGTAGACTTCGTCTCTCGGCTTCAATACAAAAAACCTACTAATTTTTAGAATAGCTCAATAAATTGGTTCTTAGGAGAAAACTCGTTTGAAGAAATATTAGGTTCTGAATTTTATATATTTATTAATTAATGAAATTTAATTAAAACTGTACTTTGATTTTATAATCATTAAAATCAGTTGGAAAAACCTAAACGTTTTTTTGGTTGTTCAACACAGGATTGATTTGAATACCATTATGTTTTTATAATGCATTTAATTACTGGTTTTTTAAATAAAAATAAAAATGTTTTCAAATAAAATACATTTGACTCTCTCTTTACTACTTCTTTGATTTCATTGAAATCACAAATAATCTAAAATATTTCTGATATTTCATAGATTTAATTTCTACATTATATATATATATATATATATATATATATATATATATATATATATATATATATATATAATTCATTTACTACATTTACATATTTGAACAAAAATTATTTCCTAATTTAACATAATAAAAAATTGTTTATCCTCTGCTTTCAAGATTGAATTTGTAAATTTTACATTTTATAACAAATAATTTTAAAATTGGAATAATTCTAGTCTTCCTGAAAATAATTGGCTTATGGTCTAAACCACTTCGTGAATTTATTATTTATTATTCATTATTTAGGCATTTTTATTATAAAAATTAATTTTACTGAACTTAACATTTATTTAATTTTTCATGGTAGTTTGGTCCCGTCTCGCCTATGGTGATTGTTCTAGTAGCTGACCGACATAACGACCGTTAGCACCACGTATAAAATGTTTTTACAGACTGCCTTGCAGGTCTCTAAGTTCCTGTAATTATTGCAGCTATGTCACCCTTCCCCGCCCGGTCTAAGCTCGTCGCTATCTCCGTGCTTTTATTCTTGTACGGGCGGGTTGGGCAACATATTCGATTCAACCTGCATAATTTTGGTATCTGTTTTAGAACACTGAAAAATGTCTATTATTTTAAAATGGCTGTAACGTTTTTTTATTTAAGTTTTTTAAACTCAGTTTTCACTATTGTTCGTTTTGGATTTTGCTGGTCATTTCAAAATGTCAGTGATAGTTCTACGAGGCCTAGATCTCAAGTTAGCATTTTTCGGCACTTGGAAAATTTTCACTGCACTCCCGTTGGTAAAATTTAGTTAGTTATTACAGTTTCATTTTATTTTAATTTTTAATTTGTCTTAATACTACTGATTCAAGATTTTACTGACTTTTTCACTCTTTACAACCTTTCATTTTACAATAAATTAAAACCTTATTATTTAAATTTTAAATTTGTTATTCAAAATTTGAAATTATTAGTTTCTTAATTTGAACGGTGATTCAGACCGTTTCAGTTTGTGTGTTGAAACGGTGCTTCACCCCGTCAACCTTCAACCTGCTACTTGTCGAAAGTTGCCTACCACCTAGTTACATGAGCAAGTATTGAAAATCCCCTCTAATAAGTATACCCTGGTAACGTTGTATATAAAGTGTATTTAATGTCATGGTAAGGTCAGTGATCTGTCATATGGTCTAATTTATGTCAGCTGAAAACACATAAAATTTATCACATCATAAATTTGCCTTACCGTGCTTTGAAGACATCTCTCCACCATGTTCCTGCTTTAGTGAGGTCCGTGCAAGATAGAGTCTTACCATATCCTCCTCAAAGAGGTCCTGTGTTTCATATGGTAAAACCTGCCAGTGAGTATCAACTCCTGGGGTTTAAAGCAAAACCAACTAGTCCTTAAGCTAGCTCGTAATTTATAGTTTTATTTAATTAATTTCTCTGGATGGGCTTCTCGATTATCATTAGATTGCACAGTGATCCCTAGCTATTTATTATTAAATAAGTATGACTGACTCTAATAGGCTGGATTTTAATAATTGTATTGATTTTATTAATTTACTATTATAATTTATTAGGAAATAATTAAATTTATTAGTTTTGTACACAGGATTAATTCAATAAAAATTACTCTTTTGGCTGTTGTTAGAAACTGAATTTAATAATAAAGAAATTTGTAACTGAAATAAATTTAATATATTCTTTCAAATGGTACTATCTTAAAGTCCTTAGCTAACAAAACATAAATTAAATTTTCCTTAAATAAACTAAAATTGCTTTGATATTTATTGCAGGGAGGTTGGCTAAGTTTATTTCAATTATTATAAATTTCAAATTTAATTTATGATCTTATTTTGGGCCAGCAGTTCAATGACATTCAATAAATTGACATATTGTATTATTTAAACCAAATTTGTTACTAGTTCTACTACCACAGAAAACATTGATTTACAAGCTTATGAATTTATACATATGAATTGAAATATTTTAATTAAAACTAAATTTCAAATTTTATGACTCATTCAGAAAATACTACATAATTTGTGATTGACTTTGTTTAATAATTTCTGGTTGAGAAAGTATTTATATTTTTCTACAAGTTAAATAACGATAAATATTTTTTCCCAGTTTATTTAACTACTGGCTGTAACAAACTTTACTGCATTTCCTTAGATAGTATGAATGAATTTATTTTATAAACATGCCTAATATTCTTTCTATCTTTTCCCATATACTTCACTATTTCTATATTTGCAAACATTTGAACATTTTTACATAACCATTTTTATAACTAAATAATTTTGTAATTTCCAATTTTTTTTATTTAATTTTCAAGGAGATAAAGGCATTATTTATAATGTTACATATTTAAAGCATTTATTTTAATCTTTGAATCTTTGGAACCTATTTAAAGATCAAATTTTATTTAATTACTAAATTTGTATAGAAATCATGACTTGCCCAAATCTCGCACTTTCCATGATACCATCCAAGGTCCTAGGAGATGACTTTATGCTTCCAGACTGGTGGTTCTTCTCGTCTGGAATTTGGTCCATCCAGGAAGCAGGAACGGACAACTTCGGCAATGCCAGTTTCTTGACAAATGAAACTTTAACCGTGATTTTTCATATTTCGATGTCTAGTTTTCACTAGACATAAATTAAGACATACTACATTAATCCCGCACTCCGCGGCCTCGAGTTTATGCTCTAGAAATCCATTTTGGTATTTTTGCTAATCTAACAGCAACTATGACCTTTCTGGTCAGTGGCCTAATTACGAGAGAGCGCCTAAACGCTCAGCGACAGTTATCGTCTCTATTACACACTTAATGATCAATATTCATGGCTTGAAAAATTTAGTTAAATTATAATTTTTAAATTAAGATTATTTCAATTTTTTATTGAATTGTGACGGGACATTTCAACCCGTTACAATGTGTGTGTATGTTTGTGTGTGTGTGTGTGTGTGTGTTATTTTAAATTTTAATTAAATTTACGTCTTGTTCTTCAGCTTACTTTTGCTACAGGTTCATTGTTATTTTTAATACCAAACTACCTACACAGTGCCGTGAAAGCCTTTTTAAAACTGTTGTGTATGTATACAATGCCGGAGTATGACAAGCCTGATTCTTTTCAATCCATCGCAGCCATAAACAATAAATGTAACTCCGTCAACCAACTCTTTCGAAATGAAAACAAAAAAACAAAACTTTCAATCCGACATGAGGAAGGTTACATGCAAAATACAGAATAAAGTTATTGCAGATAGCTTAAAAGGATGTACTAGTACTAGTATACCAGGTATACCACATGGTGCCTGATTATCTCCTTTTCTCTGGCCCAGCAATTGTACCTTGTTCTATCCATGCTCCGTTGTCTTCATTCTTACAAGTGGATGCATAGTAAAATACCCTGATATACAGCTTCTAGGAATTCTCCCTGCACACGTGATTACTTGATCTCTGCTTCCGCTAACAGAAGGGGTTCCATATCCCGACCTCATTTAAATCAGTCTTCGTAATAATTTCCTATCCTTGGCATGCGATACTGATCATATTTATTGATCGCATTAAATCTACTAAAATATTATCATTCAAATAAGTTGAATTAGAAATAAAATATAATAAAAAATATGTCTTTTAAAACGCTCCTCTTTTAGAGATGTTACCCTTAAAGAGATTTTAAAGGCTTCAGAGGGCATGATACAAATTGCCCCCCCCCCATTGATAAAGAGTCTTGAGGTAGGACAAGAGTAATTAAAGAAATATACTTCATCTAAGTCTGGAGCCGGTTCTATGGCCCAGGAGAAATTGATAGTTTTAAATAAGTGGTATTTTTAATACAGTTACTGCAAATTTTGAAGCATATGTTAATCGAAATTTAACATACTTGTGTGGCTACTTGTAGACAACAGTCGCAAAGTATCGAAGTTGAGGTTGTGAAACCATTTTGACTTGTGAATGACACAAGTAGACCTGATATATCGTATCAGGTTACATCGAACTATATATAGAGAGAAATACAGACTAAGCACCAAGTCGGAATGACCACCATGCCAGCACTGAAGCTGTACCAAGATAAGCTGTGAAACAGTTAGGTTTCGGTGGCTTTAGGATTGTAACGGGAAAACATTACTTTCTATGGCTCTTTTCCGATACAACTGTACTTCCGGAAATGATGTCATTGAAATGAAAGTCTGTCCATAGATATCTTTAGATAATACTTCCTTTACTGAGTTGCCAGAACTGCAAGATGTAATCTTTGTCAAGGATTCGTATGCAAGAAGCACACAGTATCTCAGTGTGTGATTGCTTTGAAGGAGAAGAAATGGACATCAGTGAGGGTGAATAAGATGTTACAGGACCATAAATGAAGTGGAAAACACTACACAGATGTTTTACAAAAGTCTTGTTTATTTTTATAATAACAATAATTATGTGTCTTAAAAACCTAATTTTCATTGAATTTAGTTGGACAAGAATATTTGTAATGTTTAGATGTAGGCTAATTGTAATGTTTTGTATCGATCATAAAATGTATCACAATTCAATTATATATTTATATTTTATTGTCAATATAATATTTTTAAGGTACAAACTTAGTTTTAAAAGATTTTTAGTAGACCTGCTCAACTTTTGTTTATAGCGTAAAAACAATAGATTTAACAGTACTGTGATTTATACAATTATTTTTTTCTATATTATATATATATTTTTTGCACATATATCCTACATAAAATAATTAAATAACAATTTAGAAATACTTTTCTGGAGTTTTGATAGAAATAAAAAAAATTGTACGAAACAAGGTCGTTTCTTATTAAACCCTTGTCTAAATAATAGTGAGTCAGTCATCATGTTTTCAAATCTGAGTTAGTTCTGCCAGGTTAATAAGTATTATTAAAGCTAACCGGTTGAAAAGTTAAGTAACCTCTATCTTTAAGTTGGTTATTGTATTAGCGCGCAGAACTTGGAGGCCATCTTGTACTTCACTCACCAGCCTGTTGCCTACCACGGGTACATTTATTGTTTATAACCAAAGCGACTGAGTATTTGTATTTGTTTAAATTTTAACTTTTGGAAAATCAAAAAGAAGTTTTATTATTTTTGTCATATACAAGAAGACTTTGTAAATCATCAGTGTGTCAGCAATAAGGAATTGGATGATCGGTAAATACCTAACATTGCTATGTTACAAATAGGGCCATTTTTACCGTGGTCTAAAACGCTATCACTGATCAGTTATGAATAGGAACTCGGACATATGTGCAATACAAATGTATTTCAGTACGTGGACTGCAAACACTTAAAGCTAGTGTTACTCCAGCTTAATGCCTATCTCGCCACTGGTCAAATTATGAATTATTTAGGCTTGAGACTATAGCATTCTTTAACATCTGAAAATATTCAGAAGTGAAAATTCCTCGCATAGTAAACGTTTCCGGCCTCGAAAATCCATCGAAAAAATGGAGTTTTTGGAATACCGGGATTACTTTTCAATTCCTTATATTAGTTAACACTTTTATATAGGCTTATACCTTGGAGTAGGACACGGCTTAGAATATCGCGCACCACCCCTAACTCGGCCGCTACGTAACCTAGGACTATAGGGGTAGTTTTGGATGATGCTCAAGGTCACCCTGGCCTTGACCCTAGACCAAGGGGTGGTTTCGATCACATTCAGAGGGGTGGGGGGTAGTTTTTCGAAAAAAAAAATCTCGGCCGCTACGTAACCTAGGACTATAGGGGTAGTTTTGGATGATGCTGAAGGTCATCCCGGCCTTGACCGTAGCCTTAGGGGTGGTTTCGACCATGTTTAGGGGGGTAGGGGGTAGTTTTTCGAAAAAAATAAATTCCAACCCACTGACCTAAGCTCGCCAAACTGGATCTAACCTAACCTACGTATAGGGGGTGACCTCAGCTACGTTCAGGACCATCTCCGGGGGTAGCTCCGGGGGTGGATTGGGGGTGGGGGGTAGTTTTCGAAAACATTTTGGAAAAATGTGCCTTGACCGATAGGATGAGTTTAGAGTGTATTATTGCGTCGGTAGGGGTAGTTTCACCTAGGGGTAGTTTTTACAAAAAATATGAAATTGCCAAAAATCGATCGGTTGGATCAACAGACAGTACGGGATACGTGTAGAGTCCTGTACGGGCTGCTGCGGGGGCGGTTCACCTGGGGGTAGTTTTTAAATAAAATATGAAAATGCCGAAAATCGATCGGCTGGATCAAATGACCGTACGGGATATGTGTAGAGTCTATTATGGACCATTGCGGGGGTGGTTTCACCTGTGGGTTGTCTTCAGAATGCCAAAAATAATAGGCGGAATAGCTCCGGTGGAGGGGGTAACTTTTGGAAAGACTTAATGGTTATCTGAAGTAAGGCCTCTTAGGTAGTGTAACCCAGGAATAGCTCCGGTGGTGGGGGTAACTTTGGAAAGATTTAATGGTTATCTGATGACGTATCAGCGCTCGAGCGACTCTAGGCAAGTAGTAGGCTCACCCTAACTAGAGGGGCCCAGGGGTATATGATTGGCAAACTCAAAATTTGTCTATGCTACTAAATTAATAAACAATGCAGTCAGCCTTTAAGTAAAGCTACACAAGAGCAGGGCTAGGATGGTTGCTATACCAACTACCAAGACAAATACCCCCACCAAGTCCTAGGTAAAGCTACCACGGAGTTAGACCTTAGGTAAAGCTAACACGGAGCAAAGCCTCGTGTAAAAGCTATCCCGAAGCCACGCCCTAGGTAAAGTAACCCAGGAACTAGACCTCCGGTAAAGCTACCACGGAGTTAAACCTTAGGTAAAGCTAACACGGAGCAAAGCCTCGAGTAAAAGCTATCCCGAAGTCATGCCCTAGGTAAAGTAACCCAGGAACCAGACCATCGGTAAAGCTACCACAGAGTCGGAGCTTAGGTAAAGCTACCACAGAGTTAGACCTTAGGTAAAGCTAACACGGAGCAAAGCCTCGTGTAAAAGCTATCCCGAAGCCTTGCCCTAGGTAAAGTAACCCAGGAACCAGACCATCGGTAAAGCTACCACGGAGTCGGGGCTTAGGTAAAACTACCATGGAGTTAGACCATAGGTAAAGCAAACACGGAGCAAGGACTCAGGTAAAAGCCATCTCGAAGCCTGCCGATAGGTAAAGTAACCCTGGATTCAGGCATCAAGTGGGGGGTGGTTATCAAATAATATATGAAATTACCAAAAATGATCGGTTAGATCAAACGACCAACGACCTACATAGAGTTCAAATAGTCAACAAGTTGAATCAACCAATCACAACGCAGGGGCCCGGTAGGCCTACGTAAACGGTCAATGTAAGACGAGAAGGCCTATATAACGTGTTAAACCAATATATAAGACAGCCCACATAATGTATTAAACAAATATGCAAGCCTACATACATACTATGCTAGGCCGACATACTATGTCGGTAAATCACCGGCCAAAGCCTATATGAACTGAGATAGTTTCACCTCATATATCAGGTAGAACCACTGGCAGGCCACCGTATAATATGGGGAGTACTATAAGGTATAGCTAAACCAATATATACGATAGCCCACATAATGTGTTAAACAAATACGCAAGCTTGCATACATACTATGCTAGGCCTACATACATGAATCCCTAAATGCGCCTACTATGTCGGTAAATCACAGGCCACAGCCTATTTGAACTGAGATAGTTTCACCTCATATATCAGGTAGAACCTGGCAATCGTATAATATGGGAAGTACTATAAGGTACATCTACCAATGCATAACCTATCAAGCCCACGTAAAGATTTAATATATCTGATGACGTACGAGCGACATGCGCACCTATAACCAGAGTGGCCTACCCTAAATAAAATGGCTGATGCGGGGCAAAGGGTTTCCGGTGACCGCTATAGCAAGCCTAAAACCCGAGCGGCCGTGTCGTTGTGAATCTAGGCGCATGTTTATGATCTGAATACTGTATCAAATTACTATGTAATATCGTCATACCACGGTATACATATATATAATCAGAAATCAGTGTAAATAATCAAATAGCATCAATGGATATATCCTATAGCTGCAAATGTATCTAGATATAAAGGTATATATGGAGAAACACTAATAAAGAGGCCTATCACAAAACGAGAATAAATATATGTTATAAAACGATGCTAAGCCAACATGCATGCTATCATACATATTCGTATATACCGTGTTAAGCCAACATACGTGATAGTCCACATAATGTATTAAACAAATATACATGTAAACCTGCATACATACTATGCTAAGCCGACTTACACGAATCCCTAAATGTGCCTACTATGTCGGTAAACCACCGGCCAAAGCCTATATGATCTAAGCCTGACACACATTTACACCTCGTCTATCGGGTAGAACCTGACAACTGTATAATACGGGAAGTACTATATGGTATAGCTAACAACGCATAACCTATCACGCCCAAGACTGTCAACAAATATTACAATATAATTAAAAAAAGTTACGCAACCTATATACATACAGTGCTAAGCCAACATTCAGGCATATATACTTTGTTAAAACAGCATGCAATATACTCTAAATAGCCATATATACGTTGTTAAACCAATATGCAGGTTAACCTATACACCCTGTATTAGGCCGATACCCCACACAGGCGTATATACTATGTTAGGCCCACATAATGCGTTAAACAAACATGTGTGTAAGCCAGCATACATATTATGCTAAGCCGACAAGGGCCTACAAATTATATCCAACGCATAGTTTAGCTAAAGGGCTATCACACACTATCCTACAAATTGGCATAGCCTGACGAAGGTTTAATATATAGTATCCAGAGGCCTCGCTAACGATTAACACGTTGTATCCTTAAGGCCTACTATGTCGGTAAACCACAGGCCCAAGCTTATATGATCAGAGTCCGACACACGTTTTCACCCGTCTATCAGGTAGAACCTCATTCAGGCGGCTGTATAATACGGGAAGTACTATATCGTATAGCTAACAATGCATAACCTATCACGCCCATGACGGTCAGCAAATACTACAATATAATTTAAAAAAAGTCGCGCAACCTATATACATACAATGCTAACCAATATAGGCATATATACTATGTTAAACCAACATGCAATATAATCTAAATAGCCATATATACGCTGTTAAACAAATATGCGTGTAAACCTACATAAATACTATGGTAAGCCAACATGCATGCTATCATACTATGTTAAGCCCAAATACATAATAGAATACATAATGTGTTAAACATATATGTGTGTAAGCCAGCATAGATATTATGCTAAGAAGACATGGACCTACAAAGTATAACACATTATATTCGGTGCATAGTTTAGCTAATGGATATCACACACTAACCTACAAGCTGCCCACAAATTACCACATAATACCTGATACATAGCCCGGATAATCATTAACGCATAGCGGCCGATGCAAGTCATGACTAGGGCTAACACAACATATTCAAACCATAGCCTGACTAGGGCTAACATATAGTATCCGATGAGAAGTATGAATACAAAGTAACACATAATATCCGTTGCATAGCTCGGCTAAAGTTCGTCATATAGCACCCGAAGTATAGCTTGACAAACACATAGCATCTCATGAGCGGCGTGATATAAGGTAACACATAGTATCCGATACACAACCTAGGATCGAATATGACGTCATCCAGGTGGAGAACAAGATGGTGGCAGTGTTGATACCGACTTCAAAAAGGGCTATGGCCTGTGTAGGCTAGATCAAATAACCAACGTTTCAACTAAACTATTGTCATACGCGTAGTTTAACCAACCAACATACTTGAAGTTCAAACGAACAGCATTGACACCAAGTCCAAATAGGCTATGGCGGCTATGCCCAGATCAACGTATCAGCTAATCAAAATGAAAAACTTACGCTAATCAACCAACATCTACACCGAGGTCAAATGGGTTATGGTTAGCGAAGGCACTGGCAAAAGCTTTAAGCCTTAGACATAATTATAGCTATCAACGCATACCAAAATAGCTATGCAGAAACCGTCAAGGCCATTACACATATTGTACAGGTATGTTCTCCATCAAACCGAGACTTTAGACACCATCTCTGTAAAACAGCTAACAAATTATACTCTACCACAATAGGTATGTCAAAACTGTTACCGGCTCATAATCTAAGACAGTGGTTACGTAACGCCCTTTATCAATTTAAGACCTTAAGAGATATCTTCGTAAAGACAGCTACCAATCCATACTATATCACAATAGTTACGTTAGAGCTACCGCTGCTCACCCTACCATAATAGCTACGTACAGACGGTTAATATTGTATAACCTATCACAAGACTTATGTAAAAACAGCTAGGCATAACCTGTCACACAATAACTGCGTAAAGGCAGCTAACAAGGCCTACCCCTTTAAAATAGCTACGAAAAGATAACAACCAATACATACCCTATCATAATAGCTATGTAAAGACAATAAATGCGCAAAGGCAGCTAACAATGCCTACCCCATTAAAATAGCTACGAAAAGATAACAACCAATACATAACTTATCATAATAGCTATGTAAAGACAGCTAAAGATGCATAACCTAACTCATTAATGATTGCTATTAAATAATGAACCATTACACTAGCCACGTAAAGACAGCTACCAACATCACAATAGCTACGTAAAAACAGTTATCGATCCGTGACAAAGATAATACTTACTTAAGATCTATATCAGTGCTAAGACAATAACTCCGTAAGGAAAACCTACCACTTCATGAACTACGACAACAGCAAGGTGTGGACGGCTACCAATACATTACTTATCACAGCTACCAACACATAACTCGTCACACTAGCTAAGTAAATAGCGCTACGATTGAATAGCCTATCACACAGGCTAATTGAGGGTCACTAACTAAACCATCACAATATCTCTGTACATGGCGGATGGCGTGATGATCCTCATCTTTGTCGCACACCTAACAGTAGGTTAGGTTAGAAGCACTCTGGCTAGCTTAGGTTAGTGGGTTGAAAATAATTTTTTCTAAAAACTACCCCTCTAGACGTGGTTAAACCCTCCCCCAAGGCTACGATCAAGGTCACATCGATCGCCTGCATCATCCAAAACCACCCCTAACTTCTACAACCACAGGTCAGTGATGCCCGTGATGGAGATACGACCAACCTTTGAAAGTTAGGGGTGGTTTTGGATGATGCAGGCGATCGATGTGACCTTGATCGTAGCCTTGGGGGAGGGTTCAACCACGTCTAGAGGGGTAGTTTTTAGAAAAAATTATTTTCAACCCACTAACCTAAGCTAGCCAGAGTGCTTCTAACCTAACCTACTGTTGGGTGTTCAACCACGTCTAGAGGGGTAGTTTTTAGAAAACATTATTTTCAACCCACTAACCTAAGCTTGCCAGAGTGCTTCTAACCTAACCTACTGTTAGGTGTTCAACCACGTCTAGAGGGGTAGTTTTTAGAAAAAGTTATTTTCAACCCATTAACCTAAGCTAGCCAGAGTGCTTCTAACCTAACCTACTGTTAGGTGTGCGACAAAGATGAGGATCATCACGCCATCCGCCATGTACAGAGATATTGTGATGGTTTAGTTAGTGACCCTCAATTAGCCTGTGTGATAGGCTATTCAATCGTAGCGCTATTTACTTAGCTAGTGTGACGAGTTATGTGTTGGTAGCTGTGATAAGTAATGTATTGGTAGCCGTCCACACCTTGCTGTTGTCGTAGTTCATGAAGTGGTAGGTTTTCCTTACGGAGTTATTGTCTTAGCACTGATATAGATCTTAAGTAAGTATTATCTTGGTCACGGATCGATAACTGTTTTTACGTAGCTATTGTGATGTTGGTAGCTGTCTTTACGTGGCTAGTGTAATGGTTCATTATTTAATAGCAATCATTAATGAGTTAGGTTATGCGTCTTTAGCTGTCTTTACATAGCTATTATGATAAGTTATGTATTGGTTGTTATCTTTTCGTAGCTATTTTAATGGGGTAGGCATTGTTAGCTGCCTTTACGCATTTATTGTCTTTACATAGCTATTATGATAGGGTATGTATTGGTTGTTATCTTTTCGTAGCTATTTTAAAGGGGTAGGCCTTGTTAGCTGCCTTTACGCAGTTATTGTGTGACAGGTTATGCCTAGCTGTTTTTACATAAGTCTTGTGATAGGTTATACAATATTAACCGTCTGTACGTAGCTATTATGGTAGGGTGAGCAGCGGTAGCTCTAACGTAACTATTGTGATATAGTATGGATTGGTAGCTGTCTTTACGAAGATATCTCTTAAGGTCTTAAATTGATAAAGGGCGTTACGTAACCACTGTCTTAGATTATGAGCCGGTAACAGTTTTGACATACCTATTGTGGTAGAGTATAATTTGTTAGCTGTTTTACAGAGATGGTGTCTAAAGTCTCGGTTTGATGGAGAACATACCTGTACAATATGTGTAATGGCCTTGACGGTTTCTGCATAGCTATTTTGGTATGCGTTGATAGCTATAATTATGTCTAAGGCTTAAAGCTTTTGCCAGTGCCTTCGCTAACCATAACCCATTTGACCTCGGTGTAGATGTTGGTTGATTAGCGTAAGTTTTTCATTTTGATTAGCTGATACGTTGATCTGGGCATAGCCGCCATAGCCTATTTGGACTTGGTGTCAATGCTGTTCGTTTGAACTTCAAGTATGTTGGTTGGTTAAACTACGCGTATGACAATAGTTTAGTTGAAACGTTGGTTATTTGATCTAGCCTACACAGGCCATAGCCCTTTTTGAAGTCGGTATCAACACTGCCACCATCTTGTTCTCCACCTGGATGACGTCATATTCGATCCTAGGTTGTGTATCGGATACTATGTGTTACCTTATATCACGCCGCTCATGAGATGCTATGTGTTTGTCAAGCTATACTTCGGGTGCTATATGACGAACTTTAGCCGAGCTATGCAACGGATATTATGTGTTACTTTGTATTCATACTTCTCATCGGATACTATATGTTAGCCCTAGTCAGGCTATGGTTTGAATATGTTGTGTTAGCCCTAGTCATGACTTGCATCGGCCGCTATGCGTTAATGATTATCCGGGCTATGTATCAGGTATTATGTGGTAATTTGTGGGCAGCTTGTAGGTTAGTGTGTGATATCCATTAGCTAAACTATGCACCGAATATAATGTGTTATACTTTGTAGGTCCATGTCTTCTTAGCATAATATCTATGCTGGCTTACACACATATATGTTTAACACATTATGTATTCTATTATGTATTTGGGCTTAACATAGTATGATAGCATGCATGTTGGCTTACCATAGTATTTATGTAGGTTTACACGCATATTTGTTTAACAGCGTATATATGGCTATTTAGATTATATTGCATGTTGGTTTAACATAGTATATATGCCTATATTGGTTAGCATTGTATGTATATAGGTTGCGCGACTTTTTTTAAATTATATTGTAGTATTTGCTGACCGTCATGGGCGTGATAGGTTATGCATTGTTAGCTATACGATATAGTACTTCCCGTATTATACAGCCGCCTGAATGAGGTTCTACCTGATAGACGGGTGAAAACGTGTGTCGGACTCTGATCATATAAGCTTGGGCCTGTGGTTTACCGACATAGTAGGCCTTAAGGATACAACGTGTTAATCGTTAGCGAGGCCTCTGGATACTATATATTAAACCTTCGTCAGGCTATGCCAATTTGTAGGATAGTGTGTGATAGCCCTTTAGCTAAACTATGCGTTGGATATAATTTGTAGGCCCTTGTCGGCTTAGCATAATATGTATGCTGGCTTACACACATGTTTCTTTAACGCATTATGTGGGCCTAACATAGTATATACGCCTGTGTGGGGTATCGGCCTAATACAGGGTGTATAGGTTAACCTGCATATTGGTTTAACAACGTATATATGGCTATTTAGAGTATATTGCATGCTGTTTTAACAAAGTATATATGCCTGAATGTTGGCTTAGCACTGTATGTATATAGGTTGCGTAACTTTTTTTAATTATATTGTAATATTTGTTGACAGTCTTGGGCGTGATAGGTTATGCGTTGTTAGCTATACCATATAGTACTTCCCGTATTATACAGTTGTCAGGTTCTACCCGATAGACGAGGTGTAAATGTGTGTCAGGCTTAGATCATATAGGCTTTGGCCGGTGGTTTACCGACATAGTAGGCACATTTAGGGATTCGTGTAAGTCGGCTTAGCATAGTATGTATGCAGGTTTACATGTATATTTGTTTAATACATTATGTGGACTATCACGTATGTTGGCTTAACACGGTATATACGAATATGTATGATAGCATGCATGTTGGCTTAGCATCGTTTTATAACATATATTTATTCTCGTTTTGTGATAGGCCTCTTTATTAGTGTTTCTCCATATATACCTTTATATCTAGATACATTTGCAGCTATAGGATATATCCATTGATGCTATTTGATTATTTACACTGATTTCTGATTATATATATGTATACCGTGGTATGACGATATTACATAGTAATTTGATACAGTATTCAGATCATAAACATGCGCCTAGATTCACAACGACACGGCCGCTCGGGTTTTAGGCTTGCTATAGCGGTCACCGGCTGCCATTGCGGTTCTATGCATTATCGCTGCAAGTCTGTACATGTAGGCCAAACGTATTCCTTCATTCGAAACGGCCTCGCTGCATTGTTTATTATTTTGTAGCATAGAGAAATGTTGAGTTTGGCAATCATAACCCTTTGCCCCGCATCAGCCATTTTATTTAGGGTAGGCCACTCTGGTTATAGGTGCGCATGTCGTTCGTACGTCATCAGATATATTAAATCTTTACGTGTGCTTGATAGATTATGCATTGGTAGATGTACCTTATAGTACTTCCCATATTATACGATTGCCAGGTTCTACCTGATATATGAGGTGAAACTATCTCAGTTCATATAGGCTGTGGCCAGTGATTTACCGACATAGTAGGCGCATTTAGGGATTCATGTATGTATACCTAGCATAGTATGTATGCAAGCTTGCGTATTTGTTTAACACATTATGTGGGCTATCGTATATATTGGTTTAGCTATACCTTATAGTACTCCCCATATTATACGGTGGCCTGCCAGTGGTTCTACCTGATATATGAGGTGAAACTATCTCAGTTCATATAGGCTTTGGCCGGTGATTTACCGACATAGTATGTCGGCCTAGCATAGTATGTATGTAGGCTTGCATATTTGTTTAACACATTATGTGGGCTGTCATATATATTGGTTTAACACGTTATATAGGCCTTCTCGTCTTACATTGACCGTTTACGTAGGCCTACCGGGCCCCTGCGTTGTGATTGGTTGATTCAACTTGTTGACTATTTGAACTCTATGTAGGTCGTTGGTCGTTTGATCTAACCGATCATTTTTGGGTAATTTCATATATTATTTGATAACCACCCCCCACTTGATGCCTGAATCCAGGGTTACTTTACCTATCGGCAGGCTTCGAGATGGCTTTTACCTGAGTCCTTGCTCCGTGTTTGCTTTCTATGGTCTAACTCCATGGTAGCTTTACCTAAGCCCCGACTCCGTGGTAGCTTTACCGATGGTCTGGTTCCTGGGTTACTTTACCTAGGGCAAGGCTTCGGGATAGCTTTTACACGAGGCTTTGCTCCGTGTTAGCTTTACCTAAGGTCTAACTCTGTGGTAGCTTTACCTAAGCTCCGACTCTGTGGTAGCTTTACCGATGGTCTGGTTCCTGGGTTACTTTACCTAGGGCATGTCTTCGGGATAGCTTTTACCCGAGGCTTTGCTCCGTGTTAGCTTTACCTAAGGTTTAACTCCGTGGTAGCTTTACCGGAGGTCTAGTTCCTGGGTTACTTTACCTAGGGCGTGGCTTCGGGATAGCTTTTACACGAGGCTTTGCTCCGTGTTAGCTTTACCTAAGGTCTAACTCCGTGGTAGCTTTACCTAGGACTAGGTGGGGGTATTTGTCTTGGTAGTTGGTATAGCAACCATCCTAGCCCTGCTCTTGTGTAGCTTTACTTAAAGGCTGACTGTATTGTTTATTAATTTAGTAGCATAGACAAATTTTGAATTTGCCAATCATATACCCCTGGGCCCTTCTAGTTAGGGTGAGCCTACTACTTGCCTAGAGTCGCTCGAGCGCTGATACGTCATCAGATAACCATTAAATCTTTCCAAAGTTACCCCCACCACCGGAGCTATTCCTGGGTTACACTACCTAAGAGGCCTTACTTCAGATAACCATTAAGTCTTTCCAAAAGTTACCCCCTCCACCGGAGCTATTCCGCCTATTATTTTTGGCATTCTGAAGACAACCCACAGGTGAAACCACCCCCGCAATGGTCCATAATAGACTCTACACATATCCCGTACGGTCATTTGATCCAGCCGATCGATTTTCGGCATTTTCATATTTTATTTAAAAACTACCCCCAGGTGAACCGCCCCCGCAGCAGCCCGTACAGGACTCTACACGTATCCCGTACTGTCTGTTGATCCAACCGATCGATTTTTGGCAATTTCATATTTTTTGTAAAAACTACCCCTAGGTGAAACTACCCCTACCGACGCAATAATACACTCTAAACTCATCCTATCGGTCAAGGCACATTTTTCCAAAATGTTTTCGAAAACTACCCCCCACCCCCAATCCACCCCCGGAGCTACCCCCGGAGATGATCCTGAACGTAGCTGAGGTCACCCCCTATACGTAGGTTAGGTTAGATCCAGTTTGGCGAGCTTAGGTCAGTGGGTTGGAATTTATTTTTTTCGAAAAACTACCCCCTACCCCCCTAAACGTGGTCGAAACCACCCCTAAGGCTACGGTCAAGGCCGGGATGACCTTCAGCATCATCCAAAACTACCCCTATAGTCCTAGGTTACGTAGCGGCCGAGATTTTTTTTTTTTCGAAAAACTACAGCTACCCCTCTGAATGTGGTCGAAACCACCCCTTGGTCTAGGGTCAAGGCCAAGGTCACCTTGAGCATCATCCAAAACTACCCCTATAGTCCTAGGTTACGTAGCGGCCGAGTTAGGGGTGGTGCGCGCTATTCTAAGCCGTGTCCTACTCCTTTGTAATTTATCAGCCATTAATAAAATACTTTTTATTCGTCCACTCTAGTTCTAATACATTTGTTTAAGCTTTCAGTGGATGGCACTTGATTTTATTACATTTTTTTCATAGTGTAAGAGATATATGTAATTTTCATGTAAGCGGTACGCTTTTTCCCTTTTTTATGTGAGGTAGTGTGAAGCAATAGAAAGGTGGAGTGAAGTAATGGTGAGGTAGATATGAAGTAATGGTGAGGAAAAGATGAAGTGTAGGCGAGGTAGATAGGAAGTATAGGTGAAGTAGAGTGAAGTTATGTTGAGGTAGAGATTAAGTATAGATGAAGTAGAAAAGAAATAATGGTGAGGTAGAGATAAAGTATAGGTTAGGTAGAGTGAGGTAATTGAGAGGTGGGGTGAACTAATGGTGAGGTGGGGTGAAGTGATGGTGAGGTGGGGTGAAGTCATGGTGAGGTAAAGATGAAGTATAGGCGAGGTAGATAGGAAGTATAGGTGAGGTAGAGTGAAGTTATGTTGAGGTAGAGATTAAGTATAGATGAAGTAGAACAGAAATAATGGTGAGGTAGAGATAAAGTATAGGTTAGGTAGAGTGAGGTAATTGAGAGATGGGGTGAAATAATGTTGAGGTGGGGTGAAGTCATGGTGAGGTAAAGATGAAGTATAGGCGAGGTAGATAGGTATTATAGGTGAGGTAGAGTGAAGTTATGTTGAGGTAGCGATTAAGTATGGATGAAGTAGAAAAGAAATAATGGTGAGGTAGAGATAAAGTATAGGTTAGGTAGAGAGAGGTAATTGAGAGGTGGGATGAAATAATGGTGAGGTAAGGTGAAGTGATGGTGAAGTGGGGTGAAGTCATGATGAGGTAGAGATGAAGTATAGGTGAGGTAGAGATAAAGTAATGAGGTAGGGATGACTTAATATATGAATTCTTCTCTCCCCAAGTGCTAAAACACCGATGAGGATAGTTTGCCTTGCTGGTGGATCTAATATCAGCTAGAGTTTCCAGCCGCTGAAATAGTAGTCACATGATATTGGCTTTCTACTTGTTTATGATGCCTGCCACTATCAGGGGAAAACAGTTCCTTGAGACCGAGCCTTGATTAGACCTTGGTTCAAAACTGAAACTCAACGTATATTTTCATGACAAAGAATTCACAGTACATATGGTTCTATTTTATATTAAAAGTATAAAATCTATACAATAATGGTATTATTTGATACAAAACCTAACATAAAACTATCGGCGTAACACATAACTTTTATTAAATCTATTCGTGAAGCATTATTTTTTGATTTAATAATTCGATTGAACGTTTTAATCTTTGCCAAATTACGATGCCTGTTGTTTGTAAAGGCAAATCATTAGAAATAACCTACCGCCAACAATCGTTATAAGGCCGTCGATTGACCCTCTAAAGCGAATTACGTTTGGGAGTTTTGTCCGAATAACATCACATACACAAAGTACATTACTTCTCATGGCTCCGAAAACATTAAATTTCAATAAGGCATTGATAAAAAGAGAAAAAGAGGGAAATTTGATAAACCCCTATTCTGAAAAGAGCCCGGGCGTCATACACATTACTTTTGATAACATTAAACAAACAAACAAAATCATTGATGTTAAGCTCCAGGTAGCCATCTAACTGCCCTTTTGTTTTCACAAAGCATTGGAGAAGAAAATATCTTATTTCTGGGTTAGTTTTGTGCTCAGTTAACCAACAATATCACGTTAAAACTACTTCAGTTTGCACGTGTTCCGATGCAGGCAAAGTTAAATACGAAAAGAGAAACAGCGCAACCTACGTGACCTGTTCAGAGCTAAACTACAGCGAGATTCGGTTAGCACGCAAGAATGTTTACATTCACTTATAACAAGACTTCGAGCCAATACTAGCTTCGTTCTCGATTAAGGTCAACAAAACAATGAAATTCAAAATTGCAGGAAACGTAGTGCTAGATGAGTTCGGATAGATTGGGTAAAAAGGTTATGGAACTGCTTAGTGAATTTCTAAATTGAGCCTAAAAAATATGAATATCAATTAATGCACAAGAAACCCATTAAAGGCCATGTCATGTCTGTGTTTAAACCCCTCCATGACTTTTATATGTTTGTTTTTGAAGTCAATATGACCATTAAATATTTGTGTTTGTCTCCCTCTGTGGCAATTGCATGATTGTTTTTAAGCCCCTTCATGGTCATGCGTGTATAAATGCTTCCGTGCTCATTGCATGATTGTCCCTTCCATAGCCATTGCATGTTTGTGTTTGTCTCCCTCTGTGGCTATTCCACGATTGTTTTCAACTCCCTCCACGGTCACGTTTGTGTAAATACCTCTGTGCATTTACAATCATTGCATGATTGTCCATGCGCGCGCGCGTGTGTGTGTGTGTGTGTGTGTGTGTGTGTGTGTCTAGTGACGGAGTGGCTCGCCAGCACTCTCCTCGCTCAGCCTCTAGGTAAATAATTTGCCGTCCGGCCCGGAGCCGAATCTGTGCAACGTTTGCCAAAAATCTGCCAGAGAACCAAGGTTCAACCGTGTTGGAATCCGTTCCCGGGAGATGGATTCTTTTTAAGGATACTTCTACTTAGTGATTGTTTGATTTAGGATTGTATAAGAAATTTGTTTAAATAAACATAATCACGGTTCTTGCTGCAAGATAGTAAAACCATTGTTATTTATTATCTTTTGATTTAATTTACATTATAGCTCAGTTTGCAATTTTTAACATTTTAAATATCTTTAATAAATTTTGCCTTTGTTTAAAATAATTTTCTTTCCACTTTTGTACTCAAATTAATATTTTAAAATACTTTATCTTACCTGTAATAAAAGAACAATTATTTTAAATATTAAATTTAAATTTAAAATTATTCTTTAGTTCATTATCTTTAAAAACATAAACTTTAAAATTTAATTTTTTCTAAAATTCGGAACTTATACATTTCTTACACAAATTACTTTAATTAAACCCCACAGTATTTCTGGTAGTTCTAAAACAATTTTTATTAAAACAATTTGTTAAAAAAAACCTTTTATTGTAACATGAAGTCTCTTACTTTCATATTTGGTATTTGAAACCAAATAAACACAACATTTAAACATAAAGACTATTTCCAACGTTATCAAAATCTGTATATATCTGATCCTAAAATTCAAAACAAACAATTTAGAATCGATTTGAGAACAAAACATTATTTCAGAAAATTAACCCATTACTATGAATTGAATATTTTTAAATTTATTTTCAAACCTCAATTTACTGAGAAATCCCACATACTTGGTTTTAAAATTTAATTTTAATTTATATACCTTTTTGCCGAAACTTAGCATATTTTTTAACATCAATTATTTGAAGAAAATAATTAGTGTTCTTTGTCGAACAAATTAACTCACATTTTAAAACCTTATTAAGAGTTTTTTACTAATCTAACATCTACAGATCTGACATCTATTCAAAGCAATCTTACGTAAACTGCCGATTCTCATAGTTTCATTTAATTCAAAGTAAAATACATTTTTTTTAGTTCAAGTTTTTATAATAATTTTTTTTCTAATTTGTTTTAACTCTTAACTGCATTTTTCAATTAAAATTTTATTATACATTTTAATTCTCTAATCTGTCTTTAATTGATTTCATAACACTACTTCTACCTTTCACATTTATTTGAAATAATTTTTACTAATTTCCTTTTAATTTTCTAGGTAGTTTCCGCCATTTTAAGTAGCTGACTAAGTCAGAAAATGACATCCCCACTATTTCTTAATAAAACCACTATATCATACTAAAAATCAAATTTAAAGGTTTTAAATTCCCCCGAAAATTAAATTTTCTTTTCTATTCGAAAAAGATATGAGCTAAGTTCTGACCTTTTAGAATCGCCACTCATCTGACCCCCACCCTTTAATGGTTTTTAAAGATATTCCTTCTCCCCTTCTTGAGACGCCATTGCTTGCTCCAGTGTAGCGTCCCTGCGACTCTTCTTCATATGCCTTTTGAATTTCGCTATGTAAGTTTGTAAAATTTTGCATTTAGTTTTCTAGTGAATTTATCTAAACACTATCTCTATTTGTGCTCTTATTTCACTACCAATTAAATTTCAATAAAATTATATCACACATACCGTTGATACTATGAAAACCTGCCTTTTAAACCGTTACCGCTTATTCTAATAACTCCAAGCAGACGACCAGTGTCTGAAGATCGCCACATAGCGATCAAAAACGTTCCGTCTTTGAGAATTTTTTTAAAATTTAAAGTTCGGATCGTCACAATCTAATGTTAAATGGATTAATTTATTTATTGTAAAATTGTTATATGTTGTTATTCATTGTTATTATTTGTTTACTGTTATATTGTTCGTTATCGTTATTTTTCATTTATTCTTACGTTTTTGTTTTATAATAAACTTTCGTTCGTGTAAGCATATTTCTTAATCCCTGAAGAGTAACACATAAGAAAATATTTACCCCAAAATACCATTCCTATTCTCTATGATCTATAGATTGGGACTTTTTTGTCATTTTTGCTATAAAAGAAATTAATTTGTGAAAAAATTTGGTAAGTTTCTAATAATGTCAAGTAAAGTAGTTAGGTTTTCAGTGTCTTAAATGAATGACAATTAATGACTAATCATGAAGTAGCAAATTAATGCTACAGTAATACCACACAGTAGGCAAACGTCACTGAAGTGTGTAGACTGTTATTGGAGTCAGATTACCAAATAAATTTTAATAAATGGTATAAAACAAAGATATTTACTCCTTTTGTACAAAATTATTTATTTCTGTATTCTCTATCCACTGAAGTTACGTTTGTGTTAACCCTTAACGTTAAATGTTGTTTTATTTCTCAGATTTTCAGGTTAGGCCTTCCTAATACCAGACTTATGATCTTCAGTTAACCTTTTCTCTTGTTACATCTTTAGACCACTTAACCCAATTATCTAATAGAATTATTTTCGAGAATTTCTTTAGCTGGCTTTGTTACAATGGGAAAATCGACGTTTGTTTATCGAACAAAGATCTCTCGATGTTCCTTTGTGGGGATATCGAGGGTTTGAAAATCAATTATAATTAATTTTACCGCGAAAATACGGATATTTTATTAATAAAAAATGTGTAAATTTATAATTTTTCAAATAGTTTTTACTTCGTCGGCAAAAAATTATTTAAAAATATAGGTGCCTACAATGTGTATTTCTTCGATTTTTCATAGCATTATCGCACAATCGTGAACGTAAAATCCTCTGTTTTACGAAATCAAATGTTATCCATTGTTTTAAGCTTACTAAGACGGTAAAGTGTTTTAAATAATTTGTCTATTTGGTAAAAACGTTTCTCTCATATGAAACAAAAATTAAAAGTAAGTGAAATTATCTATTAAAATAAGTAATTCAATTTAGTTATTTAAGTAATATTTTAAAAATCTGTATTAACATAATTTTTCATTAATTACAAGTTTTAAAAACATGTATCTCTATCTTGAGTGGATGAATAGAAAATATTTTACAAACGGTTGAAACGTTGTATAAGATATATAATGTATGATGTATATATATGTATATAATGGAATGTATGAGCTAATAGAAGGGATTGAAAAAATGTAAATACGGAATAAACAAAATTGCTTTGTAGGAATAACATAAACCCTATACAATAGAAAATATATTGATTTTTTAGTTGAATAACCAGTAACATTTTAAGTAACGAACAATGAAAAAGGAGTATGAATCTCAGAGAAAAACACACAACAGAGAAGAAGAATAATAACAACATACGAACTCATTGATCGTGGTTATTCAAGCGAGAATGGTAAGTCAAGTGACATCAGTAATAAAATTATAAAAAATATTGCAGAATATATGCAAGCGGAACCTAACACGAAACTATTTCGTCACAGATACGAATTTAGAATTAAATGTTTGTAGAGGCGCTATGAAAATATATAAAACACTGTAACAGATGGGGACTGGCCACTGATCTTGAAGTGACTGCGATAAGAAGTGTTAAAAGGGGGTAAAAATCGAAATTGAAATATAATCAACTGCAGATGACTTCCTGTATCAGCAAGGTAGAACCATACAAGTTTCAAGGGAGGTAAAATAATGAAATAGAAACAGTATATACAAGGCGGATGAAGCCTTTAATGCAAGGGTTAATTTACCCGTGTGCTAGAATTACGAGTATAATGACATTTTTTCTCTGACTATATTCTCACAGTGCTTTGACTCTATGGGGGACAGTTATTCTGAATCTAGTGTTTTCAGAATTGATTTCATTATCTCAATAAAAATTCTAAAATCTACTTCCCCACAGATTAACAAGCATTTTTCTTGGATACACTTTATTGAAGTCGGAGTTTAGAGAAGTATACTGACCGTAATCTAGGCATATCAAAGTAGAGTATTTGATACTGTAACCAAAACACTCCAACACACTACACAAAAACACTTAAACAAGGTTTCCTTTTTTCAATTTCTGGTGAGGCTATTTAAAGGGTACTTAATGTCAGTGGTATTAAAGAACTATTATACAATTGCTTAAGAGCTGCAATTTTCACAGCAATCCAGCCATGCGGTCCAGTCTTGGGAAGGCTCCAAACAAGCCGAGAACAAAAATCCTGATCAGCAACAATTTTATTGATAAATTAACAATAATTCCGTAACGTGATGTTTAAATTATATCTGATTCAAACCTGTTTTAAGTCTTTACGTAACTGTGTTTTTAATTTATCCTTTTCAATTCTTTCTCTACTAGATCACAATCCCCTTATTTTTGATATCAACAAATTATCAATCATTAATAAAATACTTTTGTTAAACATGTTATGGTTGATACTTAATGTTAATACAGTTATTTCAAAAATTAATTCATTTATTATATTAACTCCTAGTATTTTCTTTTATTTTTGAGAAAACAGTTCACAAAAGGGGCACGGTAGGCAATACAGCTACGCCTCTTATTGGCTTTAAAATAAGTAATAACATATGATTTCATAAATGGTTGATTTTATGTTGTAGTTTGTGTCATAGAAAGCACTGGTTATGTTACTTTATACTGTTTTTAAATAGATAGTAATAAGTAAAATAAGTTTATCTTTGTTGACCTTAGTAAACATTGAATTATTTTTTTCATATTGTTAAATAGTTTTATTATTTTATTAAAAATTGTGTTACCATGGGAACTATTCATTTAAGTCTAAAAATCTTCTACTGAACATGGTTGCTTAAAGCAACCCACATAAAGTATAATACGAGTATATTTAAAAGGTACAGCGTTAATACAAAAATATATATAAATAAAATACAAGGGAGAAAATAATTAAAAATAATTAAATAATTGGAATTTCAGGAGTGATGGCACGTAAGTAAAATAAAACCTGGTTAAATAGTACATTTGTACTTGAAAATTATTACAATTAACACCGAGTGTGGGTTAAATTTGTGTGCAACAAAATTTAATAATAACTTTTTATGTTTTAAGGGACGAAAGTGAAGATTACATAATGAAGAGCAATTTCTAAAAAGCAGGGGCCCAGTAATGTTTAAGTAGTGTGATTGAGAAAGACATAATTAATTCTTTGTGCAGTTCATTAAAATCAGATCTTGAACGCTTTCATTGCCTCGCTAAATCACTAAATCGTAAAGCAGAGTTATTTCATTCTTTTATTAGTCATTTATTACGTCCCTTTATATACCTTAAAATAATTTAGAATTCATATCTAAAAAATTAAATTCAAGCCGCTCCAAATAAAAGGCTTTTGATTTTACCTTAAAAAGAATATATAATTTTTGTTTCCGCAAAAACCTTTATTATAAAAATAAAATTAGATACTTTCATTTGCCCATATGTAAATAACAATTCTAATTTTTTGAGTTATGAATTTATTACAATTTTTGCAAATGAAAGAACAGATTAATTCACCCCGCATAGAAATATTTTATGGTGTTATTGTATCACTGGGAGCTCGTTTAAAGTATGTGTAAAATATGAAAAACTTTCTTAATTCAGTGACCGGTAACAAATTTGTGAAAAACATCAAAATAATTTTTCCCAAGTTCTGAAAATCCTGTTCTTAAATATGTGTACACAAATCCATCATTGGAATGTCCTTACGTTTTTAGGAAAAGAGAACTAAGCGATGTTGATAGTTTTTGATTCTATGGTTTCACAAGATCTGACTTGCGAAGTCCGGTCTCCATAACCACTCATTGAACAATTACTATGACCACATCAAAGGTTACCAGGAATTGCACTTTTTCTTTTATCCGGCCTTTATAACAGATGTCTGATACTTTACCAAGCTCAAATATATGTAAACGACTCTGGTGACCATAGTCATATATAATTGCTGAAGCCTCGTACCCTTTCCTACCTTTGCTTTTTTACCTTAAACCAAGTGCAGTACATAAAGATAACTCACAGGCTGTCAGTTTATCGAGATACGTTGTTCATTGTATCTCAACTAAATAAAATTACTTACGTAAATCACGGATTTCCAAAGGTAACATTTACCCTATAAAAAAAGATTTAAAGTATAATATTTTTCAATACCTTCCTTTAGTACACACTCTTGTTTATATATTTATATATTTTGTTCAAATTTTCATTCAGGAATAAATACGATTTATTCGTCCACTCAAGTTCAAACACTTTTTTTCAACTTGTATTGAATGACATTTGATGTTAATACAGTATTATCAAATATTAATTAATTAATTAAATTTAGTTAATTAGATTGGATAATTATGTTTGCTTTCTATTTTTAATTGTGGAAGAGATTCAACGTTACTGATTTCTTCTATACAGAGTGTAGTAGGTAGCTTCCCTATAGCACACTTTTTCTATCCCAGGTTTGGCTGTGAACCTTTAAAAACTGTTTACCCGCAGAGGTGAAGGCCGGAGTCAAGTACTCTTCGTCAAATATTCATCTTCAATCAACTTTATTCAGAGAAGGGAAGTAGATATGCAATGGTGTGCAGTCAGCCTATTCGATTGCTTGAAGGGATATATTGTGCAGTGTAAAATAGATCAAGCTGACAAAAGACGAAATAGCTACATATAAATCTTTTATTAATATTAGTTGTTGAAACATTCATCTGAGCTTACGTGTTGGAATATTTATAAAAAATTATAGTTATTTTTTATAATATGTTTAATACATTTAAACATATTACATTGGTGGTTGTCGTCCAATCTTCCAAGGCAAGAAGCATTATTCGTTGCTACTCCTGGGGCTTTTGCTAGTGAAATTTTTATTAAATGCAACTGTCAAGATTGTAATTTTGTTTCAGTAAAAAGAAGGAAATTCGTTTTAGTTACAGTGGTTGAGTCTTTCACGTGGTTGATAAATGTTCAGTAAATTTTTACAATAAAAATTTAAGTATGATTTTCAAAATAATATTACGAAGTTTTTTAATATTCGAAGACAAATGTGCCTCGTGGTGCGACTTATTGGGCCTGATGAAACTTGGCTCACATCTCTTTCAGAAGTGTGATAAAAACTAAATACTTGTCACTGAAACTGCTCATTTCTAACTGGAGATGTAAAATTACTAACTCCTAGAGCGTTTATGAACTTTGCTCACAAAATACTATTCTAGTGATAATTCTATATAAGCATATATAAGAATGTGAATTCTTTTCTTTAACTTTAACTTAGCCATTTGCTATTCAAACTATTTTGACACCTACACCGACTCTGTTGTAACTAATTAAGATCATTCTGGCGCTCACTGCTCGTCCTACAGTTTCTGCAATCAGAGGCGAGCCATTTCGCTGAGATTAATTAGATTTGCCCAGCTTTCTCTTCAATACGCCATCCAGAGTATGTAGTTGTCCTCTGAGGGAATATGCGAGTCACATGTGATTGTTATGTAGTGTTTAATGTTACTACCATCTGTTAATCTGTTATGCAGCTATTATGCTGGATTGCTAATCAGCAATATTGTTATTGTTAATACTAGGCCAGAGCAGTTTTCTTCAAATCTTTGTATGTGTTCACACTCTTCCGATATATATATATATATATGTATATATATATATATATATATATATATATATATATACATATATATATAAATATATATATATATATATATTTCAAATTGGTTTTTCGCCAGGAAAAAAATCGTTCATAAAATACTTTTCATTTATCTACTCAACTTCAAATAATTTTTTTTTTTAACTTTAATGGATGAAAAATGGTGGAAATACAGTTTGTCTCAATTATTCACTCATTAATTAAATATAATGAAGTAATAACAGTTTTATATAAGAGAAAAACATTTCACAAAGGTTCAAGGGTTGCAATATATTAACTTTGTCTCATTTGACTTAAATTAAGTGGTAAAATATGATTTCATGGTATAGTTTATGTTGCAGAACAGCTGTTTTAACTCATAGGTTTTGTTTCATATATATTATTTCTAGTTACTTATTAAGAATTAACTCTAATGAAAATTTTCTATATTTTCATGAAAAGGTGACATTAAATATTGACTGAGGAGTTGTAATTGAGGGTTTTGAAACTTATGATGTGGAGGGTGGAGTGTCCAGGTTCTTGGTAATGTGTTAACCAATTCCGAGCAACCCTCAACCCCCGTCAAACTGGACATTTGCTATTTTTCCCTTAATATCAAGTGTACATTTATTTAAAAAAACCACGATAAACTAAAACCAGTGATTGTTACACAAACGGATGTTTAGTAGACGCCGAAAGGGCCACGAACTTTCAAATATTACCATTTTACACTAAACAAGTTTGGATGTTTATATTCCTTGCTCTTCACTACGCTCCGTGTCGTAATGGTGGAGCCATGTTTCGACACTAGTATTGGCACTGCTAAAGAAGTCCAGTTTGTCATCATAGCGATCCAAAAGTTTTTGGCAGATGTCTAAGCACGTTTGATTATGCATTGTGTTAGTCGAATTTGCTGCACATCTTGCACAAATTTTATGAAACCCAAGTCTTTTTTTTAACGTTTTTGTAGTCAGAACCATGACTAAGCACACGATGTTACATTTATTTGTCAATAATTACTCCTCTGTCTAAGAGAACCATTTCACAAGAACGCTCAACCCTTTCATTATTTGAGGCGGTAAACACTCTCCGGATTCTTCATTGTACTCCCTTTTTTGGATTCTTCAATCCATTTGTACACATTCCGTTGTGGTAACACACTGTTGCCAGCGACCATTGCGGTCCTTGGGGGTTAGTTACCAAATATGGTACCACGGGTCATGTACTGAGTCCACGGAGGTTCAATCCTCCAGATTGAGGAAAGATCTCGTAAAGGGTGGTGTATAATTTGTTTAAAGATCTATGGAAGTAGACTTTGCGGCGAAGAGGTGAAGGCCGGAGTGAAGTACTCCTCGCTAAATATTCATCTTCAATCATCTTAATTCATCATTATTTTCTTCTTCTTCGTCGTCATCGTCTTCTGCTTCTTTCTTATTTCACTCTACTACTTCTGTTTCCATACTGTGCCAAAATCTTCGATAAATTTCGGACTCTGATAAACGTTTCTACCACAGAAAACGGACCACTGAAATTTGCTCTCCTCAGGTGCAAATATAAAGTGGAACAGTCATGAATAACTGCACGACAGTGATATCATAACTAACCTAGCAGCTTGAAACATGCATAGAGATAACTAGAAAATGATTCTAGGAAAACATAATCAACGAAATACGACGGTACTGCCAACATCAACAAAATATAACCGAGTTACTGGAAATAATAGCCTTACCCTTACGACCTGTAAAATTAGGAAACATTTCACAGAAATATATTGAAAAATGTATTAGCAATTTTATTATAACAATATAAAACAAAAGCATAAAATATAATTTTTAAAACATTCTGCTCAGGATAAATATAGTTGATAAAATAACTATTGCACTAAATCTGTCGGTTATTTTATTTTTGTGTATTTGTCGTCGGCATTGTTAGACGATTAAACTGTACGGATCATTGCTCTATGCAATTACACTAGTGTTAATAACCCCTTCACAACTTAGAGTTCACGATGTTAATGTTTTGCTACCAGATGTGGGTTAACTGCTGTACAAACATTCCTTAATAGAACTGCAGGGTGTGTTTTATCGTGTGAAAATAAAATAATCGATAAACCTGTAACGTTTATTTTACGTTTTCAATGAAGCACAAAGATTTATAATTTTACTATTTTTATTAAACGGTTCGGAACTAAAAAAAAATACTTTATCTTTACTTTGTTTGTTAAGGTTGTACTCTTCTATATCTGTATTAGTGTAATATTTCATTTATGTACATTTAAGTATTTATCTCCTCTTCTTATCTAGATTCTTGATTCTAATAAAGTGAACTTTAATAATTAGTACAGCTTAAGCTAACAACAGATTATAATATTATAATATATAATATTATTATAATATATATATATATATATATATATATATATATATATATATATATATATATCAATACGTATAGTATAATTTACTTCATGTATCTTAAATTATTGGCAATAGAGTCGAACAGAGGGTAAAATAATCAAGGAGTAATTTCAACAGAAGTACAATGACATCATACGATATCACTTGATTTAACCAAATAATCTAAATTTCTGAATATATGAGAAGTTACATTTTATAATCATTTAAACAGAGCCTCCGAACAATCTCTAAGTGAAAAGATAACATCTGTTAGCATATCAACTCCATATCAATATCTTCGGGCGAAAAACCGTTGATCATCATATTTGCATAGCTTTCGGGTGAATTAATAACTGCTTATCTCACATTATAATACGGACCGCGTAACCGTGCACTTGGCATTGAGAGTTCGCAGTAGGAGAGACAATAGGTAAATGATTAGTATAAATACGCTCCTATAAACAACATTACGACTGTCAAAACACTGCCTTATATGAGACGGTCGATATTAGATAAAATCAATGAAAACACTTCGTATACTGCCGCTTTTAAAAATGTGTTACATATCGATATTGTTTGATACATCATTAGCTCTACATCCAATATATCTACACATATTCCAAAAATGTTTGTTTTTCATACCGAAATTATTTAGCTCATGCAAGTCAATGTTTTACAGTCCTTATTATGCTTTGGCGAAACTATTTATACTGACTCTCTACTCCCCGTCTCGCCTACTGTAATCTCTAAACGCCAAAGAACACGGTTACGTGGTTCTCACACTACACTTATTAACTCCAATGCCAAATTGTTCTATATGCTACTTCATAGGATGTTACCCTTGAAGTACATTTGCCACACAATTTTTATGTTTATTTGAAGCACAAAATGTTTTTCATGAATACATTTGTCCACTGAGTCGATTCAGAGTGATATTTATATGTAAAATAATCTCACCGAAGCATAAAATCCGAGCCTTGCCTAAACGACTCGTAGGCTATATTTACGTCTGCAAATCCACGCACAGCCACATTAGTTAAAGAGTTAACCTCTTTCCTAGGTAGGGTGGTCTAGACGTTTATTATGTATCCAAGAGTAAATTTTCTCGTTAGTCCAAACGACATAAGAGTTATACCACTGGATGGGGAAGTAGGTTTCCCTTTATTCAAATGACACAAGAATGTTACAAATTACGTTTTGTAAAGGTTAAATTATTCATATGTTTCAAGTGGATAAAGGAAAAGGATCGACGCAATCCAGCGCAATATGTAGCAAAGAAAGAAATTCTAAATCGTTTCTAATTTGTCGACCACCACTTAATTAAAGTCTGTAGATAAACTGTTGTACGGAAAATTACTGTGGAAACTCTTGCATTTCTAGTATGCTGAAAAATGATCTTGCCTCAGATGGGGAACACAATTCTTGAAATTAAATTCATCTAATTAATTACAAAAGATAAATATGATTGTGATATTATAAAACTGTCATCTGAACTAAAAACGTATCACTCTAGAACAATCGTAGTTCTGACATCCCCTGATAGGTGTGAATTCAAAGATGGTATATTTCCTGCAATTTTTTATTAAATTGATACATCGTTAACATACCTATTTTATTCAGTGTACATACTGTTTAATTTTGTTTTGATTGGTAAAAAGGATTTTATGTTAGGAGAAAAACATTTTCAAAAACTTTTAGGCAATGCATGTTTTTATAAAATAGGTTAAGAATGACAATGGCATACATTTAGGGTATATTAACAAGAGCGATAATAAGTAATTAAGGCGATATATTATTAGGAGATTAAACCATTTAGAAATATATACTAAACTGAGACTGTAGGGTACCATAGAGTATGTTATATTCATAGGATGTGAGAAAAACTGTGATCTGTGTCAATTTATAATGACTTTAGGCCGAAGATAGGGTTATTGATACTGATCTTTAGTACCTGTGGACAAGACTGATGGCTAGATAAGGAACAAGTAATATATAACCAGACAAATTATTAAATCAAGTACTACTTAGGTCAACATCGAAAAGTTTTATTTTAGTTAACTTTTATTAAATAATGACAATTAATTTATATATATATCGTAAGACTTAAAAGGAAGAAAAAAGTAAATTAGGTTTTGTTATCCTTCAACAAAAAAACGTTAGAATAAAACAGCTGAATAAAGGTGAATGACTAGACAGTGCATGTATTAATATGTCACTAACATTGTGTTGAAGTTGCGTTGATGACTTATCTGCACTCTACTGGCGCCAAGTAGAAACTCTTCAGATAACCTTGTTTCGTAATTTGTGAGGGCTGCTTCGATATCTTACTGAGGATCTTGGGAACGCGATAACACACATTTCCGCAACACGGCGGAAGTAATTTGAAAAAGGTTGTTATGATATCATGCCAGGAGATACAACTGTGGGCAACCATTCCTTACAAACGAATCTATGCAAACGGAAAAAACTGACGGAACTATTTTATATGGATGGTAATTCTTGTGTTAATGTATAAAACGCATTAATTTTAATGCTTTTATTCAAAGTTTTTTTAAAAATTTAATAACATTTTCCCATTTTATAAATCATTTCTTTTATTTGCCCCCATTCCAATTTAGTTACTAGTTACTGAAAATAATAAATTGAAACTTTATTGATTCAGATGGAAAATCTAATTAGTTTGATTTATTTAAAATAATTTTGAAATACATTTTAAAACTTGTATTTATTAGAAATACAAATTACTGAATACTCATAAGTACAATTGATTGTATTCTCAGAAAACCCAATTACTGTGTTATTTTGATTGTGGAACTAACTGGATTGTTTTCCTTTGTTTACGGGAAATGACCAGAAAAATCAATATTGATTAGGAACGGATTATTCTTTACGGAATTGGTAAAATCTTTCAGAACAAAATTCAAAACATCACAAAGTTTGTATTAAATGTATTTGTGCTTATATTAAATAAATGAAAACCAAGTGGAAATATATTCCATGACTTCCTTGCGTGTTATCATGTGATTTTTTCAGCAAAAGTCGTAACTATCTCTCACTCTGTTTGTAAATATATATTTGGTCGGAAAATATGTACCTGTTTCCTTTTTTACCCGATCGCCGTCAAAGCAATTAGTATTTTGTTTTAATTATACCTTGGTCAGGAACCCCAAAATCTCCTCAGCTCTCATGACTGGCAAGCTCTAACGAACTGCCAGCTTCTCACAGCTGCATTCGGTTAGTATCCCTAACACGAATGGAAGACGATTTTTCGTGTACCAGGCTATTGGGTTATCTCCATGGAAAGTCAGGAGATAGTAAGATGAAACCGTGCAGTAAGTATCACGCTAAGATTAGGATGGAAAAACGTGACAGGAAAAAATAATGCTAAAGATCATGCAGGATATTCAAATCCTTAGACGACTCGCTACCTAAAGGTGGTTAAACAAACGTCGCTTACCAAAGGCACACAGAGACACAGCAATACACAATATACCTAGAAAAGTAAGTTTATTTGAACCTCACGGAACGTAACTAAAGAGAAACGCATCTGTTAATTAATATCTGTGAGTGGTTCTAGTTATGAGATAGCTGGAATAAAGCAACTCTTACAATGAAAGTGTTAGGTTATAGAATAATCTGTTGTCATTCAGTTCCGGATTTGTAATTATGGTTTGCGACTATATCAAACCACCACCTCTTTACTTTGGTAACTCGACTATAAGCAGGCCAATGAAAAAAGAGACAACGAGAAAGAGCATCGAAGTTAAAAAAGGAGTATATATATATATATATATATATATATATATATATATATATATATATATATGTGTGTGTGTGTGTGTGTGTGTGTATAATAGTTCTCACGATCGATTGCAGCAGCTAATGTTCACCGGCAACTGCTCGGGAAATGGGAAGTTCGAATTGCAACACATTGAAGAAGTATGTACATAAAAAGCAGTTTATTCAGATGCGTCTTGTGCAATATGTTCTGTAAGTTAACACTTTATATCATAAATAATATTCGAGCTGGCTTGTGAGTGAAAGTTATAATTAAAGGATAAAAATATGGTACAACTCACAAATATACAATTTTTTATTATTTCAAACGCGTTTCAACGACTAATTTGTCGTCATCCTCAGTGAAGATACACAAATGAAATTAACTAAATATATATATATATATATATATATATATATATATATATATTAAACATAACCTATAAAGTTTTAGCAAAATTAAAAACAAAATTTTATGATTACTTTTGTTTTTACTTTTGCTAAAACTTTATAGGTTATGTTTAATATATATATATATATATATATATATATATATATATATATATATATATATATTAGTTAATTTCATTTGTGTATCTTCACTGAGGATGACGACAAATTAGTCGTTGAAACGCGTTTGAAATAAAAAAATTGTATATTTGTGAGTTGTACCATAATTTTATTCTTTAATTATAACTTTATATCATGTTCAAATTTCTAATCGTTAAACAATAAGTTTTTACTCATTAAATGAAGTTCAAATACTTTTTTTAGTCGACGATTCTTCATGTTAATGCATTTTTTTCAAATAACTATTCAATAATTAAATTAACAGAAATACTTTAATTTTATACCTCAAAAACCTTTCCATAAAAGGATCAAGGTATGCAATATAGTTATTTCATTCTATTAGGGTTTATGTGATAGAACACCGGTTTTTCCTACAGGCTATGTTACTTTATTTCTATTATTAATTTTCTTCTATAAATATTTATATATATATATATATATATATATATATATATATATATATAAATTAATGTTTTTATGTATGTATGTATGTTTGTATGCGCCTAATGCATTAATAAACCACTGATCCGATCTTCATGAAACTTTGGGAAATTGTTGAGTACATCCTGGGAAGGTAATCTTCCCAACAAATAATTGTTAGTGCCAAAATAGCATAAAATAATAATGTCCAACTTATCTTATCTTACGACGTTCCATTTAATTCTTTTCCAACTTTGTTTGATAGTCAACACTCAATTATCTATAATTATTTTCAAATACTCCTTAAACAATATACAAAAAATATTGTACATCCGAACGCACTTCAATAAATAACATTAAATCAAGAACTTTTATTTTCACACTTTATCGATAGACTACTATGAGTTCAGCTATTATTATATTATTAAAATACTGATTTAAGTTTAGCTAATGTTAGCACGGCATTCATTGACGTTTAGGCGATACGAAGTTCGGCGGGTCAGCTAGTTATTTATTAGAAATAACTAAAATATAATTTGTCTTAGTTTATGTAATTAGGAATTGACTAAAACCTGTTTGTTCATATTAGGTAGTTGTTTACTTTCAATTTACTCAAGTATATCGTATTTAATTTCAAATAAATCTTTTAAAAAAAAATATATAATTATTTTTAACATATAAAACATAAAAAACAATGTTTTTGCACAAAAAAACACTGTATAATCGTTATAGAATGAAGTTTTATGTTTAGTTTGTCTAACAGCAAAGGAATTGGAAATGCAAGGGTGAGTATTCCCTTGAGGGATTTAGCTGCTACCATTGTAACTTGTTCTGTTGATAAAATTTATACTTTTTACTGTAGGACAAGAATGAATCATCCAAGTTGCTAAAGTTTCTGTATTCTGTTTAAGGTAGCATGTAATTTACTTGTGGTGATAGAAAAGGATAAATATGTGAAATTAGTGGACTTTTCACAACGTAGTATAACGGTTTGAGGCAGATACATTTGGAGTTTTAAAAAGTTTAACAATTATATAAACGTAAAGATTGAGACACAATAATTTTAATTAATGACTTTTTGGAGAACTTTCTGAAAGTTTTACAGAGAATGTGATCAACTTTAATTTAAAAAGAGTTTGTATTTCAAAATGTGCTTAGCCCACGATGTTTTGCCTCTTTATTTGAAAAGATATGATATAAACGAAAATGGCAATGAGACCTGCACTTCTAATGTCGAAGGATATCTGAATCGCTCCAGCCTCAAAGAGCAAAACGGAAAAATTGTGAGGGAGGAAGCGAAGGGTAAAGGAGAGTGCCTCCCTTTTAAAGAGTGACCTTTTGGAATCCTTCCTGATTGTTTTACAGAGTATGCTATAATCTTTAATGTAAACAAGAATTTAGATTTCAAAATGGGTTTAACCCATGGTGAACTTACAAATTCTAATAATATAATTACAGATGATAATTATCATACGTTATAATAATTCTTACAAATTATATGATATAAAAATATTACAATGAGACCGCAGGTACTTCTGATGACAAGGACCATCCGAAATTTAACAACAGCAAAGAGATTTACCAGCTGAAGGAGGGAGAATGCTATAAGGGCAAGGGAGTGTCCAGATAAGGACAAGGAAAAGTAATTAAGAGGAGAGGAGGGGAAGAATAAGCATGAATAGAACACGTTTATTCTATTAGAGGAAGATTGCAAATATTCACCTTTTATACCAACAATCATACTTCAGTGAAAAAAGATGGAATCTCATTTTCCAATCAGACGACGTGTAAAAGCACAAAAATTATCAAAGTTTTTACTTAACCTCTTTCTTTATGTGATTTTGATAAGACATTCTCAGTATTTACAAAATGCTTTGTATTACTAATGAGACACTGTATATTTCTGTTGCAATCGGATCAGGGAGGGATTACTATAAATGGGTTTTTCGTATTTTAAAGCAATATCTATAATCTTTGTAATATTATTTATATTTTTAATATTATATTCATTGCGAAATATATAATTTTAATTTATCACCCTTCAAATGATGTATACATATATATATATATATATATATATATATATATATATATATATAAATGTATATATATAATAAATTAAAAATATTTCAAAAACAAGAATACTTTATAATGAATATATTTATTCAAAGCTTTCCGCCGACAAAATAGTACCAGCATCTTCAGGAAAATAATTATCTAATAAAATTTTATTAGATTATATTAGATATTATTATATAATTATTTACCTGAAGATGCTGGTACTATTTTATCGACGAAAAGCTTTGAATAAATATATTCCTTAAAAAGTTTTCTTGTTTTTGAAATATGTTTAATTTATTAACTTTACTACAAGAAAACATATCACCATATTTAATATATATATATATATATATATATATATATATATATATGTGTGTGTGTGTGTGTGTGTGTGTGTGTGTGTGTGTGTTTTGCAACGGTACAAATGGCTGCTGAAAGAAGACGGCAAAAGTATAAAATATGGAACCAAACCAAAGTGTCTCATATTAAAATTAGTTTAAATCGATGAGTTGAAAAAATAGCAAGTATAATAAAAAAGGAATGTCAACAGATTTACTTAGTACTAAATTAGACAAACTGTGTTAAAATATATAAACATATTTCAGACAAACATAACCCTAAATTGGTCAAAGCCTAATCGACTGGTGTAAATTGAACTGTAAAAGTTTATATTATGGAACTCGGCCAAAGCATCTAACATTAAATAGCTTTGAACTAAGTAAAATACAGAAAAGTAAATAATAGACTAAAAATGAGAGGACATAATAATTTAGACACTCATAGAATTAAATGTAATTCGGAAGATGTACTAAGAAAAATTATATTCTAAAAGTTGTTAGCTTAGATTACCGGTGTCATTAGAACGGTAAGTGTTTAGTCAGGAAAATAATTATCTAATAAAATTTTATTAGATTATATTAGATATTATTATATAATTATTTACCTGAAGATGTTGGTACTATTTTATCGGCGAAAAGCTTTGAATAAATATATTCCTTAAAAAGTTTTCTTGTTTTTGAAATATGTTTAATTTATTAACTTTACTACAAGAAAACATATCACCATATTTAATATATATATATATATATATATATATATATATATATATATATATATATATGTGTGTGTGTGTGTGTGTGTGTGTGTGTGTGTTTTGCAACGGTACAAATGGCTGCTGAAAGAAGACGGCAAAAGTATAAAATATGGAACCAAACCAAAGTGTCTCATATTAAAATTAGTTTAAATCGATGAGTTGAAAAAATAGCAAGTATAATAAAAAAGGAATGTCAACAGATTTACTTAGTACTAAATTAGACAAACTGTGTTAAAATATATAAACATATTTCAGACAAACATAACCCTAAATTGGTCAAAGCCTAATCGACTGGTGTAAATTGAACTGTAAAAGTTTATATTATGGAACTCGGCCAAAGCATCTAACATTAAATAGCTTTGAACTAAGTAAAATACAGAAAAGTAAATAATAGACTAAAAATGAGAAGACATAATAATTTAGACATTCATAGAATTAAATGTAATTCGGAAGATGTATTAAGAAAAATTATATTCTAAAAGTTGTTAGCTTAGATTACCGGTGTCATTAGAACGGTAAGTGTTTAGTTTAGGCAACCAGGGCAAATGCCTAATAATACATAAATGTTAACTAAATAAAATAAAGAATAGTCATTATAAGGAAGAGAAATGTAAGTAGAGTATCTTAGGCCTGGCTAGGATAAATTATAATTCTTAAAATGTACTACAAATAATGTATTTTGACTTAGTTCTTTATATATATATATATATATATATATATATATATATATATATATATATATATATATATATATATATATATGTGTGTGTGTGTGTGTGTGTGTGTTTGTGTGTGTTTGTGTGTGTGTGTTATTAATAATTTAGGCATTATAAAGAGATATTATCTACACTAAAACCTGAATCAAGGTAGGTAGGTTAGCTATAGTTTCAGGTTATATAAAAAAGATGGAACACCCTGTAAAAGTAAACAAACATGTTAGTAACAAATACAAATGGTAAATAAAATACTTATGCTTTCCAATTAGCTTTGTTTTTCATTTAAGATAAATTAAATATACTGGGTATACAATTATAGTATTTAAGTCAAAAGTGTCTCTTGTAGATTCCATTACCCCGAATGGAGGTTAAAAGACTTATTGGAGGCTAATTGGTTTTTGTAACCAATTCAGGAGTCGGTTTCCCTGAGAGGGTTATTCCTTGAGTTACAGGTTTCGAACCAGGGTTTCGAGTCAAAGGGATAAGCCTTTACTTTCTGTCTGACAAAGAGAGGTCATCGAGGTGAGGTAAGTGGAGGAAAGTAGATGAATTACCCGGAGGAGTGGAAGAAAACGGCAACGATGGGCAGAGCTAGGTAAATCCCGTGAGAGTGTGAGAGATTGATAAAAACACAAGAATTATTACAGTTGTCTTTCGACTGTTATTTTACAATTTAAAATCATACAAAATAATTTTACTATGATAAATTCGTAAGCATATGTTTGGTTGTAACATGGGATAAATTAAGAGGTTTTAAGAACGTAAGAAAACCAGAAATTAAATAGATACGGAATGCAAACAATGCCATGCCTTAATTACAAATGCATTTAAGTCAAGTCAAATTCGTACCTGCAGTCCCCATAAAGTCCCTTCGTTGCTATGACAACACATTGCTAACTAAGCAAGCGGCCGAATACGGAGAATGCAGGTTAGGTGTCCCCTATACCACGTTAACCTTATCCTGGACCTCTCGAAACTCAGGATGATACTGATATAGGAACCTGTGCGTTATAAAAGTTTGCCGAGAATCAGACTATTCCAGTGGATATTTTGTAATAAGCATGCTAAGGGTTAGTAACAATAATGACTTGTTTTTAAACAGATAAATTGTTTAAAAGAGACATGGCTATGGTCGGTCTTTATTTTATTCGATGTTGTTTTGTTGGTTACATTGTTTTCTTTTTGTTTATTGTAACAATTGCGTTGTTAGTATTAAAAGTTGTTTTTATGTTTGTGTTTTCTAATAAATTTTTGATGTGTTTATTTTGAGGTTCAACGTAGGTTATAATAAAACATATATATATAATACGTTTTCTTGTTTAATAATTTAAAACAATATAGGTTATTCAAATACAAGAATATTTATTAATTTATATCCAAAGCTTTTCTTTGGTAAACAGTACCAACATCATCAGGAATAAAAATTACAATAATGTCAGTTATTATAGTGAGCTTACATTATTGTAATTTTCATTCCTGATGATGTTGGTACTGTTTACCAACGAAAAGCTTTGGATATAAATTAATACAAATTCTTGTATTTGAAAAACCTGAGTTGTTTTAAAGTTACATATAATTAGTGTTTAACTAACTCTAATTTTGCCGGTAGGCATACAAACTCGTATATGTATTATTAAATTGAAACTTCTAATAAACTGTCCTTAATTTACTTAAGGCGTGTCTAAGTTACTGTACCTGGTTTAATAAATTTTATATTTGAATAAATTAATACCGTTCAAAGAATTAATAAAAGTTTAAAAGGTTACTAATATTTTTTTTACAATAAAGAGTTCCCATTAAATTTTAGATAAATTATTACTTATTACTTGCGTTGTTTCACTTCAACATTCACAAATTCACCTATTCACAGATCTCTTCGATTTCATTTTCTCTTTTTACTCGAAATGTTTCTATGCCGTAACCGACTTTATTAAATCACTTCCTTAATGATTCCAGTTACTATTCAATCATTTCCCTTATTTGAACTCTAGTACTACCTTTCTATCTTCCTCACTTAATTACTCATTATAAAAATATTTTCCATATTTAATCTCACATATTACCCTTTTATCTCCCTCATTAACCATCACTTTCTATTTAAATATCTCTCTTGTTAATCTCACTTGATACTTTACATTGCTACTTTACTTTTTTTGAGTTTAATATTTCTTACTAACCTTGTCGTATTTCTCCCTCGAGTCCTGCATTTGGACCCCTACGAGTCCTAAAACGTGACCGTTTTGAGCCTTTAAAATTGACTGATTTTCGTTTTTCCAATTGGATTATTTACTTACGGGTTTCATCCCTTTTTCAAATTCAATTGAATCCCTTTTGGCGCCTAAAATGTTTCCAGCATGCCAAGACGTCATTCTTTACAGCATTCCCTTGGCTTGAGTGAGAAATTCTCGAACTTTCCCAACGTGCAGGTGTTTCACTGGAAGTGCCTTTTCTGCAATTTTAGAGATTCTTCGCCATAAATTTACATGGTCCTTTGATGTCAAAGTAAAGAGTCTCTCCAGTGATCGAGTCACGTCTAGCTTTACCTATAATAAAACCTTTCGACGTATATTATAATTTATGGCTTACAGGTGCGTGCAGTACCAGTTTTTGGCCGAAGGGTTTACAATAGACTAGCCTTTGTTAGGTAGTGATAGTGGGCCACGATCTCACAAATTTAAATATTTTACAAACAGTTTTCCTAACTTAATGATCTTCGTTTTAATATATATATATATATATATATATATATATATATATATATATATATATATATATATATATATATATATATGTGCGTGTGTGTGTGTATGTAGGTAATTTATTCTTCCTTTTTATTTGTTAGTTTAGTCTTTATTTTTAATTGTTTTTCTTCTGCGTTTGCTCATTCATTTTTGCAATATCATGTGTGTGACCTATTCTCTGTTTGTCTTGCAACTTCTACGTGACCCATTTGATCTATAGCCTCCAACAACAGAAGCATAAAATTAGTTCACTTTAGGTTGACCGAAACGTCACCGAATAGAAATATTGTAAAGGAATTGTAGGCTTGAACATTTTGTTAGAAGTCTAAAGTATTACTAAACAGTTTCCTCTTCACAATGGCCTGTTTGCTGCAGTACCACAATGTTGTTGTGTAACACAATTCCAGTATTAATTTTATTAAACTGTTTTAAACATCAAATACAAAAAAAACTACGTTTACCTAGCTTTTACTTTATTCTTATAAATGGGTTCAGATGAAAGCTATTGTTTGTTTTAGGGGAAATACATTGTTTTCTTTTTATACCACTGATAAAAAATGGCGGTAAACGTCAAAAGCAGCCGACTGAAAATTAATAGCAGCCTTGTGCTTTAAGCAGTTTTTCCCACTCAAATCTATTTTCATTTTATACATTTTCACATTCTCAAAGTGCTTGACTATATTATTTTTCTATCGGAATTTTAAATGCTTCTCCTTTCCCACTCATAGATAGTTGCCTAATCTCGAGCGAGAGCTAAACCTAATTTCCTGAGATGACAGTGTTTGGTTAAAATATGAATTCAATCTTCCTTAGCTGATGTTTTTGTTCATTTTTTGTCATGTCTCTTGTCTTCTTCACAACAATTCCAGCTGGCAGAACAATGTTGGGTAAGAAAAACCCGAGTGACGTAAATACGACAGAATCAGCTCTTTTTAAAATTGTTTTATAACACTAAATTTTCTCTATTCGATACCAATTACGTCAAATTTAGTCAGTTAATTTTATTAAATTCAAATAAATATTCAAGCTTAAACAATGACTTCACTCTATATAAAAATTAAATAAATTGTATGCTTAATAAGATTAATTTGGTGATCAGAATATTTCAAATGATAAATATTAAACTTACAAAGGATTTTTGGCCATGAGCCATTTATTTTCAAAGAAATAAGAATGTTTTGAATATTATAAATTTAAAAATTATGTGTCATAAATACGAATTTACCAATTTAATAGAGAAGATAAATTTTTATTATGTCTAATTTGGGAAATAATTTTATTTTTATGTAAATGTAATTGATATATATATAGAAATTATAAGATTTTAAATATGAAAGACAACAAGTTATTTAGTGAATTGTTTTTGTCAATATAATTGAGTTTTATTTGGAAAGATAAATTTTCTTTTCTATTTAAATAAATAAAAATTAAATATGTCATAAAAATCAACAGTATTTCCCTTTCATCCTGCGTTGAATAATCAATAAAAACTGTTTAGCTTTTTCCAACTAATATGAAAATGATTATTAAATCAGTAAACAAATTTAATTAAATTCCATTAATTGATAACAGTTAAAACCTAATGTTTTTAAAGAGTTTCTCTCAACTAACTTCATTGAGCTAGCCTAAAGATTAGTTGGTTTTTTGTATAAAAGTCCAGAGATTTATCTACTGGCAGATTGTGTTTAAAAGGACACTGGAGCCTTTTAAAATAGGTAATTTAAACACGATCATATTTTGCACGTCCCCTTGCCGTCTCTGCAGATCATCATTAGGTGGTAAGACTCTGTGAATATTTTGTGTATTATTTTAAATGTGTTTCTTTCCAGCTGACTATTGAAATGACATGTGTGACTATATCTACACCATACATAATTGATAAACCAATTTTGAAGAGTTTATACTTATTTTAAATAGTAGTCAGCGGGAATAGGCTTGTTTTGGGCCTGGCCCCACGAGCGGGAAATATACACGTAACTCAGGGAGTTTAGCACGGTTTAACAAGCGGGGTGATTTGCAGATGTTTGGTTTGTTTATAAATGAGTTTTTTAAACAACAAAATTTTGGTTTTCTGCGTGCTGTGAATTGAATAACAAAGGGAGGGACGTTGCAACACACACACACACTGCAACGGTCTGATATACCGTGGCAAATAGGAAATAAATAATTTCCTGTTTTTAAGTAATAAAGTTGATTTTTAAATTAATCAAGTTTGGAGTTATACAAATAATAAACAGTGAAAAATTAAATAAAACCTTAAATGTGAGGCGAAAATTTTCTAAGTGCTTAAAAAGGCTATCTTAAGAACCAAACCACGTAGAACTTTCATCGACATTTTAAAAGAACCAGAATAAGCCAGAATAAACAATAGAGAAAACAAAATTTGCAAAACTTAAAAAACAAAAAAGTTACAGCAGTTTTAATAAAATAGACATTTTTCAGTGTTCCAAAAATGATAATCAAACTCTGCAAGCTAAAACAGATTCGTTGCCCGACTTGCCTGTACAAGGAATAAATCCAAAGATAGCAAGTATTGCAGGCGGGGTGAGGTAGGTTAAATTCACCGCTATATATACTAGGTCTCTAGGACTTTAGAGACAGTCTGAAATAAATTTTAATACGAGGTGCCGCGGAACGCTATGCTGGACCGCGAGTAGGACCGTCAACAGGCCAGATGGACCAAATCTCAACGCTTTCGACGTCCAGGACTACCAAGGGATGAAGGCTCCAGACTCAGCCTCCAGGACGCGGGAATGGAGAAAAACCACCACCGACGAACCAGGGATGGCGAATTCCGATGTCCAAGGACCAGGGAATCCAGACGAGGGACTCCAGGACCGGCAGGAACATCTTTGGCAAGTCATTTTCTCTATTCGATACCAATTACGTCAAATTTAGTTAGTTAATTTTAATAAACACAAACAAATATTCAAGCTTAAACAATGACTTCACTCTTTATAAAATTTTAATAAATTGTATGCTAAATAAAATGAATTTATGTGATCAGAATATTTCAAATGATAAATATTAAACTTACAAAAGGTTTTTGGCCATAAGCCATTTATTTTAAAGGAAATAAGAATTTTTCGTATATTATAAATTTAAAAATTAAGTGTCATAAATACGAATTTACCAATTCAATATAGAAGATAAATTTTTATTATGTGTAATTTGGGAAATGATTTTATGTTTATGTAAATGTAATTGATATATATATAGAAATTATAAGATTTTAAATATGAAAGACAACAAGTTATTTAGTGAATTGTTTTTGTCAATATAATTGAGTTTTATTTGGAAAGATAAATTTTCTTTTCTATTTAAATAAATAAAAATTAAATATGTCATAAAAATCAACAGTATTTCCCTTTCATCCTGCGTTGAATAATCAATAAAAACTGTTTAGCTTTTTCCAACTAATATGAAAATGATTATTAAATCAGTAAACAAATTTAATTAAATTCCATTAATTGATAACAGTTAAAACCTAATGTTTTTAAAGAGTTTCTCTCAACTAACTTCATTGAGCTAGCCTAAAGATTAGTTGGTTTTTTGTATAAAAGTCCAGAGATTTATCTACTGGCAGATTGTGTTTAAAAGGACACTGGAGCCTTTTAAAATAGGTAATTTAAACACGATCATATTTTGCACGTCCCCTTGCCGTCTCTGCAGATCATCATTAGGTGGTAAGACTCTGTGAATATTTTGTGTATTATTTTAAATGTGTTTCTTTCCAGCTGACTATTGAAATGACATGTGTGACTATATCTACACCATACATAATTGATAAACCAATTTTGAAGAGTTTATACTTATTTTAAATAGTAGTCAGCGGGAATAGGCTTGTTTTGGGCCTGGCCCCACGAGCGGGAAATATACACGTAACTCAGGGAGTTTAGCACGGTTTAACAAGCGGGGTGATTTGCAGATGTTTGGTTTGTTTATAAATGAGTTTTTTAAACAACAAAATTTTGGTTTTCTGCGTGCTGTGAATTGAATAACAAAGGGAGGGACGTTGCAACACACACACACACTGCAACGGTCTGATATACCGTGGCAAATAGGAAATAAATAATTTCCTGTTTTTAAGTAATAAAGTTGATTTTTAAATTAATCAAGTTTGGAGTTATACAAATAATAAACAGTGAAAAATTAAATAAAACCTTAAATGTGAGGCGAAAATTTTCTAAGTGCTTAAAAAGGCTATCTTAAGAACCAAACCACGTAGAACTTTCATCGACATTTTAAAAGAACCAGAATAAGCCAGAATAAACAATAGAGAAAACAAAATTTGCAAAACTTAAAAAACAAAAAAGTTACAGCAGTTTTAATAAAATAGACATTTTTCAGTGTTCCAAAAATGATAATCAAACTCTGCAAGCTAAAACAGATTCGTTGCCCGACTTGCCTGTACAAGGAATAAATCCAAAGATAGCAAGTATTGCAGGCGGGGTGAGGTAGGTTAAATTCACCGCTATATATACTAGGTCTCTAGGACTTTAGAGACAGTCTGAAATAAATTTTAATACGAGGTGCCGCGGAACGCTATGCTGGACCGCGAGTAGGACCGTCAACAGGCCAGATGGACCAAATCTCAACGCTTTCGACGTCCAGGACTACCAAGGGATGAAGGCTCCAGACTCAGCCTCCAGGACGCGGGAATGGAGAAAAACCACCACCGACGAACCAGGGATGGCGAATTCCGATGTCCAAGGACCAGGGAATCCAGACGAGGGACTCCAGGACCGGCAGGAACATCTTTGGCAAGTCATTTTCTCTATTCGATACCAATTACGTCAAATTTAGTTAGTTAATTTTAATAAACACAAACAAATATTCAAGCTTAAACAATGACTTCACTCTTTATAAAATTTTAATAAATTGTATGCTAAATAAAATGAATTTATGTGATCAGAATATTTCAAATGATAAATATTAAACTTACAAAAGGTTTTTGGCCATAAGCCATTTATTTTAAAGGAAATAAGAATTTTTCGTATATTATAAATTTAAAAATTAAGTGTCATAAATACGAATTTACCAATTCAATATAGAAGATAAATTTTTATTATGTGTAATTTGGGAAATGATTTTATGTTTATGTAAATGTAATTGATATATATATAGAAATTATAAGATTTTAAATATGAAAGACAACAAGTTATTTAGTGAATTGTTTTTGTCAATATAATTGAGTTTTATTTGGAAAGATAAATTTTCTTTTCTATTTAAATAAATAAAAATTAAATATGTCATAAAAATCAACAGTATTTCCCTTTCATCCTGTGTTGAATAATCAATAAAAACTGTTTAGCTTTTTCCAACTAATATGAAAATGATTATTAAATCAGTAAACAAATTTAATTAAATTCCATTAATTGATAACAGTTAAAACCTAATGTTTTTAAAGAGTTTCTCTCAACTAACTTCATTGAGCTAGCCTAAAGATTAGTTGGTTTTTTGTATAAAAGTCCAGAGATTTATCTACTGGCAGATTGTGTTTAAAAGGACACTGGAGCCTTTTAAAATAGGTAATTTAAACACGATCATATTTTGCACGTCCCCTTGCCGTCTCTGCAGATCATCATTAGGTGGTAAGACTCTGTGAATATTTTGTGTATTATTTTAAATGTGTTTCTTTCCAGCTGACTATTGAAATGACATGTGTGACTATATCTAGACCCTACATAATTGATAAACCAATTTTGGGGAGATTATACTTATTTTAAATAGTAGTCAGCGGGAATAGGCTTGTTTTTGGCATGGCCCCACGAGCGGGAAATATACACGTAACTCAGGGAGTTTAGCACGGTTTAACAAGCGGGGTGATTGGCAGATGTTTGGTTTGTTTATAAATGAGTTTTTTAAACAACAAAAGTTTGGTTTTCTGCGTGCTGTGAATTGAATGACAAAGGGAGGTACGTTGCAACACACACACACATACACACAAATAAACAATTATACATATATATATATATATATATATATATATATATATATATATATATATATATATATATATATATATATATATATATATTTATAAACGTCCATGATCAGCAGAATTATACACACTTGACTTTAATAAAATAAACATTACCATTTTAAAATTATTGGATGTAAATATTTCCCAGTTATTCCAATGACTTCCCATTTCTTTCCTTTGTTTATATTTTTTTTTACTTCATCAGTATGAAGCAAATTATTCTTTTTTAATTTATAAACAAAATCACATTTATATTTTATGACTCAGCCTACTTAAATATTGTTTTACATGTCAATTTTTTTCCTTTAGTTCTTCATAAAGAAAAATATCAAACTCTCTTTTAAAATATTTATATATTTATAAATCAGACACAGTGTTGTGTAATAATTGAGATGGGGAAAATATGTAGAGTAAGATCAGGGTAGGGATATGATGCTCGCTTCTTAAGAGAAGAGGGTTGTGTTTCCCGTAAGCTTAGAACTGTATAAACATTTCCTTTGGAATCGGAAGAATGGCGATCCTATTCCTATATCTGGAATGGTTTCCTGTTTGGCCTAACAGAGAGAGGTTCTACCTTTTACCTATGAAGTATTCCGTTCCTGTGGAGGCCACATAGAACTAAAATTAACTAGGGGAGTTAGCACTCCTAGACAACTCACGAGTGGTAGTTTCGGAGAAATCTGTAATAATTAGAAGGACAAATAGGAAAATGTTACTCACCGCGATTGATAGTTATGGCACATCCGATTGCACTTAGCATGTTGACCAATAGCCTGGTCAGCGTTTTTTGTGTAACATTCGCCTCAAACAGCAGAGTTTTAACATTCCTCATAATATTTTACAACAGTCGGCTTTATGAATAAAACTGAAAAGATAAATAAAAACTTTTAGACTCACATGTGATTGGAAAACCATTGCGTGATAGAATGAAGCGTCCTCGTAAAAGAATCTTTTCTCTGGAAACAACACTTTGCGAACTATTTATTGTCCTGCCGTTCCCTCCAGGATATCAAAGTTTACGATATATTAAGGACACAGTAACATATTGTTGAATATCTGTGTTGGCATTACAGATATGTTGCTGCTACAACAGTATGGATTGTAGTGAAATATCGTGTCTGGAAGTTGTTTCCAAGAATATAAAATCTTATTTTCCTCTATCTTTGCTAAAGTCTTTTTATGTCATAAGGAATAAAATACAATATTTTTACAGTCTAATGAAACAGATGGACCATTTATTATTTATAAATCAAGTTTCACAATAACTTTACTTATAATATTATAAGCGTTGAGAATGTCTGTCAACATAAACAAAATTAAAGAACTACGACTGTTTATAGAAACAAACAACCACGCCCATCCTCTTTTGTTAAAGTTTCTAAAAATTGTCACTTAAACCTTTCCTGTACTACCTTCCAATAATTGGCCTTAGTTTCTCCTTTATTGTTGGCATATACTTCTACGTCACTGAAACTATATTTTTACCATTTTTTGGAAAACCCGTTGACATTAGAAGGCAGTGAGGCGGGCACTTGCTTCGTCCTATGATAATGTAAAAGTTTAGTTTTAGTTTTTGTATTTCGTTTTCACTTGAACTTTTAACGTCTCCCTTGTCATGTTTATGTCTTCAGTTTAATAGTATTGTGCTGCTACAACAGTGTCATGTTTATTTAGTCCGGTTTAATTGAAATATAGATAAACGTTTTTCATTTATATTTAGCCGCAGTAGTTAGCCTATAGTAATGCAGCTACATTTATACCTAGTATAAGGATAAAAGATGGTAGCCAAGGTATAGTGATGTTGTTTTTGGACCATTTTAGTGTTATAAAACAATTTTAAAAAGAGCTGATTTTATCGTATTTACGTCACTCGGGTTTTTCTTACCCAACATTGTTCTGCCAGCTGGAATTGTTGTGAAGAAGACAAGAGACATGACAAAAAAGGAACAAAAATATCTTTTAAGGAAGATTGAATTCATATTTTAACCAAAAACTGTCATCTCAGGAAATTAGGTTTAGCTCTCGCTCGAGATTAGGCAACTATCTATGAGTGGGAAAGAAGAAGCATTTAAAATTCCGATAGAAAAATAATATACTCAAGCACTTTGAGAATGTGAAAATGTATAAAATGAAAATAGATTTGAGTGGTAAAAACTGCTTAAAGCACAAGCCTGCTATTAATTTTCAGTCGGCTGCTTTTGGCGTTTGCCGCCATTTTTTATCAGTGGTATAAAAAGAAAACAATGTATTTTCCCTAAAACAAATAATAGCTTTCATCTGAACCCATTTATAAGGATAAAGTAAAAGCTAGGTAAACGTAGTTATTTTTGTATTTGATGTTTAAAACAGTTTAATAAAATTAATACTGGAATTGTGTTACACTACAACATTGTGGTACTGCAGCAAACAGGCCATTGTGAACAGGAAACTGTTTAGTACTACTTTAGACTTCTAACAAAATGTTCAAGCCTACAATTCCTTTACAATATTTCTATTCGGTGACGTTTCGGTCAACCTAAAGTGATCTAATTGTATGCTTCTGTTGTTGGAGGCTATAGATCAAATGGGTCACGTAGAAGTTGCAAGACAAACAGAGAATAGGTCACACACATGATATTGCAAAAATGAATGAGCAAACGCAGAAGAAAAACAATTAAAAATAAAGACTAAACTAACAAATAAAAAGGAAGAATAAATTACCTACATACACACACACGCACACACACACACACACATATATATATATATATATATATATATATATATATATATATATATATATATAATAAAACGAAGATCATTAAGTTAGGAAAATTGTTTGTAAAATATTTAAATTTGTGAGATCGTAGCCCACTGTTACTACCTAACAAAGGATAGTCTATTGTAAACCCTTCGGCCAAAAACTGTTACTGCACGAACCTGTAAGCCATAAATTATAATATATGTCGAAAGGTTTTATTATAGGTAAACCAAGACGTGACTCGATCACTGGAGAGACTCTTTACTTTGACATCAAAGGACCATGCAAATTTATGGCGAAGAATCTCTAAAATTGCAGAAAAGGCACTTCCAGTGAAACACCTGCACGTTAGGAAAGTTCGAGAATTTCTCACTCAAGCCCAGGGGATGCTGTAAAGAATGACGTCCTGACATGCTGGAAACATTTTAGCCGCCAAAAGGTATTCAATTGAATTTGAAAAAGGGATGAAACCCGTAAGTAAATAATCCAATTGGAAAAACGAAATTCAGTCAATTTTCAAGGCTCAAAGCGGTCAAGTTTTAGGACTCGAAGGAGTCCAAATGCAGGACTCGAGGGAGAAATACGACAAGGTTAGTAAGAAATAATACCTCAAAAAATGTAAAGTAGTAATGTAAAGTATCAAGTGAGATTAATAAGAGAGATAATTAAATAGAAATTGATGTTAAATGAGGGAGATAAAAGGGTAATATGTGAGATTAAATATGGAAAATATTTTTATAATGAGTAATTAAGTGAGGGAGATAGAAAGGTAGTACGAGAGTTCAAATAAGGGAAATGATTAAATAGTAACTAAAATCATCAAGGAAGTGATTTAATAAAGTCGGTTACGGCATAGAAACATTTCGAGTAAAAAGAGAAAATGAAATCGAAGAGATCTGTGAATAGGTGAATTTGTGAATGTTGAAGTGAAACAACGCAAGTAATAAGTAAAAATTTATCTAAAATTTAAAGGGAACTCTTTAGTGTAAAAAAATATTAGTAACCTTTTAAACTTTTATTAATTCTTTGAACGGTATTAATTCATTCAAATATAAAATTTATTAAACCAGGTACAGTAACTTAGACACGCCTTAAGTAAATTAAGGAAAGTTTATTAGAAGTTTCAATTTAATAATACATATACGAGTTTGTATGCCTACCGGCAAAATTAGAGTTAGTTAAAAACTAATTATATATAACTTTAAATTAATTATATGTTGCTTCCTATAATATAATTTAGTTGGGCTTAGGAGTGTAAAAGGGAAATGCTGTGGAATTCCTACCTACTTCCATATCCCCTGTATTAACCTTCTTACAACATTTTGTAGCACGTAGACACCGCATTACCAGGGTTTAATAATGATGCGTGTACTTACCTATAAACGCATTCCTTTCCTATTCCTTTAAGCAACCCTAGTCGTATTATCTGATCATCTGAAGTACTCAATTTTATACCCGCCACCCTTCCTTTTGTACACACTGCAAGGTTAAATGAAATTCGTAATTAATTTGGTAACCAGTATTGCGTATACCGCGTATGGAGTTTTAATTGCATTAAAAAAAAGAAAGGCAGATGTGTTTCAGAACAGTAGTGTTTGGTGCTGCCCCCATGTCGCCACGCATGATAGACTCGATGAAACATTGTGGCCGGTTTGGAACCCTCCGAAGTTTGTTAACGCTAACGTAGAAAAATTCATTCATTAAAAGCACTGTGTAACGTAATTGTGGATATATTCGAGAGGAAACAAACGCAGTTTTGTTTTAAAGCAAGAAAGTGTAACCTTTTGTTTTAGATGTAATAAAAGTGTAGATTTACATACAATTTAAGTAGAGATGTTTATAAGATGGAATAGAAAAAATATTGTTACTTATTCAAATTTTATTATTTGATAGAAAACCTTTAATTGGTTAGTTCTCTGTTTGTAAATTTAAGGCATCCGGCCAAGGTATCAGTTAACTGGTACAAAGGGTAGAACATTGTCGTGAATGTAGAATTACGGTTGAGACTTTTAGAATTAGATATTCACAAGTAAGATTATTGTAGGGACATTGAAAAGTAGACATTCCTACCTTTAGGATTAGGGTAGGGGCATTCAAAAATATATATTCACAAGGAGGATTAAGGACTAGGTTAGAAACATTCAGAAATATATATTCACTAGGAGGGTTAGGATTTATATATAGACATTCAGAAGTAGACATCCACAGGGAGAATTTAGGATTAGGATGGTAAAATTCAGAAATAGATATCCACAAGTGGGAATATGATTAATATCTGGACATTCAGAAGTAGACATTGATAAAGGGAAATTAGGATGAGGTTAGAGAAATTAAGAAATAGATATTCACAAGGACGAATTCGGTATAATAAATAGACATTCAGAAGTAAACACTCAAAGGGAGAATTTAGGATTAAGTTAAAGAAAATCAGAAATAGATATTTACAGGAGGAGTTAGGATTAATTTAACAACATTCAGAAGTAGATATTCACATGGAGAATTTAAGATCAGGTTAGAGAAATATAGAAATAGATCTTCACATAGAGGATTTACGATTAATATATGGATGTTTAAAAGTTGACATTCACAGAGAGAATTTAAGATTAGGTTAGGGAAAATCAGAAACAGATTTTTACAAGGAGGAATTAGGAGTAATATATCGACATTCAGAAGTAGACATTCACAGGGAGAATTTAGGATTAGGTTAGAGAAATTCAGAAATAGATATTCACCAGTGAGAATTTATTTAATATCTGGACATTAAGAACCAGACATTTAGAAGAAGAATTTAGGATGAGGTTAGAGCAATTCAGAAATAGACATGCCCAATTAGGATTTAGGAATTTTATATGGATGTTCAAAAGTAGACATACACAAGAAGAATTTAGGATTAGGTTACAGAAAATCAGAAATATATATTTACAAGGAGGAATTAGGAAGAATATATGGACATTCAGAAGCAGATATTCACAGGGAAAATTTAGGATTAGGTTTTGAGAAATTCAGATATTGATACTCACAAGGAGGAATTAGGATTACATATGCACTTTCGAAAAATTAGAAATTCTCAGGGAGAATTTAGGATTAGGTTAGAGAATTTAAAAAATAAAAATTCACAAAGATTATTTAGAAATAACATATGGATATTTAGAAGTAGGCATTCACAGAGATAATTTAGGTAAATACATTCAGAAGTAGATAAATACAGGTAGGTTTAAAGTAGGGATTTCTAAATAGACATTCACAGTGAGTATTATGTAGGGATAATCTGGTGTAGATATTCGTCGATAGAATAAGGCAGGAACATTCAGATCTAGATATTCACAGGGAGGATTGGATAGAAACATTCCAAATTAGCCCTTCGAAAGAAGGTTTAGTATAACCCTTACTGAATTATATAAAGGAGACGTTGGTGTGCAGTATATAGACCCAAGTTATCCCCTATCTAGTTCATTAGTTCATAAGAAGCCTATATGGTTACAGCGGATATATTTAGTAAAGAGGGTATACGTTTTATTAAATTTGACTGATTGGCAAGAGAATTATAACATTTCCTTATATAGACGAACCTTTTTATTTCTATTATTTTCATTTTTTAGATATAAATGTACTTGTATTTTATTTAATTGAGGCTAATTTATCTAAGTATAATATTTATTCACAAGCGGGGCCTTAAATTTGAAAAAAATATTTTATTTTAAAAGGTCCTAGTAATGTAACACTTTTCGATCATACGCTTGTTCCCCATTGCTGTAAGGGTTTGTCAAATATAGAGCTCCACAGGGTTTTCGTATTTGTACGCTTTACAGATTTAGCGTACTCAGGTCTTCAAGCAGAAGTTCCTGAGAACAAATTAATTAGAAAACATTTCCCCCACAATTACACTCAGTGTTGTAACAATACTACAAAACAGAGAAAAAAACGTTAGTTCTCGTTTTAATTACACAAATACGAAAGGATGTATCTCTCAGATGTTTTTCTATCAAGCCACGTGTTCTCATTTTCAAAAATACACGAAAATAGCCAAATACAAAAGTTAAAAAACCTATGAAACTGTAGTACAATTAGTTGTATAACTCATCAGATTTGTGTATTCTCATTTTAATACACAAATACGTTAGGATTCGAAAAGCTGATTCTTTCAGATGTTTTTCTATCAAGCCACTTGTTCATTTTCAAAACTTTAAAAAAATAGACAAATAAAAAAACTATAAACCTATTTAAATATTGTATATAAAATAACAAACACCTCACTAATTGTAGTGCAATTAGCTGTCTACCTCATCAGATTTTTATATTTTTATCAAAAGAGAAATAATTTCTTATATCTCCAATACGCAAGCGTTAGGCGAGCACACTTAGGCGTGTTCTGATAATGACAGTGCTCAGCGTCAGAGGCCATATCATCATGACAGTTGTGGGTTACAGACAACTCCGATGACGGTGCTCAGCGTCAGAGGCAATATCACGATGGCAGTTGTGCCAGACAGACAACTCCGAACACCTTTTTTACACATGAGACTTGCTGTTCGCCCTCCGATCGATGCGCAAAGATTCGTCACGTAAAGCTAAACCCACGGAGGTCACGTCCATCTTACGTGAGACCCGTTGCAGTTTGATTACTTTTCATTACGTATTGAAGTTTACAGAGCTTTGATAATTGGATTTCAGCCCCCTCAGCAAAATTCCGGGTTGCAATTTATTTCTACAAATTTGTTAGCGCTTATGTTTTAACACTTAAGCGTGACTACCTCAACACAATTTCAAGAATAAAAACGCTAATAAATTTTATTTCATTTAAATAAGAAACGAATTTACGTTGATTGAAATTTTCGTAGCAATAACGATTTGAGAAAACACGTCCCTAAATATCTAAATTAGGGTCCGGTAGAAAATTATTAGCTCGATAATGTTATTTAGATTTTCTTCTTATCGATAAGCCTACGTTAATTCATTTACTCTCTGAATCTTTGGAGTTTATTAGCTTTTTAATATTTCTTCACCCTACATAACTTTAGTTCCTTCTATAAATCGTGTACAAACTCATTACCTCATACTTGTTCTAAATTTAAAGTTATCTACCAGGTTTCTCACGCTAATTTTCCTAACGCATCAAATAGAATACCGAACCCCTTTGTTAATTCTGGCTAAGCCATAGCTCAAGAGTCGGTTCGTTATACTCTCTAAGATATGTGGGAACAAAAGACATCATTATTGTGAAATATTGTCTTTTTTTCTGTGGCTTGTGTTTCTAGGCCATGAGACAACCTTCTTCTTATGCCAAATGGAATTAGTCTAATAATTAAATATTATTTGTATTCACTTTCTTACAGTTTTAAACGTGCAGTGGTTTTAAAACTGATATACCAAAAGCCGAAAAAAGAGTTGGAGGACTTCTGAAAAATACACCAGGAGCTAGAAAGGAAATGTGCAGGAGTTTTAAAAGTACACCAGGATCTACAAAGGAAACGTGTAGGAGTTTTAATTTACTACATCAAGAGCTACAAAGAAATTATGCAGGAATTTTTAAAGTACACAAAGAGCTACAAAGAAAATTTCCAGGTGCTTTTCAAGTGCTACACCAGGAGCTATAAAGGAAATGGCAGGAGTTCTAAAAGTCCTACACCAAGAGTCTTAAAGGAAATGGGCAGGAGTTCTAAATGTCTTACACCAGTAGCTATAAAGGGAATGTACAGAAGTTCTAAAAGAGCTACACCAGTAGATATAAAGAAAATGTGCAAAAGTTTCAAATCAGCGATTGCACGATCAGCGGAACCTAGTAGAAACAATTACAAGCTATAGTTGACATAAAAATCAGCAAAAACTCATTCTTTAGAAAAAAGGTTCCAAATAAAGCAATGTCTTTAGAAAAACTATACAATTTTAGAATCCGCAGGCAAATGTTCAGGAGTTGTATCTGTGGCTCCATAGTCAGTTACGAATAAATGCAAAATAAATTCATAGTTTTACACAGTTACTGAGATTGGTACTCTGAGAGGCGACCTCACCTAACCTTAATATATTTTCAACAGTCGCTTTTTTACTGTCTTTAAATACAGATTATTGCAGAATGAAGGTAAACATTTTGAAAAAATACGATAAATTTACTTATATTTTGAAACGTATTAGTATAAACTATATTATGATATACCGGAATATGTTTTTTTCATTCCAACATAGTCCAGTATGCTTCAGGTGTTCCTACATGACAAAGATTTGGTTAAGCGCATTAAAATAGTCACTGTAGTTGAGTGTTCTCTATAATATATAAGCAAATAAATACAAATGGGGTTGAATCAAAGATTAACAGTTCTATATACGCTAGGAGACGTTTGCGTCCAAGTACAATAAAGACAGGTGGGAGGCTCATATTTTGTAAAGAAAGTAACAAAATGTTCTAAGCAAAAACAATAAAAGCATTTTAAAATAAGGACTCTATATCATTTAGCACAATTCTTTTCTCAACCGTAACCGCTGTTTGTATCTGTGATATTCCTTCCTTCCACATGTATCATGTTGAGTAGCTCACTTGGTCACATTTCCTTATTCCCCTTTAGACGTGGCTTCAACATAGTAACGTACGTAGTTGAGAATGTAATATGCACCTAATAATTTTATTTAGTCAAATTAATCCACAAAATACACGCTAAAAGAGCAAATTTAATACAAATTAAATTAATTTTAACTATTACGCAACCTACTATACAACCCAATTTTCCTTTATTACACAACGGATATGCATCTCATCGCTTCCGCCACTTTCTTTACTTGTGATTGCATTAAATCATCGCAGTTGGACCCAGTCTTTCCCAAAGTGAACAGCTCAATCCAAAACTCAATAACATCGCTGTGTTTAAGTTGGGTTGTTTGATCTTGAATAATTATCTCTCACTATAGGTCCTCTCGAAAGCCGCTTTACTTTATTATGATTTCACTTTATGACTCTCACATCATAATACATAAATACGTCGCATTTTCCGCCAAGTCGGTTTAACGAATTTGTTTTGCTTAAGATAAAACTATAACTAAACAAATCACCAAAGTAAAAGTAAGTTTATCACTCATCTTACACACATCGGCTCCTAGGAAAACAAATTTAATTAGGTGAATTAATTTTTCTTCATAAAACATTGTAAACAGTCACGCACTCACACCCTTTCACAAGAGTATCATTTCCGAGTAGTAATCGCCTTTTTAAATCTAGACTTCCAACTAGGCGAAACCAGACATTTTTCCTTCCAGGGCTCGGTCTATATCTGCATACTGCTTAAATGTGTCCAATAATATGTAGCAAGTAACTTGTAATGATTCTTAAAGATTTGGATGTTTAAATTAAGCAATAAATTGTCATAAGTGCAAGAGCAATGCATAACTAAAGGATGTAGATACATGGCTAGAAGAAAATCGTGGCGAGTTTATAAATAAACATGATAAACTGGGGTTGTAAACCTGAGGAAGTTTAATCAAGCTACTCCATGCCAAGGGGTTCGTGTGTTTACGGCCCACGTGACACGAGACCAAATGGAATCTAAGTGTGATATGCATTAATAAAGTTTTAAAGTTATTATAAAGGAGCGAACAATTTGGTTCGATATAATTCCATATTTTTTATTAATTGGAATAACTTTCCGCGTCCTAAATGCCCCACTGAAAACCCAAGGGTATAGTCCGTTTCAGAAAGTAATTTACAACTATGAAAATTCATATAATATCATTCCCTGTACCTAAACAGGAGATTGTCGTGTCAATTTGTAAGAATACACTTCAGGGCTAGTGATTTGTTAAAGTTTTGTCGGAATTCAACAGCAATTTTAATTACATTTTTTTGTTGACTTTTGCGAGTAATATGTGAAACAAATAAAGCGAAAACATTCAATAAGTAATAATTTAGATATGTCGTAGAAGGGGTACTTATTTTCCGACATTTTCAAATTATGGCGAGTGAGCAGAAGGTTTCATACTTCTGATGACTTTCTACATCGTCCGGTATGTTTTTGGTTGCTAAATTGTGCTATATTATGCTAAATTTGGATAACTTATAAACCTGAACTTTATGTATCTTAAAATCTAAAGAGGTCATATGATAACTACATGTTGCTTTATTCGTGAATTTTTATTTTTAATACTTGAAATATCTCCCCGGCTTGATTGAGAAAATATTTCTTTAATATTTAGTACCAATAATTACTAGTACCAATATGTAAGTTAAAATTAGTTGATTGTTGATTAATTAATAATTTATTTATTATTTATAACTTATTTATTTATTATTATCATTTATTTAATATAGCGTAATATGAATAGTAATTCCTTTACAATGCTACTTTACGGAATAATTCAAGCTTACTTGAAGAATGCGAATGTAACAGAAGTTTAGCACGAGCAATCTGAGGAGATCTCTAAGAGTTGCCGTCTAGAGTTTTATCTTTTTCCCGTTCAGGATGCCAAGACACCCTGGGCTTTGCGTCTAAATAATGCATGTTTTTTGACGGTTATTCGTCGTGTAAAATATGAAGTCCGTTGCCAAAGTACTATCTGACAGTTTGCCAGGCTAATACGGTCGGAAGTCGTATCGTCGGCTTTATTTCGGTGGAAACGCTGTTAGTCCAGCAGAAATACAAAACTATGTTACGCCTATGTTTGTATTAACTTGAATACAGAAAAGTGACAAACATGGCGTTACTGGATTATTTAATCCAGAAGTTAGTAAACGTTCATTATTTATTTCAGTCTGGATTGAAAATTACTTGAAAAAGATTGTAGAGGAGCATCAACAACAATTTCACCCTTAAAACCTATAAAACATTCATTAATCACTGTCGAAGTTTTTATTATACTCAACTTCACTTATGTTACAAACATGTGTATATATATTAGAGTATATTTTTCTGCTTTTTTAACATTAGAATATTTTTCTATGTTTACGCGTTTCAGAATGAAATATTACTCTCTCTGTCTCTTTATCTCGCCGATAGAGAGACAGAGTATTATTTTAGTTTTTAAAATCTAGTTATTCCGAAACGCGTCAAGAATGAAAAATACTGCAATGTTAAAAATGGCATAAACATTTGCTCGATTATAATATATTACTTATTTTATCTCTAGAAATATCAATAAAAATAAATTTAAAATAAGAAACTCTTCTTGAAAAATGGAAATAATAGGATGTCATAAAGGTTTGTAAGAAAGTTATTTCTAGAGATTTGCGAAAAAATCCTCCTAATTAAAACCAAGTTGGGAAACTTGAAGTTTGAAAACTGACTTTTGCAAATAATTCTAAATCTTGTCCTTCAAAGTTCTCCTGGATTTGGAAGTTTCTCGCTGCAAAATATGTTTTTACTCATGACGAATTTAATCTCCAACAACATTGGAGGAGGGAATCTTTCACAACAGGTTAGCCTTATTGAAGAAACTTCTTAGTAATACATTTAATAAAACATTGAAGATTGGAAATACTGCAAAAAGGAGGACGACCTGCCCCAGCTCATTCTTGCGCAATATAGGGTAAAAAAGGGCAAAAAACCTCCAAAAGGCTATTAAGAATTAAACAAAGGACTATTTAGCCTCATAAAACATATAAACTAAAAACTCCTTCACAAATTTGTTGTTTTAGAAAAGGCAAATTAGTTGCCTTATGCAGGTGAAGAGAAATATTTACCGTGTTTGTGTTATTTATATAACTAATTTTGTTATAATATATGAAAATAGACTTTAATTTAAATTATCCAGTTCATGCCCTCCACAAGATTAACCTTGCGTCACTACACACGCGTCACTACACTCGCGTTACTCACTTACTTTGATATATTAATACAAAGTATCAATCTTAGAAAAAAAGAAATGGCATCCGATAAATATGGAAACAAAGCCTTTTTTAAATCTTTTTTTCCGATGAGGGACAACTTACTCCTTAATGCTGGTGCATAAGCTAGAAGGATAATATCTCAGTTATTTAATGAAAAGCATTTGAATGGTGCTCTTCACATACACTGTATGTACCAGGACCTTCAGGAAGCAGTTATTCGTCCTGGAACCACGAATAACATTATTTATGTCACTGTAACAGAACGTACCTTAGGGTTATGACGAGGTTCTTAGCAACGCTTATGATTCTCGTGTTCTTATCCTGTCTCTTCAAACTATTGCTAATCAGAAAAAGCAATTCATCACAGGAAGACTCTGAAATCCGGTAGCACTGGAAAAACCAGTTTAGTTTCACTTTGATATTGTATCTCGTATTTGCATTTAACTTCAGATTTCCTTTTTAATTTTAAACTGAAAATTATTTAATTACTTCACGTAAAAGTAGTATTTTTACGGTAATGATTGTGTTGGATAATTAATACTGCCAAAAACCAAATTTTGTCCCCATGCCTGATTCGTTCTACAGGATGCCAGAGAATCGATTGTTAAGACTTGTCTGCGAGAAACTAAATGTTTCATCCCTCCTCCATCCATTTCTCCGTGATGGAACCCTGTTGATTTGCATATTACAACCTTTCTACGGAAACTTTTAATTTACAAAATATAAATATTTCTCTTTTTACAAGCTCCGAAATTATTTTTTCTTACATTCAAGCCGATTCTACATTTTGCTTGGACAAAAATATAAAGTAAAATATTCTGAAATTTGTATTATGTACAATATGAATCCAGTTAAGCATGTTTCGATCGGTTCTGTTTAATCCCAATGAATTTTAAAACTACTATTGTCAATAACTAAGATATTATGTAAAAAACGAATAAGCATAATATCAAAAATGAGTAAGCAGTCTCTAAATTAATTGCGTTAAAAATATAGTTTACGTCACATTTTCTTCAACTTAATACCATACACAGTGTAACAGAATACATGAACACAATAAAGCAATGGATGTTTACTTACTCTATGTGCATTAGGGTTCTAAAAAAGGTTTCACTAAAGCTTTTCAAGGTCAAAGCTTCCGCCTAAAGAAATAAGTTATCCCACCCATTCATAATTAATGCATCGAATTTACTTTAATACTTTAAGTGCACCAATTATTCTCTGTCAGGTAATGCATCAACCTAACCCCCTCTCAAAGTCAGAACAAGTCTATGATTAATTACATTAGAATTTTTCTTTGACCTGATTTTAGGTTCTTGGTCTTTCGAAAAGCTATTTTCAAAATTAAAGCTATTAAATTTCAATTTAATTAGTTCTTTTTAGAAATTTACTCCATTACGGATTAAATGAGTGATCACTCGATGGACACATTTCCTGTAAAACTTTGTTTTAACAAATTACTCACTTCACCAGCTAATACTACATTTTCTAATTAACGTGCAAAAGCGAAACATTCCTGTTGATATATAGATAAAATTTGACATCTCATTCTTCACATGAAAGATTTAAAATACCTTTGTAAAATCTAAACTAGTTTTGAGTCTAGTCTGATACACGATCGTCACTGAAAAACCCCTCATCAGTTATCATTTCTCGTTAGATTGAGAGCCCTGTAAAGTTATTTATAATACATAAAATTAAATAAAATATATACTAATATTGTTATGACTTGGTGAAAAACCACTACCTACTAATATTTTCAGTAGACGCGTTTCACATAGATCCGTGCATTGTTCAATGCTGTGAACACACACACAAGACTCACGGCATTGCACAATGTACTGATCTAGTCTTAAACACGTCTGCTGAAAAATATCAACAGGTACTAATTTTTTTGCAAAATATACCAACAGTAGTAAAATGAACATCTCAATATGGACATCTCAGAAACTTCGTAAAAAACACAAAATAAATTTCTCAACTTCCTTCTAATCTTCTACCAAACGAAAAGAAATTGACAAAGCATGTCAAGCGATACGCTATTAGGTTTCTGATCTGTGGGCGGCAAACAGTTTTTTTTTTATTTCGTGAATCGAAATGCACAAAAATACACTCAGAGACTAAGTACATGCTTTTCCACTTGTATGTATTCCGCTTTACGTACCCAGGCAATATTTGATAAGTGGTGAACCATGTAAGTCTAAGTGCCATGTTTTACGTATTTAACATCCCTTATCCTACATACATGAGATAACTTACAATTTAAATACAAACATGGCAGATAGATGAAAAATATTAATAATAATAACACATACTATTTAAAACACCGCCTATAAACAATATAAATGAAACAGAGCATCAATAGTAAGATGAACATATAGCAGCAGAAAGTCCAAACTCCAACAAGGGAACCAGTAAAAGCAGGAGTTAACTACCACAAAAACTGAAACTGAGTAATTGTAAGTTAAACTCTGCAAACTTTTAATTTCGTTATTGTTTATTTTACTTTATAAATAGTGTTGTATAAATATATTTTCAGTACAAGCACAGTTCCGTCTCGTGAAGTGAATTAAAGCGCCCCCCAGTCGACAGCCACATTAAATCTTCGGAGACACTGTGTTACTCTATGTGTCGGTCCACCTATTCACTGCTGCAAACAAATGACTGCATATGTTTTCAATATAAACGAGTTCTCGACATTCACTCTTTAAAATGGGAAAAAGCAACTTAATTTAAATTTATTACATTAGAAACTTATATACTTTAATGCATGGCAATTGGAGGTGTGACGCATTCATTGAACATTTTATGTCACGGTTTATTTAGATGGGGAACGTAATTAGTTAATAATGAATTGCTCAGATTATTTGTCGTTCTGTTACGTTGTAAACCTTCTTCAGGGGTTAATGGCTTTCAAGCGCATACATTCCCCATGTACCTATACATGCGCACATGTGTAGACAATAACAATTTATTAAAAATGACAAGAAATATAATCACTAAAACAAACCAAATAAAAAAAAAATTCACATTGTTAGCGGAATGTAGAATGCTTAAAAAGAATACTTTAATGATTTCTTGCTTCTGAACAGAAAATGCTTATAAACAAAATTCTTTGAGTTTGCATCACCCAAAAACTGTCAGATTTTGTTATGCCTATACAGTAGTAAATATGTGTTTTGCACAAGTAATTTAATTTAAATTAATTTATACGATGTGATTTCATACCACAGCTGATTTTTCATTATAGGTCGTGTTGTAGAACAGCTGTTTTAACAAGTAATATATGTTAGTTTTCTTATTGCACATTATTGCATTGAAATGTTATTGTTCAATATTTCTTACAGGAATTACAAAAATATTTTATATTTCAATAAAACTTACTTGACCTAAATCAATGTAATAATGGCGAGATGTTTATATTTTGTAATTAAACTACAATAGGTGCATGGGAAACATATTAGGAACTTATTTACACAAATTCGTTCAATGAAACTTTAGTCAGTAATTTTCTTTACGTGTAGTAAAGACTTTCATTAACTATATATTATTTTTATTATTAACTATATTTACCTAAATCCTACAGTAGCTCCATTCGTAAAATGAAGTATTTACTTCTTTAGCCCAGTTCCACTGACTGACACATTCTTATTTGTTTTTAGTAAATTTCTTATTATTTCCATCGTTTATATCAAATAATTGCTTGATACTTTAAGTTTGGCAATATTTATCAACAATCAGCTTAGAGCAGTCCATTTTACGATTCCATAAATTGGTGTTTTTATATCACAGAAAGTGTGTTAGGTCCAGTTTCCTTTGGTTTCTGCGCGAAATAAATAAATCCACCACAATTTCACACACAAATCGCTCCTCTAGTCATTTGTCATAGAACGTCTGGAATGCCTTTCTTCCATGATAAGAGCCTTGAGGTCCGGGACGTTGACTATGTGAGGAATTTTTACTACTGAATATTTCCAGCGCTTAAAGAATATTTCGTTATCTCGCCATCATATTGAACAAAGTTAAATTGAAATTTGTGCACAACTCATTTTGTTGTAAATTTCTATCAGAAAAAGTCTCTTAATTGACTTTATTTTAGAAATGGTTTATAAATTTGCATCACAATGCACACAAGTTGATCAAATATTTAAAGAAGAACAATTACCAAATAAATTATTTTGGTTCTAAATTCAAACTTTGTGCTCAGAATTAGGTTTATATTGTTTAAGATGTTTTCAAAACGCTTACGGAATATTTAAGTGCTATGTTTTGTTCTCTTTTGTCTATATTAGGAGGGGACGATATTGCAAGTAGGATGAGACACGTTTAGTCAACCATAGTCCTGACGTCAGAAGTGCGATAGTAAAAGTGACTTCTAAAGTTTATTTAGAAAATAAATACCAAAGATACAAATCTAAATATCTACTTCAGAATAAATAATAAAGTTACATTTTAGCCATAGGAGTAAAACGGGTTGGTTCAGGGTGACTTTTTCACCTTTCTACTATTTACAAGTAGAAAGTTTATACTTTAGACTAGGAGTAAATCGGTGGTGGCTGAGGATGGCTTTTGTATTCCCCTTAATATTTGTCTATTAAAAGTTAATATTGTAGTCATAGGAGTAAATTAATAGTGGTTCAGGGTGGTTTTTACACCCCTCAATATTCAACAGTAGAAAAATTATATTATAGTCATTAAACTAAATATGAGAAGACTGAGAGTGGCTTTTGCAACCCCCTCATAACATGCACTAGTAAAAATTTATATTTTAGTTATAGAAGAAGTTGATGGTAGCTCAAGTTGGCTTTGGCACGCCCCACTTGAGGATTCATCGATAGGAATTTTATATATTAGTTGTAATTGGTCATTTCAATCAACAGAAAGTTGCCTCCATAAACAATGGGGAAAATAGTAAAACAATGGGGAAGAAGCATTCTATAGACACGTGTTATAGTAAGTTACCACCATTGGAACAATAAACTAAAAGAAACTTTACTGAAACAGAACGCACCTCAAGGAAATATTGAAGGTTTATTATTTAACTGTGATAATAATGATATGAACATAAGGGAGAGTAGACGATGAAAATAAAGGCTTAATCGTAGGAATTTTTAAAACAATATTTATATTTTTTTGTCTCTTACAGACATAATACTGTTAACATTCTGCCTAAATAAAAGCCTCTATAAGTATACAAAAAAAACAAATCGAACATTTAATCAAATACATTACTAATAATATTGACCCAACTTGTAGCTCACATACGTTATACGTCATCATGGTAATAAACAAAAATCCTGAATATACGTCTATGGCTTAACATTTGGCTGATAGATTGACACATGAAGGCATAAAACTAAAATAACACAAAATACTGACAACGAACATGAAAGCGCGGACTAGGATACATTTTCCTTGTAAAGTTCTTAGTTTGTTTCAAGTAACTACCCGGTTTGTTTAAGTGATTAGATTCAAATGAAATGAACAGTCTTTCACCAGTTGCACAATGCCGACGGGATTATGCCGGAGCGTGCTTTGTCTTCACACCTTGTTGACTTTAGCGCCCTATTGTTGCGCTTATAAAGGTATAATTAGTTAATAAAGTAAAGGCAAAACGTAAAAGTAAATAAATAGAAACCACTTGCCTGAGTTTAGGAGATTGCCATACATTTGTTTAAAACGTCTTTCGCCTTGTGTGCTTATACCGCTTTATTTGTTTATTCCTTAATATCAATAGGCTGTTTAAAATATGAACCTATGTTGACAAAACATTGGTAGATCAGGCAAGGCTAGAGACTGTGGATACCAGTGAAATGACCAATACTGTTCTGGGAGAAGGAGTGACGAATGGAAATTAGGAGAAAAAACAATTAGGTGTAACTTAAGAGTTTAATAGAAATCACGAGAAATTATTGCAATAACCTGGGAATAGAGACTGTAGGTCAGAATGTACAGAGACATATTATGAAAGAAAGCATAGAAAAGGGGTTATTTTGTACAAATGGTCTGTCAAGTGTTATCATCTATGTGTATATATTATATATTACTATAATATATATATATATATATATATATGTGTGTGTGTGTGTGTGTGTTCGTGTGTGTCTGTGTGTGTGTGTGTGTGTGTGTGTGTGTGGTTTTAAAATTTAATTTATTTTGCTTCCAGATCTTTATTTACTTCTGCTGCAGATTCATTGTTATTTTTAATATTAAAATACCTACACAGTGCAGTGTTTTCTCTGTATAAGTCTGATGTGTAAGTATACAATACCGGAGTATGACAAGCCTGATTGTTTCCAATCCATCACAGGCACAAACAATAAATGTAACTCCATCAACCAACTCTTTCGGAATGAAGCCAAAAAACAAAACTTTAAATCAAACAGAAAAAGATTTCAAGCAAAATACAAATACAATTTATTGCAAGTTGCTTAACGGGTAAATGGATGTACTAGTTCATTTTATTCGTGTAAATCTATGCCAAACAGCCAGTAGACAACTTTTCTTACCCTGTTGAAGACCAGGTAAACCACGTGATGCCAGATAACATCCTATTCCTTGACCCAGCATTTGTACTTTTTTCTATCAATGCTTCGTTTACTTTTATCTTGCAAGTGGATGCATAGTGAAGGACCCTCATAGTAGAGCTTCTAAGAATTCTCACTCCACACGGGATTACTTGGTCTCCTGCTGCCTCTAACAGACGGGGTTGCATATCCAGACCTTATTTGTATCAGTTTTCGTAATTATTTCCTTTCCTTGGCAGACCATACTGGTCATATTTACTGGTAGCATTAAATATACATAAATTAATATCATTCAAATAAGTCGAACTAGCAATACAATATATTTAAAAATTTATGTTTAAAGGGTTATTTTTTTGTTACCTTTGAAGAGATGTTAAAGAAGCCAAAGGACAAGTTACAAATCGTCCCCTATTTTTGCTACCGAGTCCTGAGGTAGCATCAGAGTAAGTAAAGATACATACTTCATGAAATTCTGGAGCCGGTTCGACGGGTCAGGCTTAATTGATATTTTTTTAAAAGGGTTATTTTCAATACAGTTACTGGAGACCAAATTTGAAGCATATGTTAACCGCAGTGTTTGCAATAGTTCTAGGTAAGTAACTGCAGGAAAAGTTAATCTTAAAGTATTCCATGGATTGAGACGTTGTAAAACCCTTTGATTTGTATGTCAGAGAACCTCCAAATAAAAAATGCTCCCTATGAAACAGGAAAGTAATCATTAAATTAGGAATGGTTAGCCATGAAGCAATGGTTGGCATGCGATTTGTAGACAACTATTGCAAAGTACCGAAGCTGATGGTGTGAAACCTTTTTAACTTGTGAATGACATACGTAGACCCGACATAACGTATCAGGTTACATCGAACTATATATAGAGAGAAATACAGGCTAAGCGCCAAGTGGGAACGTCCACCACGCTAATCCTAGATCCATACCAAGATAAGCTGTGAAACCGTTAGGTTCCGGTGGCTTTGCGATTGTAACGGGAAAACATTATTCTCTATGGCTCTTTTCCGATACAACTGTACTTCCGGAAATAACGTCATTGAAATGAAAGTCTGTCCGTATAAAGATAATACTTCCTTTACTAAGTTGCCAGCACTGCAGTTACTTGGGACATTGGTTACGTTCATTTAACCTGAAAGCATATCCCTGCTCTTAACGATATAAAAATACAGCATTTTTTTATCTTTTCGTGATTGTTTGTGAATAACAAGTAATATAATTCTTTTTGTAGTCTATTCAACGACTTACGTCAACTAATAAAATTGTTTTAGTTACATTTATTAATTAACATTATTTAATATAAATAAAGTAACATAAAATATGCGTTAAAAAGCTGGTCTAGCACATAAACTCTAAAGAAATCAGCTGTTTCATGAAAACATATGTTATAACTTATTTTAGGCCGAATGGGACGTAACTCTATTGCATACCTTGTCCCTATTGTGAAAAGTGCTTCTCCTATATAAAACTAAAATGTATTCATTAATAAATTTAATTATTGAATATATATATATATATATATATATATATATATATATATATGTATATATATATATTTATATATATATATATATATATATATATATATATATATATATATATATATGACAAATTGTATAATCATCAAGTGCCATCGACTACGAGTTTCCAAAAATGTACTTGAACTTGAGTCCATGAACAAAAATTATTTTATCAACGGTTAAAGTTTGTACAAGATATATATATATATATATATATATATATATATATATATATATATATATATATATATATATATATATATATATATATATAGGTGGAGTCTGAACTAATAAGAGGAATTGAAAACATATACTTTTATTTTAGATTAACGTCAGCATTCTACTGAATGGAACAGAGAAATCTAGAACCAAATTTATTAAAATTATTATATAAAAACTATTTAGAATACACAACTTTTAGCAATAAATAAAACTTATAAAATAGTCTACATACCATATTCGAATAATATATTAAATTAAAAAAAACTAAATCCTAAAACCTACACAAAAACACTGACTAATTACTAGTTTAATAAACACGCTAGTTTAACTGGCCTTGTTCGCCTTCATCAGGGACGAGCTTCTACAAACGGTACCACCACGTTATGATGCTTATTCCTATCACTAATGAAGACCGTTATGTAACAAATTAAATTTGACTAAAGAATCAGAAAATATAACTACTCAAATATTAAAATGTTTTAAATATACGGAATCGAAGCATGTATTTTGATGAAATGCAGGCCTTTCTGTACACGTGGCCTACAAATATTTTGACATAAGGTGCTCAACTACTCAAGGATGGTGTAATCATGATGTGATTAAAAAGGTGTAGAAGATATTAGAGAGTGATTAAAATGTAAACAATCAGGAAGGCTAGATAGTTTTATACGATAGGGTTTGATGTCTCAACTAGAAAGCACTCTTGAGTAAATAAGATTTTATATACTGAAAAATGTAAACTGTCACGGTTTAAGGTTTACTCACGCAAAAAGGGAGGTGAAATTTATACGATATATTCACAGAATATAAAACCTGAATAAGCCCAAAATATGTAGGACTTGGGCATTTACCCAATAAGTAGGGTCATTTACCTTACTATAAATAATTATTACATTTTTTGATCAAAACTAAAATAAAAAAAACAACATTACAAATAAAACTACAACGCTATTTACTCAATGCTATTTTATAAAACTTAATTGGCTATTCATCGATATTCGGACTTTATTGATGTTGGGAATACTCTGAAAGTAAAAAGTTCTTAAAGTAGTAAAAATAAAGTTTTCTATTGACAGGCTATATATTAATGTTTTCAGTACTTGGGCTGCAAACACAAAATGCCCATGGACAAAATAATGGACAAAAACAATGGACGAACACTATAGAAGATCGCCACATAGCGATCAAAATGTTCTGTCTCAGTAAGTTTTTAGAAATTTACAAATGAAGTTCGGATAGTCATAAAATAATGTTAAAGTGATTAATTATAATTCGCCCAACGTAATGAAGTACAATATTCAAGATTAAATAGATAACTACATATGAACTCCAAAACAATATACTTTTACTCATACTCGTTTGATAACTTATGTTATCGTCATCAGTGACAACACTATAAATTTATTACTGAAACTAAGCTGTGGTGTCACTGATGATGTAACATAAGTAATCAAAACCCTTATGACAATAAAGTATATTGTTTAGTGAGTTCGTGTGCAGTTATTTATTAGAAAATCATAATGGTAATTTACCTTTCTATTTGGGGAGCAAGATAAAAATACCTACTTAAACACTGGATTTGTTTTAACTGTGTTACAACTAGTGTTGTTGCAGCCTAATGCCAAACGCAGACCTTAGTATTCTATAGAATCTAAAAATATTCACAAGTGGAAATTCCTCACATAGTAAACGTTTCCTGTCTCGAAAATCTATCGTCCCTCCCTCGAAGAATGGCGACTCTGGAGTGCGGGATTTACTTTTCAATTCCTTCTATTAGGTCATACTATCCGTATATAGGCCTATGCCTATATCTTGTTCCAATTTTCAACCGTTAATAAATTACGTTTTATTTGTCCATTCAAGATGAAATGCATTTGTTTAAACTTTTAGTGGATGGTACTTGATGTCATTACACGTTTTTTTAAATACTAACATATCAATTAAATTTGTAAAGTAATATTTATGGTTTTATATTGGAGAAAAACTTTCACCAGAAAGGGCAAGTTATGTATAGTTAATTTGTCCCTTTTGGCCTAAATATCTACATCAATGGATGGTCAATAATATTTAGCTTACTATACAAAATAGTGTTCAGATTATTTCATAAAAAAAACATATTTTTGAAGTCCTTTCAACTTCAATTTCTATTATAACTCATACTTCCGCCTCACGTTTACGATATAAAGTAAAGATAAGGTAGAGTGAAGTAATTGTGAGGGGGAGTGAAGTAATGGTGAAGTAGAGCTGAAGTAGTGGTGAGGTAGAGCTGAAGTAGGGATGAGGTAGGGAGAAAGTATAGGAGAGGTAGAGATCAAAGTATATGTGAGGTAGAGTGTAGCAATCGTCAGGTGGAGTAAAGTAATGGTGAAACAGAGATGAGGTCATGGTGAGGTAGAGATGAAGTATGTGTGATGTAGATATGGAGTGTAGGTGAGGTAGAGTGGAGTAATGATTAAGTATAGGTGAGGTAGAGATGAAATAATGGTGAGGTAGAGAGAGAGAGAGAGAGAGAGAGAGAGAGAGAGAGAGAGAGAGAGAGAGGGAGAGAGAGAGAGAGAGAGAGAGGAAGAGAGAGAGAGAGAGAGAGAGAGTAAAGTTGTGGTAGGGTGAAGTAATTATGAAGTGGAGTAATTAATGGTGAGGTAGATATGAAGTAATGTTTAGGTAGAGTGATGAGTGGTGAGGGGGAGTGAAGTAATTGTGAGGTAGAGATGAAGTAATGGTGAGGTAGAGAGGAAGTATAGGTGAGGTAGAGAATAAGGTTTATGTGAGGTAAAGTGTAGCAATCGTCATGTGGAATAAAGTAATGGTGAGGCAGAGATGAGGTCATGGTGAGGTAGAGATGAAGTATGTGTGATGTAGATATGAAGAATAGGTGAGGTAGAGTATTTCTAGCCGCTGAAATATCAGTAACACGATGCAGGCTTTCTACTTGTTTATGGTACCTGCCACTAGCAGGGAAAAACAGTTCCTTGAGACAGAGCCTTGATTAGACCTTGGTCAATAAAACGATCTAACCGGACACAGAATAACTAAACTGAAACTTTACATATATTTTCATAAAACAGAATTCGCAGTACATATAGTTCTATTTTGTGAGGTAGAGTGAAGTACTGGTGAAGTAAAGATGAAGTAATGTTGAGATGGAGTGTAGTAATTGTGAAGCGGAAGTGAAGTAATTTTGAGGTAGATTGCAGTAATTGTAAAGTAGAGATGACGTAATGCCGTAGTTGAGTGAAGTAATGGTGAGGTAGAGATGAAGTATAGGTGAGTTAGAGATAAAGTGATGTTGAGGAAGACTTGAAGTGATGAGGTAGGGATGACGTAATAAATGTTGTATTCGCTTCCCAAGTGCTAGAACACCGCGGAGGATAGTTTACCTTGCTGATGGATCTAATAACAGCTAGAGTTCCAAGCCCCTGAAACAGCAGTCACATGTTCATGAGATCGAACTCGCAGTACATATAGTTCTATTTTATATTAAAATTATAAAATCTTCAATATTTTTGGTATTATTGGATACACAAACCTAACCTAAAACTTCCAACGTAACACATAACTTACATTAATTCTGTTTGTAAAGCATTATTTTTTGAATTATTTGTTCTATTGAACATATGAAACTTCGCCAAATTACGACTCCTGTTGTTTGTTTAGGCAAAGCATTATAATAATACTAACCACTTTTACAATGCCGAAGATTTACTCTGTAGAACGAGTTACCTTTGGGAGTTTTGTCCGTATGACGTCACATACATACAGTACATTACTTTCCATGGCGCCACAACATTAAACTTTCAATAAGGATTTGACAAGAAGATAAAACAGGAAAATGAGATAAGAACCTGGTCTGAAAAAAGCCCGGGTGTCATTTACATTACTTTTCTTATTAATTGATAGCTGTTAAGCACCAGGTACACTCCCAGTCCTTCATTCAGGCGAAATCACAACGCCAGATAACTGCCCTACTGTTCTCATTAAACAAAGTGTCAAAGCTTTGTAATTGAGCTAGGTCTATAACATGTATCATGTTAGCCTTTGCGTGGGAAAAGGTAAAGGACTGTGTTCTTGATAGTCAACTGATCCGTATATTCAGAATTTTGAAACGAAGAGACGAAAACAGATTGGTTAAAACTCATCAACCACGTCAAAAACCTACTTAGAAATTCACCTGGAAAGAACAAAAGTGTACCAGAAACTATTTAAGAGGCTCAAAATGCCTCGTTGGAACATATTGATAAGGAAGCATTTCCTGGTTAGTCAAGCTGCTGATATACCAAAGGTACACCGAGGTGATCAACGGAATCAATTCTACCTAAGCGTGAAGGTCTAGGAGTCCCTAAGGTGATGATTTTAGAAAGGTACATGTAAGAAAAATCATTTTAGAACATTTAATTTGGCCTCTATAGTAAAAGGAACAGTAACAATTAGAGAAGAAAATGTCGTTTCTGGATTAGTTTTGTGCTCCGGTAACTGACATTATAAGACTAAAACTACTTCAGTTTGCACGTGTTCCGATGCAGGCAAAGTTAAATAGGACAAGACAAACAGCGCAACCTACGTGACCTGTTCAGAGCTAACCTACAGTGACGTTCTGTTTGCACGTAAGAAAGGTTAGATTAACTTAGAACAAGACTTCGAGCCAATACTAGCTTCCTCTCGAGTAAGGTCAATAAAACGGTGACATTTAGAATTGCGGGAAACGTAGTGCTAGCTAAGCTCTGATATATTGGGAAATAAAGTTGTGGGATTGCTTAGTGAATGTCTCAATTGAGCCTTAAAAATATGCATATCAAATAAAACACAAGAAACCCATCCATGGCCATAGCATATTTGTAATTAGGTCCCTCTATGGCTCTTGTATGTTTGTGTTTAAACCCGTCCATGGCCATTGCATGTTTGTAATTAGGTCCCTCTATGACTCTTGTATGTTTGTGTTTGAGTCCTTCTATGGTAATTGAACGTTTGTGTTTGTCTGCCTTTGTGGCAATTGCAAGATTGTTTTTAAACACCTCCTTGGTACGTGTGTGTGAATGCCTTTGTGCATTTACAATAAGTGCATGATCGTCCCTTCCATAACCATTACACCTTTTTGTTTGTGTCCCACCATGGTCATTTCATGCTTTTGTATAAATGCCTCCGTGGATAACAGTTTGTCAGTGTTAATGGTCTTTATTCCAAGACGATTTCTAAATTTTCTTAGTTACCGGTTGGTTAGTCATCGCCTACTAAATGAAGCAGAAGAGAGATTCTTCAAAAAAATTACGTTATTTCCAGACAATCGCAGACAGTTTTCTACAAAACGACATTATTTGTTACCCCAGAACAGTGCCAGATCACGGTTGCCAGATTGTAGGAAACACAGTTAAAGTAAACATAATCATAAAAACAAGCATTATGGTTTTAGAATATACAATACATCAAAACATTTTATAACCTGACACCGCCACTCTATCTGCAACGGAGCACCAGTTACGCTTTAATCAATCACGCATTATCAATAAAATAATATACACAATAAATACAAATGACGCCAATAAACTTCAGATTAGAAACATTTACAGATACAATTATAGAAACAATAATACAGATTATTAGACTAAAGATAAAATAACCAAATCTGTTCAAATCTATACTGAACCTCAAATCAAACGCACAAAAATTTATATATATATATATATATATATATATATATATATATATATATATATATATATATATATATATACAGCCTGCTAACAATACGGAGACCATACATTGGTCATTTTGCATTCAAACTGGCAGCCGGGTACTTGTGGCAGCCGTATACGGCTGCCACATAGTAATCCATGGTAATGTAACACCCTTTGACAATAATCGAAATAAAAACTATGTCAATAAGTGTAAAAAGAAGTGTTTTATTGGAGCTATACTATATTTGGAAGTTCTATGGTCGTTCTGATTTTTTTAAAAATAATTTGTAATAACCAAACGGTACTCGTATTGATAGCAGAGTGAACGAAATTTGTATATCACAAGTTCGTAACATTTCCGCCAGGGGCAGCATAGTCGCCTCCTGTATATAAATTTACTGTATATTTCAACCATTCTCTAACATTATGGCAGCCACAAACTTGGCAACATTGCTGGCATCCACATGGATATCAATCGTACTACGTAATGTATATATTTGAATTGGACAAAGAATCGCTGGAAAGTGACCAATCGGGGGTTTTTGAGGATGCTGAAATCAATGCCGTCATCGAAAGTCACCGGGGATGTACTGGTGAGGCTAAACCAATGTGCAAAAGGGGTTGAATTAGGGTAAAAATGTCAGATGCCTAAGAATAGCGGGATAATGACCGTCCGGGGGTTTTTGAGGATGCTAAATTCAATGGTGTCATCTAGAGTCACCGGGGATGGACTGGATGTGACTCTACGTAAGTTCCAAAGGGATGATTTGGGGTAATAAAGTCAAAAGTCAAAAAATCACTGGAACATAACCACTCGGGGGTTTTTGAGGATGCTGAATTCAATGCCACAATCGAAAGTCACCGGGGATGGACAGATGAGACTCTACGTGAGTGCTAAAGGGATGATTTGGGGTAGAAATGTCAAAAGTGAAACAATTACTAGAAAATAAAAACTCGGGGAACTTTGATGAGGCAGAATTAAATGCCTTTACCGAAAGTAACCGGTAATGCATTGGTGTGGTTCCACGAGAGTACCAAAGGGGTGAATTGGGGTGAGAATGTCAGAGGTCGAAAAATCGCTGAAAAATATCCGCTTGGAGGTTTTTGAGGATGCTGAATTCAATGCAATCATCGGAAGTCTCCGGGGATGTACTTGTGAGGTTAAATCCATGTACCAAAGGGGTTGAATTAGGGTAAAAATGTCAGATGTCTAAGAATCGCGGGATAATTACCGTTCGGGGGTTTTTGAGGTTGCTAAATTCAATGGCGTCATCTAGAGTCACCGGGAATGGACCGGATGTGACTCTACGTAAGTACCAAAGGGATGATTTGGAGTAAAAAAGTCAAAAGTCAAAAAATAACTAGAAAATAACCACTCGGGGGTTTTTAGTAAGGCGGAATTTAATGCCGTCCCAGAAAGTCGCCGGAGATGCACTGGTATGGTTCCACGCGAGTACCAAAGGGGTGAACTGAGGTGAAAAAGTCAAAACTCAAAAAATCGCTGGAACATAACCACTCGAGGGTTTTTGAGGATGCTGAATTCAATCCCGGCATCGAAAGTCACTGGGGATGGACAGATGAGACTCTACGTAAGTGTCAAATTGATGATTTGGGGTAGAAATGTCAAAAGTCAAAAAAGTACTAGAAAATAAGAACTCGGGAATTTTTGATTAAACGGAATTCAATGCCGTCACCGAAAGTCACCGGGGATCCACTGGTGTGGTTCCACGCGACTAGCGAAGGGGTAAATTGGGGTGAAAATGTCAGAAGTATAAAACATCGCTGGAAAATAACCGCTCAGGGGTTTCTGAGCATGCTGAATTCAATGGCGTCATCGAAAGTCACCGGGGATGGACGTATGTGACTCTACGTGCGTGCCAAAGGGATGATTTGGGGTAAAAATGTCAAAAGTCAAAAAATTACTTGAAATTTACCACTCGGAGGTTTTTGAGGATGCTGAATTGAATGCCGTCATCGAAAGACACCAGGTATGGACGGGTGTGGGCTCTACGGGAGTAGCAAAGGGAGAATTGGGGTAAAAAGGTCAGAGGCCAAGAGAACGATATAAAATGATCACTGGGGTTTTTTAATGATGCTGAGTCTAATCCTAGCACCGAAGTTGGCCATGTACAATCCGGGATAGGACTGCGGGTGTCGCTGTGGGTGAATTGAGGTAAAACTTGGCAGAATCTAAAATATTGCCCAAAAATGGGCATTCGATGAGTTTCGAAGGTCCTAGTCCCTTATCATCAAAATAAGATGTAAGGGGTTACCAAGGGGTGATTATATCCCATTGACAATAAATCGCCCGAAATTGGCATGATTCCAACTATGCAATATAACCAAAAGAAATAGTCGGGTTCGCGACCTTGTTTTGGACAGAAGCTGTGCTACATCTATTGACAGAAATGTTTGTGATATGAAAATATAAACAGGCGGCACTCCGATAGCAGTTCTAGCACGTTTGGTTGCGTCATGGCTGTCAAACTAATCTGTATAGCTTGAAGCAGTGTTTCAATGCAGCCTGTCCATGTGCTTTAAGAATTTTTGAGACTGTATGCTCGAACGATTCAATTTTAAAAGATAACCGTTTGTCCCAAATTGATAATTTTATGAAAATTAATTTTTTTATTTAATTTTTAAAATAATGTATTTTGTCTACCTAATTGTCATATATTTCCTTTCCATTTTTACTTAGATTATCTAAACATTTATGTTTGTTTTCTCATTCTTCTTCGGGTAATTAATTTTCTCTCTTTTCGTGTTATTTTCTTTTTTTTCTTTTAAAAAGGATGGTATCGTTAGCGGGGGCAGCGGAATGACTTTTCAACCAACCGTTAATGAAATATTTCTACTATAACCGTATATTAAAAAACTATAAATAAGTAGACCTTATATTTTTTCAATCTTTATACAACTTAAAATAAACGACAAAGAGAATTTGTTGACCCACATCATTTCATCGACTTATCTTGATCAGTTTATATATTCAGAAAACCTATTATGCCAATATCTACAAATTCCAAGCTTAACCTTTAACTACCGTCATCGTGCCTGACCATCAGCGACGGGTTATCCGAAGAAGACAGTGATTCAGGTGCTGTATCTAATGAACAACTTTTAGAATGCATCAAAGAGAATAGGGGAATTGTGCAACAGAGTGCAGAAGTAATTTACTAAAAGATCATGATACCGAATCTCAACGAAGTGCATCAGACAATGAAGATGATTTCGAAAAACTGCAACCTCCATAAATTTACAAATTTTTCTATTTGTATAGATAAATTGCTATAAACAATGTAGAATTTGTCCAGCAACAAAAAATAGAAGGACTAGTTACACTTTGTAAGCTGTCTTTGAACAGCCAATATATCTAGAATGTTCTGAGCCGCTGTGTAAATACTGCTGTCAAAATTGAGTTATTATTTCTAATGCTTTTCCATAAATAAAGCTTATAATGTGTCAAATGTTATCTTGTACATAAAGTTAAGTGTGTACAATCAGTGAACAAGAAATAATTAGTGTATGCTAATTATCGTGCGATTATAAGTCTTTTTAGCTAAACTGCGCTAAAATCTGTAGAAGGTTTTATTTACTACAGTTTTCAATTAGTAAATAAAATATAACTGATCTCATAAAACTACGTTTACCCTAGTCACATGCAACCAGAATATTCAAAAACAATTTTTATAAAGTAAATGCAATATAAACTGTTAAACCGCACAATAAATCACACTTAGAAATTTCGTGCCAGTGAGCTACAACGGCAGTACTAATGTGACAGAAATGTGCAGGACAGTAGTTAAAGGTCAATAAATACTGAATCATCTTTCGTTAATCTCTGTATTGTATACATGAACCTAAATGACATCTGTGCGAGTGTTGTCAGTTTATATTACGATATGAAACTGTCTGGTGTAAACAAACATAGGTCCAAGCCACACAAAGATAAAGCCTCGCACTCGACAAGTACTCTCGTGGACGAATGCCCGAAAAACTGACTTTCTGCATTCTATCTTTTCCATCCCTTTCTGTCATTTACATACGGCGTAAACGTAAATAATTTATCGTATTCTCCCAGCGTCAAAATGGTCGTATAAAGACGGAAACATTTGTTTCTATCCTCGACTTTAGCCGCTGGTAGTCTATATTTTATTTTATTAATATGTTTATTGAATACATTGGTATTAACTTTTAGTGAATATATATGGCGTAGGCCATATTAAGTGTTACATCTGTTAATACAAGTGTTAACATGTTTGCAATGTTACCAAATTGTAACAATATACAGCAAATAATAGTCACTTTTAGATTATTAAAATCGGAAAGAGATGATATGACAATTAATATGAAATGCAAGTTAAATTAAAAAATAAATACTTTATCTATCGATCCTATAATATCTAAGAGCACCAAGGGAAAAGTACGAGATGCATTGACCGGAACATTAAGATAAGTTTGGTCTGCCATCAAATAAACAAACGCGTCAGAATGGCTTTCGGAGTGTCGGGTGTTTATGTTTCCATTCAAGAATTGTATCTGAAAATATATAGCATAGTTCTCTCCAAGATAAGGTCGAGAATCCACAGCTGTATGTCCTTTCCAGCGAACCAACAGTGTATGTTTGAAGGAAATGACAGATGTAATATAATGGGAGTGATACAGTCTCGTAAACTACGGAGTGTCAATTTTTATGAGATTTTTTTATATTAGGATTTTATATTTATTTGCTAATAAGTTCAAGAAATAATTCCGTTCTTGACGATAACACTTGCGTTTTTGCAAACACAAATACCAGTAACCGCATAATTATTTATAAAGTTTTCCAAAACATGCTAAAATAGCATGTTTATAAATTCCTGAAGTACTTACATCGAGGACTCTAATGAAACACTTGGCAACATTATCTCAACTCTTCCAAATGAATGACCAAGGTTTTAAAGAACTAGCGTTATTTACAGCCTATACAACATCATTTTTATCAATAATAAGATTATATTTTTTTTTCATCCAAAATACTCAAAAATAGTTTGAAAGATATAAATAATGTAGCAAAGAAAGAACAGGTGGATATATACACAGATTCTATGAACATAAGGGCAAAACATTTTAAGTACTTACTTAAGGATACATGTATCATAGGTGTTAATATGCCAATTAAACTGGAGAGCAGTTCAGGCGGTTTAACCAATGGTAAATATTTAAAATTCTTTATTTCTACATCTCTGAAGATTATATGTAAGGATATAGTTCTTCCCAATGTATATTGCAGTAATCAAAACGTTTTCGGTAAGCAATGTAATAAATCTATTATGTTTATCCTCGATATTCTAGTCTCAAGAGTAACTTTGATGTCTATGGGATTTTCACTCACTTTAGAGTTGCATAAAAAACTGTTTGAAAAACGGTGATCATTGGTACGGAAACAAATACAGTAGTGCATGGATAATTCGAGGTAGATGGGACCGAGACACCGTCGGATTACACGGAAATAGCTTCCTGTACACTAGAAAAAAACAGGAGATCTAATGAACCCTAATGCTATAATTAAGAATGCACAAAATACGTATGTAGAACTCTATTGAAAACAGTACATACATAAATTAATGTTTCTTGGCTCTTCAAGACTACTGTACTGATTCTTGCTTGCGGCGATACCATACGATATAAATACCATACTAAGTGTCGGCAATTATAGCTAAAAAAAAGCCGATGCCCGTTGTAATCTTTATCAGGACGCCCAATGTTTTGATCGTAGATAGTCTTTTTGTTCGCCTACCATAAAAATAAAACGAGATTATCAGTAAATCTAAAGTATAGCGAAAAATTACCGTGATCATCGGTAGTAAATATTTATGATTATCAACGTCTAAAGATTGACTACAAAACGTTTTAAAAGCTCTTGGTTAGGGTTGCTTAACTGAAGTAATTTTCTATCAACGAAGAATAGAGAATATTCAAATTGAAATATTAAGTCTGTAATTAGGAGTTATTACAAACTAGTGGTAGGATTCGTAAAATATATAAACAAAGGAGACAGTTTTGAGAAGTGATTGAGTATTAGCAGACTTTGTCTTGAGATCAGACACAGCCGAACGAACTAAAATCATCACTAACTATAAAAATGTATTTAACATGTCGACCGAAGAACGGAGAGATTTTTTTAAGTGAAAAAAATCTACAAAACAGTCATTATCTTTTACGTCTTGTTTTGTTTAACAAGAAATACCATCATAGAGACTGATTTTATTCTGTCACTCTGCATAACGCTATTTTACAGCTAGTTTTTGAAGACTGGTTCCTCAGCTATATTCGCCAAAATATTTGTAAATTTTTTCACCATAATAATAATAAATCAAATTGTAGATATGCGAGCCAGGAGGGACACGGTTAAAGATAGAATTAAAGAAGAAGATTAAAATATACTTAAATCTTTTCAGATATATTTGCAGGTGCATTCAACGTGTCTTGATGAAAGTAACATCACAATCAAGGAGAAATGTCATTCCTTCAGAAAATATCTAAGGGAGGAATTAAAGAAATGTTTTCACCTGCCAACAACGACTACCAGGAAAATTTAATGAATGTAGTTAAAGAAGAACTTTTAGAAAAAATAGGTATTTACTGAAACACATTTGCACCTATAACAACTTATGACAAATCAAATATGGTGGATAAATAAAAGAGATGTATTACATTGCTTACTGAAAACGTTTTTCATCGTGATGCCTAGCTACAATGTAATATACATTGGGAAGAACTATATCCTTACAGTTTTTGGTTACATTTGGCTGTCATAAGTACAGAAATACTATTATTTCAATGTTTAATTTTTTTACCCGAAAATGGTAATTTGTGCTCGTTTGAACCTATAAAATATAGATGTGTTCAATGGGTCTACGTGAGCAAGAAATTACCATTAGATGAGATTCGACCAAATAAAAGCCTTCTTTTATTTACAATGTACAATAAAGGTAGATTTTTCTGGTTACCTACCTGAGGTAAAGGTGATACAATATATCCAAGACGTTTTTGAAATAAAGTAAGAAATGTATCGCCATTACGTCTAAGCTAAATTAGAACAGATGTAAATTGGCCTTTACATTCATTCGTCGTAGAAATTGAACACCACACAGACACAGTGTTTGTTGATCCCCGTGGCATGGGCTTGATAGGCACTTATAGGTGGTGTTGGTTGCCAGGTGCGTCTTCAGTTTCACCCACAATTTCTGGATTAATGAAGTTGTATTCAATGTTTTTACCTCCATCGAAGTTGATTTTTAAAACTATTTCTTCATTAATTAATTAGTTTTTAGGTTTACATTTTTTTTGTTACTTTTTTTTCTCTATTTATATATAGGGAAAGAAAAATAAATACTTGTTTAAACACAAGATTTTCCTTATAATATATTTTCTCGTTTTATATTTATTAGTCATTTAGTTAACTAGTGTTATAAGTAATATAAAATATTCACTTATTATTATATTCATTCTTTTCATTTCATATTATATCTACACAATTTTGTATATTACGTTTCGTCTCTTTGCTACATTATTTATATTTTTGTAACAAATTTTGTTTATTTTGGATGAAAAAATTATATATAATGTTATTATTGACAAAAATATCATATATCTTTGAAAGTGTAATAAAATATAGTAAAAATCACTTGAAATACAAAATTTCATTACATCCCCTACCCTCAGCTCAAGTGGTCTGACGTAATATCTTATTATAATTTTTGTCCGTAAAATGCTTTAGTGATAACCCGAAATCATTGCAACTAAATGTATGCTCCACATTACAAATATTACATTAACATTTAATTTGAAAAAAACATTATTATTGGTTATTCTTTTTTTTTATAAAGACAACAGTAAATAGAATTTTTATGTTTTTAAAATCATAAAATATATACTTTTCTATTTAACCTACTTTAGATCAAAGTAGTAAACATTAATAAACTAAGAAACATTTACCCTAACCCAAAGTTAAAAAAAAAAAATATCCACATTAAGGGGGTTTCCCAAGGTTTTCATTTTCATAAAATAAGGTTGACTTATAATTTTTTAAATCAATGTTTATTTCCCTTAGATCAAAAGTAGCGTTTTAAATGAGGTATTGAAATAATATTGCTTATAAACGCTATGGAATTGGAATTTTCACAAAATATAATAGTTCTTAATTTTTTGCGTTTACATTAATAAAGTTGAATGTGAAAAATTTGGTTCACGATATTTTGTATAAGAATTAAAATCACTGTATGAATGGAGAAATCAAACTCTTACCTTTAATAACTATACTCAAAATCCGGCATTTGATAGACAACAAACTGTAAAGTGAGTTTCAAGCCACCGGCAAGAATTCGATGAATTAACTGATAAAATCTTCCCTTTGTCCTGAATTACGAACAGTTTTCTAAATTACTACATCAAAACATATATTTTACTTACTTTATTATTTGTAATTTTTAAAAATATCCACATACAAAATTAAATATTTTTTATATAATATGTATATAACAGGTGTTATCCTCGATCTGATAATTGTACCACAAGTATTACACGATATAATCCTAGAATACAAAGGGTCAAAAATATTTGTAACATAACATGGGCAACAGCATGTGTATTTGAACACAGAAAGGTTGAACTTGCTATAATAACACTAACAGAGTTTTATCGTATCTAATTTTTATCTCTCCCTTTGAGCAGGATCTTGTGACACTTGCAAAGCGCTTGACTGTGCTTGTAAATATTTCAATAAATTAACAGCAAACATTTACTATCAAACACTTGTACAAGAAATATTCATAACCCAATGATTTAAAATTAAACAATTAAAATTATAGATAAGTTCAACAGTGGTTGCAAAATAGAATATTGACTAATCTATTACATGGTTCAATATCTTATTCGCAAACAACTTGTCGCACAAGTATATTAGGAGCTAGAAGGTAAAACAAAATTGAAACAAGAAAAGTAATCTCGTTTTATTTGGAACTGCATGAGCTCAATAAAATACCTTACAATCTGTCTAACCTGCTTACAGATTACGACAGCTGATGATAAGAATGAATAATCTAATATTTATGATTGTGCCCAGCTTCCACTCATCTTCCGTTCCAAACATATGACTAATCACACTTTCCCGCTATTTTTTAACAGTGTCTGGAATCGCACTCTCGAAAACTCACACGTGCGTTATCCTTGACTTTCGATGACGAAAGTGGAGTCACCCCTTACAAACCTAGACTATTATTTTACTAGACATTTTTCTAGTATCTGACATTTTCATAAAAATTAACCACCCTTTCTACTCCCGTAGAACCACACCCTCATATTCCCATTAGCTTTTAATGATGGTATTGGACTCAGCACCCTCCAAAACACTACGATTGATCATTTTCTAGTTTTTTTTGCCTTCTCATAATTATACCTCCAATTCATCATTTTCTATTCCCATAGAGGGTCACCCGTATATTCACATTGACGTTCGATTACGATAAACGACTCAGCACCATTAAAAACCACCCGAATGTTCATTTTCAATTGTTTTTTTGCCTTCTGACAATTTTACCCCAATTCACCCCTTTTCTGCTCCCGTAGAGCCACACCCGTGAATTCCCGTTTAATATGGAAGGCTGTATTGGACTCAACAACCTAAAAAACACTACGATTGATCATACTCTAGCTTTGTTTTGCCTTCTCACATTTATACTCCAATTCATCATTTGCTACTCCCTTAGAGGATCACCCGTGTATCTCCATTGACTTTCGATAACGGTAAAAGACTCACCACCTTTAAAACCCCCCGAATGATCATTTTCCATTGTTTTATTGCCTTCTGTTATTTTTACCCCAATTCACCCCTTTCTACTCCCGTAGAGCCACACCCGTGCATCCCCTTATAATATTGAAGGCGGTATTCCACTTAGCACCCTCCAAAACACTACGATTTATCATATTCTAGCTTTGTTTTGCCTTGTCACAAATATACTCCAATTCATCATTTGCTATTCCCATAGAGGATCACCCGTGCATCACCATTGACGTTCGATAACGGTACATGACACAGCACACTCCAAAACCTCCCGAGTGATCATTTATATTTTTTTTTGCCTTCTGACAACTTTACCCTAATTCACCCCTTTTCTACTCCCGTAGAGCCACATCCGTGCATTTCCGATTAATATGGAAGACTTGTATTGGGCTCAGCTACCTCCAAAACACTACGATTGATCATATTCTGGCTTTGTTTTGCCTTCTCATATTTATACTCAAATTCATCATTTGCTACTCCCATAGAGGATCACCCGTATATCCCTATGACGTTCGATAACGGTAAAAAACTCAGCACCATTAAAACCCGCCGACTGATCATTTTCTAGTTTTTTTTGCCTTCTGTTATTTTGACCCCAAGTCACTCCTTTACAACTCCCATAGAGCCCCACCTGTCCATCCTCGTTAGATTTTGTTCACTTCTATCCCCGTCAGATTTCGATAGTTGTACACGTTTATGAAAACTAACAACCAGGACTTATGTGAGTTGAGTAAATAATTGGCCAGCTAAAATGAAGAAGGGACATTCTAATGGTTATGTTTTCACCGTGATTACACACACCCAGTGTCTTACAGTATAAACATTTGACTAGTCAGACAGTCGCACCATAGTGGCAACACTGTTGGTTCTCGTATCGTTAGTGGCGTGGGAATAATATACACACCGGCTGCCATATTGTTATTAGACTGAAGGAAAATATACACTGGCTGCCTAATTGATGCCTAAATGAAATGCTGCCGTATTGATAGTATTTCAGTCAATTTTGTATTTTTAAGATTTTATGAAATTAAAGTACATGGAGTAGTATCATGTTTATTAGAAATAAATTAAGCACGACGAAAAACATATATACTTCACTCCTTCAAGTGCCTGCCATATGGTTGCAAAATGAAATGCTGCCATATTGATAGCGGGATGTATATATATATATATATATATATATATATATATATATATATATATATATATATATATATATATATATAGAGAGAGAGAGAGAGAGAGAGAGAGAGAGAGAGAGAGAGAGAGAGTAAGAAAGAGATACATCATATAAAAATTTCTAACAAACACACAGATACATCCTTTGGAATATTATACGCACAGATGTTTACTAGTATAGCATTAGCTACAGCGATGGACAGAGAATAATAGTTATAAAGTACTTATCAATTTATGTCTGTAGACGTAATAACCAATCTATCAGATATTGCTTTAGGATGTATAACACGGGCCAGATATAGGTCTACTCATGCAAAAGACCTTGGAATTTCAGGGAAACGAACCATAAAGCAGCGTTTACAATAAAGCTATCTAAGCAGAAAGATATATGAAATAAGACAAAGTGTATAGAGCATTTGTTACATGAATAAGTGCAAAAGCTTGACTGATGGCGGACATTAATTCCACGTAGGACAGACAGGTCAGGGAGTACAGATGGCCTGCATATCTCATTTCCATAAGGACGGCGGACACATTCTTCACCGAAATGCTGGAATTTCATTTTGACATTTCATTAAACTAATATCATTCTACAAGTTAATTGAATTTGCCGCATGCTGCGAGGTACAAGCTGAACCATCTCGTTCCCAATAAACAGATATTTTTTGTCAGATTGACAATAGTGGAGTGATATAAGATACTAACTACGTACAGTGAGTAGATGAATCCTCTGTCCGACAAAAAAGTAGTAATTTAGTTCTACTAGTAGTTCTGTACATTCCAAAATATTTTAGTGTGGATTATTTCTTGTAGTACCTTATAATTAAAAGAGACATTTTTAATTTCTAGAAGAGATGGAGTCTATATCCATTCCTCATAGTACAAAACGTTTGGTAAATGATTTTACACAAAAAGTGTCTAGGAGAAATAGTTGTGTATTACTCCTATTTTAGTAGCGACACAGGACTATAATGAAGACATCTTCTACATGACATATACCATCATGTGGACTTGTATCAGTTTTACACGTTAGTAGTTTTTATTGTTTTTATAAAATATACTGTATGCACCAAAATAAACAGTACTGAAACAGAAGTAAAATTGTATTTTATTTCATTTGATTTTATTCACTTCATTTCACAAACATAAACAAGTAAAGAGAAGCTGAATCGGTTACACTCGGGTATAAAAATGTTCAATATGACCTCAATTTGACGTTCAATCTGAGGCAACCCTCTTATTATTTAGCATTATTTTTGGTTGAGATGGGTTGTTTCATCCTCGTTATACACATGGATATTTTGACCTGTAGTTAGACGATAATGGTTGATGAGTCATCACCGAAAATCTTCTTCATCATTCCCCAGACGTAGGCGTCCGATATTGTGAGATCGTGGGAGTGGCCTGGGTAAGGATAGTTTGTTCTAAGACAGATGAGAAGGTTGTCAAAAGTTTGCAGAAGGAAAGCAATAATGACTAAGGCAGTGTGGTTGGTTGCGCGTTCTAGCTGGAATCATTGTGAAAGAAAAGGATGATCTTGGACGCAACAAAATCGCCTGTGAACTATAAAACTACCTAGAATTATTCTGTATCAGTGAAACATCAACTACATCTGATTCAGTTTCATTACTTTATTTTGGCGCATGCGGTACTTGCACTAATGTTGAATAAATATATAAAACCTCTTCACCACAAATAAATTAATATCTTTAGTTGAACCATAACATACATTTTCATCAGGAAGGATTCATCTTGAGAGGATTATTTTACAATAATATCCTTTCATTTTTGTTAGAAATCATACCAAATTGCCTTAGATTCTCTACCAAAGTCAACTTTTTTTTAATTACCAATAAATTAATTTTGAAGTGATGCAAAAGTGGAAAGAAAACTGCAACAATATATTAAGAATTTAGATATCGTATTAAAAAAAAAAAATTAATCCAATGGACACATTATATGGTGCCATATACTGACAGCTTGACCTAATCTCAAACATCAAATACTAGAATCCGGTCAGTAACAAACATTACATGTTAGGTTCATAGACAAGCTTAAAGTTCGTCTGGCGAAAATGCTTCACTTCTCTTTATTCAACTCTCAATACAAACAGTTGAAAAGGAACAAGTTTCCAATTAGGCTGGGGACAGGGTGCGCTGAAGCTTACAGCTGCCGTAAATCACCCCGAGACAATATCTGTGACTTGTCCAGCCTTTTCACTGTTGCAAATAAATGACCTTTGCGTATTCATATAAATGAAGGTGGATAATAAATTAAGTAGATGAAAAAAGTAAAACGTTTAAATACGTGAGGTTTTTAAAACAGTGACTTATTGGTAATCGTGAAGGCTAAAAACTCAACTATCTCTATTCAGTGGCTGGTTGAGCTTAATTATAGGAAGTTGTACAAGAGAGTTGTATCAATAAGGTGATGCTATAACGAGGATGTGTGGGTAATAACTGTGTTTAAACCTATTCCCACCTATTAGATGGGACTGGCCGATAGAAGTTAGTAGTGGTTTTAATAAAATCTAGTTATTATATTTACTAATAACATTTTAGTTAGTAAAACAACCTTTATTAGAGTCAAAAAGTTTAGTGAATAAAGGTTTTATCTAACGTTTTTTATTAAAATCTCTCTTAAAATTGTTACACACGATTGAGGATTTTAATTTAAAAATTTGGAATACAAATATACAACTTATTATTACTATTATATTGAACCGATGAAGTAAAATTTACTGAAATATAAATTCATGTATTTATTAAATGGTAATACATAATAACTTTTGAATTTATTAATATGTAATGAATAATGGGAAGTCAATAAGTTTTGTAAGATTTCAAATCTTCCGCTAATGTTTGGGCATCTACACTGACGGATCTACAATGAAATAATTATTGATTATATAATATTTTAAATAATTGAATGCTTATAAAAATCCAGAAATATATAAATCATTTTTTTCAAATCACTGTAATAATAATAAGCACCAATTTCCAATGTAACTTATAAAAGAAATTAATAAAGGATTTAAAACTAATATATATGTACCATTCGAAGTACATAAATACAGTAACAATAACAACTTAATAAAAGAACAAATGTAAATAAATTCTAAAATTGATACTATATTTAAGGTCTATAATGTTACAGCAACAAAATAAACTTGGCAATTTGTATAAATTTAGCAACAATTCTATTTCTAATTTAACATATGTTTTAAATATCGCATTATTGTATTATTCATTCCTGATGATGTTGGTACTGTCTATCAACGGAAAGCTTTGTATATAAATTAATAAATAATTCTTGTATTTGAATAACCTTAGTTATTATATATATATATATATATATATATATATATATATATATATATATATATATATATATATATTAAATATGGTAATATGTTTTCTCGTAATATAGTTAATAAATTAAAAATATTTCAAAAACAAGAATAATTTTAATGAATATATTTATTCAAAGCTTTTCGCCTATAAAATAGTACCATCATCTTCAGGAAAACAGTTATCTATTCTGAAGGATAACTTTTTTTATTTACAGAAAATATCGTGTAATGGCGTTGTTCCTAAGACTTTTCACTTGAAGCACTGGATAACTGTTCAAATTTCGATGCAGAAATATGTAATGAATGATCTAATATTGCTCGTTAATAAAAAAAACTCACTTCTGTCAAATGCGAAAATTCACAGGAAATTCGAAATCAAAACTTTTTTGGCAAATCTGAACTTAAAAAAAATCCCAACAGTCTATAGCCGCAATTAGTTCAGATTTGAATTGTTTCACTGTATATACATATATGCAATGTAAGGTTCTTGCTTATATACATTATTTTAAAAGTGATATATATATATATATATATATATATATATATATATATATATATATGTATATATATATATATATATAGATAGATAGATAATTATTAGCTGGACTACATCCGTTCATTCTGCAGTGCATAAAATATAATATTGTCATTACAGAGTCTTCTGTCATTACGAAGACACCTGTCAGAGCAGTTGGTAGGGATAACAACAATAGTAACAAGGGTAACAACAATAAAGTGAAGCATTTCAAGGATTGTTGCTTGACTTACTTTGGTTATATATAACAGTATATCTTTGTAGCATTAAAGCAGAAGAGAATGACTATATTCAAACAAAGAAACATTAAGGAATAATGTATATACATAGGATTTAGTTAGGAATATAAATTAAATGACAGAAGATACATCCCGAGTGCAGAGTCACGTGGTAGGAACGGACATATTCTCTATAGGAGAGGGGGACACTCACTACACCACCTTGTAACAAGAATGTTCAAATTTTACTGCTTACACCTGTATTCGCCATCTTTACTAATTACGTCATAGTATTCTTCCCCTGAGAAAGGTGATCCTACTAAAGAAACCACACGTAAAACTACACTTACGATTACAAACTGTTAAACACCCTTCTCTTTGTATAATTACTAATGTTGTTATTCTCACCAACTGCTCTGACAAGCGTATCCGCAATAACAGACGACTCTGCAATGACAAGATTAGTTTTGTCGTTCATGATATTACTCTGGGTTTTAAATGTATACTAAGTTGAAACTTTGTCGGAAATCGAAACCGGCTTTGCAACCCGTAGCGCGTGTTTCAATATGAACCCGATATGATCTGCATTAATCATGGCCGCTTTTAATGACTGCCCATTTATATCTGTGAATTTTGCCTAATGGATTGGAATCTTCATACAAAAAACGTATCAATGCGGTTTCAAATTGTTTCTATTTTTCTAATAAAATATGTGAGTTGAAAACAAGGAAATAATTAAGTTTTAAAACGCCAAACAAATTTCAAAAAAAATATTGCCGAGAATCCCAATATCATAAAAATAATCAGAAAACCTAATTTTACAAGCTATATAATATTAAACCCTTATGTACAGAAAAGATAAACCATGTCATCCCATTAGATACGTTAAAATAGGATAAAATCGGTTCTTTTTAAAATTGTTGCTATAACACTAAAACGGTCCAAAAACAACACCACCATGCCTTGGCTACCATCTTCTAGCCCCATACTAGGTATAAATGTATATGCATCGCAAAAGGTTAACTACTGAGGAGGGGATGTAGGAGCATTTGCATAGTGTCCCGTTAAGCATCTAGTAGTCGCATTAATATTTTCGTCCCCTTTTACCCTGGTACACAACTAAATCCGTAACATACCCTCTACTGATTAGAAAAGCAAGTAGCCACTTCTCATTGTCACGAGCTACTCATTCACCTAAGCTTTAGTCGTGTAAATCAGCTGTGGAACAAATACCAACATAAATGGCGTCGAGTGTCTTCAGCGAATTTAGTCGCTATTGTTTTTAATACTCAAAATTGTTCTGCCCGTTTTATTTTTTGTTTTTATAGAGAAATTAGAGGCAAGTGACATGACAACAAGAAAGAAAGGCATCATTTATGGAAGATTTATTGCTGATTTTAAACAAATACTACAGAAACGATTACGTGTTAACTGAAACAACACCATTCCCTTTTACATTTACTTATGGGGGCCATACAGAACAGTCTAGCGTTACATCCGTATGTATTAGTAAGGTTAGGTATAATCGCGTAGGATTTATGTTCTGTATTTCTTAGCTCATATGCAAGGCTCAAGTTTAGGTTGAATGATATATTGTCAAGATGGAAAGCAAATTTTAAATAATATAGGGATCCTGAAAGACGGCAACTTTTATTGGGAAAGACCAGATGGGTACTTCGTGAAAAAGAGAAGTGATTACTAGCTTTTCTAATCAGTAGAGGAGTAACCCATTTGGTTATGCACAAGGGTAAAAGGGGACGAAAATGTTAATGGGAATACAAGATGCTCAAAGGCCGCTACATCTCCTCCGCAGATGGTTAACCTATAATAATGCGTCTAATTTTATGACAAGTATAAGGGTAGAAGATGGTAGTCAAGGTATGGTGGTGTTGTTTTTAAACCATTTTAGTGTTATAACAACAATTTTAAAAATAGCGTATTTACGACGCTTGTGTTTTCCTACCCAAAATTGTTCTGCCTATTGAATTTTTTTTTTTTGTTGAGAGAATGTGATATTAGAGGCAAGAGACATGACAAAAAAGAAACAAAAACATCAGCTAAGGAAGATTAAATGCATATTTTAAACAAACACTGTCGTCTCAGGAAATTAGGTTAAGATCGATATTAGGCAACTCTCTATGAGTGGGAAAGAAGAGTTTAAATTTCCAATAGGAAAGTGATTTTGTCAAGTACATTCAGAATGTGAAAATGTATAAAAGGAAAATAAAGGCAAGCCTTTAAAACTGCTTCCAGCACAAGGCTGTTATTTATTTCCAGTCGGCTGCTTTTGACGTTTGCCTCTATTTTTTATCAGTGGCGTGAAAAGAAAACAATGTATTTACGCAAATACAAACAAAAGCTTTCCTCTTAACCCATTGATAAAGAAAAAGTTAAAGGTAGGAAATCGTGGTTATTTTTGTATTTGATGTTTGAAACAGTTTAATAAAATTATTGCTGGAATTGTGTTCTATTATAATATTGTGGTATTAAATGAAACGAGTAATTGTGAAGAGGACATTCTTTTGTAATACTTTAGGCTTCTAACATAATGTTCAAGCCTACAATTGCTTTAGGCCTACAATATTTCTTTTCGGTGATGGTCTAATGTGACCTAATGTTATGCTTCTGTTGTTGGAGGCTATCAATTATTTTATGCCAAATAAGACGTATTAACTAAGATGCATACTTTGCCCCTTTTTGGGGTTTTATGAGACGTTTGAAAAAATTTTAAGAAAATATGAAAGAGTTATACATTGAAACTACATATTTCAGAATTAAATTAATATTAAAACTAAAATCACATTACAAGGTTGTAGATATTGCTTTAAAATAAAGAAACCCATCTATAAATAATCCCTTTCTGACCCGATTGCAATAGAAATGTACAGTGTCTTATTATTAATACAAACGTATTTGCAAATTCTGAGAAAGTCAGATAAAAATCACAGAAACAAGAGCTTAAGTAAAAACTTTGATAATTGATGTCCTTTTACACGTCTTCTGATTAAAAAATGTGATCCCATCACATTACTACTAAAGCATGATTGTTGGTAGCAAAGGTCAAAATATGCACTCTTCCTCTAATCGAATAAACGTGTTCTATTCAAGCTTCTTCTTCTCCTCCTTTCATCCAATTATTTTTCCTTTTCTTTATCTCGACTCTTCCCCGCCCTTATAGCATTCTCTCTCTTTCAGCTGGTAAATCTCAGTGTTTAATTTCACATATTTATCCTTTTCTATTACCATAAAAAAATTACATTCTCACTTGCAACAGAAACTTTAAAAACTTGGATGATTTATTCTTGTCTAACAGTAAAAAAATATAAATTGTACAACAAAATAACAAGTTACAATGGTAGAAGCTATATCCCTTAAGGGAACACTCACTACTGCATTTCCTACGTCCTTTTCTGTTAGACAAACAGAACATAAAACTTCATTATATAGAGACTAGAGAGTGTTTTTTGGGTAAAACATTATGTTTGAAGTCTAAAAAAAATATTGTATATATATATTTTTTTTTAAATATTTGTTTCAAATTAGGTACGATATGCTCAAGTAAATTGAAAGTTAACAAGTAATATAGACAAACACATTTTAGTCAATTCCTAACTACATTATGAAGAAAAAATTATTTTAGCTATTTTTATTAAATAATTAGCTAACAAAGTATTCCTTCATCCGAACTCAAATTAGTATTTTAATAAAATAATAATAGCTGAACTCATATTAGTCTCCCCACAAAAGTGTGAAAACAAGTCTTATTTATTGAAGTGCTCTCTCATATACAATATTTATTGTATATTGTTTCAAGTGTTGGGAAAAAATATAGGTTAATGAGTGTTGCCTAGCAACGAAAGCTTGAAATAAATTCAATTAAATGACTTCATATAAGAAATAAAATAGGATAAGCCAATTGAAAGTAATAATGTATGCTGTTTTGGCTATTTAGGCTATATTTAATAAATCTAACATCAGATTTTTCATATGTATTAATAAAGTTTCTTTTTATTATTTTCAGTAACTGGTAACTAAAATGGAATTGGAGCAGCTAAAAGCAATAATTTACAATATGGGAAGCTACTAATTAATTTTAAAAAACATTGAATGAAAACTTTGGGTTTATTGCGTTCTATATTTTTACTAATTAATTACCTTCCAATTAAATGTTATTTCCCCGAATTGATATTGTTCACTACTTCGTTTGTAAGAAATTGTTGTACGTTGTTGCACAGTTGTATCTCCTAGCATTACATCATTTAGGCTCTTATCAAATTACTTCCGCCGTGTTGCGAAAATGTGTGTTATCGCGTTCCCACGATCCTCAGTAATATATCGAAGCAGCACTCACAAATTACGAAACAACGTTATCTGAAGAGTTTCTACTTGGTGCCGCTCATGGTCCGTGTGATTTACAGTAAAAGTTAATTTGCGTCTCTGCTAACAGAGTGCAGATAGGTCTGCAACACAACTTGAACACAATGGTAGCGCCATATAAATCAATGCACTAAGTCTAGTCCGTTACATTTATTCAGGTGTTATATTTTATTATTTTTGGGGGAAAATATCAAAACCTAATTTACGTTATATATATATATATATATATATATATATACAAATATCATAATATGTATTCTTGTGCATTAATTAAGAACATAAGTCAAAATACAAATACAAAAATTTTAATTGAATTTACAATTCAAAGCTTTTCATTGGCTAACAGTACCAACATCATCACCTGAATATTGCTGATGATTTTGGTACTGTTAGCCAAAGAAAAGGTTTGATTTGTAAATTCAATTATAATTCTTGCATTTGTATTTTGACATATGTTCTTTATATATATATATATATATATATATATATATATATATATATATATATATATATATATATATATATATATATATATAGTCAAAACCTTCAATCGCTATTAAAATAAGTTTTTATTTTTCCAGTAAAGTTGAAATACACTTTTTTAAAGCTGTACTTTATGAAAATTGATGTTTTCTCAATTAAAAAAAAACTGTTGTTTCGGTTGGACAAGATCTGAATGACAATTTGTTTGATATCCAGCACTTTGGCGCATAATAATATATCTATATGTCATCTGTATATATAAAATTTACTTACACACACACACACACACACACACACACACATATATATATATATATATATATATATATATATATATATATATATATATATATATTTATACACACACACACATATATATTTATATATATATATATATATATATATATATATATATATATATATATATTTATATACATATATATATATGTGTGTGTGTGTGTGTGTGTATTTCAACATTTATATATATATATATATATATATATATATATATATATATATATGTATATATATATATATATATATATATATATATATATATATATATATATATATATTATATATATATATATAAAGAACTAGTTAAATAAATAAGTTATAATATAGTTGAATATATAAAAAATTATTTATGTATTAATACACAAGAATACACACACACACACACACACATATATATATATATATATATATATATATATATATATATATATATCACGTTAATATACTAACTTTTAATCATCCACTTAAGATAAGTGTAATTTTTTCAGTAAACTTTAAGTGGATTATACTTGAAAATATTACAGGTATAAAGATATTTATTAATTAACTAAATTTATTTCTAATTAAAATAGGTAATGTGGCTAACATAAAAACCTTTTTACCACTCACAACAAATGTAAACAGTTTATACCCAGAATAAAACAGCGTAAATATCGGGGTCTAAATTTAATAAAACTAGCCGGAAATATACCATCTTTGAATTCACACCTATCAGGGAAGTCAGAACTACGATTGTTCATGACTGATAGTTTTTAGTTCAGATGACAATTTTATAATATTACAATCACATTTAGCGTTTGTAATTAATTAGATGAATTTAATTCCAAGGATTGTGTTTCTTTCTGAGGGAAGATAATTTTTCAACATAGCAGAAGTGGAAGATTTTTCACGGTACTTTTCCGTACAATAGTTTATCTACAGACTTTAAATAGGTTGATTGATATAATCATCTTGATTTCACTGATTAAACTAATTTAAACATACTTAACTAAGTGAATACGTAATTGCTTACTTGTTGACGCGATTGAAAACATTCGTTCCTTTTACGAAGCTAACCCTCTACTAGCGGCATCGGTTGTGTGCAAAGGCTCTAACGGGAAAGGATTTAATCAAGAATGGATCTAGATTAGTAGTGGAGGATAGGATAGGACGCTTCAGCAGATATATATGACTGTGGAGCGTCTATATATTTTTGCGCTTAGTAAAGTGGCTGACATCTGTTAAAAAGGCCGGATAAAAGCCAAAGAGCCATTCCTAGTAACTTGGGATGTAATCATAGTTATAATCAATGAGTGCTTAGGGAGACCACGTCGGACACAGTTCAGGATCTCGGAAGTCAGTAATTCTGTGAAGCTATAGAACCAAACGCCATCAACATCGTTAGTTCACATATCCTATAAAATAAAGAACACTCCATTTATGAATTCGTTTACAGAAGTTTACGAACAGGGACTTCAGCACATGGGGTAAATGTTTTTGGACTGTATTCACAAATTTGCTGCCGGCCACTGATTTAAGACACTTTTGCATATTTTAGGCAGCTTTTAAATGAGTTTCAAGTAATATTAAAACACCATAAAATATTTCGGCGCTGGGTGAATTATTCACTTGAATGCTCCTGAGCCACTTCAATCAATATTAAGACGCTGAATGTGTTTGACTTTCTTTTATTTTCAAAAAATTATGATCTGAGAGAATTGAAATAATTAGTTAGTTATGCCAAATGAAAGTATCTAATTTAATTTCTATAATAAAAGTTTAAAGGAAAATAAAAATTATATAATTTTTTAATTAAGGTTAATCAAAAGGTAGTTTATTTGGAGTGGCTTGGATGTAATTTTTAAGATATAATTTCTAAATTTTCTGTAAATATTATACTACAACCAACTTAGGTAATAAACGACTAATAGAAGAATAAAATATCTCTGCTTTACGATTGAAGGTTTTGCGAGCCAATGAAAGCGTTAAGACGTGCCTCCAGCGAACCACGCATATAATACCGGCTTCATTATTTCTTTCTCAATCACACTACTTAAACATTATTGGGCCTTTGCGTTTTATTAATTTGTTTTTACTTGTCTAATCCTACTCTTCATCCCTTACAAAATGAAGAAGTCGTGAATTATCTGAACATAAATAGGTATCTGTTTTTAATAATTAGTTGCAAACAAAATAAACCCAGACTCGGTGTTAGATGAATTTATTTCGAAAACATATACTAGTTGAAAATGATTTATTGTATTTGAGGTTCATCCCTCCCAAAATTCCGTTTATATATTTATTTTTATTTTTATATCCCCTTGTATTTTACCCCCTTGTATTATATTCACATATATAATTTTATTGCCCATGACCCTTTTATAAACACTAGTATTATATTTTATGTAGGGGGCTGTTTGTAACAACCCTGTTCAATAGTAAATGTTTAGCCAAAGGGAATTGTTTTCAGGGTAACATATTTCTCAATAAAAGAATAAAATTATTTAACAATATGAAATAAAATTAATTCAATTTCGACTATGGTCCAAAAAATAGTTAACCTATTAATATATATTTAGAAATAATATAAATATAGTAAATTAACCTATGCGTTTTACCATAAAACCTATAACATAAAATAAGCCGTTTATGAAATCATATGTTATCACTTATTTTGTAGGACGGATTAGCTATATTGCATACCTTGTGAACCCCTTTGTGAACGGGTTATTTCCCATATAAATCTACAATTAAATAATTGAATTTAATGAATGAATTATTATTTGAAAAAAAGTGTTTTATCATCAAATATCATCTCCCCCTCGTAATTTATTACGGAACCTATATATGTATGGTAATAAATTAGTTCACATTCTCCTCGCACATATTTTGTACAAACTTTCAAGTTTCAGCTCAAATACACATTCTTAAAGCTTGTAGTGAATGACAGATGATGTTAATACAGTGATTTTAATTTTAGTTATATATGGGAGAAACAAGTTTCCCAAAAGGGGCAAGATATGCAAAATAGTTAATTCTTCTCAGTTGGCTTAAAATGAGTGATGACATTTTATTTCGTAAAACAGCTGATTTTACCTTACCAGTTATGCGGAGAAGTTATGAAAAAATAATACGTATAATAGACCCCTATATATTCAAAATATTCTTTTCTCACAATTGTAAAAATTAATTGGAAAATTATAAACATATACATATTTTATTATTGAAATATCCATGTTTTTCCCGATAAAATATTATTATTTGATTTTCAAAACTTTTATCCCATCGTAGCCCCACAAAGAAATATCGTTAGATCTTTGTTCTGTAAACAATGGTGGTTTTCCCATTCTACAAAGTCAACTTCCTCTCTTCTAATGAAGAAAAGCCCAAACATAATTAAATTAGCTAATTGGGTTAAGCGGTCTAAAGAGGTCACAAGAGAAAGGGTTGGCTCTAAATATTAAGTCTGGTGTTAAGAAGGCCTAACCTGAAAATTTGAGAAATAAAACAACTGGCATTGAAAGATTATGGCTAACACAAATCTCACTTCAGTGCATAGAACGTAAAGAAATAAACTCTTTTGTACAAACGGCGTAAACATCTTTGTGTTTTACCTGTAAACAAAATTTACTTGGTAATCTGACTCCAATAATAGTCTAAACACTTCAGTACCGTGTGGTATTACTGTAGCATTGATTTGCTACCTCATTATTAGTCACGTGTCATTCATTGTAAGACACTCTAAAGGTAACAACGTAGCTTAAAGTTATTAGAAACTTACCAAACGTTTTTCACAAATTAATATCTAATAAGATATAAAATGACAAAAAAATCCCAATCTAAAGAACATAGACAAATGGAGTAGTATTTTTGGGGGGAATAATTCATTAAATATACTCTTCAAGGATTTAGAATGACTGAAGGTAAATCACCCAATCATGGTAAGATATACATTAACCTCTATTGTGAACATTACATGTATATTGGTTCCTGGCAAAAAAAATAATTCTTTTTTATCATCGCAAAAGAAAATCATGGGTTAAAAAGTAAATTAAATTACCACAAAATAAAATTATTACAAAAAAAATACTAAACCAGAAGTTCACAATAAATAATTATCAAGAACACTATAACAATAACAGCTAATGAAAAAAGGTAAATTAATAGACATTTACACATAAAACAAACACAAAGAAATATATGTATACATTATAATTTATAATCGCATGCTTAACGGGGAGGGTTATACATTTTTTTTATTGTAGTATTAGATCGAACGTTTGAAAGAAGAAGCAAATTATGGACTAAAGCCAAGCGACTTTATTGGTCTCTAAGCCTAGCAGCGTCTCCAAGAATGGCTATACGGTTTCATCTATACGAGGGTTATATAGATGTATTTGCTTTAACTACAGTTAGCCACTTTCGTTCAAAGTTCTACGAAACCATTGCATACGAGTAAATGCATTTAGTTTTACTGAGTGTTTGACCCAATTTCTTCTGTTCGCAAGCCATTCCAACAACTGTACGACACGGCAATCTAATATTCAGTGCTCTTTTAGAAGACGCAGAGAAATGTGACCTTGAAATGAACCTACGTATGATTGTCAACATAAAAGCTACTCTTAATTACAGATGCACACACAATATATATATATATATATATATATATATATATATATATATATATGTGTGTGTGTGTGTGTGTGTGTTTGTGTGTGTGTGTGTGTGTGTGTGTGTGTGTGTGTGTGTGTGTGTATTTGTTAAAAATATAAATGATGATGGTAAACTAATACAATTAATGAAAAAAGTTATAGCTAAACATTTAAAAATTACTTTTATAATGAGACTGGCGCTTCATGGAATGTAACTTTTGTAATCTCTTAGCGTGTACTATATTTTCCCAGTAACAATTACCTTTTTAAAAACATTCTCTCATAAAACAATTTATATCATTGTTATTTCTACTATTATTTTATCGAAACTTCACCCTATTTTTGTTTTTGGACTTTTAAGATTTAAATGGATAATCATTTCTTTAAAATACCGGCAGAGAATCGGTGTATTCTAAGACTAGAACCTGCAAGATGACGTAACCTACAACTACGTTGTCTCTGTAATGGGTTGGTTGCTTGGGATGGAACTTTTGCTCTGAAATAGGTAGCGTGGGTTGCATGTAATGGTAATTCACCTATTAAGTGTGTGTTAGTGGGTTTTGGGGATGGATATCAAGTCATGATCTTGTTGACAACGGATGCTCGGGTTGGAAATACCCCTATAAAAAGGATTATAGTGAGTGCCAGTAATGGAAATGTAAATCAGAAGGGATGGTATTTGGTGCCGGCAATGGAAATTCACCTTTTACGTTTGTATTAGTGCTGTAATGGAAATGCGCCATTGAGCGCGTTGAAGAAAGAAGAAAATTAAGGCAAAGGAATAAGATGATCAGAGTAAGATTTCAGGAAGATGACAACTGATGGGTAAGGGCAAGATATTAAAGTAGTTGAATGAAGATGAAAGTGATGCTAATAATGAGATCCAGGTGAAATATTTTATTTTTCATAATATGGTCATTTTAGAAGATAATCACTGAACGTTGTATCTTTAATATTATCGTTGCATAGTAAGCATGGCTGTGCACAAACTCAACGACTTGTAAACTTTACCTAATTCAACGATTAGCTTGATGTAGAATTTAATTGTATATCCTAATTATGGTGATTTTATAAAAATACAAGTAAGAAGCAGTGTGCAGAATTGGAGTTACAATATTGCTGCAGTACGGGATAAATTAATAGCCCAGATACCAAGGCAAGTCTCCTCCCCCGGTATAACGCTTTATACATGACAATAAGATAACTTACCTGAAGACTGACGGACATTTTAAAGTATCATACGTTACGCTTCATTAAATTAAATCTGAAAATTCTGTATATTGCATTTGTTATTTGATTAAACAAACTTCTAAAGAAACTCGTCGTGAGGACTAAAACAGGTGTTACAATGTAACCCCATGTTTTGGATTCGTAAATCTTCGGGACGAAATTCGTTAATCTAGGGATAGTTACAACCTTTCGTGTGAATTCCAAAGTGTAGAGTTGTTATATTTTGTCGTTTTATTTCCATGAAGATATCTTTTACATTTCTCGCCTTAAAAGTTTCACTTGAAAAACAGAAAGAATGATTGTTGCAAACCAAAAACTTATTCTTAAATGAAAGTCACTCAATGAATTAAAACAATTTATCTTTGTATTCGATTTATAGATTGGTTTATGTTTACGAATTGAGAGTTAATAACTGATCTAAACTTTAACTATAAACCGATGGAACTTATAAGCGATAAGATAAGCGTGAGAATTCAAATACCAAATAATCTGTGTTACGTTTTGGGGGAAATTTTATTCTAAACATTGTGTTTTGAAACCTAAATTTACGCGAGTAGTGTGTAGTTTTTTTTTAGTTTGAGCTGCAGTTTCGGCTGATATTAGGGAACCGTGCATTTCCTTTGAGGCAATAAGGCCCGTTTAATTTTACCTCGGGTTAATCTAAAGTTTTATAAAAGCTTTTCTTTGGCGGAAACGGGTCTTTACCGCCCTCTGAGAAGATTGTCAGGGGAAATTAGAAGGGATGTTTCACCTTTGTACAGTTGAGCATCATACGTCAGTGCCAATAGATAATCCACCCAGGTATAAAGTTTATTGTCACAGAGCTTCTTGTTCATATACTTTTCAAATTAGTCATTCTACTGATCTAAAGGAAATATTTACCCAGTATGAATGAGGTATAAACTGAACGCAATGTTTGTCAGAATGTTAAAAATTTGGTAACGTATTGGTTTTTAAATATTATTATTTTTTTACCGTTCTGTTAAATAGAACTGCTAATCTTGTTACTTCCTCAAATTGAAATATTAATGTTGTAAAAGAACAAGAGTAGAAGCAAAGTGAGGCAATAGGTAACAAAAGGAAAGACAAATACGTTTTACTCGCCTTGCGATCGTGGAGTTTAGCTTTCCGTTTCCCTGTAACCATAGTCTCAGATATAGATTTTGTATCAATTGGCATTTCAAGGATTGTTACTTTACAAGGTCAATAAGAACTTACTTTGGTTATATATAACAATATATGTTTGTAGTATTAAGACAGAAGAGAATAATAATATATAAACACATAACAATTAAGGAATAATGTATATACTTAGGATTTAGTTGAATATAAATTACTGACAGAAGATACAGAAGTCATCCTGTGAGTAGAGTCTCGTGGTAGAAATAGGCATATTCTCTATCGGTGAGGAGACACTCACTCATCACCTCGTAAACCGAATGAAGAGATTTTATTACTTACACACGTTTTTGCCAACTTTACTACTACTTCACTATTTATTCGTCTATTACTATTACTATTATTTACATTACTATTATTACTATTCGTCTACTTTACTAATTATTCGTCTATTACTATTATTTACATTACTATTATTACTATTCGTCTACTTTACTAATTATACGTCTATTACTATTATTTACATTGGTATTATTACTATTCGTCTACTTTACTAATTATTCGTCTATTACTATTATTACTGTTCGTCTACATTACTAATTACATCATAGTGTTCTCATTCTGAGAGATTATCACCATTATAAAACCAAACTTACGATAGGAAACTGTTAAACGCCCTTCTGTTTATACAAATTATTATTCTTGTTGTCCCTACCGACTTCTCTGACAGGCGTCTCCGCAATGACAGACGCCTCTGAAATGACAAGGTTAGTTTTGTCGTGCATTGACAGTACTTTGGGTTTACATAGAGCTCTTAGCCAAAGGTTTTATTTGAAACCGAAACCTATAGCGCGTGTTTCAATAGAAACCCTCAAAGGCTAGGGCTTATGATCTGTTATAACATGGCCGCTTTTAATGGATGCCCATGCCTAACTGCTATTTGCCTAATGGGTGGAAATATTCATACAAAAAACGCAGAAATAAGGTTTAAAATTGTTTCTATTTTTTTAATAAAATATGTGAGTTGAAAACAAGGAAGTAATGAAATTTTAATCGCCGTACCACTTGCAAAAACTGTGTTACTATCAAGTATCATTAACTATAGGAAACATAAAATGTATTTGAATTGACCGGATGAATGTAAACGTATTTTATAAACGATTGAATATTTGTACAAACAATATATCAGGAGAGTATTAGCTAATAGAAGGTATTTAATAAAATTCTAACTTTAGAATAGGCTGTAGAATAATGTCAATGCTATCTTCCAGACAGATTCACTTAGTATACAGTAGCCTCTTAGATCAGAGCTCCTGTATACTAAGTTTACAAGACTTGGATCCGAAATAATATTAAAGAGAACATGGTATATTTATAAATATGAAAATATAATTACAAATATTTATACAAATATTACTATAAATACAAATATTATAAAATGGAAAAGTTAAATTCAATTAATACTCAAATTAAAAAAACTCAATTTAATTTTACTCAAAATTTACAAGTTTAAGGAAATATATTCTGAACTTAAATGGATGAATAAAAGGAATTTTACTATTGCAAAATACGAACAAGATGTACATATAAGGATCGTGTGCACTAATGAAAGGAATTGAGTGAACTTTGACTTTGTATCAGACGTATATCTTTAAAGAAACAAAGTCCCATAAATAAAACAATGTATTACTTAATTTTGTTAAAACCAAGTCAAACAAAAGCACTAGCCTATGGAGGTAAACCGTTTTTACGTAGATGTTATAAAAGTGCTTTTATGCATCGATGGAAGCTTGTTTCCATTGCCTCTGTACATAAAGCAAGCAAACAATGTAAACGAACTGACGTTATCTTCGATATTCTCCCCGAGTGGCCTTAAAATAGTAAGGGTCCTAAAACTCTTGTATAGATTGGTAAAGGTGATTTGGCACCGTCGGTTTGTAGGGTTTACTGCTTAGCGGTCATCTGCGGGTTTAATACCTTTAAATGTCAAACGGCTTATTTTTATGGACATTTTATTCTTCGTATAGTATATAACATTCTGAACAAAAGATTGTGTGTGTGTGTGTGTGTGTGTCGTCAATACAAAAAAATACGTATTGAAATCTTAGTATTTTTAAAATGTCCACTTTAAATAATTGGAAATAAAATACACACTGATTCCGTAAATAATCAACAAACGTAAATGAAATTAAAATGAATTCAATTTATATGAGTAAAATTGTGGAAATTGTTCTTAAAAAAACCCAAAAATTCTACTTAATTTAAAAACGTTTCCTCCCGTATAAAAACGGACCTCCCATATATTTAACACTCAAGTTTTATAAATACATGATAAAAGATATTTTAAATGCATAATGTATTTGAAAAAAAATTAATAAATTAATTTGAAAAGGAGAATAATCAAGCAATAGGCAATAATACTAGCTATTATGCATTACCAGTTATTATATTTTTAATCCTACAGGACTCGCGCTAATACCTATTACACCAGATCTCGCGCGGGGTAATTTCTTACCCCAACTAGATGTCAGGTAAAATAGTTGGTGTTATGAATTTTAAAAATTATTTAAAAATATTTTTTTATACTATAAAAGATATGAGCAAACAAATACAATTTGATTCCCTTTTTTTGAACGTCAAAATACTCTTCCCATACTTCAATTAAATGGTCTTTACAAAGACTTTTTCCAAAATTAAAGTATAACATTTTGTTGTTTTTTGTCTAAGTTCTGTAATAGTTCTGTCTAAGTTTTTGTAATAATGCTGAAGCGTATATTTTACACAAACGGTTTTGTGTTACAATAATCATGAAAACAATATTTTTCATAAGCAAGAATAGTTTACAAACACAATATTCATCAAATCGTAATACTTTCAAGGTAAAATATAATCTGTGTCTCGACATTGTACACGTTACTATATGCAAACCAGTTTTGTCTGTTGTCCGTATACTTTTAGAATTTTTCTGAAAAAAGACTTCGTTGCTGTCCAAATAAACAAAACCACATTCAAATCCTTAATATCTTCAAAAGAAGTTTCATTTACATCTCTCTGCCTTGCAAAATTAGCCAATTTTGTCCGTATATATTCGTTTGTGCAAGACACTATGTAATGAATCACGTCATTATCAAACAATAGATTCCATGCTTTCAGGGGTGTATTTTAATTTTTTGATTCTCCCTTTACCCCTGGAAAATGAGTTAAAATGTTAGGGGAAAGGGTTCTTACATATTTGAGGGGGCGGCTTCCAATACCATTTTGTCGTTGGCACAATGCCCTTATTTGGCGATTTGAGATTTGCCGTAGTAACAAGTGTGTTGTATCTTATCGCCATGACTAAATATGAACGTAGATAATTTAAAATAGATTATTAGCTTAATAAATTAAAACTAACTTCAGCTATAAAATATTCACAAAATGTATATAAAAATATAAAATTCAGTCATAAAAATCTTGCGAAAAAACAAATGAAAATTAATTTATGTTGAAACTTAGCAAAAAAAATTTAAAATAAACCTTACTTATAAAAATCTTGCAAAATACAAATAGAAATAAACCTGACTTATAGAAACCAGTAACGTAACGTGAGCGCAGGGTAAATAAATCTTTCGAAGCTGTTGCAACAATAACTTCAGACTCTTATAAAAAAAAAAAAAAAAATGTCAAACCTGGTGATGTAGAGACAGAAATAAATACAGGATGAGTCAATTAGAAGGTAAGTAAGAGTTGGAGAGATTTCAGGATTTTAAACTGTTTGATAATCTTTCTTAGAAATTCATTGGGAAAATAATTACCCCGCGCGAGTCCTCTAGGGCTAAGAAGATACAATTTTATTCGTATGATATTATATATATATATATATATATATATATATATATATATATATTATATATATATATATATATATATATATATATATATATATATCGCAGTATGTTTTCTTGTATATTAATAAAGAACGAAAGTCTAAATACAAATACAAGAATTATAATTGAATTTACAATTCAAAGCTTTTCGTTGGCTAACAGTACCAACATCATCATCATGATGATGTTGGTACTGTTAGCCAACGAAAAGCTTTGAAATGTAAATTCAATTATAATTTTTGAATTTGTATTTAGACTTTTGTTCTTTTTATATATATATATATATATATATATATATATATATATATATATATGTGTGTGTGTGTGTGTGTGTGTGTGTTTGTGTGTGTGTGTGTGTGTGTGTGAGTGTGTGTTTTTGTGTCTGTGTGTGTGTGTGTTGCAACGCGCATTTTTAGTTATTATCTATACCCAACTATTCCTATTTTATACTTCTTTTATTTATTTACTCCTTACCTACTATTTATTTATTTCCTTCAATAATTCCATCACCTAATTTTTCTATTTACCCTATTATTCTTCAACGTACATTATTCATCTTTATTTATATACTATTCTCCGAGACTCTTCCTTACCTGGCAAGTATTAGGACCTACCTTTCCTAATACCTAGTTTATCCTGGCCCCTATCCTAGGTCCCCCTAATACTTACCAGTTTCCCTGCAATGGTAGAATGACCTTAGAGGAATTTCGGTCAGTTAACCGAAGCCTGTAACATGACTTCCTAGATCTCCTAGAAATGAATTCCTATATTTCGTATGAAAAACCAATTAGCGGAGTATTTCCCTATACTAGCATAATACTCGGTGTGCGATGTCTGCTATTTGAGGCATTTGGTGCTTGGAAAACGTTTAGTAAGAAACTGTGAAACTGCGTGTCATTTAGCTAAATCATCAATAACGACATCTAATTGGAAAATGAATGTTTTTATTTATAAGGAGGTAAATCATGCACATATTGACAGGCATTAATTATTTATTTAAATAAGCATTTTACCCCTAAGTTCACATCATCAAAATGATTATTTTTTATCTTGATTTATCTGTAGTAAACACATATCAATTAACGTCTATTCCATGTTTAATTTGATGAATAATTTATTTGTTTTAATTATTTATAAAATTAATAATATTCTCTGAAGAAATTTAATATATGCTGAAAAATTAAGAAAATAAAATAATACCTTGCCACACTTTGGCTTGAATGAAGCAAATTAAAGTAAGATTCTTCCTGCTTTGGCTTTAATCTTTTCCCAGTGAATTTTATATATTATGATAATAAACTTGAATTATTTTTATTTATATATATAATTTAGTGTTTAATTTATATGAAATTCCCCCTATTAAATATTTAACCACTCTTTTTCTTGACTTCTTACTCAATTCCTTATAAAATCCTACTTATTTAAGAATCATAGCATATTTTTTTGTATTTATTAAATATTTTATGAAATTAAATAATTCTATCCTCATATATATATATATATATATATATATATATATATATATATATATACATATTTGCTAAATATTTAACATTTTTATAAATCAAGATATATTGAATTATTGTATACTACAAATTTATAAGTAATCACTTGAAATATCTTTCTTTATATATCTTTTATAGGTATAAACTTTATAATTTAATATGTAATTAATTTCTATTTTTTTATATTTGAACAATTTAAGTAAATAAATATAAGTAAAGCTAAATCCGTTCTTGAAATTTATTAATTCAATTTAATAAATTTACTCGAAGTTATTCTTTTAGAAGCAAAGTTAAGCATGACTGGATTGGACTTGTCTTTTAAGGAAACGTCATATTCAGTCGCCTGTTTTTACCAGCAAATGGATGCTGAAACCGTCCGGAATGATTCAGGAATGTTCCACCTCCACGCCTGTGTTCTTGTGATGAGTTCCTCTTCTCCAGTGAATTGGCTGCGTACTACAATCTCTTCTTCTTTCCGAAATCAATAATTAGGAGTGAAATACATATTAAAAATTACCGGTAATCTGGTAATTTTGAAAACTTTATAGTTCCGTTCGGAATGGTTCTACTGCCATTATTTTACATTGAGAAATTTGTACTAAGAGTTTTTGTTCCTGGCAAGGCTAAGGATTAACTCTTTATCCCGCCAGGATAATTTCAAGAGAAAACTTGAAAAACTAAACCTACTCCCGCAATTCCGTTGTCACAAATCCAACTCTCTCAATTAAATTAACTCCAAATTGGCATCCAGAACGTTTTCCCACTCCTACCTTTATCTTCTTCGACTTTGACCTTTGAGATTATTTTTTTAAAATCTATTAAAATTATTTGGCTTTACTGTAACAATTTGTTTTATAGATAATATACATTTAGTCTTTTTACATTTTATTTGTATATTTTTTTTTAATAAATTGTTTTTTAAAATTTATTTGTTAAATTTCGGCTTTTAAGCCTTCAAACCGCATTTTGTCCGTTTGTGTGTGTGTGTGTGTTTGTTTGTGTGTATGTCTGATCGCGCTCGAGGGCATGTTATTTGTTTTTTGTTCAATACAATTATTTGAGTTATGCATTAAAACCAAAGTATTGCAGCATCAACTAATCTTACTATTTGGAAACTAAATTAAAACAAAAAAATTGAGTACAAACATATTCCTATAAATAAAGCCGTGGATATATAAACATAAATATGTTATATTTACGACCATTTTATGAATATAATCTACTGTACGAATATCTAAAGATACAAAGAAGTAAGTCTTATTTAGACGGTCCCATTAATAGGAAACCATTGTATAGAAAACTAATTCCAGTGGTGCCATTGCTACGAAATAGATTAGTCTAATACGCAAAACCTTCGTCCAATCTTGTTTCAGAAGTCTGGCTATAGCTTTCAGGTCCATTTCATTTACTTCTAGCAGCTGTTGCTCCCGCTATTTCCGTTTCCTATAAAAGAAGACATCTTTTAAGCAGAATATGTCTCGATAGCTTGTTGGAATTATTATTAATCGTAACTTACGTGTACATATACTCACATAGTGATAGTTTAATGTAAAATTTAGTTAAAACTAACGATCTACGCCTCCCTGTTGTAGTAGTCTGCTATAGCTAGACGTTGCGTGTGTGAGGATCCCCGACAAACACACATACAGACACACACACACACAGACACACACACACACACACACACACACACACACACAAACACACACACACACACACACACACACACACACAAACACACACACACACACACACTCTCTCTTTTAAACCGACCATATATACAGGTCAAAACATGACGTATACAGGCCAATCTACCTACTCGTTCTTAGGTTTGAGAGTAAAGCAATCACAGCACCCAAACGTTTCTTACTTCAATAATGGTTTGAAAGATTTCCCAACTGAAACTGAAGCCTGTCAACGAGATATTTATTGATGTTTTAGAATCCATACAATGAATATCGACAGAAATCGTATAATACTGCTTGCGCTAGCCTATCCAATATAATTGCTTACCTCTTGTGTATGTGTACGTGCAAATAATTGTTACAGGATGTGCCGCCCTCTATTCTTTAGTTTTTCTTTTAATGGGTTTCAACGGTTTCAAGGATATAGTCAAGGAAAGTAGTATTATTAACACTCATCGATTATCCTAATAATGGAAGCGATATATTACAAGAAATAGTTGAGCGATACAAGTTAGCCTTGTCATGATTCTATATCTATTTTAAAGGGCATACTTTGATGCACAGGAACGTTTTTTTTTGTATTTTCAAGAAAATCAGATAGTATGAGCTATATCTTCTGTGAAGGATGAAAAATGATTACTTTAGAATACGTATAATTAGGCTAATGGTAGGGAAATATAAACCTCTGGTAGGACATGTAGGGGGATGTTATAGCGTGAAATGGTAGGACATGTGTACCTGAGGCAGTACATTCCTTAACCGAAATCGTAAAGATGTGGTTAGCTCTTATAACCCTTGTAAAATGGTACATGCAAACGTATAGCCAACTCCCTATATTACGGACCCTCCAGTAGTCCGGCGTTTACTTCAAGGATGGAAGATGTAAAAAACCAGTTTTCTTTCGCTGCATCTCGATGTCAGTAGCTGAGTGGCCTAAATGCCGTCCCGTTTTCGTTGTGTAGGGCGTGATGTACAAACTATTTCGGGCCGTATGTTGGTGCAATAGTTAGTTACAGTGCCAGCTATTGAAGTGCAGGGGCACAATGCCGTTGCAGTGTAAACGGAAACATATTAAAATCTTTGTTTTTACCGGTAAAAGTATCCTTTTATTGTAAATTACAGACCAGTATATTTATTCTCGTTTTATCGAGTTCATTGCAGGACTATTATCTTATGTTTTTTTTTTATTTTTTGGCCAATACATATAACTATTGTTCAATATAGATTGTTTTTTCTATGGATTCTCCAGTAATCAGACAGTATCGCAACCCCATATATCTCAGATTAGTATGAGTTTATTGTAGATGGATATAGGTAAGACTAAGGAGAGAAATAATGTTCCAGCAGCTAGTTACTATAATCAGTATTGAAAACACTCTCTCATTGATTCATGCTATATCTGGCGCATTATAAGTTCAACTATGACCGAGCAGCAAGTGAAGGCGTTAGGGGATGAGGGGGGGATTTCAATGCGTTTCTATTCAAACATTGGTTTTCTTGTAATGCTAATGACATGTGTTTTATGGCTCGGTTATTCTAAAAAGTTCCTCTCTACCTATATTCAAGTTCATTGTGTAGCCAATGTATATATATATATATATATATATATATATATATATATATATCGCAATATGTATTCATGTTTATTAATAAAGAACTAAGTCTAAATACAAATACAAGATTTATACAAATTCAATTATAATTCTTGTATTTGTATTTTGACTTAGTTCTTTATATATATATATATATATATATATATATATAGTAATACAAATACAAGATTTATAAATTCTTATAAATTGAATTGTAAATTCAATTATAATTCTTGTATTTGTATTTTAACTTAGTTCTTTATACATATATATATATATATATATATATATATATATATATATATATATATATATATATATAAATATATATATATATAAATTATTTTCCTGAAAATGCTGGTAATATTTTATCGGCGAACAGCTTTGAATAGATATGTTCATAAAGGTATTCTTGTTTTTGAAGTATTTTTAATTTATTAATTATATATATATATATATATATATATATATATATATATATATATATATATATTAGATTTTGTCAGGGTAAATGGTCCTTATTATAAGACAATTTTTAGGTCTCCTTAGTTACCGGTTGGCTAGTCACCGCCTACTAAATCATGCCGAAGAGATATTTGGCAAAAAAATTCTTTTATTTCCAGACAATCACAGTTTTATTACAAAACGACATTATTTGTTACCCCAGAACAGTGCCAAATCACGGTTACTAGATTCTAAGAAAATCAGTTAAAGTAAAAATAATCATAAAACAATGCTTTATAGTTTTAGAATATACAATACATCAATACATTTTATAACCTGACACCGTTACTCTATCGTTACAGATACATATACACAATAAATAAAAATAAATAAAAACGCCAATAAACGTCAGATTAGAAACAATTACAGATTATTAGACTAGAGAGAAATCAAACCCACAAATTTATATTATATATATATATATATATATATATATATATATATATATATATATAGATAGATGGATAGATAGAGAGAGAGAGAGAGAGAGAGGGAGAGAGATAGAAAGAGAAAGAGAGAGCACGCAAAAAGCTCTAACAATCAAACATATATATCCTTTGGAATATTATACGCACAGATGTTTACTAGTATGGCATTAGCTACTGTGAAGTGCGGAGAATAATAATTATAAAAAGGACTTATCAATTTATGTCTGTAGACGTAATAACCTATCTATCAGATATTGCTTTAGGATGTATAACACGGGCCAGATATAGGTCCACTCATGCTAATAACCTTGGAATTTCAGATAAACACCCCATAAAGCAGCGTTTACAATACAACTATTTAAGCAGAAAGATATATGATATAAGACAAAGTGTATAGAACATTTGTTACATGAATAAGTGGAAAAGCTTGACAGATGGCGGACAATTATTCCACGTAGAACAGACAGGTCAGGGAGTACAGATGGCATGCATATTTATAAGGACGGCGGACACATTCTTCACCAAAATGCTTGAATTTACTTATGACATTTCATTAAACTAATATCATTGTCCAGGTTATTTGAATTTGCAACATGCTGCGGGGTACAAGCGGAACCGTCTCGTTTAAAATCGATAATATTTTTGTCAGAATGATAAAACATGATGAACTATAAGGAACTAATTATGTACAGTGAGTAGAGGAATCCTCTGTTGGATAACCAAAGTAGCATTTTAGTTCCACTGTACATTCAAAAATATTTTAATTTGGATTATTTCTTATATTTAGGAGAGGCTCTTCTTAATTTCTAGAAGAGATGGAGTATATATATATCTATTCTTTAGTGTACAATATAGTCGGTAAATGATTTTATAGAAAAATGTGTCGTTGAGAAATAGTTGTGTGTTACTCACACTTTAGTCGCAACACAGGACTTTAATGAAGACATCCTCTACATAACATATACCATCATGTGGGCTTGTATCACTTTTAGTGTTTTTATAAAATATACTGTATGCACCAAAATAAACAATACTGAAACAATAGTTAGATATTATTTTATTTCATTTGATTTCATTTAGATAATTTTACAAACACATACAAATAAAAAGATGATAAATCTGTTACAATCGGGTATAAGAATTTCCATTATGACCTCAATTTGACGTTCAATTTGAGGAAACCATCGTAAAGTTCTTAATGGATTATGATTATTTTGTTGGAGATGGGTTGTTTCTTCCTCGTTATACACATGGCTATTTTTCCTGTAGTAGTTCGATGGTAGTTTGTGAGTCATCACGGAAACTCTTCTCCTTCATCACTCCCCAGACGTAGGCGTTCTGGGTAACGATACTTTGTTCTAAGGCAGATGAGAAGGTGTCCAAAAGTTTCTTGAAGTAATTATGTCTAAGGTAGTGTGAATAGTTGCGCAGCACCATCTAGCTGGAATCATTGTGAAAGAAAAGGATGGTCTCGGACGCAGCAAAATCGCCTGAGATCTATAAAACACCTTCAAATTGTTCTGTATCATAATGTACATTTTTGTCAGGAAGGAGAATCTTCAATCGAATTTTTTACAATAACATCCTTTCATGTTTTTTAAAAAAAATCATTAGCTTATTGCCTTAGATTCTCTACTAAAGTCAACTATTTTTTTTAATAACTTATAATTACCTTTTAAAATGATACAAACGTGAGAAAAAAACTTCAACAATATATTGATGGTTGAAATTTTATATATCGTTTAGATAAAACAAATTAATCCAATGGACACGAAATATGGTGCAATATACTGACAGCTTGACTAAATCTCAAACATCAAATACCAGAATCCGGTCAGTAACAAGCAGTACATGTTTGGTTCATAGACACGCTTAAAGTTCGTCTGACGAAAAGTTCTCACTTCTCTCTATTCAACGCTCCATACAAACAGTAGAAAAAGAGCAAGTTTCCAATAATGGTGGGGACAGGGTATCCTGAAGCTTACAGCAACCGTAAATCACCCCGAGACAAGTTTTGTGACTTGTCCAGCCTTTTAACTGTTGCAAATAAATGACCTTTGCCTATTCATATAAATGAAGGGGGATAATAAATTAGGTAAATGAAAAAGGTAAAGCGTTTAAATACGCGAGGTTTTTAAAACAGTGAATTATTTGTAACCGTGAAGTCTAAAAACTCATTAATCTCCTTTCAGTGGCTAGTTTAACCTACTTATAGCAAGTTGTGCTAATAAGGTCATGGTATAACGATGATATGCTGGTAATAACTCTGTGTATTCCTATTCCTAGGAATTAATTCCTAGGTTTTAAAATTAAAACCAAATTTACAAAAAAACAGAAAATATGACTTTGCTATAGAAGTTTAAATTTGGGCAATTAGTTGGTAAGGGTTTTAATATAATCTACTTAATGCAGCTAAATGAAAAACCTTTATTGTAGTCAAACGGATTAGTGAATAAAAGCTTCATCTAACAAATTTTAATAAACTCAGTTTTAAAAAATTTTCTGTCACTCTTGAGTATTTTTAATTTACAAAGTTTGACTAAAAATATATAAGTTATTATTATTATATTGAAACGATTTAGTACGACTTACTGAAATAAAAATTCATGTATTTATTAAATGGTAATAAATAATAACATTTGAATTTATTATCTGTAATGAGTAATGGGAAGTCATCAAGTGTTGAAATATTTCAAATTTTCCGGTAAAGTTTGGGCATCTACACTGAAATAATTATTGATAATATAATATTTTCAATAATTTAAGGCTTATAAAAATCCATAAATGTATACAATAAGTTTTGCTAACTATTGTATTATTTACAAGCACTAAATTCCAATGAGAATTATAAAATAAATTAATAGGACTTAATAGGAAATTAAAAAGATTGAGAACGAATATATATGTAGCATTCGAAATATATAAATACACATTAAGAATAGCATATATAACAATAGCAAATTAATAAAAAAACAAACAAAATAAATTTTAAATATGAAACTATAATCAATGTCTATATTGTTACAGCATCAAAATGAACTAGGCAATTTGTATAAAATTAGCAAAACCATTCTATTTCTAATTTAATATATATTTTATATCTTGCATTATTTTATTATTCATTCCTGAAGATATTGGTTCTGTTTACCAACTAAATGCATTCACTATAAATTAATAAATATACTTGTATTTGAATATCCTATGTTGTTATATATATATATATATATATATATATATATATATATATATATATATATATATATATATATATAGGTTATATATATATATATATATATATATATATACATTAGAACATCTCAAATCCTAACCCCAGAAATCCAAAATCCCGCGAAATCCGAATGGGATTTGATGAAAACCAAAGTTGAAAAAGTATATAAAATTTAAGAAAGTATGTACTGAAAGTTTGTTACTTACGTAAAACAGGACTGACATGTGTAATATATTGGAATTGATAATGTAAAAAGATGGTACAATACGAGGGCCTATACTGTGTCACTTCATTAACTTTGTATATATTGACAGTTGAATAAAAATAATAAAGACAAAAACCAAACCATATGGTTCACTTAAAAATAAAAGACAAAAACGCTCAACTATATTTTTCATTTAAAATCAGTACTCTTCATCTGTCGAAGAGACTTAGGTCTCATGCTCGTCGCTAGCGTCGGTATGAGTAACATCATTCGTAGATTAATCTTTTTCCTCGCTATCGCTATCTACTACACTGTCATCGTATTGATCTTAACCATAGGCACCATGTCATGCTCGGTATATTCTCCATTGTTATCTAGTGCTGTCCACTCTTCAAAGCAGCTTTCTTCACCATCTTCAATCTTGGTACCCTTTGAATGAGCTGAAGGAGCTCAGTATCATTATCCCGTGCTCTAAGTGGTGTTTCCATAAAATTGAGGCAGAGCCAGAGGTCCTTCTAAGATTTCTGCAGTAAAGTGTTACTGATATTATTACAAGATTCAGCTACCCAGTAAGTTAGATCCTTTATTGTAATCGTCTTATTTTTAATCTGGAAGAGAAAGGGAACACGCTTCTTCAGCCAAGGAAGATAACTTAGTATACAGTTTAAAAAACTTAAGATCACCTGGGGAATCAGTTCTTACTTGTTGCTGTGTGGAGCGGGTTTAACTAAGACAAGTTACAAGTTTTTGAAAATCTTTTATTAAGAATGTTTGCTGAAAGCTGCAACAAGAAACAAAAGTTGATATAAGTTCAAGATAAGTATGTAAAAACTGCATTAATATATAAATATATATATATATATATATATTGTAACGAAATTCATTTAGTTAAGGAAACTGTTAGTAAATATTTGAACTTGTGAAATATACCTAGCTAGCGCTAGTCTATTGTCACATCTACCGGCCGAAATAAGTTACTGCACACACCTGCAAATCATAAATAAAAATAATTCGAAAGGGGTTCATTGTAAGTAAACCAGAACGTGCCTCGTTCATTGGAGAGAAGCTTTACCTAGACATCCACGGACCAGGGAGATTTATGACTAGGAATCCCTGAGAATACAGAAAAACACATGCACCTGTGGGAAAGTTCAACAAATTCCCTCGAAGCCAAGGGAAGGTGAGGGAAGTGTTAAAATTTCAAAGGCTGGCCACAGTTTGAGCGCCATATGGGAGCCAATCAAATTTGAAGAGGGGATAAAACACAAACGGATAGAATCCAAAAGAATGTTCAGGAAGGGAGTCAATTTTCAGTACTCGAAAGGGTCAAGTGGTAGGACTCGAGGAGAAGTAATGTTCAGTTTTTAGTAAGAAATATCAAATTCAAACAAGTAGCGTGGAAATTTAATGTAAGGGAGACTAATAGAGGGAGATTAAAGGGTAAAAAGTGAGATTAAAATAAGGGAGTGATTAATAAAGTAAGTTAAAGATTAGAAGCATTTCGAGAAATTAAGAAAAGTGAAATTGATAGGGAAGTATTACTAAGTGAATTTGTGTCAAGTGAAGTAAAACAAGGAACCACGCAAGTAATAAACAATACATTTATTTAAACTTAAAGCCAACTATTTAAAGCAACAAACATTAAGAATCTTTTAAACTTTAGAAATTCCAAAAAAAGTCATAGTTAATTGAAATATAAAATTTTATCAAACCAAGTGCAGTAACTTAGATAAGCCCTTAGATAGCTAAAGAAAGTAAATTTAGAATTGTTAAAAAATCAATAGTAAAATAAGAGTCTTGATGCCTATCGGCAAATATTAGAGTTAGTAAAAGAAATATATGAACTATCTGTAAATGCAATATTGATCTCAGGATAAATAAATCTGTAATTATAAAAGCAAGTAGCTGGATTATTAATTTAATTTCCTAAGAGTAAAAATTATCCTGTATAGAAGCATTAAGGGAAGGCTCGTTATATAGCAACGTGGATGGCAAAGGTTAGTTATAATATATATAACGCGCTAATTGAAATTTTCAAACAAACTCCTACCCTTATATATATATATATATGAATATTCTGATTTGTTAACAAGTATCGCGTCATGCTTACGTCACATGGCGTGAGGTGGTTAAATACCTTAAGTTACTAACTCGTACGATATTTTTCTATTTCGCACGCTAGGAGGTCATACTACCTACGCTAGATTCACAATGTGCACCAAGAAAACAAAAATTTCTTCTATATTGGGACGATATAATTATTACATACAAATTAAATATATAAATGAATTTATATGTAACACCTTATTTTTAAGAGTGTTACTATATATTACAATTATTTGCTAAATTACATGGGAAAAATAATAATTGCCAACTTACATTTTCGTTCCGTAACATGGGTCTTGCTGAAAAATAGTAAGCGTTTCTAATAACGCTTTGATGGTTTATAATATTGATGAGTTGGGGCAGAGTTTATAATTATGAAAATACTCGTAATAGACTGAATAGCTTTGATTGAAATATTCAGAAATTTTGCAGAATGTGTAAAGAATGAAGTAGACTAACTTCATTTACAAAATGCATTGAGTTCCAACACTTCATAACCAATAAAGTAAGGTAAAAACGTTTAGGTTATTCACCATGCTGCAGTAAGGGTTAGGTGATTTGTACTAAAATAATATTATCAAGCTGCTAACTAAACAGCTGCCCCTTCAACTGTCCAGAGCTCAGGCGTAAAAGTCCTTCTATAATCATCATGGTGGAAGAAGATTATAGTTTTTTGAAACAAAACAAAGCTTTACAACCCAAACCAGGATAAAAAACGTGTGCTACAGCAAAGCTACATTCTACACTCTGCATAGAAGAAATCAGTATTATCGAATGACTCACCCAACAAATATTAAAAGCGACCTCAAATAATCAAAATAATTAACTAAATTTAATTAATGAATTTATGTTTGAAAATACTGCATTACCATCAAATGTCATTCACTATAAAATAAAGAAATGTATTTGAACTTGAGTGGACGAATGAAACGTATTTTATTCCCGATTGAAAGTTTGAACAAGATATATAAATATATAAACAAGAGTGTGTACTAAAGGAATTGAAAAAACTATACTATAAATCCTTCTTTATAGAGTAAAGGTTACCTTTGGAAATTCGTGAATTACGTAAATATTTTAATTTAGATAAGATACAATGAACGACGTATCTCGACTCAGCTGACAACTTGGGCCGTATCTTTATGTACTATACATGGTTTAAAGGAAAGTAGGGGAAGGATAGGAAGTTTGAAATATATATCACTACGGCAACAAGACTCGCTTATATATTTTTGCGTTTAGTAAAGTAGGAGAAATCTGGTAATAAGGCCAAATATAAGCCAAAGAGCCATTCCTAGTAACTGGGGATGTGGTCATAGTTATAATTAATGAGTGCTTAGGGAGACCACGTCAGACACAGTACAGGATTTCTCAAGTCAGTAATTCTGTGAAGCTATAGAAAAAAAACACCATCAACATCGTTAGTTCATATTTCCTATAAAAATGACACTCCATTTATGGATTCCTTTACACACATTTACGGACAGGGGCTTCAGAATTTGGGAGAAGATGTTTTACACGATGTTCACAAGTTTGCGGCCGGACACTGATTTAAGACACTTTTGCATATTTTAAACAGCTTTTAAATGAGTTCCCAGTGATAAAATAACAACATACAATATTTCTGCGCGGGGTGAATTATTCACTTGAATACTCGGCAACTTCAATCAATATTAGGACGCTGATTTAGTTTTACCATTTTCTTTTATTTTCAAGAATTGAAATAAATTCTCATCTCAGAGAATTATAATAATTAGGGAGTTATCTACAAATGAAAGTATATAATTTTATTTCTATAATAAACGTTTTAGGGAAAATAAAAATTATAATACTTTTTTACTGAGGTTAAATCAAAGCCAGTTAATTCTGAGCGGTTGGATGTAATATTTAAGATATGTTTTTCGAATTAAGTAATAAATGACTAATAAAAGAATAAAATATCTCTGCTTTAAGATTGCAGAATTTGAATGAAAGGGTTAAGACGTGCCTTTAGCAATCCGCGCAATTAATACAGGCCTCATTATTTTCCTCTAAATCACACTACTTATTGGGTACTTTTTCCACACATTATTGGCCCTTTGCTTTTTATAAATTGCTTTTATTTATCTGATCTTATTCTTCTGTCCTTAGGAAATTAAGAAGTTGTCAATTATCTGAACATAAGTAGGTATCAATTTTCATATTTTCGTTGCACACAACATAAAACCAGATTCGGTGTTAGATGAATTTACACCGAAAACATATACTAGTTGATAATAATTTATGTTACTTGAGGTTCATCACTCCCAAAATTCCGTTTATTTATTTATTTACATTTACATACTCCCTTGTATTTTATTCATATATATATATATATATATATATATATATATATATATATATATATATATATATATATATATATATATATATATATATATAAATATATGTATATATACCATTACCAATGAAAAAATACTAGTATTATAATTTATATAGGGCCTTTAAACAACCCTCTTCAATAGAAAATGTTTAACCTAAATGGAAATAGTTTCCAGGCTAACATGATCCTAATAAAAAAATAATAATTAATAATATGAACACAAAATTATTAGGACAGTAAAGCTATATTGCATACCTTGCCTCCTCTGTGAACAAGTTACCTCCCATATAAATCTACAATTAATTGAATAAATTTAATGAATGAATTACTATTTAAAAAAACTATTTTAACATTAAATATCATACCCAACACGTAATTTATTACGTAACTTATATACGTATGGCAATACATTATTTTACAATCTCTTCAAACATATCTTGTACAAATTTTCAGTCGTTAGTAACATATATTCTATTTATCCACTCAAGTTCAAATACATATCTTTACAGCTTGTAGAGGATAGAAAAATGACAGTTATTATAACAGTTATTATTATCTATGACACAGATATTACAGTTATTTTAATTTTAGTTTTATATGGGGAAAATAAGTTTCACAAATAGGAAAGGTATGCAAAATAGTAACCTTGTCTCAGTTGGCTTAAAAGGAGTGATAACATTTGATTTCGTAAAACAGCTGATTTTACGTTACCGGTTATGTGGCGAAGCTATGAAAAAGGAATACGTATAACAGACCCCTAATATTCAAAATAATTTGTTCTTACAAATGTTAAAATTATTTGGAAAATTATAAATATATACATTCCCTATTATTAAAATATCCATATTTTTCATTATAAAATAATATTAATTGATTTTCAAAACCTTCATTCCATCTTAACCCTACAAAGAAACATCGATAGATCTTTGTTCTGTAAACAATGTAGGTTTTCTCATTCTACAGCGTAAACTTTCTCGCTTTTAATGAAGAAAAACTCGAAAATAATTCAATTAGCTAATTGGGTTAAGCTACCTAAAGAGGGTACAAGGGAAACGGTTGGCTCTATATATTACGTCCTGTGTTAAGAAGGCCTAACCTGAAAATCTGAGAAACATACCAACTGGCTTTGAAAGGGGAGGGTTAAAACAAACCTCTCTTCAGTGCATAGAATGTACAGAAATAAATGATTTTGTACAAATGGCTGAAACATCTTTGTTTTATAGCTGTAAGTTAAATCTATTTGATAATCTGACTCCAATAAGAGTCTAAACACTTCAGTAACGTGGGGCCTACCTTGTATTATTACTGTAGTATTAATTTACTACCTCATTATTAGTCCCTCACTTGTCATCAAATGTACGACACTCTAAAGGTAAGAACGTAGCTTGAAATTATTAGAAACTTACCAATCTTTTCCCACAAATTAATTTCTTTCAAGAAACAAAGGACAAAAAAAGATCATAGGGACATGGAGTAATATTTTGGGGGGAATACTTTCTTAAATATACTCTTCAGGGATTTAGATTGGCTGAATGTAAATTACCCAATCCTGGTAATATATACCTCTATTGTGATCATTTCATGTGTATTTGTTCCTGGCAAAATGGATTGCTGGTTATCATCGCTAAAGAAAATTATGGATTAAAAAGAAAATTAAATAACCAAATAATAAAATTATATACAAAGAAATATTTATACACAAACAAGAACTTACTAATAAATAATTAATAATAACACTATAAAAATAACAGCTAATGAAGAAGGTAAATAAATAAACATCTACACACAGAACAAACACAAAATCAATATATGTATGAATTATAATTCATAAGCGCAATCTTAACGGGAAAGGTTGTACATTTGATTATTGTAATAATAGATCGAACGTTTGAATGTAGAAGAAGCAAATTAGGGACTAAAGCCAAGCTACTTTATTGGTCTCTAAGCCTAGCAGTGTCTCCAGGAATGGCTTTAGTGTTTCAGCTATACGAGACTTTTCATTATATAGACGTCTTGGCTCTAACTGCAATTAGTTTTTTTCGTTCATAGTTCTATGAAACCATTGCCTACGAGTAAATGTTTTTAGTTTTATTGAGCGTTTGATCCTATTTCTTCTGTTCGCAAGCCATTTAAACAACTGTACAACACGCAATCTAATATTCAGTGCTCTTTTAGAAGACGGAGAAAAATACGACTTTGAAATGACATAAAATTTACTCCTAATTACACACCCACACACACACACACACACACACACACACACACACACACACGCACACACACACACACACACACACACACACACACACACACACACACACATGTATATATATATATATATATATATATATATATATATATATATATATATATAAAGATATAAATACACACATACGAACATACACACACACACACAGACACACACACACACACATATATATATATATATATATATATATATATATATATATATATATATATATATATATATATATATATATATTAAAACAACATTGGTTTTTCAAATACAAGAATATTATTAATTTATATCCAAAGCTCTTTGTTGGTAAACAGTACCAACGTCATCAGGAATGAAAACTACAATAATGTAAGCTATAGGCCTAAAACATATGTTAAGTTACAAAATATAATTATTGCTAAATTTATACAAATTGCCAAATTTATTTTATTGCTGTAACATTATAGACATTGAATATAGTATCAAATTTAGAATGTATTTGTATTTGTTCAGTTATTAATTTTGTTATTATAATTGTATTTATATATTTCGAATGCTTCATATATATTCATTTTTAAACCCTTATTAATTTATTTTGTAACGGACTAGGTTATTTGGGATATGAAAATATAAAGTTTTATATTACAATGTTATATAATTTATTAATCAGTGACAAATTACAAAAAAACAAGACAGCAATGTGTCGAGTAATATACTTTTAATTACTGCTAGTTATTCCATACTTTTTAATTACTTATTAGCCTTTAAAATTATATTTATATCGACAAGATAGTAACTTAAAATTTCCAATTAAATTTTTAGAAATGAATATTCAAAGGCCAATTTCTACCTTTCATGTGTTCACCGTTTATCATTTAAAATTCAACTTAGTTAACACTTAAATGCATTTTCTTTATTATTATCTAAAACGTACCTGATTGTGCACATCACTTATAAAACACTTTAAAACATATTAAACATGCCCATGGATTTTGGAATCACTAAACACTTAACATATCGCTCTTGCAAATCAGCGCACTTAAACGAAAATGATAATAACTTTTACTCATTTGAAATACATAAATAATCGCTTCTGACTTCTTCTTTAGCTCGTTAATAAAATTTGGTACCGGCCTTGACATCTTAAAATTTGGAATACTGGAAGATTACAAATTTCTAAATTATGTCCGAAAATGCCATTACGTCTGTTCTGTTCAAGAACCTCTGGATGAGTGGGGCTTCTGAAGGGGCACGCCAACAGACATCCCACCCTTGGTTATTATTTTGAATATTTTGATTGGTCCGTCAGATCAGGCGATATCAGACCATGCTTACGTCACATCGGGTGATGTCAGTTTTTTAAGTTATACTACCACCTCGTACGATATTTTACATTTTTACCTGCTAGGGGTGCTACTATCTATGCTAGCTTCACAATGAGCACGAATAAAACAAAAATTTTCTTTTATATTGGGAAGATATAATTATTAAATAAAAATTAAATATATAAATGAATTTATATGGAACACCTTATTTTTAAGAGTGTTACAATTTCATAAGTTTCATATTTTCAATATTTGGAAATCGGTGCTTATTAATAATACAATGATTTGCAAAATTTGATTTATATATTTCTGGATTAATATAGGCATTCAAATGTTCTTTATATCTTTCTTTTAATTTTTTTTGGTTTGACCTATATAGGCTTGATTACAGTTTTGGCATTCTAATTTATATTTATATGAATAATTATTTATTATTATTGTTATTTATATTATAATTATATATATATATATAATATATATATATATATATTTATATATATATATATATATATATATATATATATATATATTGTTCAAAATATAAATTATATAAAAACAACCAAAATGGTAAACTAATACAATCAATGAAAAAAGTGATAAATTAGAAAATGACTTGTAGTGAAACTGGCGCTACACGGAATGTAACTTTTGTAAACTCTTAGCTTACGTGTACTTTTTCTAGTAACAATTAATCATATAACAACTTTCTCTCATAAAAACGTTTATGGTAATGTTTTTTCTATTAATATTTTATCAAAACTCTTCACCCCATTTTTATTTTTAGATTTTTAGGACATAAAATGGATACTCAAGTCTCTACTGTACCGACAGACAATCGGTGTATTCTGAAACTAGAACCTGCAAGATGACGTAACCTATCACTACGGTGTTCTATGACGAGCGTACTAGGTGTAGGTTGCTTGGGGTGGAATTATTACTCTGAATTAGGTGGCACGAGGTGAACGTAATGGTAATTCACCTATTAAGTGTGTATTAGTGTGTGTCTTTGATGGAAATAAACCCATGATCTTGTTGAAAACGGATGCTCGGGATGGAAATACCACTATAATAAAGATTATAGAGATTGCCAGTAATGGAAATGTAAATCTGAAGAGGTCGTATTGGGTAAGTAATGGAAATTCCCCTAATAAGATTTAATTGGTGCTGGAATGAAGTTGTGCTCATGATCGAGTTAAAGATAGAAAAAAATGAAGGCAAAGAAATGAGATGATCAGAGTCTAGGATATTTGAGGCAGTTTACACACAACTGATAAATAAGCCCCCAAAGTTATAGTAGTGGAATGAAGATGGAAATATTGATATGCAGGTATATTTTTCACAATATTGTCAGTTTATTAGATTATCACTGAACGTGGTATCTGTAATAAAATCGTTGCATAGTACCCATGGCTGTGAACGAACTCTGCGACTTGAAAATGTATCTAATTCAAAGTTTAGCTTGATAAAGAATTCATTTTTATATCTTAATTAGTGTGATTTTATACCAATACAAGCAAGAAGCAGTATGCAGTATTGCTGCAATACGGGATAATGTAATAGTTCAGATACCAGTGCAAGTCTCCTACCCCGGTATAACGTTTTATAAATGATATTAAGATACCTGAAGACTGACGTAAGATTTTAAGTATCATACGTTACACTTATTTAAATTACGTCTCAATAATCTGGATATTGCATTTGTTAATTGATTAAACATAACCTCTAAATAACCTCATCGTGAAGATTAAAACATCTGTTAGAACGTACCTCCATGTTTTGGATTCGTAAATCTTCGGACGAAATTCGTTAATCTACGGATTGTTACAACCTTTCGTGTGAATTCCAAAGTATAGAGATGTTATGTTTTGCTCTTTCATTTTCATGCAGATATCTTTTACATTTTTCGTTTTAAAAGTTTCACTTGAAAAACAGAAAGAAATGATTTTTCTTTTCTTATTCTTAAATGAAAGTCACTCGATGATTTAGAATAATTTATCTTTGCATCTGCTCTATTGATCGGTTTATATTTACCAAATGAGGGTTAATAAGTGATCTAAGCTTTAAATATAAACCGATCTAGATTAGAAAATAGCTAGAATTCAAATACCAAATAAAATTTGTAATGTTTTGGGGGAGATTTTATTTCAAACATTGTGTTTTAAAGTTTAAATTTACGCGAGTAGTTTGTAGTTCTCTTTAGGTTGATTTGCAGTTTTTGCTGTAAATAGAGTACCGTGCATTTCCTTTGAGACAATAAGGCCCGTTTAATTTTACCTCGGGTTAAATAAAGTTTTATAAAACCGTTTCTTTGGCGGAAACTGGTCTTTACCGCCCATTGAGAAGATTGACAGAGGAAATTAGAGAGGATGTTTCACTTTGCACAGTAAAGCACCATACGTCAATGCCAATAGGCAATCCACCCTGGTAGAAGGTTTATTGGCACGGAGCTTCTTCTTCATTTTCTTTTCAAATTAGTCATTCTACCTACCTGAAGGAATTATTAGGCCAATATGAAGGGGGCATAAACTGAACGCAATGTTTGGTACGATGTTAAAAAAGTGGTCACATTTTGGTTTTTAAATATTAATATTTTTTAGAGTTGGGTTAAATAAAACTGCAAACTTTGTAGCTTGCCCAAATTGAAGTTTAAATGTTGTAAAAGAACAACAGTAGAAGCAAAGAAAGGCAATAGATAACAAAAGGAAATGCAAATACGTTTTACTCGATTTGTTATCGTGGAGTTTCCCGTTAAATTGCTATGTAACAATGGGCTAAAATATAGCTTTTGTATCAAATGGGATTTTAAGGGTTGTTGCTTGACAAGTTTATTAGAATCTTACTATGGTTATATATAAAAGTATATCTTTGTAGTATTAAGGCAGAAGAGCGTGACTATATACAAATATAGAAAAAATGAGGAATATTCTATATACATAGGATTTAGGCTAGGATGTAAATTAAATGACAGAAAATACATAGGATGAGCAGAGTCTCGTAGTAGAAACAGACATATTCTCTATCGGAGAGGGGACTCTCACTACACTATCTCGTAACCAGAATGTAAAAAATTTACTAGTTAGACATGTATTCGACTACTTTATTATTTACGTCATAGTATTCATCCCCTGGAAGAGAATCACCTAGTTGTGAAACAACACGTAAAACCACACTTACAATTACAAACTGTTGGGTTGTAATATTCATACAAAAAACGTAGCATTGCCGTTTAAAGGGGTTTAAATTTTTCTAATAAAGTATGTGAGTTGATAAAAAGGAAATAATAAAATTTTAAAACGTAAAGAAATTGCAAAAAATATTTCCACAAAAATAACAATAAACCTAATTTTACAAGTTATCTAATATTAAATTCTTATATAAAGAAAAGTTGGAAATTAAACCATGTAATTCCATTAGATACGTTAAAATACGATAAAATCAGCCGTTTTAAAAATTATTGTTATAACACTAAAACGGTCTAAAAACTACATTACCATGCCTTGGCTACCATCTTCTAGCCCCATACTAGGTATAAACCTAGATGCGTTACTAAAGGTTAACTGCTGCGGAGGAGAAGCGGTCTTTATGGTGTCCCCCGTTGAGCATCTTATATTCGCATAAACATTTTCGTCAACCTTTAGCCTGGTGCACAACCCAATATGTAACATACCCTCTACTGATTAGAAAAGATAGTAACCACTTCTCGTTGTCACGAGGTACTCATTAAGACTATCCCAATGATAGTTGTCTTCTTTCAGGTTCCTTATATTATCCAAAATTTGCTTTTCATCTGGAAAAAAATATCATTCACCTAAGCTTCAGTCGTCTAAACAACACAATTTCCACACGATTCCAGTAAAACACTATAAATCCAGGGTCAAATACCTATAATATACATTCAGTTATCGGGGGTTCTACAAAAGTGTCTAGAGTTACATCCATTTGTATTAGTAAGGATAAGTGTAATCGCGTAGGAGTTATGGTCTGTATTTCTTCCACAGCTGATATTCACGACTCAGGTTAAGGTGTAATGATATATTCTCAAGATGAAAAGCAAACTTTAGATAATATGAAAAACCTGAAAGTAGGCAACTTTCATTGGGACAGACTAGATGAGTACTTTGTGACAAATAGAAGTGGCTACTTGCTTTTCTAATCAGTAGAGGGTATGTTACGCATTTGGTTGTGTACCAGGGTAAAAGGGGACGAAAATATTAATGCTAGTACACGATGCTCAACGGGACCCATCACAAAGGCCGCCACATCTCCTCCGCAGTAGTTAACCTTTTGTATTGCATATAAATGCATGCCTAGTATAGGGCTAGAAGATGGTAGCCACGGCATATTAGTGTTGTTTTTGGACCGTTTTAGTGTTATAACAATGATTTTAAAAACAGCTTATTTAAGCGTACCCTATTGACGTCGCTTGTGTTTTTCCTACCCAAAACAGATCTGCCCCTTTTAATTGTTGTTTTTTTGAGGTAATTTAAAATTAGAAGCAAGCGACATGCCAACAAAATTCAGCTAAAGAAGATTGGGTTCATATTTTAACCAAACACTGTCGTCTCAAGATTTTAGGTTTATCTCTCGCTCGAGATAAGGCAACTCTCTCCAAGTGGAAAGAAAACACATTTGAAATTCCGATAACAAAAAAATATTGTCAAGTACTTTCAGAATATGAAAATGTATTAAAGGGAAGTTAAGGGAAACGGTTAAAACTGTTGAAGCACAAGGTTGTTATTTATTTCGAGTCGGCTGCTTTTGGCGTTTGCCTCCATTGTTTATCAGTGGCATAAAAAGAAAACAATGTATTTCCGCAAATACAAACAAAAGCTTTTTTTTTAGCCTATTGATAAAGAATAAGTTAAAGATAGGAATTCGTGGTTATTTTTGTATTTGATGTTTAAAACAGTTTAATATAATTATTACTGAAATTGTGGTGTTGTACGAAACAAGTAATTGTGAAGAGAAAACTCTTTAGTAATACTTTAGCCTTATATCAAAATGTACCATCGTACAATTCATTTAAAATATTTCTATTCGTTGACGTTTCGGTCAATCTAATGTGAACTAATGTTATGCTTCTGTTGTTGGAGCCTGTCATTTATTTTATGCCAAATAATTCGTATTATCTTCATTGCATACTTTGCCCCTTTTGTGTAAGGTTTTTTGAGATATTTTTTTAAATTTTAAAAAAATATGAAAGGTTATAAATTAAAATTATATATTTCGGAATTAAAATAATATTATCAGTAAAATAATATTTTGAGGCTTTAGATATTGCTTTAAAATACGGGAAACCAATCAATAGGTAAACCCTTTCTGACCCGATTGCAACAAAAATGTACAGCGTCTCATTAATAATACATACGTTGTTGCAAATTCTGAGAATGTCAGATTAAAATCACAGAAACAAGAGCTTAAGTAAAAACTTTGATAGTTGATGTGCTTTTACCCGTCTTCTGATTGGAAAATGAGATCCCATCACATTTCTAGTGAAGTACGATTGTTGGTAGCAAATGTCAAAATTTTCACTTTTCCTCTAATAGAATAAACCTGTTCTATTCATGTTTCTTCTTACCCTCCTCTCCTCCCATTTACTTTCCCTTTTCTTTACCTCTAATTTTCCCCGCCCTTATAGTATTCTCTCTGCTTCAGCTGGTAAATCTCAGTGACTAATTTCTCATATATATATATATATATATATATATCCTTTTCTATCACCACAAGTAAATTACATTCTTACTTACAACAGAATACAGAAACATTAAAAACTTAAATGATTTATTCTTGTCTTAGAGTAAAAAATATAAATTGCACAACAAAAGAACAAGTTACAATGGTAGCAGGTATATCCCTTAAGGGAATACTGACTACTGCATTTCCCACTTCCTTTTCTGTTAGACAAACAGAACATAAAACTTGTATATATAAAGACTATAGAGTGTTTTTTGGGCAAAACATTATGTTTTAAGTCTTAAAAATGATTGTATATATTTTTAAAAAAATATTTGTTTGAAATAGGTAGTAAACAAGTGATATAATCAAACATGTTTTAGTAAATTCCTAACTAAATAACCACACAAAAAAATTATTTTTTTCCAGTTAAATGTTATATCCTCGAATTTATATAGTTCACTAATTCGTTTGTAAGAAATTGTTGTACGTTTGTAAGAAACACAGTTGTATCTCCTGGCACGATTTCATTTGAAACCTTTTCAAATGACTTCCGCCGTGTTGAGAAAATGTGTGTTATCCTGAGTAAGATATCGAAGCGACCCTCACTAATTCCGAAAAAACATTATCTGAAGAGTTTCTACTTTGCGCCACTCATGGTCCTTGTGATTTACTGTTAAAGTTAATTCGCGTCTCTGCTAACAGAGTGCAGATAAGTCTGCAACACAATTTAAACACAATGATAGCGCCATATAAATAAATGCACTAGGTGTAGTCCTCCTTTACTTTTATTCAGGTATATTATTATAATAATTTTGGGTGATATATAACAACCGAATTTACGTTATTCTTCCTTTCAATTCCGACTCCCCCCTCTCCCACTTCAACTCCCCCTCTCTCCCTTTCTTTCTATCTATCTATATCTATCTATCTATCTATCTATCTATCTATATATATATATATATATATATATATATATATATATATATATATATATTATAACATAAATTCCCTTGGGCTTTATCTATGTTATTTCAAGTTTGTTAATTTAATTGTTATAGATTAATTAAATTGTTTGAAAGTGTTGGGCGCCAGTTTACCTATTGTTCGACTGAAGTTCTAATTAAATATTTTGCTTATATTGTATAATTTTAAATTATGCTTCTTATTACTATGACCTACCTTTATTTTAATTATTTTGATTCCTTTTTCTTTATAAGATTTCAACCAAATTTCTTAATTAGAGTAGGCCTTACAAAGAAATACAAGACTTTTTAGTTATAACAATTGCTTTAATATTTTAGAACATTATTAATTCCTGTTGCCAGTTAAATACAAAGTATACATGTTAAATCTACATTTAATTACAAATTATTTCAGACTATAATGTCGAACCAAAATCTTATACGGTAAACAACCTGTTATTTATTTCATTCATTTTATTTATTATTATTTAAATTTGACCAGCTAATAAATTAAAGACTTTTGGGGCGTGTTTAGGTTCTTGCCTTATGAAATTACTTTTTTTTGAAATTTAGAGTTACTTGTATATTAGAAAAATTGTTTTATTGACCAGAAATTTATTTTTTTTAAATTAGTTTTTAATTAAAGTTTTTACTTAAGTGCAGTGACGTTCTTTCCTTTATTCCGTTAACCCTTGGTATTAGTTGGACGATTTTTTTTTTTTATAACACTTCACTTCACCACATTTATCGATAATTAATTTACTTATATTTTTTTTTTTTTAACAACTTCACACACTTTCTTTAGGAAAATCCACACACGTCCATCTACTTTTTTGGTCGCAAGAAGACTGCCCCTCTTTTTCTGCACTTGAATTTGTTTACCGCGTATTTCCCCTTCTCGTTCATTTTCTACCCAATGAAAAACATCTATCTTGGCTTCCACCAATCAAATTTGAAATTCGTACGTTATACTTTTTTTTTTAACTATCCGTTATTTTTGAAAGTGTACGTGACACATCTGTCGTTCTCTCCCGTCCCTTTCAACTTTCTAAAACCTAACAAAAACTCTACCCTAGTTCTCTAAAGGTTTTACAAATTGTTTATTGCCTTAAATATTTTTTTTTTCAAACTTTTTTTTTGTTTTTGTTTAATGTATTCCTTTGTCGGCTTTTACTAAGTCAACTTTTGGAAGTATTGTTTACTGTTAATGTTTAGTTTTTATTATTATTATTATTTTTTTTTTAATATTTATAAATTTAATATTATAATTTGTCCCCAACAAAAATTTTCTGTGATTATAAATCAAAACAATTCTATTATTTGCTTTTTTTTTTAGATTTAAATGAATGAAAACTTTTTGTTTAAACCCTTTTTTAAATTTTTAAATAAATTAATCTAGACATATTTACTAAAGTCGGTTCAGAATGTGTTTGCGCCTGATGTAAACACTATCACGAGGCGAACACGTGCAAGGGACGGTAAGCTATGAGTCCGGTTCACAATCATGCATCGGCAATTGGGCTACGTCTTACACTGGTACACTTAATCATCCGAAAAAGAGAATTATAGACTAATGAAAGTAATAAGACTATTCAATAATTTATGCTACAAGTTTTTAACTTATCATGTTATTATTTCATGTTTAAGGGGCCTGCAAAATCCGATTCCGATGACGACGAGGAACTGTCGTCAACAGCTATGACGAATGGCTCGATGTCTTCAATTATATTGTCTAATTTCTACATATTCGACTCTTCAACGTCCACCACATGTTTCACATATTTTTCCCACTTATCAGGTGTAACACGCGAGACACCTTCGGTTAACAGTCTGTGCACCTCTTTAATGTTAAAAGTAACATTGTTAGACGCAACATAACCTTTAACCTCAGCCCATACCATTTCTATTGGGTTTAATTCGCAGTGATAAGGAGGGGTTCTCAAAACTATTCTATTTGTTTCTTTAGCAATTTCATCGATAACGTATTTTTTGTAATTTGGCCTATGATAGGAAACGAGTTTTAGTAATTCGACCTTCAACATGGATTCATCTGAAAAAATCCCTTTGTCAGTCAACCAATTTCGAATTTGTTGCTTATTCCAACGGGTCGTAGGTAAGCGTTCTACTTGTACAGAATGATACGGAGCGTTGTCCATTACGATAACGCAGTTGTTGTCCAATTTCTGTATTATCGCGGAAAACCATTCTTTAAAATTTTCACCATTCATTTCTGAATGGTAGTCAATATCTGATTTTGATTCGAAAATCAACAGTCCATCTTCTACAAAACATTTTTGTGACCCAATATGAGTGACAATAAGTCTCTTACCCTTTCCAGTTGGACATTTTAAACCCGCCGACAGACCCCTCAGAAAAGCATCTTTACTGGAACAGACTGACTTATCTGTCCAAACCTTTGATTTCGTATGGCCTGCATTGACCCACGTTTCGTCCAAATAATAAATCGTACGACCTTCCTCGCGATAGGCTTTTATTTTTCTTAAGTAATCTCTTCTCCATAGAATAATATCTTCTTTGTCCAACAGTATACTTTTACGGTTACGTTTCTCATACCTGAAATTTAGCTTTTTTAATATGTGAAACAAAGTGGTTCGTCTTATGTTAGGTAAGCCTAACTGTTCGTCGATATTAACTAAGTGTAGTACTTTATTTCAAGTCGGAAGTTCGTTTTTAAAAAATAACTCATGTACTTTCTTCCTTATAGCTGTTTAAAAAGTCATCCATATTATTAAAAATAGTTTTGGTTTTTGGTTTCCTTTTGGCAGGAGACTTCAGCGTACCCGTTTCTTTTTTTTTCTTTAACGATTGAAAAAACACTTCGAGCAGAAATTCCTGCAAATATCGCTACTTTCTGCAAGATGTCTTTGATACGGCATTCTGGATTTTCATCCTTTAAATTTTTATAAAGGCGTAAAATAACTTGTCTTTGCCCGGAGTGTATTACTTGTCCTCGTTTATTTTTTTTTGACAGGGGATGACATTGCTTAAAAGTTAATCCTTAAAAACTTAACAACACCACAAACTCACAAACACAAATATAACAAACAACGATCTTAAATTATTCCACTCACAATTAAAAAATGTTAGGCACAATAAACAGACGAACAAATGTAACCCTGGACGTTTCCAGACTAACTGTTAATCGGGCGGCAGGATATTTCAGTTTTGTCACGAGGTCACTCAGCCAATAGGGTTGCCGAAATCGTTGTGTTCACGTGAACAGTTCACCACTCCCTGGCGCAAACTCATTCTGAACAGACAGTAACTTATTCTAATTTCTTAAACACTAATGACATGAAACTCAACTGCTACAACTCTATTGCTGTCACTAATCTACCCATAAAGTCCCTTTTCATTGTCTCTTACACAAAGGCTCCTTCTTAGCTACCTGTTTCTTATTGTCTCTTTCCGCAACAGAAACCTTTTTTTTTCAAAGTCCTTCTACTGCTGACCCTCAACATTTCTGTCTCCTTAATATTTACAACCTTACTTACACATGTCTATTTCTAAACAAAATATATAACAGTTTATTATAGTTAATAGTCTAACAGATTTTATTGGAGTTTATTTAATTCTAATCCACTATTTCTGATTTGATATATTTTTTTAAATTTCTAACATTAAATTTTCCTTTTACAACATGGTTTTCTAGAGTGGCAACTAGGTAGCTAGACTTCCCATATTTCCCAATTACCCTATATGGTCCCTTGAATAATTCTAAAAATTTCCCGTATATCCCCTTTTCCACATTAGATGTATTTAGCTTCCTGATCAACACTAAATCTCCTACTTCATATTCGGTTAACTGGTTTTCTTGATTAAACTTCTTGGCACAGTTTTCCCTTTTCTTTTTCATTCGTAAATAAATTTCGGCGGTGTCGACAATTTTTTCACTTTCTTTCTTTGGCATTTTTATAAATTCGTCCCATATTCTTTTCGGTTTTCTTCCAAATTGTGCTTCATGTGGAGTAACCCTAATTGTTTCTTGAAAGGTTTCGTTGATTATTGTTTGTACGTCGTCCAATAGTAATTCCCAATTTCTATGATTTTCTTTTAATAATATTCTGAAAAGTTGATTCAGTTGTCTCATGGTTCTCTCAGCTCTGTTACTTTGTGGATTCCTCACCGAAGTGTTTAGTGTTTTTATTTGAATTCGTCGGAGTTCCTCTTTCCATTTTCTTGCAGTAAATTGCGTTCCATTATCCGTGATAATAGCCTGCGGTTTTCCATATCTATTGCAGTAATCTTGCAATCTCCTTAGTGTAATAGTCGTTGTAGGTCTATTGACTTTATAAAGCTGTACATATTTAGTGAATACGTTAATGATAACCAAAATATATTTTGCACCACTTTTTCCTTTTGGTAAAGGACCACAGTAATCCACAGATAACAATTCTCCTTTGTTTTTTGGTATGATACAATCCATTTCCCCAACTCTATGTCGTATGTCATGTTTGCATTTCTGGCATATTTCACATGATTTGACTATTTGTTCGATGTCCTTACTTAGATGATCCGCTGCGAAATCTTCTTTAAATGTTTAATAACTCTTGTTAATACCTAAATGGCCAAAGTGAGTATGTATTTCCGTGATTAGATTCCTTTTGATATTGTCTGGTATGTATAACATGAAATGACCTTTATCTCGACGATATAACTTGCCTTCCCATAATTTGTAATGCTGGTGTAATTTGTCCGATGAATTCTTTAATTTATTAACTATAAGTTTTGTTTTATGGTCTTTGTCTTGAAATGTCTGTATATGTTTCAACATATCCAAAACTTTGTGGTCAAATTTATTACGTATTGTTGCAATTTGAATGAAATTACTGTCTTGATTTATTTCTATGTTGTCTTCACCAGGGTGTCTGCTTAATGCGTCGGCTACAATATTATCTTTTCCGTTGCAATGTTTTATTTCAAAGTTATACTCCTGTATAAGTAACATCCAGCGGGTCATACGAGCGTTTAACAGTTTACAGTTATTAATGTATGATAGGGCCTTATTATCTGTAATCACCGTCAAAGGGTTCCCCAACACAAAACATCTGATTTTTTTGAGATTATGCACAATACTCAGAAGCTCCTTCTCTGTCGTACTGTATTTCAGTTCAGCTCCTTTAAATGTTCTACTTGTGTACCCAATCACGGCAATACGTTCTTCTTCATCATATTGGAATAATTGTCCGCCTAAAGCATATCCACTCGCGTCACACTGCAGGTAATACCGTTTATTTAGTATTGGATGTGCTAACATAACCCGGTCTAAAAATATCCTCTTTATTTGTATAAAGCTATCTTCTTGTTCTTTAGACCATTTGAACCTACATCCCTTCTTCAACAGTTGTTGTAATGGTGCGGTAATTGATGCGCTGTCCTTTACAAAACGGTGATAGAAATTTATGAGCCCGAGAAATCCTTTTATTTGTCTCGAGTTTCTAGGCCTTGGAAATTGGTTTATTGCTCTGACCTTTTCTTCACTTGGCTGAATTCCTTCCACTTTTAAAGTGTGTCCTAAATATTCAAGCTCCCTTCTACAAAACTGCGACTTATTGAAATTGACAGTTACGTTTGCATCTTTAAAAATCTTAAAAATTATGTCTAGTTGTTCTAGGTGTTCATCGAATGATTTAGACAAACATAAAATGTCATCAACGTAAATAATCAAAAATTTCCTTGCTTCCTTTGTTAGTATGGAATCTAAACTCCTTGTAAGACTAGCTAGACTAGAGCTTAATCCAAATGGTACCGTTTTGAAACGATAACACAGTCCATTATGTAGGAATCCCGTAAAGTCCCTGCAGTTGGTTTTTAATGGGATTTGCCAAAAACTACTGGTCAAATCGATAGAAGACATAACTTTATAACCACTACATTTTGTCAGTAGATCTTGAATCGGTAAGTTTCCTTCATAGTCTGGTAACGATCTCTTATTAATTTCTCTAGCATCTAAGCAGATCCTGACTGTGCCATCCTTTTTAAACACAGGTACTATTCTGTTTACGTATGGACTATTGGCTCTTTCTATAATATTTAATTTCAGCATCCTTTCTATTTCAGTGTTGACTGCCTCCCTAAATTTAATTGCCACAGGCCAACTATTTTGCTTGTATGGTCTCGTATCAGTTACGGTGAATTCATGCTCATAGGTAGTAATTAACCCTGGTTGCTCACTAAAAATTTGTTCATACTTATAGATAATCTCTATTAACTTCTTCGTTTGGTCGGGTTTTATATTCTCTAATTCCAAAATTTTTTTTTCTATTATTCCTAATCTTTCCTCCTTATAGTTCATTATGACATTACAATCCAATTTTGTTTCTTCATTATTATAAAACTTAATTATTTTTTTTTTCTTTCTTTAATCGATCATTACATTTGGCATTAAATTCGACTGTTCTCTCTACAAAATCGATAATAGTTTCATTTTTTATTAAAAAGTTTATGCCTAATATGCAAGTTTTAATCAGACCTGGCACAATTATGAAATGTGTTTCCACTTTATATTTCCCTATCCCTACAGTAGTTACTATTTGATTTTTTATAGCTTTAGACTTCTGACCCAACGCTCCCATAACTCTTATGTTTGACATTCTCCAATCTGACGAATCCTCTAACAGCTCCTTGTTGTTACTATAAAAATCTTCTGACATTACATTAAACTGACTTCCCGAATCTATCAAAGCAACAGTTTTAATATCCCCTAATCGGATTTCAAGTTCAGGGCAATTTTCTAATTCTAATGATGGTTCAACACAAACTTCGTCTTCATTTAAAATGTCTCGTATTTCTGCAATAGGTGTCCTACAGTTGGTTATTTTACTAGAGTTAGGTACCTGGCTAGGGTCAGCGTCCTCGTTTCATGCACTTGTAGAGGGCTTGGGTTGGTAATTTATGACATCACCCTTATGTTGTCTACCCTTGTCCAGCTGTTTACTCCGATAGTCGTTCTGACAATACCCTGTCTCCCGGCTATTTTCGTTATTCCTTAGGTCAGGTCGTTGCTCTCTTGACAAATTCCTGTCCCGACTGCTGTTCGCTTGTCTTTGTAGGTGCAGATAATGAAACTCTGTTACTAGGTCGACAAATTCACCATTAGTTTTAATTCCCCTCGTCACCAGTGCAATCGCCATGTTAGGATCAAAATGTTTGGCTAGTTTACGTATAATTAGATCATCTGGAAGTCTCGGTTCGAGTCCTTTAAACCATAATAAATTTCGTTCCACATATTCTACCATGTTCAACTGCCCCCTGTAATTATATTTTCCAAACTCCAACTCATCCCGAACACGCCCCTGTATTAATTCACTCCAGAATTTTTGTTTAAATGCAAAGATAAAATCCCCGAACTGTTTAAAGCTTTCTGAATGTAATCTAAACCAATTGGCAGCTGGCCCGCGTAAATGTTGCATTATCCATTCTAAACCTGTTCCCTGGTAATACTTTTCATGTAACCCCATAAGCTCGTTAAGAAACGCCATAGGTATTCTTTCATCTCCCGAAAACATTATATTCGTGTTTATTGGTGTTATAAGATTATTATCTCTTCGGTTTTCTGTCGAATTTATTTGTTTTCTTATCTGTTCAATATTTTCGTCTAGTTTTCTCAATTTTGGCTCTAATTCTCTGCTATTATCTGTTATTCTCTTGTCAATTGCCGTTTTCAAAGTTTCTAGGTAACCCGTTTGTCTGTTATATTGCTCTGCGCATGTTTCTTCAATCGTCACGATCTTTCCCTGCGTATTTTGAACTTCACGGTTTATGTTGTCTAATCGGCTATCAATTTTTTGTGCATACTCTTGGTGTAATCCTTGAGTATTTTGGCCTGATACTAATATTTTTTTATCTAGTGTTTCTAGCAAATTGTTTTCGGTTACCATTAACTTGTTATTAAGTGTTGCAATATCTCCCCTCCTGTCTTCCTCCAGTTTCCTTAATTTGTTGTCAAAATTCTCTCCCATTTTTGTGATTTCCTTATTCAAGTCTTTCCTATTCTTTTTTATATTGTCATTTATTTCTATTAATTTATTATCCATGTCTCTTTTATTTTGTTCAATATTTTCATTTGTCTTTGTTATATTATCATCAAGATTCTTTAACTTTTTTAATATTTCCCTCAAAATATCATTGTCTCCTAGTGTTCCTACTGTGATCTCATTATTAGTCCCCATGTCTATTGTGCTCTCTGTCCCCAAAACCCTTATCTCTTCATTCACATTTTCTGTTAGTCTCACCCCTTCTACGTCTCCGAACCCGTCTTCCGTATGCCTCATCTGTCCTACTTGTGTTTCTTGTGTATTTTGATGTTCCATTTTGAAATTTTTGTCGCGTATTCTTATACTGCGTCTAAGCGTGTAGCTATCTATTTGCCCTCTTACAATATTTTCCTTACTCATTAATTAATATAACAACTTACGCTAGACAATTCTTATTAATACAATAATACACTACTAGGTCTGCTGGTCAATACATTTAAATTTTGATGCAATTTCAAAATAGCCCCACGTTCAGTAGCCAATTTATAACATAAATTCCCTTGGGCTTTATCTATGTTATTTCAAGTTTGTTAATTTAATTGTTATAGATTAATTAAATTGTTTTAAAGTGTTGGGCGCTAGTTTACCTATTGTTCGACTGAAGTTCTAATTAAACATTTTGCTTATATTGTATAATTTTAAATTATGCTTCTTATTACTATGACCTACCTTTATTTTAATTATTTTGATTCCTTTTTCTTTATAAGATTTCAACCAAATTTCTTAATTAGAGTAGGCCTTACAAAGAAATACAAGACTTTTTAGTTATAACAATTGCTTTAATATTTTAGAACATTATTAATTCCTGTTGCCAGTTAAATACAAAGTATACATGTTAAATCTACATTTAATTACAAATTATTTCAGACTATAATGTCGAATCAAAATCTTATACGGTAAACAACCTGTTATTTATTTCATTCATTTTATTTATTATTATTTAAATTTGACCAGCTAATAAATTAAAGACTTTTGGGGCGTGTTTAGGTTCTTGCCTTATGAAATTACTTTTTTTTTGAAATTTAGAGTTACTTGTATATTAGAAAAATTGTTTTATTGACCAGAAATTTATTTTTTTTTATATTAGTTTTTAATTAAAGTTTTTACTTAAGTGCAGTGACGTTCTTTCCTTTATTCCGTTAACCCTTGGTATTAGTTGGACGATTTTTTTTTTTTTATAACACTTCACTTCACCACATTTATCGATAATTAATTTACTTATATATTTTTTTTTAACAACTTCACACACTTTCTTTAGGAACATCCACACACGTCCATCTACTTTTTTGGTCGCAAGAAGACTGCCCCTCTTTTTCTGCACTTGAATTTGTTTACCGCGTATTTCCCCTTCTCGTTCATTTTCTACCCAATGAAAAACATCTATCTTGGCTTCCACCAATCAAATTTGAAATTCGTACGTTATACTTTTTTTTTTAACTATCCGTTATTTTTTAAAGTGTACGTGACACATCTGTCGTTCTCTCCCGTCCCTTTCAACTTTCTAAAACCTAACAAAAACTCTACCCTAGTTCTCTAAAGGTTTTACAAATTGTTTATTGCCTTAAATATTTTTTTTTTTCAAACTTTTTTTTGTTTTTTGTTTAATGTATTCCTTTGTCGGCTTTTACTAAGTCAACTTTTGGAAGTATTGTTTACTGTTAATGTTTAGTTTTTATTATTATTATTATTATTTTTTTTAATATTTATAAATTTAATATTATAATATATATATATATATATATATATATATATATATATATATATATATATAGTAAAAACCTTCAATCGTTATTAAAATAAAATTTTATTTATCCGATCAACTTGAAATACACTTTTTTTAAAGCTGTACTGAATGACAACTGATGTTTTCTCAATTCGAAAAAGCTATGTTTCGGTTGGACCCGATCTGAATGACAATTCGTTTGAAATCCAGCATTTTGGCTATATCTATATATATATATATATATGGACTTTTAATAAAATAGCTTTTAAATATCCACTCAAGTTAAGAGTAATTTCTACAAACTTGTAGTGGATTACATTTGATAATATTACAGGTTTTTAAAATATGAAATAATTAAATAAATTTAATTACCTAATTTTAATAGTAACATAAAACCTTTTTACCAATCAGAACAAATGTAAACAGTACGTACACAGAATAAAACAGGGTAAATATCGGATTCTAAATATAATAACACTAGCCCTAAACATACTATCTTTGAATTGTCACCCATCAGTGGAAGTCAGATCTAGGATTGTTCGTGTCTGTTTATTTTTTAGTTCAGATGACAATTTTATAATATCACAAGCATATTTAGCTTTGTAATTAATTTAGATTTAATTTAAAGGGTGGTATTTTTTCTGAGGGAAGCTTCATTTTCAACATACTAGAAGTGGAAGATTTTTCACAGTAATTTTCCGTACAATAGTTTATCTACAGGCTTTATTTAAGTGGTGTTTGACAAATTGGGAACAATTTAGAATTTCCTTCTCTAGTACATATTGCGCTGGATTGCGTTGATCATTTTCCTTTTCCAACTTTTTTCATATAAATAATTTATTTTAACATTTACAAAACGTAATTAGCAACTTCCATGTGTCATTTAAATAAAGGAAAATGGGATTCTGCATCCACGAGTAATATAACTCGTATGTCGTTTAGACTAATGATACAATTACCCTTAATTGTCTACGATAATATTCGTCTAGACCACCCTACCTGGGACACCGTGTTAACTCTTTAACTAATGTGGCTGTACGTGGATTTGACAGACGTAAATATAGCTTAGGCCAGGCTCTTATTTTATATTTCGGTGACATTATTTTACATATAAATATCACTCTGAATCGACTCAGTGGACAAATGTATTCATGAAAAATATTTTGTGCCTTAAATAAACATAAAGACTGTGTGAAAAATGAACCTTAAGTGTAACATTTTATAAAGTAGCATAGAACATTTTGCATAGGACATATGCTCTTGGCCTTGAGAGATTGCCGTAGGCGAGACGGGAAGTAGAGTGTCAGTATAAATGCTTTCCTAAAAACATGATAAGAACTATCCAAATATTGACTTAAATGAGACAAGTTAATTTCGGTATAAAATACAAACTTTATTGGAATATGTATAGGCATTCTTACGCAGAAGCTGTTGATGTATCGAGCATTCTCAATACGTAACATGTTTTCAGAAGTAGTAGTATAGGAAGTGTTTTCATTGAATTTATCTAATATCGACCGTCTCATATAAGTCAGTGTTGTGACAGACATTATCTTGATTTTAGGAGGGTATTTAACATAATCATCTGCTTACGTTTTCTCCTACTGCGAGCTCTCAAAGTCAAGTGCTCACATTATAATGTTGGTCAACATTAAAATGTTAGGTAATCAGTTAGGTAATTCACACAAAAGCTATGCAAATATTCGAAGATCAAAGAGTTTCCTCCGGAAGAATTGACATGTTGTAGATATGCTAACAGATGTTATCTTTCCACTTACACATTGTTTTGAGATTAAGTTTAAATGATTATAAAACGTAACTCCTCATACATTCAGAAATTTAGAATTGTTTATTAAACAGTGTGATACCGTTAGATATCATTCAGCTTCTGCTGAAATTACTCCTGGATTATTTTACCCTCTGTTCGTCTTTATAGCAATAATTTAAAACAAGTAAATTATACTATAAGTAATAAAATATATATTATAACAAGCTAAGCTGTTGTTGCCTTAAGCTGCAATTATTAATAAAGATCACTTTTGTATACTTTACAAGTCCTACTATTAGTTCACACTATGAAAAATGGATCTAGATAAGAAGTGAAGATATAAAAGAATAATGTAAATGAAATATCACACTAAAACTGAAACAGAAGAGTACAATCATAACAATCACAGCATAGAGTAAGTATCGTTTTTAGTTCCGAATCGTTTAATAAGGTGATAAAACTGTATATCTTTGTACTTAATTGAAAACGCGGAATAAACGTTAAGGTTGAGGGAATAATTTTATTTTCGCACCATAAAACACACCTTGAAGTTCTATTAAGGAATGTTTGTACAGCAGTTAACCCACATCTGGTAGCAAAACATTAATGTCGTGAACTGTAAGTTGTGAAGAGGTTGCTAATACTAGTGTAATTGCTTAGAGCAACGATCCGTACAGTTTAATCGTCTAACAATGACGACGACAAACACACGAAAATAAAATAACTGGTATATTTTAGCGCAATACCTTCATGATCAACTTTATTTTTCTTGAGCAGTTTATGTTTTAAAAATTTTGTTTTAAGATTTTGTTTTATATTTTTTTCAAAACAATTGTTAATGGACTTTCCAATATATATATAAAGAACTAAATCAAAATACAAATACAAGAATTTTAATTGAATTTACAATTTAAAGCTTTTCGTTGGCTAACAGTACCAACATCATCAGGAATATTAAACAATTAAAATTAACATATGCGCAAATTAGATCACATAAATAGCTATGCCAAATCAATTACAATTAAATTTTTTTTTTTAAATTTTGGTGCCCTAACATTACAAACACTGAATATATTATCAAATATAGATTTTACTTCTATTTGTTCATTTATCAACTCAATATTAGTATTATATTTATGTATTTCTAAAGCTTCATAAATATTCATTCTCAGGCCTTTGTTAATTTCTTTTACAAGTATCATATTATCTATGTTAGGAAATATGTGATTATTATTATTACAATGACTAGCAAAATTTGATTTATAAATTTCTGGCTTTTATTTGCATTAAAATGCTCTTTATATCTATCTTTAAGTTTTTTCTTAGTTTGTTCTATATAAACTTTATTACAATAATCACATTCTAATTTATATACACCGTGTTTTTCATGCATATTATTAATATTATTATTATTCTTTATATTTATTAATTTATTATTAGTATTATATGCGCATTTTATGTTGCTACCTTTAAACAATTTTGTGATAGTTTTTACTTCATTACCAAAATATGTAAATGAAGTCCATATGACATTTTCATCATTAGTTTTGTAAATTAGATTATTATTTCGTTTCTTTAAAATATTATAATTAAGTTTCATCAGGAACAAAAACTCGCACCACGCTACACACTGACGTCCAAACTTTAAATACCTTTCCATTATCGTTTTGAAAGTTATATTAAAATTTTCATTGTAAATATAAACTAAAACTTTTCCCAACCACGTGACAGACGCATTCACTGTAATTAAAACGATTTTGCTATTTTTTACTGAAACAAAATTACAACCTTTGCAGTTGCATTTACTACAAATTATACTAGCAAAAATCCCAGGACTAACAACGAATCTTCTTGCCTTCGAAGATTGGACGATAACCCCCGTATTAAACATTATATAACAAATAACTAGAGCTTTTTATAAATATTCTAACATATTGTTCACGTAAGGTCAGAAGTATGTTTCAACAACTATAAGTGATACAAGATTTATATGTATCTATCCCGTCTGTTGTCAGCTTGTTCTGTTGTACACTACACAATATATCCCCTCAAGCAATGAAATAGGCTGCGCACCCGTTGCATATTTACTTACCTTCTCTTTCGTGACGTTTTTTTATCCTGGATCACGTTTTTCAGGAAGTTATTCGATGTACGATTCAAAAAGACTTGTAGGCCTACTTTCTTTCCAAAGTTAATTAGCGTATTACAAAGGCTTTTATTTGACTTACAACGTTTTACATGTGAACCCCAATTTATATTTATGATCTAGTGCGATTTGGGTCTTGTGTCTCAGGAAAACCGTTAAGAAACATTTTACTTCTTTCTATTCAGTCTTTGCTACGCTTTCAAGTGCTTCACAAGTGGGGATGCTAAAGCAATGGCTGACAAGTCGGAAAGACATTTACTTTCATCTATTTCGGGACAAAACACTTTGTTCTGAATATAGATATTATATGGGTTGAAGCTCGATAATAATATTATGCAATTGTGGAAAGAGCTGGTTTCTTCAGACCTTAGGGAAAAACATTTCTTTAGATGGGATTTAAACTGGTGCATAAATGGTTCAAGGAAGATAACTCAGTAAACGGTTTAAAGAACTAATGCCAGCTGTGGAATCAGTTCTTACTTGTTGTGTGGAGCTGGTTTATTTATGACAAGATACAAGTTTTTGAAAATCTTTTAATATGAATGTTTGCTGAAAGCTACACGAGAAATGTAAGTCGATATAAGTTGAAGATAATTCAAGATAAGTGGTTTGGTATTGTATTATTGGTCTGTGTGGGTTTCCTATAAATTGAGTATTCAATGTTACATGTATTTCTGGTTATTGTTAGGTCTAGATAGTTTATTTTATTCTTTATTTCTTCCTCCATGGTGAATATTATGTTTGGGTGTAAGTTATTGATTTCATTTAGGACGATATTATTATTTATTGGTTTATTTTGTGAGATGTATCATCCATCGTCAACATATCGTATCCAATGTCCTTTGGGGTTTGAGTTTTTATGGTTTGTGTGATTAATACGTCAAGTTTTTGGAGGTAAATTTCTGATATTATACTTGAAATGGGTGATCCCATTGCTAAGCCATCTATTTGCTTATATATCTTATTATTAAATATGAAATAGTTTTGGGTTAGTATGGTCTTTAGGCATTTTGTGATTTTGTTTGTGTATTTGGGGTAGGTTTTAAGGTCAGCTAATTTGTTTTTTATTATTTGAATATTATTTGGTTTCGTTAAATGGTATATTAGAGTAAATGTTTGTGATATCAAATGATAAAAATTTGGTGTTTTTGGTTATGTTTATTGTTTTTAGTATTTCCGATAAATCAATTGAGTTTCTTATGGTGTATTTAATTTCCTACTTAAGGTCATGTTTTAGATTATTGGCGATTGTATGTGATATTTTATAGGCTGGTGCATTTTTAAAATTTATTAGGGTTCTTATGGGATTGTTGATTTTATGTATTTTGGTAAGGGCGTTCATTTTTGGGGGATTTGGATTTGGGTTGGCTATTGTGTATTGGAATGTTAAATAAATTGTCATTGTTATTTGCTAATTGTATGATTTCGTTTTGTTGTTTGTAGTGGGGTCTTTGTTTAATTCTATGCAATTGATGGTTTTATGAATTCTTCAGTTATTTGTTATGTTCTGTTTTTGATATGATTACTGTAGAGTTGCTTTTGTCACTTTTGTTGCATTTATTTTGGTTTTGAATAGTTTTTGTTTCAATTTGTAATTTGGTGTATTTGTATTTTATTTTCAATCTGATTTCCTTTTTTGATTTTTTTGTTGATGATTTTGTTGATTTCCTGTGATGCTGTGTTTCCGTTGTTATCTTGATTTTCGTAATTTATGAAATTTATTTAACATTCTGTTTCTACTATGAGGTTTTCTATTGTGCTTTGTAATTTTGGTTTGATGTTGGTTTTTGTCATATGTTCAAGTACCTTTACTTCTTCTTTTGTGAAATTCGTTTTTGTGAGGTTTATAAAACTGGGGTGGAATTTATGGATTGTTGTGATATTGCCTATATTATTTTGTTTTTCTATTAGTTTGTTATATTAGGTTTCTATTTTTTGTATTTTTATTTGAAGTAAATTTCTTGAATTTGTTTTGAATTTTGATATATTTATAATGCTATTGGTTTGGTTTAAGTGTGTATTTTTTTAAACATAAAAATAATATCATTAAGGAACAAATACAAAAAAAATAAAAAAACGATAAATTATTCAACCTATTAAAGAATATTAACCCCAAAACAAACTTACAAGACTCGCACAGTGCAGTGAATCCGAAAATAGAACATAACGATACACCACTTGACAACGGGAATTCCACACAGCCGCAGTCTACTACAACTCCCGCTCAGTATGCCCGACGATGGAGACAAGACCAGTCTTTGAAAATTAACTCGCATAAATACCATGTAAGATTTAAGTACTTATAGTGAAAGTGATAAGTGAATACAAGAAAACAGTGTTGCAAAATTACAAATATATAATCACTCCCGGGTGGTGCTAAATTAGCAAAATTAGTTAAAGTTAACTACTGGTTTGCAAACATTGATTAACCGTTTCGAGAACATCCATTTTTCTTTAAATACCATGTGAGAAAGATAACGCATTTTCTGATGTTTATAATATTTTATTAGAAAAATGTACGGTAAGCGTAGGAAGTTAATAGTAGTTATTCACTCGATGTATAAATCGCATACATACCGAGCGACACTTTGAAGTGGAATTTTGCTAACGTTAGGTGTAGAGTCAGACAACACAATTTGAAGATGCGCCAGGAGGGAGGGCGACAGTCGTAATACGCAGACTGGCTAGTAGTGGCCGTGCCAGAGCGGAGCTAGTAGTGCCCCAGTAATAATTGGTGATCGACAATTGATAGTATTTAATTATAATGCAAAATAATTAAATAGTTTAGTTACTAATTACTAATTACCAATCAAAGATAGCTAGTACATATTTGATATAGGTTCTATATTTGGATGTACAGTATGTTATGCCCTTTGCACCGATAAATATTCAAAAATCGCAGGAAAAAACTATTTTAGTTTCACTACGTTCAAATTACTACTAATATAAAGGTGCCATGAAAAAATTAAGTTAATTTATATATATATATATATATATATATATATATATATATATATATTGTAAATATATATATATATATAATTAGTGATTGAAATTAGGTGTTTAAACATAAATAATGAATTATTATATGAAAAAAACATTACTAACAGCAAGTGTCATCAACTATAGGTTTAAAATTATTTTGAAATTTTGATATATATATATATATATATATATATATATATATATATATATATATATATTGGGAGTGTAAAATAATAGTAAGAATTAAAAAAAGCCAATTTTAGCTGCCAAACCGAAAAAATGAAATAAGTAATAATATAACCTTTTAGAGAATTGTATAATAGTAGAATTACTCTAATAATCCTATCTTGATTAAATCGTTGAAAGGTTTCAAAAATTAGTCACATCAGATATTCCTTTGTCTAAGCCGGCAACACAACAGTGGTAAAAAGTGGTAAATATATTCTCATAAAGAAATTCATTCTGCAAATGTTAATCACTAGCGACCCTTGACGTCACGCGCCGCTGACTTGTGCAAATTAGGGCAGCTTTCTTACATTCCCTCAACATTTATTCACAGTAAACAGGAGAGTGTATTCGTTATATTCGGCGCTAAGTTATGAAAATTAGAAAATAGAAATATTTTGTTTTATTTATATTGCTAAAATATCGTTAGAGAAATACTTCAAAGTTCTGCATACATGAATACAACCAATTTTAATGAAAAACATTACCCTTCTGCCATATTTCATATTCTACATAATAAAAACGCATAATAAAAACTATTCTATTTTTAAAATTCCTAATATAGAGAAACGAGTAGGAAGGTTTTGTTAAATGGTCGCTCTAAAAGTTATGTAGCTAGCAAGAAATGGGGCAATAATGGCTCCTCTCTCAGCCATTATCTGAGACCAGTCTGTAGTATGGAACCCTTAGGGAGGAGTTGTAGGACTTTCAGGTTACTGATGGAACATATGATTGCAGGAAAGCCTGTTTTGAAGTAAAAACTCATGTAGGGAATACAGGAAAGGAATACTGTTCCTAAAGGAAGCAGGCATACGTAAAAAAAAGTGAAGACGTTATTAGAACTTATATTCAAGATATCACAATTGTATAGCAATGCATAAATATAAGTACGGATATGAATGTGTTATAAAATACGTGAAGACATATATCAATTAGGATACAAGATATGGGTACGCATAGCAACCTATTAGGAAACAGCGACCTATAATATACGTAAGTTAATATATAAGGTAGTCTAAAATACATTACATCTACGTTGGTATTCTGTAGAATAATAAGAGATGCAATAGTAGATGGAAACATTTTCTTGACGACTAATATAACGCGAGTATATATCAAAGGGTCATCTAAAGGAGAATTGCTCGAAACGTTTTCAGTCTAAAGGCATCTAGAATTGGCTTAATTATTCGTGATCCAGGTATTCGGTATCCAAAGTCCAAAGGTGTGGAACTGGAGGTGAGATACAATGAATCGTTCACGGTACAAGAAGAGGGTATCTGTGATACGGTGAACACCGTATTTTGATAGAAGTATTTTTGTCAACCAATATCGTGTTTCGGTTTTATTTTTCAAGAATTATTCCTTTTGTTCAATATTTTTTAATGTATGTTCAAATAATATAAAATTTAGAATTTAGAAAAGAAGAAATAATATAGAAGATAAAGATAACATCGGAATAAGCAAATGAAGATAGTAAAATTATTTAAAGATTTAAAGTAGCTGCAACTAACGGCAATAGAAGATATATTAGCGTTTTTCGTAACGTGAAACAAAAACTACAACGTTATTTATCGTGAAACCATTTAAGCTTCAAGATACATGACTTGTTTGAAAATACTATAAAGTCTAACGAAGTTGTTGAACAAAAGTATCTACAGGGCCTTGCGTCTACTTACCTTCAGGAAAGCATGATTTCCTCGCCCAAAAGCTTGAATTATTAACCAAATATAAAAATATATTGCAGAAATATTTATATAATAAAACTGTGGAAATTATTTAGAAAAGATTTATTTCATAAAATACTAGGCATTTCGAAAAAGTCATTTACCCTAACGTAAGGCTCTCGATTCATAGTGTTTTAAATTAAATATACTCTTCGCCAATGCCTAACCTGCAATTGGTTCTAGGCCATCTTCTTCTCTTGACCTTTTAACAAACGGGGAAAGATTTTGGTTAAATCTCAACTTGATGTTAGGGCTTATCTAAGAATCATATCTTGAATCGTTTCACAATAAATTCACGGGATTGACATTTAGAAGATGTAACATAATGTGACTACACGGATATTTTCAAGTCAAGGTCGGACCTGCATTTTATGATTAACGGAGGTAACAAGTAGCTCTAAGAAGTGAAAGAACTAATAAATAAACAAAAATTATATATAAGTGAAAAAACGATAATAATACTTTGAAAATTTAAATTGAGAAAAAGAGAAGGAAGAAAGAGAAATAACTAGAAAGAGAAAAAGTAAAATGTAATAAAACTACAATAAATATGACTCGTACCTTAAGTTGATAGATAAACTCCATAATATAAAACTGTGTGTGACAATACCACATATAAGAAACATATAAATAGGTTAAGAGCAAAGAGTAAAGTATACATAACCGCAACATATATAATAACAGATATAAATAGAAAGAGATGGATGATATTAAAAAATAATCTATGACATTAGATGTATAAATGTGAAAGTTATACAAACGGTTTATTAACAAAAAGGCAATAAATTATGGTATAACCACTGATAGATTGGTGACTGGAAGTAAGTAAGATTATAATTAAAGTGCTCTGTGTTTGCGTATCTATGAAATTTAATACAATCTTCAGTTCCATGCCATGCTCTTCGCTCCCTCCAGCTATTTAAACATTTGCTTACAATTTAATTACTTCTCGTATTATATATTTCAAATAATAATTACTGAGAAAAGCTCTACAGCTAGTCATTGAATTAACTACAAAATATTTGAGCATTTTTTACTACTGCAAACAAAAACTTAGCAATATTCTGTCCTAATTATACAACCAATGATCACCAATAATTAGGAGTTTAAAGTTAAAATAAGTAATTTGACACCATTACACGACATGTAATGTTATATAGTGATGGAGGTGCTTTACTTGGCCCACTCGAGGAACATATGTGAACAATATTACGTTACTAATGTTCTATGTTATCGTACGTTTGACCATAGGTATTCATTTTTAAGAGCAGTTTATAGAAAAGCACGCAGAAATTCCTTGGAACACAAATATATTTGGCGTTAACTGGAATTGAACCGATCTTCCCACCTACCCACTCATCTGTGTTCATCCACCACTTGAATTACGTACATGCCTTTATACGGAAGCTATACTTCTACACGACCCAATGAAATTCCACATCTTTGGGGGATCACATGTAACACATAGAGTAGCCTAATGTGTCTTTCAGTTGCTATATCCTGATTATTTCAATACATATTCAAGTGTTAAATTTTTTTACAGTTGTAATTTTAATTAGTTAGTAACAATTGTAGATAATTTTGATATTTTAAATATATTTTTGTTTTATAAAAACAATTTGTTAAATATTATTGTTTAGTAATGCGCGGTTATTTTGACGAAGGGAAAGGTAAACCGTGTGTTAAAAATTAAATTTAAAAACACAACTGTTTTCTAAAAAACAAAAAATATCAGCAGGTAAAAAGAAGTATGGTAACTGTCTCCACGAAAAACGTACACCACAACATGTTTCCAACTACCCACGAATTAATGAATGTCTTCCCCTATTTAACTACCCTACAAAGGACGTTTTATACTCTGATAATGTCATAGACCTTGCAAAGACAATTCAAGCACACCATGAAATATGATTCTATAGAAGATACGGCACGAACTAATCAAACACACCTCACCTTAAGAGAAATAGTACTCAGTAATAATTTGACAAAATTGCCTTGGTTCGTTTTATTAATATTCTTGTTCCCAACGCAAGAAAATGACCATTCCTAAAAGTTTTATTAAACCTTCCCTCCCTCTTATGCTCTTATTTGTTGACAGAGATTATGTTGGTCTTCTAAATACAAACATGTTTCTTTAGGTTTAGTTTTTTTTTCAAATTTTCTCTTCATGTTATGCCTTTTTTCTTTCGTTTTTTTATTGGGCCTATTTAAATATTCAGCTAGTTTTTAAAATTCTAAAAATTATCTAAAATTATTATTCGTGTTCCAAGTGAATTTAACCCATGAACGCAAATCACCTTCACGCTTTTTGACGAAGTTAATAAAGATCAATGCTATATTACAATAAAACACAATTTGGTTTTGCAGTTCCTTTGTTCTCTTCTCTAGACATTCAGTTCTGTAGCGCCATCTTTGGCAGCATTTTACACAAGATTCACCAAACATCACGCTTCGTCGATGCTGTAAGACACATCACGTATACGAAATCCTTCGTAGATCACGTCCATCTTACGTGAGACGCAATGTAGTGGCATTAAATTTCATTCTATCTTAAAGTTCACAGCCTTCTTTATTGTTACATTTACGATTCGTCAGCAACAATATGAGGAAAGATTAATTTTCTGTTTTTGCAATTGCTACGCAATAAAGCCGGATTTTTAGTTTACATATTTTAATAAACCTTCGATTTACGAGAACATGCTTAGAGAGAGTGAGTTTCGAAAATGATTGAATCTACTTTAAAATTTTCATTTCTGCCTTCCTTACAACATTAATATTAACTTTACGATTAATCTTCTAAATTAAACTACACTGTTAACGTTTTTTCAACTTCAACAGTTTTATTAAATAAAGTCCTTATGTGAAAGATATTCTCAAAAGTTTTATCTATAACTCCACAAGTGGCAACTTACTAGCGACGCGTTGGTCGGGAGCATTAAAAGCAAGACCATTCTTATAAGCTGTTCTGTCATTGTCGAACTCAACTTTCAAGTTGTGCCTGGTGTAAAAAAAAGCCTTAACCACTTAAACTGAAAATTCTTAAGGAGCAAAATTGAAAAACACTCCTTGTTTTTTGTTAATTATGCTTGACAGACTCAATGCTGTCTTCATTCATATTCAAAACAATAATGCCAAACACTAGCAAAATAAATTTCAAATTCAAATTTATCCACAAAAGTTCTATTATAAATGACGAGACACAAAAGACCGTGTATTTACATTTGTGTTTTGTGGGTTGAGGGAAAAGAGTGAAAAAGAAATAAAGATGGTGGAAATGAAGAATGATGGGAAGAGAAACTGTCTCACAACTTAAATTCCATGTCACAGAACACAAAGGAATGTCCTTAATATTGAGAATCTATTAACTAACATACAAAACCATTACTCCCACGAAGCCAACGTTAAATCTCGTGACTTTCGAGACGGAGGAGGGCTTGGTGCCACGATCCGTGGTACCAGTATCCAAGAGTCCTACGACCTTACTCTAAGTTCTAAACTTTCAACCGGTTTTCGGAAATTTTTCTGAACCTATCGGGATGAGTAGATATTTGCGATCGGTCAGGGTTCCCTATCTCGATACGGTTCAGGTAGAGCAATTCACTCTCTATTAGCCTTACCTAAGGATCGCATTCTCAGAGTCCAAACCTGGTACTAGGTGGACATAAACTCAAATAGTGAGTATAGTTCCAACGCTGAAAAAATTATCAAAATAGATAAACGTATTTCAAATTTATCCACAAAATTTCTGTCATGAATGGCGAAAGACAAAAGACCGTGTATTTACATTTGGCGTTTTTTTGGTTGAGGGAAAAGAGTGAAAAAGAAAAAAAAATGGAAATGAAGAATGATGGCAAGGAGAACTGTCTCACAACTTAAATTCCATTAATCATTTAAACAATATTTTATGACTATCCGAACTTTGAATTTAGTAAATTTGTTAAAACTTACTGAGACCAGTCAAATTTACTAAATTCAAAGTTCGGATAGTCATAAACTATTGTTTAAGTGATTAATAAGATTCAACCAAACGTAATTGACTATAAAATTCAAGAATTAAATTCTATGTCAAACAACACAAAGAAATGTCCTTAATCCTTAATTACGGAACGGCTAGGTTTCCGTACCTCGATTAGATTCAGGTAGAGCAATTCACTCTCTATTGGCTTTACCTAAGAGTCCCATCCTCAGAGTCCAGATTTGTTACTATGTGGGCATGAACTCAAACTGTGAATATAGCTCAAACGTTTAGCGTAACATCTACTCACAGAAATATTTTTTCAAATTTATGATGTAGATGTTAGACACCTCACTATGACCCAGACAGATATACTTCAAGCACACTCAAGCCAGCTGACAACAATAGTTGTCGACTTGCTTCGCTGTCGAATGGCTACTTTAGTAGCCATAGGTTTGAGATTGTTTGAGCGTTGAGATAACAGTTCACCACCATCATCACTAATCGTCTACAATGGGGTCTTATATTAATTCCTTAATCCCACCTATAGTCATAATCATTCCCTATCCTTCATAAACGTAAATTAATCGTACTGCTTACTCACTTTAAAAATGCAAGAAACTAACTTCTGAACGCAAAAAAGCATAGATTTAGGATGATGTAGCATTACAAATTATTTACCAATCTCATGACTTTTCCCAGGCTGTTTTAAATAGAAAGTTGTGTAGTACATTATAAGATTTTATTAGTTATTATCATTGTACGAAAACTTATGAACTACTTGACGACGCGTTTAAAAATAATCGAGTAATTGCTAAAGCCGACTCGCTACTGAAACGCGTCAGCAAGCAAGTTAAAAGGTTTTTACTTATTTGCTCAAGTACTTCTTATAACTTATTCAGTGAATTCAAAACTGTTGCATCAAGCAACTTTATTTTATTTGCTGTAGTATACGAAAATTTATTTATTACATGTTTTACTATGTATGTATGGTTTTATAGTAGTTTAACCTCTTGATGGGGCAGTTTTAATGAAATATGCATAATTTAAATGTATATTTCTTGCATCAGGGCACTCTATTGATTAGTTTGTTATATTTGGCGGTTCAGTGTAGACATATTGTTTATCTCTTTACACAATACAAAGAAAGCATGGTTCTGAAAGGATGAAGGTTGGCTTTGAACACAAAGGTAACGGTAGTAAAGCACGGTTGTAAACTTGGGAAAGTTTAATCAAGGCACATCATATCAAGGTGTTTGGATTTACGGCCATCTTACAAAGGGTGGAATGGAAAGTGAGTGATTGATGAAATGACCCAGACAAGGGTAAAGTGATAATCATGTGATTGACAAATTCATAGTGATATAGAATTAAAAAAAAAAAAATGCTGACAAATATTAGTAAATAAAATATTGAAGTACAGTGTTAAATAGAGACATAATAGGTCATATAATAGAGACATATAATAGAGACATAAATAGGTCATAATAATAATGGGACCCATAGCGTGTTGCTGAAACCTGCACTTCTCACATATATTTTATTATACTGTATACTTAAACAGATTGGCAACATTTCATATTATTGTCGCAAATTTAAATTATATATAAACATTATCTCCAGGGAAAGCAAGTTATTGGTTTCGACCAAGATAAGGTCACATGATACCTGCTAATCATTCAGATAAATTTATAAATCCCTGAACAAATTATTCAATTACTTCAATCAGGTCGCACTTTTCCTATATACAGGGTGTTTGCGTAGAAATCTGCCATACTGCACAAGAATATTCCTCTCACCAAATGAATACTGCACAAAACAACTCCTCTCACCAAAATAATGAAAAAAGTTCATGTAAACATGGGTTCGGAAATGATTCGATGGCGAGTCATACAAAATGAAAGATTTAATCTGAAATTCACCTCCCTCAGTGAAATTAACTCAAGCTGAAATGTTTAGCGCAATATTTGAATTTGGTAATTAGATAGGTTTTATATAGAACGTGCTGACAAATTATATAAAACCTGTCCTATAACTTCATCTCCAATAGTTTAGGAGATAATTGGAGTAAAACTAAGAAGGTTAAGGTTGAAAACACTTTATTTGGATAGGACTACAATTACTCCGTTGAATTGCCTATAAACAAAGTAAAATATTCAATAAAATTTGTATAGAACTTTATTCTCAACAAATAATGTAAATGAAATCGATATAACCGGAATAGTTTTATTGGCTACTTCATTCGTAATGCGTGGTTTTCAACATTTTTAGTTTTGTGGTTCCTTAATAAAATTGAGTTTAAAAGAAAATATGTTTGTATCGACTTTATTCACATCATTTTGTTTATAATCAAATTCTCTGCAAATTTAATGCAACACCTTTCTTTGTTTATAAGCAATTTTATGGAGTTATTGTAGTCCAGTGCAAAAAAGTGTGCTGTGGATTATAACCTCTTTTGCTTTACCCCATTATGCCTTAAACTATTGGAGATGGAGTCATGGGATCGGTTCTATACAATTTGACAGCTCATTTTACGTAAAACCTATCTGGTTAACAAACTAAATTAACGTCCTAAGGATTACAGTGTGATTTAATTTCACATTGAGGGTACTGAATAATAAAAGAAATCTTTCACTCTGAATAACGCAGCAACAAAGTGTTTCCGGTCTCTTGTTTATATGAACGTATTTCATTATTTGGATGTACGAAATAAGCCTTTACAGTATGTCAGATTCCTCCTGAAACACTTTGTAGGTGAAGCGCCATATCTTGCTCAAATTGTCAATTTTTATTAAAATACGTTTTACTCCTTCATTCAATTTCAAATACATTTTTATGGACTTTAAATGGACGCCAACTGATTTTATACAGTTTTGCATATTTTAACTCAATAATTAAATTTAATGTATTACATCAGTTTATATGGTGAAAAAACGTTTCCCACAAGAGGCGAGGTATGTAATATAGCTATTTCGCCCCCACTTGGCTTAAAATAATTGAAAACGTATGATTACATAAAACAGATGATACTATCCTATAGGATATGTGGTAGAACAGCTGTTTTAACGCATAGGCTATGTTACTGTATTCATATCATATGTAATTACTGAATAAAATGTTACTAAAAAAATGTTTCCTTGCTGACCTAGATAAGAACTGATTTAAAAATAATTCTGTTTATATTATTTGTTTTAATTATATTGTATTTAAAAACGTTTAAAATCTCAAGTAATGCATGTATTTATTCCGTTTCGTGGATATAGCTTTTAATTATTGTCTACGTCTCTCATCAAATTTTCTAACCTGTTGGAGTGTTTACTCGTAAAAATGAAGATACTTCATTCAAACGTTTGCTCGATTTATTGTAATAAAGCCTGGGGTTGGCTAAAACACAAAAATATCTCTGTTAAAATAAAGCTAAAGAGGGTTGAATGTGGATTTTGGCGGAGGGATGAACGTGTTTAGATTATCTCATTATGTCTTAACAAGTTCCTTGTGTGCCCTACGGCTGTTAGGACGGCATATTTCTAATCCTAAGGGCCCAATTAATCCGCAACAACAGAGGGTTAGGCTTAAATTTAATTTCTCTAAATTAAAAAAAATAATAACATTGATTTCTATTACATACTTGTAAAACAGCCTTCTAAAATTATTGGTCGCCAAAATTACAAGTATTGGGATTCTCTAAATACCATCACGCTATATTCACAATCACTTTTTTTGTTTGGTATTTAAATACATACGTGTTTTAGTATGACCTGAGAATTGTGTAGGAATAATGAACAAACAAACATCGCTAGTTTCACAAAACATTAGTACAGATTTTTTATGGGCTTTATTTCTTTGAACCTACCTCTTACTAACTGAGCTGGATTAAATGAATTAAAGAAATGATGAATTCACAATACAGTACTAGAAGCGTTAACTCAGCTCAAGTCAAGTAAATGAACTAAAAAAATTGATATAAACTTATTCAGTAGGAGAAACGATAACTGAGCTCAAGCGAACTGAATGAACTAAAGAACCGATAACAGTTCACTGTTCAGCAGAATTATGCGATGTAACTGAGCTGAAAAAAATTAAATGAGCTAACGAACTTATAAAAACCAAATGTTCAGTACGAAATGCGATATCTCAGCTTAAGTCAAGTAAAAAGGAAATAAAGAACTGATAAAAATTCACACTTCAGTATGAGAAACGATAACTTAGCTCAAGTCAATTACATGGACTGAAGAACTGATGATAATCCACTATTCAGCGGAAGAAGCAATAACTGAGGTCAAGTCAAATAAACGAACTAAAGAACTGATGACGATTCACTGTTCAGCAAAAGAAGCGATGTAACTGACCTGAAGTCAAGTAAATAAGCTAAATAACAGACCAAAATTCACTATTCAGTGATAGAAGCGATATCTGAGGTCAATTAAATTAACTAAAGAACTGATAAAAGCTCACTAAATAACTGAGCTCAAGGAAAGTTTTCAACATAGAAAATAACTATATACTAATAATTTTCCTATTACATCACAAAATTATGGTATTCTTTAGAGTGAAATTCAAGTTTGTTTCATCATGAACCAGCCTTTACGCATACACTACGCTTCTCCTCTCTCGCAAAAATACATGTCATAGCGCTGTGAAAAAAAACAGATCATCACACATACCTTACGAGTCTTTCATTCGAACCATCCAAGCCCAGTCTTTAACTAAGCTATACGTCTGTGCGTTTTTTTTTTTTGACTCAGATAGAACCGATTAGTTAGGGATGGTAGTTCAAGTTACCGGGGGGGGGGGGGTGGCACCTTAAGTTACAGCTTGACGCAAGTCTCCAGTTTTATTATCATAATTGGAATATTTTAAAGCCTACTTCATTTATAGATAAATTAAAGTCCATTCGAAGAATTTAAAAACAAGTCTTAGTTTTAATCGATAGGTACAATAAAAAAAAAAAAAACATTTGTGGATATCGTTCTATTTAGTAGTTTTGAACAATTATCCAAACTATCGAAAGTGGTCGAATAATCTCACAACTACCCAAATTTAAAATGAATTTGTTAAAACAGTTTCTATTCTGTAATATTTACCAAAAAAATATAAATTCATATTTTTGTAAGTTTCATTGCCAAATTTTCAAAACTATTAGCTTTAATTTTGCTGCATTTCAAATTTTGGTGTTATATGTACAAAATCAGTATTCTTGTGTTATATGAAATTACTTTTATATTCTTATTTTTTATTTCATTCATTGAAATTTCACAAATCTATTAGCCCTTTTTTGTTTTTGTAGTTAAAGTTTTAGTGTTAAATGAAGAAACTCTGTATTATTGTTCCTTATAATTCCACAAATGTTTAGGCAATTTCTCAACACGCAAGTTGAAATGTTTTTCTCAATTTAAAATTTTTGTAGACGTGACTGTACAAGTTTCCACCTCTGCCGGCAGTCCCCGAGTGCCACAACCTAATATTTGCTCTGTAAAGTTTCTTTTCTAATCTCCAAATGTTGTGCAACACTTCGACCTATTCAAATCGAAAAATAATAATTCAACTAAAGTCGGGAGTATATCATAGCTCTACCAGTATCTATCACTTAGCGTAACGTATTTATTAATTATATTTACTAAAGGTTTAACTAAAAAAAAGATTTACATAATTTAATCTGTTTTTCAGCGGAAAATCCTTTCCTTCAAAAAAATTCACCGTGGAGATATTTTCAATTAAAACGAGCAGGCTGTCAAGTTTTTACAAGATTTTATACGACATCGTGTTGTGGCAATAAAAAAAACGACTGTCAGTTTGAAGGGTAGGGGTGGGATCACTCAGAGGAGCTGGTTGCCTTTGTTTCATCCAGCCTATCTGCTGTCCAATATACTTTATGTTCGTCAAAGCAAAACTTATAAATCCCTATAACATCATCTTGCTTACTTCTTGTTATTTTATATTTATGAGGCTGAGTTAAATATATACATCTTCCGCTATGTATGTTGTATATTTTGCGTTAAAAAGTGTAAATGTTTATGTTACTTATTCACGTGTAAAGGGTTATAGTTGAATTAAAGGAAAGAAACATTAGACTTTTCAAGATACCCACTAATACTATATAGGTATATAATAACAAAGGTGTATTTCAAGAGGAATATTTTTAAAACTACATGCTTGATGTTATCATAAATATAATATTTAGATATTATATTGATATTATTATATTATATATATTTAGTTTATATATAACAGTTTATCTTTGTACTATTAAGGTAGAAGGGAAACACTATATACAAACAAAATAAACATTTTTTTTTTACTGTATCTCTCACTACACCACCGAATGTACAAATTTTACTACTTACACACGAATTCGTCCACTTTACTAATTACGTCATAGTATTCTACCCCTGAGAGAGAATCATCTAGTGGTGAAACCACAGGTAAAACTACACTTACGATAACAATCTGTTAAAAATCCGTCCGTCTATACAAGTTACCTCGGTTAATGTCCCTACCAACTGCTCTGACAGGCGTCTCAGTAATGACAGGCGTCTCCGCAATGACAACATTAGTTTTGTCGTGCATTGACAGTACTTTTAGTCTTTAATGTGCGCTAAGCCGAAGCTTCGTCGGAAATCTAAGCTTTGCAGCCGGTAGGGCGTATTTCAATAGGAACCCGCTAAGGCTAGGGCTTATGATCTGTAATAAACATGGCCGCTTTTAATGATTGCCAATTCATAACTGTGCAAGTTGCCTAATGGTTGGATATATTTATACAAAAAACGTAGCAATAAGGTTTCAAATTGTATTTATGTTTTTAATAAAATATGTGAGTTGAAAACAATGAAGAAATGAAATTTTAATTGCCGAACCAATTGTAAAGAAAGAAAAATATTGGCGAAACCCCCAATAGCCTAAAAATAATCAAAAATAAAAAATATTTCAAGTTATCCAATATTAAACTCATACGTACATTTCGGTGACCGTGTCATCCCCATCTATTACAAACTTCCAATCTAGAATAGAATGGATTACATATCACATTGTCGCTCGTCTAGTTTAGTTTGTTCATTATTTTATTCTAGATTGTAATATTGTAATAGGGTCCTCTGATGTGGATGTCATAGTCATCGATCTCAATAAGGGTTTAAGGATAACTTGTAATATTAAATATTTTCTATTATTTGTGTGGTGTTAAGGCTTTTGCTAATATGTTTACTGTAATGTATTGTAAAACTGTGGTCTAGATGTTGTATAGTAAACAAAATATTCTGATTAAGAAAAAGACTTATCCATAAATATCAATTTAAACGAGACACAGTAGTTTACTTTATTTCTTTAACTAATTATTATATTTAATTTCTGCTAATACCTAAAAATTTGTTTATATAGGCTAATGAAAATTACAGAAAATTTTGCTTTTTTTTAAACACTCAACGTTCCGCATTTCTTTCTGAAATACCTTTTAATTAGCTTAGTTTTAAACTGAGCTCTTGAAAACGAATTTAGGAATGAAGTTCGAAACGTTGAGTGTTTAAAAAGCAAAATTATTCCTCTAATTTGAAAAACCCCGTTTTAATAATAAATTAACAAGTAAAAAAAACAAATTGAAGTCAATTAGGTCAAAAATGAAACATTTTACTTCTTCTTAATAAATAAATAAAAGTAATATATATATATATATATATATATATATATATATATATATATATATATATATATATATATAAGACAAAATTGCAATATTAAGTGGACAAATAGAAAGCAAAGTAAAGTAATAAAAGTAAATAACTAAATTTATTTCATTAATTGTTAGTTGAAAAACTGTATTAATATCAAGTGTCATTTAATACAAATTAACAAAAATTTATTGTGAACTCGAGTGGAGTTAAAAAAAGTTTATTAGGGACTGAAAATTTTAACGATATATATAATTATATACAGAGTGTAAACTACCTGTAGACATTTCATATATGTCCATTTATATAAGCAAGTAAAATAAAAAAACATAATTAAAGTCAATTCCTATTTAATTCAACAAAGAACAAGTTTTTTAGTTTAATTTTTGTTTTAAAATTACAAATAATATAAATATGTTAATACATATGTCACAATAACAATATTAAGTGGAAAAATAGAAAATTATTCTCCTTAAAATTTTCCATTTCCTTTGTATGGGTGGTGTTCGACTATATTTTCGTTTGTTACTATTTATAGGCTTTCTTTTTATATTAGTTGCACTGTGTTGCATTTTCTTATCGCTTTCCTTTTACATTGTCCGTTGTGTTTGATACCGTTTGTATCGAGTTTGTTTGTTTATTTTATTCTTTCCATTCATTTTTAATCCTGGAGCATTATTTATGATATTATGTGATAACCATGACAACAATTCAAGTCCGTACAAAGCAGGTTTTCATAAGATCTCTGAGAAGTAAAGGTATTGCTATGGAAAGTGAGAAAGCTTTAGACGTCAAACAAAAGGAAATTCAGTTCAAATCCGACCTAGACTGTCAATTTTTTATAATTTAGTTATTGAATAAATATTTGAAAAAAAACGGTTTTACCATCAGGTATCATCAACTATAGGTTACAAAATGTATAAGTTTTTGTTTGGTTGAATAAAAACGTATTTTATAAACTATTGAATATTTTTACAAAAATGTATCACGAGAGTATGAGCTAACAGAAATAATGTAATAAAGGTCTAATTTTAGGTTAGGCAGTAGAATAATGCCAATGCTATCTTCCAGGCAGATCCAAAAAGCATAAGGTAGCCTCTTATGCGAAAAGTCATGTACATTGAGTTTATAAGACTTGGATCCAAATTATCATTAAAGGAACATGGTAAATTTATAAATATGAAAATATATATACAAATATTTATAACATTTTTTATTATAATTACAAATATTATAAGTTGAAAAAAGTTAAAGTCAATTCCCACTCAAGTCAACAAAGCACAATTTCAATTGATTTACTTTTAATATAACAGGTACCATAATTAATAATAAAGTAACATAACCGAGTAATGTATAACATAAATGAAGCTGTTTTACCCAAAACGGAAAAAAAACTATAATGCATATTTTGGGCTTTTTGTGAAAAGGTTTTCTCTCATATAACAAAATTATATTATAAAATAAAGTTATTTAATGAATTGAATTTTGGAAAAACTGTATTAAAATCGAGAGTCATTTACTACAAAATTTAATTAATATATATTTTGAACCTAAAAGGATGAATAAAAGAAATTTATAAACGATTGCTAATTTGAACAAGATGTACATATAAGGGGCGTGTAAGCTTATAAAATGAATTGAGTGAACTTTGACTTTGTTTCAGACGTTATCTTTAAAGAAACAAAGTCCCATAAATAAAGCAATGTATTACTTAATTCTGTTAAAACCAGCCAAACAAAATGACTAGCCTATGGAGTTGAACCGTTTTTACGTAGATGTTATAAAAATGCTTTTACTCATCGATGGAAGCGGGTTTCCATTGCCTCTGTACGTAAAGCAAGCAAACAATGTAAACGAACTGACGTCATTTTCAATATTCTCCCCGAGTTGCCATAAAATAGTAAGGGTCCTAAAACTCTTGTATAGATTGGTAAAGGTGATTTGGCACCGTCGGTTTGTAGGGTTTACTGCTTAGCGGTCATCTGCGGGTTTATTACATTTAAATGTCAAACGACCTATTTATATGGATATTTTATTCTTCGTATAGTATATAACATTCTGAACAAAAGATTGCGCGCGCATGTGTGTGTGTCTCGTCAATACAAAAACATACGTATTGAAATCTTAATATTTCTAAAATGTCAACTTTAAATATTTGGATATAAAATACACATAACAGCAGTAAATAATCAAAAAAAAGTAAATGAAATTAAAAATAAACTCAATTTAAATGAATAAAACTGTTGAAATTTGGCTTTAATAAATTCTAGTTAATGTGTAAGAACGATTCTTCTAATAGCAGGACCTCCCATATATTTAACACTCAAGTTTTATAAATACATGTAAAATGAATTTTTAATGCATAAGTTTTAAAATAAAACAATGAATAAATTTGAAAAGAATGATCAAGCATCAGGCATAAATACTAGCTATTATGCATTACCAGTTATCATATTTTTAAGAAGATACATTTTTTCGTATGATATTATATATATATATATATATATATGAGAGTGTGTGTGTGTGTGTGTTTGTGTGTATGTCTGAGCGGGCTCGAGTGCATTTTCTTTGTTTGTTGTTCAATACAATCATCAGAGCTTTGCATTAAAACCAAGGTATCGGAGCATTAGCTACTCTAATTATTTATAAACTAAATTAAAATTTTAAAAAATGATTAACAAACATATGCATATAGATAAAGGCATCGAAATCTAAAAATAAATGTTTTGTTTACTATCATTTTATGATATAATCTACTGCACGTGTATCTGAAGATACAAAAGAGTAACTTTTATTTAGACGGTCTCACCAATAGGGAACCGTTGCTTAGAAATCTAACTCCAGTGGTGGCATTGCTACGAAATAATTTAGTCTAATACTCTAAACCTTCGTCCAACATTGTTTCCGAAGTCTGGCTATAGCTTTTCTGTCCATTTCATTTACTTCTAGCAGCTGTTGCTCCCGCTATTTCCGTTTCCTATAAAAGAAGATATCTTTTAAGTTTGTCGTTCGGCAAATAAGTATCGATAGCTTAATGGAATTAATATAAATCGTAACTTACGTGTACATGAACTCACATAGTGATAGTTTAATGTAAAATTTAGTTAAAACTGACGCTCTGCGCCTTCCTGTTGTAGTAGTCTGCTATCGCTGGACGTTGCGTGTGTGAGGATCCCCGACACACACACACACACACACACACACACACATATACATACAAACATGCACAAAACACACACACACACACACTCTCTTAAACCTACCATATATACAGGTCATAAGCATGACGTCATAACTAGGCGCAATCTACCTACTCGTGCTTAGGTTTGAGAGTAAATCAATCACATCACCCAACCTGTTCTTACTTCAATAATGGTTTGAAAGATTTCCCAGCCGAAACTGAAGCCTGTCAACGAGATATTTTTCGATGTTTAAGAATCCATACAACGAATATCCACAGGAATCGTATTATACTGCTTGCGCTAGCCTATCCAATAGGATTGCTTACCTCTTGTGTATGTGTATGTGCAAATAATTGTTACGGGATGTGCCGCCCTCTATTCTTTAGTTTTTCTTTTAATGGGTTTAACGGTTTGAAGGATATAGTCAAGGAAAGTAGTATTATTAACACTAATCGATTATCCTAATAATGGAAGCGATATATTACAAGAAATAGTTGATCGATACAAGTTAGCCTTTTCATGATTCTATTTCATATTTACGGGCATACTTTGATGCAGAGGAATTGGTTTCTTGTATTTTTAAGACAATCAGATAGTATGAGCAATATCTTCCCCGCAGGATGAAAAATGATTACTTTAGAATAAGTATAATCAGACTAATGGTAGGGAAATATAAACCTCTGGTAGGACATGTAGGGGGATGTTATAGCGTGAAGTGGTAGGACATGTGTACCTGAGGCAGTACATTGCTTAACCGAAATCCTAAAGATGTGGTTAGCTCTTATAACCTTGTAAAATGGTACATGCAAAAGTATAGCCAACTCCGTATAATCCGGACCCTCCAGTAGTCCGGCGTTTACTTCAAGGATAGAAGATGTAAAAACCAAGTTTTCTTTCGCTGCTGTCAGTAGCTGAATGACCTTCACGCTGTCCCATTTTAGTTGTGTAGGGCGTGATGTACAAACGATTTTGGACCGTATGTTGGTGCAATAGTTACAGTGCCAGTTTTTGAAGTGCAAGTGAACAATGCCGTTGCAGTGTAAACGGAAATATATTGAACTCTTTGTTTTTACCGGTAAAAGTATCCTTTTATTGTAAACTACAGACGAGTATATTTATTCTCGTTTTATCGAGTACATTGCAGGACTATTAACTTATGTTTTCTTTATTTTTGGCCAATACATATAAATATTGTTCAATATAGATTGTTCTTTCTATGGATTCTCCAGTAATCAGCAGTATCGCAACCCCATATATCTCAGATTAGTATGAGTTTATTGTAGATGGATATAGGTAAGGCTAGGGAGAGAAATAATGTTCCAGCAGCTGGTTACTATAATCAGTATTGAAAACACTCTCCCATTGATATATTTAAATTATAGTTATTGTTATATATCTTTAAAAAATTGTAACAGGAAAACATACCAGATATTCTACATATACATATATATATATATATATATATATATATATATATATATATATATATATATATATACAGTAGAACTCCTCAAATCCTAACCCAAGAAATCCAAAATCCCGCGAAATCCGAATGTGATTTGAAGAAAACCAACGTTGAAAAAAGAATCTAAAATTTAAGAAAGTATGTACTGAAAGTTTGTTACGTAAAATAGGACTGACATCTGTAATTTATTGGAATTGGCAATGTAAAAGAATGGTACAATACGAGGGCTTATACTATGTCTCTTCATTAAGTTTGAATTTATTCACAGTTAAATAAAAATAAAAAAGACATAAACTAAACCATATGGTTCACTTAAAAATAAAAGACAAAAACGCTTAACTATATTTTTCACTTAAAATCAGTACTCTTCATCTGGCGAAGAGACCTAAACCTTCTCGATGATGCTATGTTGCGCCACGATAGCATTAGCACAACCTAGAGTGTTGCAGCTGCATGTTGTTCTACGTAACGCAACGATGGTAGCGTCGCTAGCGTCGGCATGAGTAACATCATTCGTAGATGAATCTTATTCCTCGCTATCGCTATCTGCTACACTGTTATCGTATTGATCCTGAACCATAGGCACCACGTCATGCTCGATATATTCTCCATTGCTGTCTAGTGCCGTTCACTCTTCAAGGCAGCTTTAGAAGCTATAGAAAAAAAAACGCCATCAACATCGTTAGTTCATATTTGCGGCCGGACACTGATTTAAGACGCTTTTGCATATTTTAAACAGCTTTTAAATGAGTTCCCAGTGATAAAATAACACCATAAAATATTTCTGCGCGGGGTAAATTATTCACTTGAATGCTACTCGGCAACTTCAATCAATATTAGGACGCTGAATCAGTTTTACCATTTTATTTTATTTTCAAAAATAAATTCTGATCTCAGAGAATTAGAATAATTAGTGAGTTATCTACAAATGAAAGTATCTAATTTTTTTTCTATATTAAACGTTTTAGGGAAAATAAAAATTATATTACTTTTTTACTGAGGGTAAAATCAAAGCCAGTTAATTCTGAACGGTTGGATGTAATTTTTAAGATATGTTTTTCGAATTAGGTAATAAATGACTAATAAAAGAATAAAATATCTCTGCTTTATGATTGAAGATTTTGCGAGGCAATGAAAGCGTTAAGACGTGTCTTTAGCAAACCGCGCAAATAATACCGGCTTCATTATTTCTCTCTTAATCACACTACTTATACATTATTGGGCCTTTGCTTTTTATAGATAGCTTTTATTTATCTGATCTTATTCTTCTCCCCTTAGAAAATGAAGAAGTTGTCAATTATCTGAACATAATAGGTATCAATTTTCATATTTTTGTTGCACACAAAATAAAACCAGATTCGGTGTTAGATGAATTTATTTCGAAAACATATACTAGTTGATAATAATTTATGTTACTTGAGGTTCAACACTCCCAATATTCTGTTTATTTATTTATTTTTATTTATTTACTCCCTCGTATTTTATTGAAAAATACATTTTTATTACATATAAAAAATACTAGGATTATACTTTATATAGGGCGTTTAAACAACCCTCTTCAATAGAAATTGTTTAACCTAAATAGAAATAGTTTCCAGGCTAGCATGATCCTAATAAAAAAATAATAATTAATAATATTAACACCAAATTATTAGGACGGTTAAGCTATATTGCATACCTTGCCTCCTCTGTGAACGGGTTACCTCCCATATAAATCTACAATTAATTGAATTAATTTAATGAATGAATTACTACTCTTTTAACATTAAATATCATACCCAACACGTAATTAATTACGTAACTTATATACGTATGGCAATACATTATTTCACAATCTCCTCACACATATCTTGTACACATTTTCAGTCGTTAGTGACATATATTCTATTTATATACTCTAGTTCAAATACACATCCTTAGAGCTTGTAGAGGATAGAAAAATGTCGTTATTACAGTTATTTTAATTTTAGTTTTATATGGGGGAAACAAGTTTAACAAATAGGCAAGTTATACAAAATAGTTACCTTGTCTCAGTTGGCTTAAAATGAGTGATAACATTTGATTTCGTAAAACAGCTTATTTTACGTTACCGGTTATGTGGCGAAGCTATGAAAAAGGAATACGTATAATAGACCCCTAATATTCAAAATAATTTGTCCTTACAAATGTTAAAATTATTTGGAAAATTATAAATATATACATTTTCTATTATTAAAATATCCATATGTTTCATCATAAAATAATGTTAATTGATTTTCAAAACCTTCATCTCATCTTAACCCTACAAAGAAACGTCGATAGATCTTTGTTCTGTAAACAATGTCGGTTTTCTCATTCTACAGAGTCAACTTTCTCGCTTTTAATGAGGAAAAACTCGAAAATAATTCAATTAGCTAATTGGCTTAAGCTATTTAAAGAGGTTACAGGAGAAACGTTTGGCTCTATATATTATGTCTGGTGTTTAAAAGGCCTAAACTGAAAATCTGAGAAACTTACCAACTGGCTTTGAAAGAGGAGGGTTAACACAAATCTCACTTCAGTGCATAGAATGTACAGAAATAAATGCTTTTGTACAAACGGCTGAAACATCTTTGTTTTATAGCTGTAAGTTAAATTTATTTGATAATGTGACTCCAATAAGAGTCTAAACACTTCAGTAACGTGGGGCCTACCTTGTAATATAACTGTAGTATTAATTTACTACCTCATTATTAGTCCCTCACTTGTCATCAAATGTACGAAACTCTAAAGGTAAGAAAGTAGCTTGAAATTATTAGAAACTTACCAATCTTTTCTAACAAATTAATTTCCTTTAAGAAACAAATGACAAAAAAGATCATATTGACATGAAGTAATATTTTTGGGGGTAATACTTCGTTAAATATACTCTTCAGTGACTTAGAATGACTGAAGATATATTACCCTAACCTGGTAATATATACAATAGCTTCTATTGTGATCATTTCATGTGTATTTGTTCTTGGAAAAAAATAATTGTTGGTTATCATCGCTAAAGAAAATTATGGATTAAGAAGAAAATTAAATTACCAAATAATAAAGTTATTAAGAAAGAAATATTTATACACAAACAAGAATTTAACAATTAATAATTATTATTAAGACTATAGCAATAACAGCTAATGAAGAAGGTAAATAAATAAACATCTACACACAAAACCAACACAAAGAAATATTAGTACAAATTATATTTTATAAGCGCATGCTTAACGGGAAGGATTATAAATTTTTTTATTGTAGTCATAGATCGAACGTTTGACTGTAGAAGAAGCAAATTAAGGATTAAAGCCAAGTTACTTTATTGGTCGCTAAGCCTAGCAGCGTCTTCAGGAATGGCTTTAGTGCTTCATCTGTACGAGGCTTATATTGGCGTCTTGGCTCTAACTACAGTTAGCTACTTCCGTTCAAAGTTCTACGAAACCATTGCCTACGAGTAAATGTTTTTAGTTTTATTGAGCGTTTGACCCTATTTCTTCTGTTCGCAAGATATTCCAACAACTGTAGAACACGAAATCTAATATTCAGTGCTCTTTCAGAAGACGCAGAAAAATGCGACCTTGAAATGAACCTATAGTGGTCAACATAAAAGCTACTCCTAACTACACACGCACACACAGACACACACACACACACACACACACACACACACACACACACACACACACACACACACACACACACACACACACACACACACACACACACACACACACACACACACACACACACACACACACACACACACACACACACACACACACACACACACACACACACACACACACACACACACACACACACACATACACACACACACACACACACACACACACACACACATACACACACACACACACACACACACACACACACACACACACACATACATATATATATATATATATATATATATATATATATATATATATATATATAGTTAAAAATATAAATTATAAAAAAACAACCAAAATTGTAAACTAATACAATCAATGAAAAAAGTGATACATTAAAAATTAATTGTAGTGAAACTGGCGATACACGGAATTTAACTTTTGTAAACTCTTAGCTTACGTGTACTATATTTTTCTAGTAACAATTAATCATATAACAACTTTCTCTCATAAAAAAGTCTATGGTAATGTTTTTTCTATTAATGTTTTACCGAGACTATTCACCCCATTTTTATTTTTAGATTTTTAGGACATAAAATGGATACTCAAGTCTCTACTATACCGGCAGAGAATCGGTGTATTCTGAAACTAGAACCTGCAAGATGACGTAACCTATCACTACGGTGTTCTCTGACGAGCGAACGAGGGGTAGGTTGCTTGGGGTGGAAATATTGCTCTGAATTAGGTGGCACGAGGTGGACGTAATGGTAATTCACCTATTTGGTGTGTATTAGTAGGTGTCTTTGATAGAAATCAACCCATGATCTTGTTAAAATCCGATACTCGGGATAGAAATTCCCCTAAAAAAAGGATTTTAGTTAGTGCCAGTAATGAAAATGTAAATCCGAAGGGGTGGTAATGGGTGCCTGTATTGGAAATTCCCCTATTAAGTTTGAATTGGTGCTGGAATGGAGATGTGAGCATTATCGAGTTGACGATAGAAGAAAATGAAGGCAAAGAAATGAGATGATCAAAGTCTCGGATACTTGAGGCAGTTTACACACAACTGATAGTTAAGCGCCCAAAGTTATAGTAGTGGAATTAGGATGGAAATATTGATATCCAGGTATATTTTTCACAATATTGTCAGTTTAGTAGATTATCACTGAACGTGGTATCTGTAATAAAATCGTTGCATAGTGTCCATGGCTGTGACCGAACTCGGCGACTTGAAAATGTATCTAATTCAAAGTTTAGCTTGATGAAGAATTCATTTTTATATCTTAATTAGTGTGATTTTATACCAATACAAGCAAGAAGCAGTATGCAGTATTGCTGCAATACGGGATAATGTAATAGTTCAGATACCAGTGCAAGTCTCCTCCCCCGGTATAACGTTTTATAAATGATATTAAGATACCTGAAGACTGACGTACGATTTTAAGTATCATACGTTACACTTAGTTAAATTACATCTTAATAATCTGGATATTGCATTTGTTAATTGATTATACATAACCTCCAAATAACCTCATCGTGAAGATTAAAACATCTGTTAGAACGTACCTCCATGTTTTGGATTCGTAAATCTTCGGACGAAATTCGTTAATCTACGGATTGCAACCTTTCGTGTGAATTCCAAAGTATAGGAATGTTATGTCTTGCACTTTCATTTTCATGCAGATATCTTTTACATTTTTCGTCTTGATTTTTCTTTTCTTATTCTTAAATGAAAGTCACTCGATGATTTAGAATAATTTATCTTTGCATCTGCTTTATTGATAGGTTTATATTTACAAAATGAAGGTTAATAAGTGATCTAAACTTTAAATATAAACCGATCTACATTAGAAAATAGCTAGAATTCAAATACCAAATAAAATTTGTAATGTTTTGGGGGATATTTTATTTTAAACATTGTGTTTTAAAGTTTAAATTTAGGCGAATAGTTTGTAGCTTTCTTTAGGTTGAGTTGCAGTTTTTGCTGTAAATAGAGTACCGTGCATTTCCTTTGAGACAATAAGGCCCGTTTAGTTTTACCTCGGGTTAATATAAAGTTTTATAAAAGCGTTTCCTTGGCGGAAACTGGTCTTTACCGCCCATTGAGAAGATTGTCAGGGGAAATTAGAGGGGATGTTTCACTTTGCACAGTTAAGGATCATACGTCAATGCCAATAGGCAATCCACCCGGGTATAAGGATTATAGGCAGGGAGTTTCTTGTACATTTTCTTTTCAAATTAGTCATTCTACCTACCTGAAGGAATTAATAAGCCAGCATGAAGGGGGCATAAACTGAACGCAATGTTTGTTACAATGTTGAAAAATTGGTCACATTTTTTAAATATTAATTTTTTTTGCGTTGGGTTAAATAAAACTGCAAACTTTGTAACTTGCCCAAATTGAAGTTTAAATGTTGTAAAAGAACAAGAGTAGAAGCAAAGAAAGGCAATAGATAACAAAAGGAAAGGCAAATACGTTTTACTCTATTTGTTATCGTGGAGTTTTGCGTTAAATTCCTATGTAACAATGGTCTAAAATATAGCTTTTGTATCAAATGGCATTTTAAGGATTGTGGCTTTACAAGGTTAATAGGTTCTTACTATGGTTACATAACAGTATATCTTTGTAGTATTAAGGCAGAAGAGAGTGACTAAATACAAATAAAGAAAACAATGAGGAATATTGTATATACATAGGATTTAGTTAAGGATGTAAATTAAATGACAGAAAATACATAGGATCATCCCGAGTGCAGAATCACGTGGTAGGAACGGACATAATCTCTATAGCAGAGGGGACACTCACTACACCATCAGAATGTAAACACCAGAATGTAAAAATTTTACTTCTTCATTTATACGTCTACTTTATTAATTACGTCATAGTATTCTTTCCCTGTGAGAGAATCACCTAGTGTTGAAACCACACGTAAAACCACACTTACGATTACAAACTGTTAAACACCCTTCTCTTTATATATAAGTTACTATTGTTGTTATCCTTACCACCTGCTCTGCCTGACAGGCGTCTCCGCTATGATAGATTACTCTGCAATGACAAGATTAGTTTTATCGGTCATTGACATTACTTTGGGTATCGAATATGCGCTACGCCGAAGCCTTGTCGGAAATCGAACCCGTAGCGCGTTTCGCAATAGGAACCCGCAATGGTTAGGCCTAACGTTCTGTATTTAACATGGCCGCTTTTAATGATTGCTCATTTGTAATGAGTGCATTTTGCCAAATGGGTTGTAATATTCTTACAAAAAACGTATCAATGCGGTTTCAAGTTGTTTCAATTTTTCTAATAAAATATGTGAGTTGATAATTAAAAAAAAATGAAATTTTAAAACGCTAAAGAAATTGCAAAAAAATTGCCGAGAACCCCAATTCCACAAAAATAACAAAAAACTAATTTTACAAGTTATCTAATATTAAACTCTTATATACAGAAAAGTTGGAAAATAAACCATGTAATTCCATTAGATACGTTAAAATACGATAAAATCAGCTGTCTTAAAAATTATTGTTATAACACTATAACGGTCCAAAAACAACATTACCATGCCTTGGCTACCATCTTCTAGCCCCATACTAGGTATAAATGTATATGCATTACAAAAAGGTTAACTACTGCGGAAGAGAAGCGGTCTTTGTGATGACCCCCGTTGAGCATCTTGTATTAGCATTAACATTTTCGTCAACCTTTAGCCTGGTGCGCAACCCAATATGTAACATACCCTCTACTGATTAGAAAAGCAAGTAACCACTTCTCTTTGTCACGAAGTACTCATTAAAACTATCCCAATGATAGTTGTCTTCTTTCAGGTTCCTTATATCATCCAAAATTTGCTTTTCATCTGGAAAAAAATTGCATTCACCTAAACTTTAGTCGTCTAAACAACACAATTTCTACACGATTCCAGTAAAACACTATATATCCAGGGTCGAGTACCTGTAATATACATTCACTTATCGGGGGTTCTACAAAAGAGTCTAGAGTTACATCCATATGTATTATTAAGGATAAGTGTAATCGCGTAGGATTTAAGTTCTGTATTTGTTCCACAGCTGATATACACGACTCAGGTTAAGGTTGAATGATATATTCTCAAGATGAAAAGCAAAGTTTAGATAATATGAAAAACCAGAAAGTAGGCAACTTTCATTGGAATAGACTAGTTGAGTACCTCGAGACAAAGGGAAGTGGTTACTTGCTTTTCTAATCAGTAGAGGGTATGTTACGCATTTGGTTGTGTACCAGGGTAAAAAGGGATGAAAATATTAATGCGAGTACAAGATGCTTAACGGGACACATGTCAAAGGCCGCTACATCTCCTCCGCAGTAGTTACCATTTTTTAATGCATATAAATGTATGCCTAGTATAGGGCTAGAAGATGGTAGCCAAGGCATATTAGTGTTGTTTTTGGACCGTTTTAGAGTTATAACCATAATTTTAAAAAACAGCTGATTTAAACGTACCCTATTGACGTAGCTTGTGTTTTTCCTACCCAAAACGTTTCTGCCCGTTTTAATTGTTGTTTTTTTAGATACTTTAAAATTAGAAGCAAGCGACATGACAACAAAATTCAGCTAAAGAAGATTGAATTCATATTTTAACCAAACACTGTCATCTCAGGAAACTAGGTTTAGCTCTCGATCGAGATTATGCAACTCCCTATGAGTGGGAAAGAAGAAACATTTGAAATTCCGATAAGAAAATAATATTGTCAAGTACTTTCAGAATATGAAAATGTATTAAAGGGAAGTTAGGGCAAATTGTTAAAACTGTTCCAGCACAAGGTTGTTATTTATTTCGAGTCGGCTGCTTTTGACGTTTGACTCCATTGTTTATCAGTGGCATAAAAAGAAACATTGTATTTCCGCAAATACAAACTAAAGCTTTTCTTTTAGCCAATTGATAAAGAAAAAATTACCGCTAGGAAATCGTGGTTATATTTGTATTTGATGTTTAAAACAGTTTAATATAACTATTACTGAAATTGTGTTTTATTACAAAATTGTGGTGTTGTACGAAACAAGTAATTGTGAAGAGAAAACTCTTTAGTAATACTTTAGCCTTATATCAAAATGTACAATCGTACAATTCATTTAAAATACTTCTATTCGGAGACGTTTCGGTCAATCTAATGTGAACTAATGTTATGTTTCTGTTGTTGGAGGCTGTCATTTATTTTATGCCAAATAATTCGTATTATCTAAATTGCATACCTTGCCCTTTTTGTGAAAGGTTTTTTGAGACATTTTTTTAAATTTAAAAAAAATATGAAAGAGTTATAAATTAAAATTATATATTTCGGAATTAAATTAATATTAAAAGTAAAATAATATTTTGAAGTTTTAGATATTGCTTTCAAATACGGAAAACCAATCAATAAGTTAACCCTTTCTGACCCGATTGCAACGAAAATATACAGCGTCTCAAATACATACGTTGTATGTATTATACGTAATATACATACGTTGTTGCAAATTCTGAGAATGTCAGATTAAAATCTCAGAAATATGAGCTTAAGTAAAAACTTTGATTGTTGATGTACTTTTACCCGTCTTCTGATTGGAAAATGAGATCCCATCACATTTCTACTGAAGTTGATTGTTGGTAGCAAATGTCAAAATTTTCACTTTTCCTCTAATAGAATAAACTTGTTCTATTCATGTTTTTTCTTCCCCCCTCTCCTCCCAATTACTCTCCTTTTGTTTATCTGTAATCTCCCCCGCCCTTATAGTATTATCTCTGCTTCAGCTGGTAAATATCAGTGACTAATTTCTCATTTTTATCCTTTTCTTTCACCACAAGTAAATTACATTCTTACTTGCAACAGAAACTTTAAAAACTTGGATGATTTTTTCTTGTCTTACAGTAAAAAATATAAATTGTACAACAAAAGAACACGTTACAATGGTAGCAGCTATATCCCTTAAGGGAATACTCACTACTGCATTTCCCACTCCCTTTTCTGTTAGACAAACAGAACATAAAACTTCATTATATAAAGACTAGAGAGTGTTTTTTGGGTAAAACATTATGTTTTAATCCTTAAAAATGATTGTATATATTTTTTTTATGATATTTTTTTGAAATTAGATACGATATGGTCAAGTGAATTGAAAGTTAACAAGTAATATAGACAAACATGTTTTATTCAATTCCTAAATACATTAAGAAAAACAAAATTTTTTAAGTCATTTTAACTAAATAATTAGCTTACCCGCCGAACATCGTATTCTTTTATTACCTAAACTTGAATCGGTAGCTTAATAAAATAATAACAGCTAAACTCATAGTAGTCTATTGACAAAAGTGTGAAAACAAATGTTATTTATTGAAGTGCTTTCTCATATACAATAATTTTGTATATTGCTTCAAGTGTATAGGAAAAAAATATAGGTTGATTGATGCCTAGCAACGAAAGTTTGAAATAAATTCAATTAAATGTCATCAGATAAGAAATAAAATCCGACAAGACAATAGAAAGTAATAATTTATGCTATTTTGGCTATTTATGCTATATTTAATAAATCTAACTTATCAGATTTCGCATCTGTATCAATAAAGTTTCAATTTATTATTTTCAGTAACTGGTAACTAAAATGGAATTGGATGCAACTAAAAGCAATAATTTACAATATGGGAAGCTACTAATTAATTTAAAAAAAAAACATTGAATGAAGACTTTGGATTAATTGCGTTTTATATTTTTACAATTTAATTACCCTCCAATTTAATGTTATGTCTTCGAATTTATATTGTTCACTAATTCGTTTGTAAGAAATTGTTGTACGTTTGTAAGAAACACAGTTGTATATCCTGGCATTATTTCATTTAAAAAGTTTTCAATTTCTTTCCGCCGTGTTGTGGAAATGTGTGTTATCGCGTTTCCAAGATCCTCAACAAGATATCGAAGCGACCCTCACAAATTATGAAAAAACCTTCATCTGAAGAGTTTCTACTTAGCGCCACTCATGGTAGTTGTGATTTACTGTTAATGTTAATTCGCGTCTGTGCTAACAGAGTGCAGATAAGTCTGCAACACGACATGAACACAATGATAGCGCCATATAAATAAATGCACTAGGTCTAGTCCTTTACATTTATTCAGGTATATTATTATAATATTTTTGGTTTAAATATAACAAAACCGAATTAACTTTATTCTTCCTTTCAATTTCTACTCCCTCCTCTCTCCATTTCTTTCAATCTCTCTCTCTCTCTCTCAGAGTTTTAATTTTCATAGATACGCAAACACAGAGCACTTTAATTATAATCTTACTTACTTCCAGTCACCAATTTATCAGCTGTTATACCATAATATATTGCCTTTTTGTTTATAAACCGTTTGTATAACTTTCACTTTTATATATATCTAATGCCATAGATTATTTTTTTAATATCATCCATCTCTTTCTATCTATATCTGTGATTATATATGTTGCGGTTATGTATACTTTAGTCTTTGTTCCTAACTAGTCTATATGTTTCTTATATGTGGTATTGTCACACAAAGTTTTATCTTATGGAGTTTATCTATCAATTTATGGTACGAATCACATTTATTGTAGTTTTATTACATTTTACTTTTTCACTTTCTAGTTATTTCTCTTTCTTTCTTCTCTTCTTCTCAATTTAAATTTTCAAAGTATTATTATCGTTTTTTCCACTTATATATAATTTTTTTTTGTTTATTAGTTCTTTCACTTCTTAGAGCTACTTGTTACATCCGTTAATCATTAAATGCAGGTCCGAATTCAACTTTAAAATATCCGTATAGTCACATAATGTTACATCTTCTAAAGGTCAGTTCCGGGAATTTAGTGTGAAACGATTCAAGATATGATTCCTGGATAAGCCATAGCATCGAGTTGAGATTCAACCAAAATATTTCCCCTTATGTTAAAAGGTCAAGAGGAGAAGTTGGCCTACAACCAATTGCAGTTTAGGCATTGCCGAAGAGTATATTTAATGTAAAACACTATGAATCGAGAGCCTTACGTTAGGGTAAATGACTTTTTCGAAATGCCTGGTATTTTATGAAATAAATCTTTTCTAAATAATTTCCACAGTTTTATTATATAAATATTTGGTTAATATATTTTTATATTTGGTTAATAATTCAAGTTTTTGGGCGAGGAAATCATGTTTTTTTTTCTGACGGTAAGTAGACGCAAGGCCCTTTAGATACTTCTGTTCAACCACTTCGATAGACTTTATAGTATTTTCTAACAAGTCATGTATCTTGAAGTTTAAATGGTTTCACGATAAATATCGTTGTAGTTTTTGTTTTACGGTACGGAAAAGGCTAATATATCTTCTATTGCCGTTAGTTGCAGCTACCTTAAATCTTTAAATAATTTTACTATCTTCATTTGCTTATTCCGATGTTATCTTTATCTTCTATATTATTTCTTCTTTTCTAACTTCTAATTTTTATATTATTTGAACATCCATTAAAATATATTGCACAAAAGAAATAATTCTTGAAAAATAAAACCGAAACGCAAAATTGGTTGACAAAAATACTTCTATCTAAGGGAGGTGTCCTCTTATTCACCGTACCACAGAGACCCTCTTCTTGTACCGTGAACGATTCATTGTACCTCACATCCACACCTTTGGACTTTGGATACCGAATACCTGGATCACGAATAATTGAGCCAATTCTAGATGCCTTAGACTGAAGACGTTTCTTGCAATTCTCCTTTAGATGACCCTTTTATATATACTGGCGTTATATTAGTCGTCAAGAAAATGTTTCCATCTACTATTGCACCTCTTATTATTCTACAGAATACTGACGTAGATGTAATGTATTTTAGACTACCTTATATATTAACTTACATATATTATAGGTCGCTGTTTCCTAATAGGTTGCTATGTGTACCCATATCTTGTATCCTAATTGATATATGTCTTCACATGTTTTATAACACATTCATATCCGTACTTATATGTATGTATTGCTATACAATTGTGATATCTTGAATATAACTCCTAATAACGTCTTCACTCTTTTATTACGTATATCTGCTTCCTTTAGGAACAGTATTCCTTTCCTGTATTCCCTACATGAGTTTTTCCTTCAAAACAGGCTTTCCTGCAATCATATGTTCCATCAGTAATCTGAAAGTCCTACAACTCCTCTCCAAGGGTTCCATATTACGGACTGGTCTCAGATAATGGCTAAGAGAGAGGAGCCATTCTTGCCCCATTTCTTGCTAGCTACATAACTTTTAGAGCAACCATTTAACAAAACCATCACTTCCTAATCGTTTCTCTATAATAAGAATTTTAAAAATAGATTTTTTTTTTATTTATGTAGAATATGGAAAGGTATTTAAAGTTTGGAGGTCAATGTGTAGCGTGGTGCGAGTTTTTGTTCCTGATAAAACTTAATTATAATATTTTAAAGAAACAAAAGAATAATCTAATTTACAAAAATAATGATGAAAATGTCATATGGACTTCATTTACATTTTTTGATAATGAAGTAAAAAATATCACAAAATTGCTTAAAGGTAGCAACATAAAATTCGCATACAATACTAATAAGAAATTAATAAATATAATGAATAGTAATATTATTATAATTATGCATGAAAAAAAACGGTGTATATAAATTAGAATGTGATTATTGTAATAAAGTTTATATTGGACAAACTAAGAAAAAACTTTAAAATAGTTTAAAAGAGTATTTTAATGCAAATAAAAAGCCAGATATTTATATATCAAATTTTGCTAGTCATTATATTAATAATAATCACATATTTTCTAATATAGATAATATGATACTTGTAAAAGAAATTAACAAAGGCCTGAGAATGAATATTTATGAAGCTTTAGAAGTACATAAATATAATACTAATAATGAGTTGATAAATGAACAAATACAAGTAAAATCTAAATTTGATAATATTCAGTGTTTGTAATGTTAGGTCAGCAAAATAAAAAAAAAATTAACAAAATTGTAATTGATTTGGCATAGCTATTTATTTGATCTAATATGCGCATATGTTAATTTTAATTGTTTAATATTCCTGATGATGTTGGTACTGTTAGCCAACGAAAAGCTTTGAATTTTAAATTCAAATATAATTCTTGTATTTGTATTTTGACTTAGTTCTTTATATATATTGGAAAGTCCATTAACAATTGTTTTGAAACAAATATAAAACAAAATCTTAAAACATAAATTTTAAAACATAACTGCTTAAGAAAAATAATTTTGATCATGAACGTATTGCGCTATAATTTACCAGTTATTTTATTTTCGTGTGTTTTCGTCGTCATTGTTAGACGAACAAACTGTACGGATCGTTGCTCTATGCAATTACACTAGTGTTAATAACCCCTTCACAACTTACAGTTCACGACAATAATGTTTTGCTACCAGATATGGGTTAACTACTGTACAAACATTCCTTAATAGAACTGCAAGGTATGTTTTATGGTGCGAAAATAAAGTTATTCGCTCAATTTTAACGTTTATTCTTGTCAATAATAAATTAAACTTATATTTCAATTCCTTTTATTCATACTTTCCCTATATATTTACTTGTATATAGTGATACGTTTTAATGTAATACAGTTAATGCAAAAAATATCTGAAATACAAGAAATGTTTTAATTTATATATTTGTCAAAGCTTTTCGCCAATTAAATAAGTAGTAGAATCTTCAGGAATAACAAACTGTTTACAAAAATTAAATCATATGTACTACAATTCAACCATATGTTTATTGGTAACTATACTTGCATGTAATTTTTGCTCTTGCATATTGATGTAGTTTGGCTTTGTAAATAGTTTGGTGTTTGGGATTCACTTATTTTTGTTCATTAATTAAATTATTTTCATCTGTTTATAGATTTCTAATATTTTTTGTATATTCATTTTTAATCCTTTATTGATTTCTTTAATTAATTTTATATTTCCTGTCTCAGGAAATATGAGTCCATTATTGATACAATGAGTAGCCAAATTATATATAAACGAGCCAGTTGGTTCTGATAGAGAATGTTTATGGGTGGTTAAAAATATTGAATATGTTATTATATAAAAAAGGTATTACAGTACTAAGAAATCCCTCAATTCCTACAGCTACACAGTCGCATTAACTGACGGATAGAAGAATTCAACTTAATACTGATATCAAAATCCCGTTGGAGGACAGAATCTGGCCCGCTATTAGTTCAACGGTGACGAGCTTCCCATTCTATATACAAACCACTAGGCAATAAAAGGATATAGATAATGTGAGGATTGGTATTTCTCTACAGGCATAGGTGATAATACATTTATTGGGATTTATATCAGCGATATACTATATGCTGCCTGCCGCTATCGAATGGGCAGTACTTACTCAATGGGGAATACATGATGAACTATCACAACAATAATAACTGTTGTTATTACGAATAACTGTTTTCTCTTTACAGAACCTTTTACCTTGTAAATGTTTATTGAATAGGGTGTCTATAAATTAAAAAAAGGCCTATGCTTGATAAAGTAAATATATCACCCTATGCTTGAATCAGCCTATGCGTAAATAGTGTACAACAGCCTGTGCTTGATATACTTGCGCTGTGTTTACATTATTATTACGTGAATGTATTTTTCAAACAAAACCAAACTATAAATGTTAAATATTTATTTCTAAAATAAGGATTTTATTATTTAAATAAAAATATAGCTTGTGTTTTATTCTATGATTCTAGGAAGGTAAAGTATATTTGAAGTTTAAAGTAGGACGTACAGAACACATGTTGCCGACATTAAGGTTGACCCTAATGTACTTCTCACATTACATCCCCAGCATGTCCGCACTTCAATACCACACGGTACCTCGGTTAGGCTAATTATGCAGACGCCTGAGAACTCGGAAAGGTAAAGTCGACTTGATGCATAGTAAGGATGGAGTTTTGTGTTACTAATTCTACATGTTTGGGACAAAAGTTGCACACATAATTTATAAATTTATTTATTACTACTTGATTACAATATCAACTTGAGTTACTAGCTTAATTTCATATACATTAGATATATTGAAAACTAAACATTTCCCTATACCAACACTTACTTTTAGTCTAAATGTGGACAGTCGCTCCAGGGATGTGTCACATTATCGTCACCTCCCAGCAATGTACCACTTCTCCCATCACGCCAGTCCCCTTACACCACATAAAAGTACCACTATTTGCAATGTTTGTAGGTATTAACATATGGTAAAGTGAGTAAGCTATGGGTAAGAATGTCATTAAAACACTAACTTGGAAACAGCTCGTTAAACGTTTTTAGATCTAGTATTTTGACAGGGCCTGATCTACCCTTCAATTATAGCAAATGGAATTAATTGGATTTTTTAAGATAATTCTAATTCCAAAGATTTTAGAATAATAATTTAAAGCTTGAAACCACCCTGGAAGTGTCGGGAGTAGCAAGGCTTCTACCTTGAAGGAAGGAGCAAAACCTGTTTATTATGTGGAAGAAAGCATTTAAAAAAATTGTATTTGTTAGGAATCTATCTAGAATTCTAATGAGAAATTTTAAATTATATGTGGTCATAATAAGGGACAAGGTAGCATTCTACAGCGTTACTTGACTACGAGAACCTGAACAATTATCAAAAACCAGGGATACCCTTATAAAGAGTCACAGACCTAGACTGCTAGAACAAGTATCACAAACCAGCGATATCATCATAAAGAATGACGAGACGACTCTAACAATCAATGCTTAACTTACGTATTACGCTTAAGATGTGTTGACATCTTACTGCGGTTTTACAAAGCAATAAAACCTGACGGAAGAATACATTGAGCTTGCGGATTGAGAGGGCTTACAGTCGAGTCTGTCAAACTTTGGTTATGCCTGGCCTTAGGCAGATTTATTCCTAGTTATTTCCCAATGTTTGTTTACGCTTACGGGGTTCTAGAGCATTCTAAACGCCTTTATATGTAACAAAATGCGAAATATGTATGCAATATGTTTAAAGAATTCCAGTCTATTAATTTTACAACGAAACATACAGCTTTCAAAACTTCTACAAAGAATATTATAAATAGATAATGATTTTTTTCTGTAATTATAGAAGCTAATCAAGTGTTTTTAAAAACATATTATTTTACAAATTGACTACATTTTTTAATTTTTTATTTACTAATACCAAGCAATTACTTAGTAATTTATAATCTAATATCACAACTTTGAGTTGTAATAATAATTCACAATATTATTTAAGTCCTTACTGCTATGGTGTTCCAATTAGCTTCTCTTACAATTAGCAGTCACGCATAGCCTCAGCATTATACTACTGGGGCACATTGGTGTGCTTGAGTTGTTGTCCATAGCACATGGTGCAATGGTTTTTCAAGATGATGTCCATCCAACTGTGATGAAGCTATATCAAATAACAGGAAAACATCCAATAACATAAACAACACAAAAATATTCTATATTTTATGATCACAAAATATTTTTGAGGTTAGAGTACGTTTAAATGCTATTTGAATTAGCACATGTTTGAAAAAAAAAATTACAATATAAAATTAGTTAGATACTCCATTATTTTGTTTATACTTTCATCAGAGCTCTGATTGTTCATTACTACCTACAATATAATAGACTCGACAGACAGACAGACACACACTGCACATAGCAGTTTGTGCGAATAATGGTAAACTAAATTATATACTTTTGGAGAAAAACTGGTGTAATACTTAATCATACATAAATAAAACGTCTTCTATTATGAGATAAAGCTATTTCTCCTGAAGATGACTGCTTTGCATCAGGACAAAAATAAAAGGTTTTTGGAGACTAAGAGGTTTTATTTATTTACAAGTGAGCTGAGTTAGTCACTCACAGGGAGTTAGTTATTGTACAGGGAGGAAACGTATTGGTAAATTTGCTTTTCATACCCCACAGTGATATTCTTTTGTTGTTTTATTATTTCAGACGACAATTCAGCTCGTTAGAATTTAACTTTCAGATATTGTCAAGACTAAAGAATATTGAAATTTAACAAAATGAATAGTGAAAAATAAATTAAGTTCATATGTTTATAAAGATGATGTCCATCCAACTGCAACAATACTATTATCAATAATAGTAAAACATCCAAACCCATAAACACACAAAAAAAGATTCATTATTTTATGTTTATAAAATATTATTAAGCTTAGAGGATGATTACATGCTATTTCGATTAGAAGATGTTTTAAACAAACATTGAAATATACAATTAGTTAGTTAGTCCATTCTTTTATTTATAATTTCATCATAGCTCTGATTGTTCATAACTGCCTACAGTGTAATAGACTCGACAGACACCACCCACACACTCACACACCACACACACTGAAACGGTCTAAATCAACGTTTCAATTGAGAAATTATTAATTTCCTATTTTTTTAATAACAATTTAAATATTTAAATAGTAAGGTTTTAATTTATGGTATAATAAATATAGTAAAGAGTCAAGAAGTCAGTAGAATTTTGAATAAGTATTATTAAGACAAATTAAAAATTATAATAAAATGAAACTGTAATAACTAACTACATTTGACAAACGAGAGTGAAGTGAAAATTTTCTAAGTGCCGATAAATGCTAACTTGAGAACTAGGTCACGTAGAACTATCATCGACATTTTGAAATGACCAGAAAAATCCATAATAAACAATAGTGAAAACAGAATTTAATAAACTCAAATAACAAAAAAGTTACAGCCATTTTAAAAATAATAGACATTTTTCATTGTTCTAAAACAGATAACAAAATTATGCAGGTTAAATGAATACGTTGGCCAACCCGCCCGTACAAGAAACAGAGATAGCGACGAGCTTAGAGCAGAGGGGAAGGGTTACATAGTCGCAATAAATACAAGAACTTAGGGACCTGTAAGGCAGTCTGTACAAAATTTTAATACGAGGTGCTAACGGTCGTAATGTCGGTCAGCTACTAGGACAATCACCATAGGCCATACGGGAACAAACTACCATGAAAAATTAAATAAATGTTAAGTTCAGTAAAATTAATTTTTATAATAATAATGCCTAAATAATGAATAATAAATAATAAATTCACGAAGTTTTTTAGACCATAAGCCAATTATTTTCAGGAAGACTAGAATTATTCCAATTTTAAAATTATTTGTTATAAAATGTAAAATTTACCAATTCAATGTTCAAAGCAGAGGATAAACAATTTTTTATTATGTTAAATTAGGAAATAATTTTTGTTCAAATATGTAAATGTAGTAAATGAATTATATATATATATATATATATATATATATATATATATATATAATGTAGAAATTAAATCTATGAAATATCAGAAATATTTTTAGATTATTTGTGATTTCAATGAAAACAAAGAAGTAGTAAAGAGAGAGTCAAATGTATTTTATTTGAAAATATTTTTATTTTTATTTAAAAAACCAGTAATTAAATGCATTATAAAAACATAATGGTATTTAAATGAATCCTGCAATCGGCAGTAAATAAAATCCCTAAGGAACTTAGAGACCTGTAAGGCAGTCTGTAAAAAATTTTAATACGAGGTGCTAACGGTCGTAATGTCGGTGAGCGCCTAGGACAACCACCATAAGGCCAGATGGGACCAAAATAGCCACGTTCCTACCGTCTACTTCCATCCATGGATGAGGGCTCCAGACTCAGCCTCCAGGACGCGGAAAAGGAAAAATACTTCCATCGACTGACCGGGGATGGCAACGTCCGATGTCCAGGGACCAGGGAATCCAGACGAGAGGACTCTAGGACCGGCAGGGAAATCCTTGGCAAGTCATTTTCTCTATTATATACAAATTAACGTCAAATTTAGTCAGTTAAATTTATTAAATTCAAATTACCAATTAAACTTAAACAATGACTTCATTCTATGTTGAAAAATTAAATAAATCTTAAAAGTAATAAAATTAATTAGTATAACAAAAATGTTGGAATAACGAATAATAAATATTCAATTTACAAAGTGGTTTTGGCCATAAGCCAATCATTTTCAAGATTACCAAATTTATTGAATCATATTAATTTTAAAAATTATGTTTAATAAAATGTGAATTTACCAATTCAATCTTGAAATGAGAAGATACAATTTTTTATTATGTCAAATTTGCAAATAATTTTGTTTAAAATTGTGTAAACGTCAATAATGAATTATATATGAAATGTAGGATTTAAATATGTGAAAAATAACGAACTTTTAATTAATAATTTGTGAAGATGAAGAGAGGGTTAAATGTATTTTATTTGAAAAGATAAGTATTTTAGTTTAAAATCAGTATTTAAAGGCATTATAAAAGCTTACAGTATTTGAATTTATCCTGTGTTGAACAACCAATAAAAACTTTTAGTTTTTCCAACTGATAAATAATGATTATAAAATCAAAGTACAGTTTTAAATAAATTTCATTAATTAATAAATATAGATATAAAATTCAGAACATAATGTTTCTTCAAACGAGTTCTCTCGTGAGAACAATTTTATTGAGCTATTCTAAAAATTAGTTGTTTTTTTGTATTGAAGCCCAGAGACGATGTCTACTGGCAGATCATGTGTAAAGAACACAAGAGCCTTTTAAAATAGGTTTCTTAATCATGATCATATTTTGCACATCCCGTTGCTGTGCCTGCAGATCTCATGAAGTGGTAAGATTCTTTGAAAATTGTGTGTGTTCATATAAATGTTGTTTCTTTTCAGCTGACTATTTTACTGACATGTGTGACTAAATACAGACCCAACAAACATGCCAACCAACTTAGGGAAGGTCATACAAACGTTAAGGTAGAAGTCAGGGGGAATAAGCTTGCATTTGGACTTGGTACATCACGCGGGAACACAAGACAATATTTAGGGTTCTTAACACGGTACACAAAACGGTGTGAGCAGTAAATATATAATAAATGAATAATTTCTGCAACAACCAAACAGCGAAACGAAAGCGGAGCGCACGAGGGGGGACGTTGCAACACACACACACACACACACACACACACACACCCATACACACACATACACCACACACACACACACACACACACACACACACACACACACACACACACACACACACACACACACACACACACACACACACACACACACTCACACACACACACACACACACACACACACACACACACACACACACACACACACACACACACACACACACACATACACACACACACCCATACACACAAACACACATTCAAACACACACACACACACACACATATACATAAATTTATATATATATATATATATATATATATATATATACATTCATGTAAATAAATATAAATCTCTCTCTCTGTCTCTCACTCTCTCTCTCTCTCTCTCTCTCTCTCTCTCTATATATATATATATATATATATATATATATATATATATAGAGAGAGAGAGAGAGAGAGAGAGAGAGAGAGAGAGAGAGAGAGAGAGAGTAATAAGTTTAAATATTTGAAATCCAAGACTTGATTTAATGTTTATACTTTGCAAAGTTCTTCGCTAGATGAATCTTCATAGATGAATTTACTAATTTATCAAATAATACTGTTTATCTTCGTAAATTTGGCTACTCTTTGTATTAATAACGAGCATATATTTTCTGAAAAAAAGTATAATTATCAATAAAGATATAGTTGAATTGTTGTACATATCAAATGTTTTTTTTAAACATTTCGTTTCATCATTTTTGATCTGAAGATTCTATCACATATATTATTGGCATATATTTTACAAAATGAAATACAATGAAACCATTCTTGTTTTTGAAATATTTTTATAAATAGCTATTTTACAAGAAAACGTATCACCATATTATAAATACATACATATATATATATATATATATGGTGTTTAAAAACCCTAAGTTTTAAATTTTTTTCATGTTTCTGTAAATTGAACATTGCACTAGTATGTTCGTGCCGCGACTGTCGGTGGTTAGAAACAGATGCGTCCTTGTTCTTTGTTTATAAGGTGAAAACAGAAACAGCACACTATAGTTTAGAGTTACACAAACGTTAACCACAACCTAGAAATTAACCTCATCATTCAAAACGTACAACTAAAGTCTCTCGGTTCTACACCGCTTCCTGGTGGCAAAATTGGATATCAAACATAATTGCTTAGTAAAGCGAATTACTTTGTCAGAGTTTTTTTATAAACCGTATCAATGAAGTCAAGTCATTCAAAACTTACATTTTTAATACGTGATCGTAGGATTATATTATAAAATAATTTTAGCATGAAATTTATTTCACAAATATGGATCGAGTTTGTCATTTATCATAGTTTTCTGGCGTTTTTATTACATTAATTCGTGATCTGAATCCGTCTTCCACGCTATTGTGGCTAGCCTAGATGAATACCGTTTTCACAGGTTTGTTGCATTATACGTTTTTCTTGATATCTCACACAGCGACGTTTTACTTTCGATTTATATATTCTAAGCAAGTGATTTTAACGGTTGGCTCTATTTAGCAATTTTAAAACATTGTACCACTGCCTCAATGTACTAACGCACGTAAAGTTTTACCGAATGTTTCTTTAGAAGACCGAACTCTATATATTCTCGCAAAACATGTAAATATTTTATACGATGCCTTGTAAGTCCGTTTATGATAAACCCAGCATATAAAAATAATAAGAGCTTAGTATAGCTAACACTAAACTCTGTAAAATGAACCTAGCATTGCATAGTATACATTTACGTACAGCAATGCATAAACTCAAACGTTCCCAATAAAAGGCAGCGCTCCGTAGTACTAAATTAGTGTCTTGTTTTACTACAAACTATAAGATATTCACATGCGTATTAAGACTGAGCTACAATAAAACTTAATCTTCCTACAACCAAGTATATCCTAACTTGCAGTTTGTTGTTGTACATCTAGAGGTATTTCTTATAAATGCACTTACATATTGACTCACAGCATTGGACAATACTCTGAATTAGTGCGAAAAGCCTGTGTGAAAAATATCGGTAAGGAGTGGGTTTATTGGACAGGTAATACCGAAAGAGCAATTGAAATATATTCGATACTTTCAAACTAAATTTTATTAGGATTATATTTAATTATTTTGTAGCTATATATGGCTATTATGTAGCTACATGTTAGAATGAATAGGTTAGGAGTTCAAAAACATTTATTTCAACGACCCCCTAAACTTAAATAAATTTTATGAGAATTTGAAAAAGATATAATATTATATATAATTTATATATATATATATATATATATATATATATATATATATATATTATAATAAAGATGATTATTTTTTCTTGATTTGTTATGATTATTAAATAACTTCAAAAAGTTCATAATCAAGATATATTTTATTCAACATTTACAATTATGCTGAAGCTTTTCGCCGGTGTATAGTTCCAGCATTCTCAAAGACTACTAACATGGTTTGTAAAACTATTTAAACATTACTCTAATTGATTGCAATATTAACCTCTTGATATTACAATATATAACCAGAATGACAAATTAGAATACGCAATATATAGAAAACCCATGATTACTGATAATATTATACCAAACCATTCCAATCATCCATATAATCAAAAGATGGCATGCTTTTACAACCTATTGTATAGGATGTATAAAATACCATTAAATAAACAAAATAGACAAAATGAATTAAACATAATATATCAATTAGCTTCAGTAAACGGTTATAAAAGGAAGACTATAGATAAATTGAATAGTAACGTTCAGAATAAATTACTAAATTATAACAAACAATTTAAAAGTAAAAATGAAACAAAATGGACTAAATTTATTTACACGGGATATGAAATTAAATTACTTGAAAAGTTGTTTAAAAATACTAATATTAAATTTGCGTTTTATACAAACAATACCATCAATAATCGTATTTTAAATCAAAGTAATCACACTAGTAAATTAGATTTATGTGGGATATATAGCATAAATTGCCACGATTACAATAAAAATTATGTAGGTCAAACAAAAAAGAAAATAAAGGATCGCTACAAAGAACATCTCAATGCGTATATAAAACCAGATATATATAAATCGAATATGGCCACTCATTGTATTGCAAATAACCATAGTTTTCCAGACATACAAAATATGAATTTAATCAAACATATTAATAAAGGTTTGAAAATGAATGTTCTGGAAAACCTATATATCTACAAGCATAAATTAAACAACATACTTATTAAAGAACAGTCCCAAATTAAATCTAAACATAACACAATTTTTCATGTTTTAAATAGAATTTAAGATTTTATCAAACAGATAGTTCATTTAATGTAAAGCAAATAGATTAAAGAAATAAGTTATCAGTGGTTTAGTACATAGTGCAATCAATTAGAGTAATGTTTAAATAGTTTTACAAACCATGTTAGTAGTCTTTGAGAATGCTGGAACTATACACCGGCGAAAAGCTTCAGCATAATTGTAAATGTTGAATAAAATATATCTTGATTATGAACTTATTGAAGTTATTTAATAATATATATATATAAATATATATATATATATATATATATATATATATATATATATATATATATATATACATTAAAAACAATTTATTTACAAATAATTTCACACGTAATATGGTATAACATTTCAAATTGTAAGTAAATTTTAACTGATAAGAGGAATATCTGGTAGTGAGATTATTGAGGCTGCATTTATTACACTAGCATCTTTCTTTGTATAACTGCATTAAACAACTGTGGCATATTGTTTAATTTGAAAACATGAAACCTCTATACCACAAATTACTTTTTCTATAACCTGTGAGGATGATTGTTATGCAATTGAAATGTACATAAATTTTAACATTTGCACTTTTGCAAAAGTGCAGTTGGTAATTTACAACCAGCTCGTCATGAACAGCAACAAGATTTAGATAAATTTCAAATAAAAGAAAAAGTAATTTGTTGTATAGAGGTATCATTTATTTAAATTATGTCAATTTGTAGTTGTATTTTAGCACAATCAAAGTTATTAGCAATATCTAGTCTGTTTCTATAATATTAAATATATTTGGTTTATCCTATTACTTTCAAACTGGTCTGGAAAACACACCCCCTCGACTAGTCTTCACGCCCCCCTCAAGGTGGTGCGCCCCTAAGTTTGGGGTTAGGTCATGATTTAGTAGGGCTACAATAAGATCGTTTCCAAGTCGATGATAAAGTGTTGAGCGTTGCTTATTGTTAGCGAAACTTAAAATCACATGTTTCTTGTTTAGAGTGTATTTATAAAGAACATGTAAGAAGTAAAACGGCGGATTAAATTGCATTTTTGCCAATTATTGCTAGTTTTGGAAATAAGCTAACTCAGTTTTTTCTGCGTTTTCATTATTTGGTATACTTATTAATTCCAATGGATTATTAATTTCATTGACTAAAAGCGTAAATTAAATCTTATTACAGCATTTACTATGTTATACTAGCATAATTATTCCTATTTTTTTATTAAATGTATAAATTGACATTGAACATTTACTGTAAGATATTGACACTGTTATGACGTACGGTTAAACAGGCTAACCACTGTCTCCGTAATGTAATCTATTTTCTAGGTTACTCCTGCTCGCAACAAATGAACGAAGCTTGTCACGTGACTCATCGACAAGTACTACACAACAAGTGTTTTCTGTCAGCAATATGTAAAACGTGATTGAAGTCTTCTTCTCCCTTGTAAGCAAAAAACTCTTCGTGCATCAGCATAATTAATATTGTTTGTTAATGGCAGTAAGAGAATTGATTAAACCTAACTTTGCTGGTTCTAGGAATGAGTCCTATTGTTTTCACGTTTTCAAAATAAATAGATAGTGATTTAAATACGGTTCTTTAAAAATTGAGTTTTAATAAAATGTTTTATATAATATTCCTAGTGATTTTAGAAACATTTTTCAAGTTGTTTAAATCGAGTTTGCTCAAACAATACAGCGGAAAATATAAACTATTATAAATGATTTGCTTCTATATCATAAATTTTTATTGAGAGATAAAAATACATGGTATAATATTGCAAAGAAATATAAATATGTTTCAACAAGTAAATTTAACATAAAAGCTAATAATTTTCAGTTACTTCGCAGAAACTCGTAATTGTAAACACTCTACTCTTTTACGCGTTTCAACGACATGTCATCATCAAGGCCTAAAAACCGTATAAAAATGTAGTAGTCAAGCTAACAACAAGACAAAGTTGTAGTTCTGATTGTGTATTTGTCTTGCTGATGATGTTGACATGAGTCATTGAAAAGTCTGAAAAGAAATATAGTTATTTAATAACCACTTTAACTCGCAAGCTCAAATTCATTCTATAAAGCCACTCACAGTATCATACTCACAAACACACAAAGATACATTAAACTTAATTTCAAAATAACCTTGAAAATAATATCTAATAATATAAAATTCAAATTTAAACTATTATTTGAGCTTAGTTCGTGTTGTTATGTTATTATAGATAAAACACGTACACAAAACTCACATATGAGTTAATAAATGATTAGTTTGTGAATATTGTGTATGTCTTTTATTTGTATAAAATTCAAACATATAATTCGATTGTTTTTAAATGAGACCTTATTAGCTAAATAATCCTGAAATTAACTTAGAAACTCACTTAGCAATTGCAACAACGGCGTCCAAATCTAACCCAGTTTATACAAGGAAAACGACTCCGCCATTAGCTCAGTATTCTCCTCTCATTTCTGAATCTCAACGATATTGATCATAATTTAAAGGCATACCCATGATCGTTGTAAAACAGGGTAAGGGGGTTTTATTAAGTATTTGGTAATTTTATTTTGTAACTCGTATTTCATATTATTAGTCATTTCTTTCGGTTTTGCTTCGTTTAAGAAACAAAACTCGTACCTAAACATTCATAAAGTTGTAGAACCTAAGGCATAAGCCTTGTATAACCTTTAAACAAACAATTTATACAGGTTTTTTTATATTTTAAAAAGATATTGTTTTGTTTTACACTATTAACAGGCCTAGAGTAAATTATAGTGATTGTATGTTTGTTGTGTATTGATGCTCTCAGGAATGGGGTCTGTTGTCATAGACTGACCTTAGCGTTTGTATATTTGTACTTATTTTGAAGATTATTGATTTTGATAAAAACAAACACGGTAGAAATAGTTTATAACGTTTTTGAGCTCAATCTGAAATAGTTATAGACATTGAAATCATTAACTTTTTATTTGCTTTATACATTAGTAACATATTAAACTTACTGCGAACCTAAGCCACCTGATCGCAGATAATGGCTGAATGCAGAATAGTTCTCAATCCTCATCTATATGCATGCTCTATTTCTTACGTTCTTAAAAAGGAGACTGTGTTTATTATTTTCAAGCGAACGGATTTAACTTCAAAGAATATTTGTAACCCAAAACTACCGAGAATATACAAGAACTACAAGGAGACACTCTGGCATTTTGGTCGTTTGGAATGAGCGTACACGAAATAAACGAATCTATGTGAATGATATAGATATGAGTCGGTGAACGTTTAATGTTATGCAGTCTAAGAGCGAGATTATATAACTTCAATAAAGTTTTGCAATTTTTAATAAGCTCCAAATAACGTATCTCATTATAAACCATTGAATAAATATTGACTCAAGTGTTCTACTCGTTGTCCTCATATAAAGGGGGATGATAAGAAAATTAAATCAAGGTCACAATAATGGCGTGCAGCTGAGGAGCAACATGTGGGGCACGTTTCAATGTATTGTATATTCTTGTAGATCTAGAAAACTTTAGGAAATTCATATAGATTACCTAGTTTAGTAAATAGAACCCTTGCGCAGGGTTTTGTAACTATGTAGATTTGATCTGAAAAGCAAGTGCCAATTATTGGTGAATCAAAAGTGCTATTGCAAAGATGTTGTATTTTAGAATTTTCATTGATAAAGTAAAGAAAGTTTGACTTCGTATGCAACAATTACGACTGAGGCGGGGAGGGGTATTAAGATTCTAGATCTTATTATTATGATGTAGAAATAAATCATGTTTAAAATATAATGTTTAGCAAAGCATTTACTGATAGAAAATCCTAAACACCAATTGAATGTTATAATCTTAGGTAAGGATCTCTGTTTCTGTAAAAGAAACTTTTTCATTTAACTGTTTTTTATTTTCAAGTATATTTTAACATCTCGACTTCTATTTTAGTATATTGATATTCTAATTTTCCTTTTATACCTTTTATGATATATTTAATGTTTGGAAAAAGCAGACGTGGATGTTACAAAATCAAGAAGTAATAAAGTTGTAAAGCTGGTTATATATTTTTGGGTTAAAATGTTTTCCATATTTATGGTATACTCTAGTTCTCACATAACATTGTACTATTGAGGTTAGGATATATAAAAAAAGAAAATGTTATTAATAAAAAAGTTTCAAACAATATTTCGCTGGAAAGAGTAAACAAAATTAAAAGTAATTACTAAGATAATTTAAAGGATTTTACTACAGACCGGTCTTTAGTATCTATGATAATCTGCTGTCTTAAATTGTAAAATTTATTTAAATAAACTCATAACAAAAATACTTTAAAACTGTATAAAACAACTGTAGCGTAAATAAATGTAACCTATGTACTACAAATGACTTTTTTCTTTTATTTAAAATGTTATATGTATTAAAGCGGGTGTGTATGTATTTGATGAAAAATGTCATTTCAACGTATATTTATTGTAAATTACCTCTCAAGTTGATTGCTATGGAATCGAAATGTACAAAGGTTTTTAAATATAAGAAAAAAGTCATTTGTGGTATAGACGTTTATTTATGTTTAAAATACTTTATTCTAACAGTTAAACTAAATGTTTTTACCTAAAAGTTAAACAACTTACGCTCAGAAAAAATATTTTATCTCAATATATTCTTATCGCAATTATATTCCTTCTAATCGTTCTATTTTTATTATATATATATATATATATATATATATATATATACATATAGATATTTATTTATATATATATATATATATATATATATATATATATATTTATGTATATATATATATACATCCCGCTATCAATATGGCAGCATTTCATTTTGCAACCATATGGCAGCCACTTGAAGGAGTGAAGTATATATGTTTTTCGTCGTGTATAATTTATTTCTAATAAACATAATACTACTCCATGTACTTTAATTTCATAAAATCTTAAAAATACAAAATTGACTGAAATACTATCAATACGGCAGCATTTCATTTAGGCATCAATATGGCAGCCAGTGTATATTTTCGTTCAGTCTAATAACAATATGGCAGCCGGTGTGTATATTATTCCCACGCCACTAACGATACTAACGAGAACCAACAGTGTTGCCACTATGGTGCGACTGTCTGACTAGTCAAATGTTTATACTGTAAGACACTGGGTGTGTGTAATCACGGTGAAAACATAAACATTAGAATGTCCCTTCTTCATTTCAGCTGGCCAATTATTTACTCAACTCACATAAGTCCTGGTTGTTAGTTTTCATAAACGTGTACAACTATCGAAAGCTGACGGGGATAGAAGTGAACAAAATTTAACGGGGATGGACAGGTGGGGCTCTATGGGAGTTGTAAAGGAGTGACTTGGGGTCAAAATAACAGATGGCAAACAAAACTAGAAAATGATCAGTCGGCGGGTTTTAATGGTGCTGAGTCTTTTATCGTTATCGATCGTCATAGGGATATACGGGTGGCCCTCTATGGGAGTAGCAAATGATGAATTGGAGTATAAATGTGAGAAGGCAAAACAAAGTTAGAGTATGATCAATCTTAGTGTTTTTTCGGTTGCTGAATCCAATACCGTCTTCCATATCAATCGGGAATGCACGGGTGTGGCTCTACGGGAGTAGAAAAGGGGTGAATTGGGGTAAAATTGTCAGAAGGCAAAAAAAAAAAAAATTGAAATGAACATTCGGGTGTTTTTTAATGGTGCTGGGTCGTTTACCGTAATCGAACGTCAATGTGAATATACGGGTGATCCTCTACGGGAATAGCAAATGATGAATTGGAGTATATTTGTGACAAGGCAAAACAAAGCTAGAATATGATAAATCGTAGTGTTTTGGAGGGTGCTGAGTGGAATACCGCCTTCAATATTATAAGGGGATGCACGGGTGTGGCTCTACGGGAGTAGAAAGGGGTGAAATGGGGTAAAATTGTCAGAAGGCAAAAAAACAATGGAAAATGATCACTCGGGGGGTTTTAAAGGTGGTGAGTCTTTTACCGTTATCGAAAGTCAATGGAGATACACGGGTGATCCTCTAAGGGAGTAGCAAATGATGAATTTGAGTATAAATGTGAGAAGGCAAAACAAAGCTAGAGTATGATCAATCGTAGTGTTTTTTAGGTTGCTTAGTCCAATACAGTCTTCCATATTAATCGGGAATGCACGGGTGTGGCTCTACGGAAGCAGAAAAGGGGTGAATTGGGGTAAAATTGTCAGAAGGCAAAAAAAAATTGAAAATGTTCATTCGTGTGGTTTTTAATGGTGCTGAGTCGTTTACCGTAATCGAACGTCAATGTGAATATACGGGTGACCCCCTATGTCAATAGCAAATGTTGAATTGGATGTATAATTGTGAGAAGGCAAAAAAAACTAGAAAATGATCAATCGTAGTGTTTTGGAGGGTACTGAGTCCAATACCACCTTCAATATTAAACGGGGATGCTCGGTTGTTGCTCTACGAGAGTAGGAAATTGGTAAATTCTGGTAAAATTGTCAGAAGGCAAAAAAACAATTGAAAATGATTATTCGATTGGGTTTTAATGGTGCTGAGTCTTTAACCGTTATCGAACGTCAATGGGGATACACGGGTGACCATCTATGGGAGTAGCAAATGATGAATTGGGGTATAATTGTAAGAAAGCAAAAAAAAAACTAGAAAATTATCAATGGTAATGTTCTGGAGGGTGCTGAGTCCAATACCGTCTACAATATTAAACGGGGATGCTCGGTTGTTGCTCTACGAGAGTAGAAAGGGGTAAATTGAGGTAAAATTGGCAGTAGGCAAAAAAATAATGGAAAATGATCACTTGGGGGGTTTTGAAGGTGGTGAGTCTTTTACCGTTATCGAAAGTCAATGGAGATACACGGATGATCCTCTATGGGAATAGCAAATGATGAATTGGAGTATAAATGCGAGAAGGCAAAACAAAGCTAGAGTATGATCAATCTTAGTGTTTTTTCGGTTGCTGAATACAATGCCGTCTTCCATATCAATCGGGAATGCACGGGTGTGGCTCGACGGGAGTAGAAAAGGGGTGAATTGGGGTAAAATTGTCAGAAGGCAAAAAAAACAATGGAAATGAACATTCGGGTGGTTTTTAATGGTGCTGAGTCGTTTACCGTAATCGAACGTCAATGTGAATTTACGGGTGACCCTCTATGGGAATAGCAAAAGATGAATTGGAGGTATAATTGTGAGAAGGCAAAAAAAACTAGAAAAAGATCAATCGTAGTGTTTTGGAGGGTACTGAGTCCAATACCGTCATTAAAAGCTAATGGGAATATGAGGGTGTGGTTCTACGGGAGTAGAAAGGGTGGTTAATTTTTATGAAAATGTCAGATACTAGAAAAATTTCTAGTAAAATACTACTCTGGGTTTGTAAAGGGTGACTCCAATTTCGTCATCGAAAGTCAAGGATAACGCACGTGTGAGTTTTCGAGAGTGCGATTCCAGACACTGTTAAAAAATAGCGGGAAAGTGTGATTAGTCATATGTTTGGAACGGAAGATGAGTGGAAGCTAGGCACAATCATAAATATTAGATTATTCATTCTTATCATCAGCTGTCGTAATCTGTAAGCAAGTTAGACAGATTGTAATGTATTTTATTGAGCTCATGCAGTTCCAAATAAAACGAGTTTAGGCCTACTTTTCTTGTTTCAATTTTGTTTTACCTTCTAGCTCCTAATATACTTGTGCGACAAGTCGTTTGCGAATAAGATATTGAACCATGTAATAGATTAGTCAATATTCTATTTTACAACCACTGTTGAACTTATCTCTAATTTTAATTGTTTCATTTAAAATCATTGGGTTATGAATATTTCTTATACAAGTGTTTGATAGTAAATGTTTGCTGTTAATTTATTGAAATATTTACAAGCACAGTCAAGCGCTTTGCAAGTGTCACAAGATCCTGCTCAAAGGGAGAGATAAAAATTAGATACGATAAAACTCTGTTAGTGTTATTATAGCAAGTTCAACCTTTCTGTGTTCAAATACACATGCTGTTGCCCATGTTATATTACAAATATTGTTGACCCTTTGTGTTCTAGGATTATATCGTGTAATACTTGTGGTACAATTAATAGATCGATGATAACACCTGTTATATACATATTATGTTGAAAATAATTAATTTTGTGTGTGGATATTTTTAAAAATTACAAATAATAATGTAAGTAAAAATTTATGTTTTGATGTAGTAATTTAGAAAACTGTTCGTAATTCAGGACAAAGGGAAGATTTTATCAGTTAATTCATAGAATTCTTGCCGGTGGCTTGAAACTCACTTTACAGTTTGTTGTCTATCAAATGCCGAATGAGTATAGTTAATAAAGGTAAGAGTTTGATTTCTCCATTCATACAGTGATTTTAATTCTTATACAAAATATCGTGAACCAAATTTTTCACATTCAACTTTATTAATGTAAACGCAAAAAATTAAGAACTATTATATTTTGTGAAAATTCCAATTCCATAGCGTTTATAAGCAATATTATTTTAATACCTCATTTAAAACGCTACTTTTGATCTAAGGGAAATAAACATTGATTTAACAAATTATAAGTCAACCTTATTTTACGAAAATGAAAACCTTGGGAAACCCCCTTAATGTGGATATTTTTTTTTAACTTGGGGTTAGGGTAAATGTATCTTAGTTTAATAATGTTTACTACTTTGATCTAAAGTAGGTTAAATAGAAAAGTATATATTTTATGATTTTAAAAACATAAAATTCTATTTACTGTTGTCTTTATAAAAAAAAGAAAAACCAATAATAATGATTTTTCAAATTAAATGTTAATGTAATATTTGTAATGTGGAGCATACATGTAGTTGCAATGATTTCGGATTATCACTAAAGCATTTTACGGACAAAAATTATAATAAGATATTACGTCAGACCACTTGAGCTGAGGGTCCGGGATGTAATGAAATTTTGTATTTCAAGTGATTTCTACTATATTTTATTACACTTTCAATGATATATGATATTTTTGTCAATAATAACATAATATATTTTTTTTTCATCCAAAATAAACAAAAATTGTTACAAAAATATAAATAATGTAGCAAAGAAACGAAACTTAATATACAAAATTGTGTAGATATAATATGAAATTAAGAATGAAATAATAATTGCAAATTTTATATTACCTATAACACTAGTTAACTAAATGACTAATAAATATAAAACGAGAAAATATATTAAAAGGAAAACCTTGTGTTTAAACAAGTATTTATTTTTCTTTACCTATATATAAATAGAGAAAAAAAGTAACAAAAAAAAATGTAAACCTAAAAACTAATTAATTAATGAAGAAATAGTTTTAAAAATCAACTTCGATGAAGGTAAAGACATTGAGTACAACTTCATTAATCCAGATATTGTGGCTGAAACTGAAGACGCACCTGGCAACCAACACCACCTATAAGTGCCTATCAAGCCCATGCCACGGGGATTAACAAACACTGTGTCTGTGTGGTGTTCAATTTCTGCGACGAATGAATGTAAAGGCCAATTTACATCTGTTCTAATTTAGCTTAGACGTAATGGCGATACATTTCTAACTTTATTTCAAAAACTTCTTCGATATATTGTATCACCTTTACCTCAGGTAGGTAACCAGAAAAATCTACCTTTATTGTACATTGTAAATAAAAGAAGGCTTTTATTGGTCGAATCACATCTAATGGTAATTTCTTGCTCACGTAGGCCCATTGAACACGTTCTATATTTTATAGGTTCAAACGAGCACAAATTACCATTTTCGGGTAAAAAAATTAAACATTGAAATAATAGTATTTCTGTACTTACGACAGCCAAATGTAACCAAAAACTGTAAGGATATAGTTCTTCCCAATGTATATTACATTGTAGCTAGGCATCACGGTGAAAAACGTTTTCGGTAAGCAATGTACGTAATACATCTCTTTTAATTATCCACCATATTTGATATGTCATAAGTTGTTATAGGTACAAATGTGTTTCAGTAAAGACCTATTTTTTCTAAAAGTTCTTCTTTAACTACATTCATTAAATTTTCCTGGTAGTCGTTGTTGGCAGGTGAAAACATTTTTTTAATTCCTCCCTTAGATATTTTCTGAAAGAATGACATTTCACCTTGATTGTGATGTTACTTTCATCAAGGTTGAATGCACCTGAAAATATATCTGATAAGATTTAAGTATATTTTAATCTTCGTCTTTAATTCTATCTTTAACCGTATCCCTCCTACGGCTCGCATATCTACAATTTGATTTATTATTATTATTATTATGGTGAAATAATTTACAAATATTTTGGCGAATATAGCTGAGGAACCAGTCTTCCAAAACCAGCTGTAAAATAGCGTTATGCAGAGTGACAGAATAAAATTAGTCTCTATGATGGTATTTCTTGTTAAAAAAACGAGACGTAAGAGATAATGACTGTTTTGTAGATTTTTTTTCACTTTAAAAAATCTCTCCGTTCTTCGGTCGACATGTTAAATACATTTTTATAGTTAATATCAGAATGATTTTAGTTCGCTCGGCTGTGTCTGATCTCAAGACAAAGTCTGCTAATACTCAATCACTTCTCAAAACTGTATTCTTTGTTTATATATTTTACGAATCCTACCACTAGTTTGTAATAACTCCTAATTACAGACTTAATATTTCAATTTGAATATTCTCTATTCTTCGTTGATAGAAAATTACTTCAGTTAAGCAACCTTAACCAAGAGCTTATAAAACGTTTTGTAGTCAATCTTTAGACGTTGATAATCATAAATATTTACTACCGATGATCACGGTAATTTTTCACTATACTTTAGATTTACTGATAATCTCGTTTTATTTTTATGGTAGGCGAACAAAAAGACTATCTACGATCAAAACATTGGGCGTCCTGATAAAGATTACAAACGGGCATCGGCTTTTTTTTAGCTATAATTGCCGATACTTGTATGGTATTCATATCGTATGGTATCCTCTCAAGCAAGAATCAGTACAGTAGTCTTGAAGAGCCAAGCAACATTAATTTATGTATGTACTGTAATCAATAAAGTTTTACAAACGTATTTTGTGCATTCTTAATTATAGTATTACGGTTCATTAGAACTCCTGTTTTTTTCTAGTGTACAGGAAGCTATTTCCGTGTAATCCAACGGTGTCTCGGTCCCATCTACCTCGAATTATCCATGCACTACTGTATTTGTTTCCGTACCAATGATCACCGTACTTGAAACAGTTTTTTATGCAACTCTAAAGTGAGTGAAAATCCCATAGACATTAAAGTTACTCTTGAGACTAGAATATCGAGGATAAACATAATAGATTTATTACATTGCTTACCGAAAACGTTTTGATTACTGCAATATACATTGGGAAGAACTATATCCTTACATATTATCTTCAGAGATGTAGAAATAAAGAATTTTAAATATTTACCATTTCTTAAACCGCCTGAACTGCTCTCTAGTTTAATTGGCATATTAACACCTATGATACATGTAAGTACTTAAAATGTTTTGCCCTTATGTTCATAGAATCTGTGTATATATCCATGTGTTCTTTCTTTGCTACATTATTTATATCTTTCAAACTATTTTTGAGTATTTTGGATGAAAAAAAATAATCTTACTATTGATAAAAATGATGTTGTATGGCCTATAAATAACGCTAGTTCTTCAATACCTTGGTCATTTATTTGGAAGAGTTGAGATAATGTTGCCAAGTGTTTCATTAGAGTCCTCGATGTAAGTACTTCAGGAATTTAAAACATGCTATTTTAGCATGCTTTTGTAAAACTTTATAAATAATTATGCGGTTACTGGTATTTGTGTTTGCCAAAACGCAAGTGTTATCGTCAAGAACGGAATTATTTCTTGAACTTATTAGCAAATAAATATAAAATCCTAATATAAAAAAAATCTCATAAAATAACACTCGATAGTTTACGAGACTGTACCACTCCCATTATATTACATCTCTCAATTCCTTCAAACATACACTGTTGGTTCGCTGGAAAGTACATACAGCTGTGACACAATTCTGATATGGAAACATAAACAGCCGACACTCCGAAAGACATTCTGACGCGTTTGTTTACTTGATGACCAAACTTATCTTAATGGTCCGGTCAATGCATCTCGTTCTTTTCCCTTGGTGCTCTTAGATACTATAGGATCGATAAAGTATTTATTTTTTAATTTAACTTGCTTTTCAAATTAATTGTCATATCATCTCTTTCCGATTTTAATAATCTAAAAGTGACTATTATTTGCTGTATATTGTTACAATTTGGTAACATTACAAACATGTTAACACTTGTATTAACAGATGTAACACTTAATATGGCCTACGCCATATATATTCACTAAAAGTTAATACCAATGTATTCAATAAACATATTAATAAAATAAAATAAAGACTACCAGCGGCTAAAGTCGAGGATAGAAACAAATGTTTACGTCTTTATACGACCATTTTGACGCTGGGAGAATACGATAAAATATTTACGTTTACGCCGTATGTAAATGAGAGAAAGAGATGGAAAAGATAGAATGCAGAAAGTCAGTTTTTCGGGCATTCGTCCACGAGAGTACTTGTCGAGTGCGAGGCTTTATCTTTGTATGGCTTGGACCTATGTTTGTTTACACCAGACAGTTTGATATCGTAATATAAACTGACAACACTCGCACAGATGTCATTTAGGTTCATGTATACAATACAGAGATTAACGAAAGATGATTCAGTATTTATTGACCTTTAACTACCGTCCTGCACATTACTGTCACATTAGTACTGCCGTTGTAGCTCACAGGCACGAAAATTCTAAGTGTGATTTATTGTGCGGTTTAACAATTTATCTTGCATTTACATTATAAAAATTGTTTTTGAATATTCTGGTTGCATGTGACTAGGGTAAACGTAGTTTTATGAGATCAGTTATATTTTATTTACTAATTGAAAACTGTAGTAAATAAAACCTTCTACAGATTTTAGCGCAGTTTAGCTAAAAAGATTTATAATCGCACGATAATTAACATACACTAATTATATCTTGTTCACTGATTGTACACACTTAACATTATGTACAAGATAACATTTGACACATTATAAGCTTTATTTATGGAAACGCATTAGAAATAATAACTCAATTTTGACAGCAGTATTTACACAGCGGCTCAGAACATTCTAGACATATTGGCTGTTCAAAGTCAGCTTACAAAGTGTAACTAGTCCTTCTATTTTTTGTTGCCGGACAAATTCTACATTGTTTATAACAATTTATCTAACCCGTCGCTGATGGTCAGGCACGATGACGGTAGTTAAAGGTTAAGCTTGGCATTTGTAGATATTGGCATAATAGGTTTTCTGAATATATAAACTGATCAAGATAAGTCGATGAAATGATGTGGGTCAACAAATTCTCTTTGTCGTTTATTTTCAGTTGTATAAAGGTTGAAAAAATATAAGGTCTACTTATTTATAGTTTTTTTATTTACGGTTATAGTAGAAATTTTTCATTAACGGATGGTTGAAAAGTCATCCGCTGCCCCCGCTAACGATACCATCCTTTTTAAAAGAAAAAAAGAAAATAACACGAAAAGAGAGAAAATTAATTACCCGAAGAAGAATGAGAAAACAAACATAAATGTTTAGATAGTCTAAGTAAAAATGGAAAGAAAATATATGACAATTAGGTAGACAATATACATTATTTTAAAAATTAAATAAAAAATTTAATTTTTATAAAATTATCAATTTGGGACAAACGGTTATATTTTCAAATTGAATCGTTCGAGCATACAGTCTTTAAAATTCTTAAAGCACATGGACAGGCTGCATTGAAACACTGCTTCAAGCTATAAAGATTAGTTTGACAGACATGACGTAAACAAACGTGCTAGAACTGCTATCGGAGTGCCGACTGTTTATATTTTCATATCACAAACATTTCTGTAAATAGATGTAGCACAGCTTCTGTCCAATACAAGGTCGGGAACCCGACTCTTTCTTTTGGTTATGTTGCATAGTTGGAAACATGCCAATTTCGGGCGATTTATTGTTAATGGGATATAATCACCCCTTGGTAACCCCTTACATCTTATTTTGATGACAAGGGACTAGGACCTTCGAAAATCTTCGAATGCCAATTTTTGGGCAATATTTTAGATTCTGGCAAGTTTTACCTCAGTTCACCCACAGCGACACCCGCAGTCCTATCCCGGATTGTACATGGCCAACTTCGGTGCTAGGATTAAACTCAGCATCATTAAAAACCCCCAGTGATCATTTTATATCGATCTCTTGGCCTCTGACCTTTTTACCCCAATTCTCCCTTTGCTACTCCCGTAGAGCCTACACCCGTACCTCCCTGGTGTCTTTCGATGACGGCATTCAATTCAGCATCCTCCAAAAACCTCCGAGTGGTAAATTTCAAGTAATTGTTTGACTTTTGACATTTTTACCCCAAATCATCCCTTTGGCACTCACGTACAGTCACATACGTCCATCCCCGGTGACTTTCGATGACGCCATTGATATCAGCACGCTCAGAAACCCCCGAGCGGTTATGTTCCAGCGATTTTTTATACTTCTGACATTTTCACCACAATTTACTCCTTTGCTAGTCGCGTGGAACCACACCAGTGGATCCCCGGTGACTTTCGGTGACGGCATTGAATTCCGTATAATCAAAAATTCCCGAGTTCTTATTTTCTAGTACTTTTTTGACTTTTGCCATTTCTATCCCAAATCATCCCTTTGGTACTAACGTAGAGTCACAACCGTCCATCCCCGGTGACTCTAGATGACGTCATTGAATTTAGCATCCTCAGAATCCCCCAAGCGGTCATTTCCCGCGATTTTTAGGCATCTGACATTTTGACCCTAATTCAACCCCATTGGTGCATGGGTTTAGCCTCACCAATACATCCCCGGAGACTTTCGTCGACGGCATTGAATTCAGCGTCCCCAAAAACCTACGTGCGGATATTTTCCAGCGATTTTTTGACTGCTGACATTTTCACCCCAATTCACCCCTTTGGTACTCGCGTGGAACCACACCAATCCATTCCCGGTGACTTTCGATAACGGCATTGAATTCCGCCTCATCAAAATTCTCAGAGTGGTTATTTTCTAGTATTTTTTTGACTTTTTACATTTCTACCCCAAATTATTCCTTTGACACTTACGTAGAGTCTCATCTGTCCATCCCCGGTGACTTTTGATGGCGGGATTGAATTCAGCATCCTCAAAAACCCCCGAGTGGTTATGTTCCAGCGATTTTTTGAGTTTTGACTTTTTCACCCCAACCACCCCTTTGGTACTCGCGTGGAACCATACCAGTGCATCCCCGGCGACTTTCTGGGACGGCATTAAATTCCGCCTTACCAAAATCCCCCCGAGTGGTTATTTTCTAGTTATTTTTTGACTTTTGACTATTTATTATGTTCCGACGATACAAGCGGGGAACAAAAAGTAAATTTAATAAAATCGCCTAATATAGGCGGACCAATTAACGACGGCAAATTAACACCTGAAGAGCCGAAATTGGAGGGTCTGATAGTGGATAGCGAGCAGAGGGGGCTATTCATGTGCAAGGGTCAGGAAGTTGGGTCCTTGTGTGAGTTAGGTGGTGACAAACCAGAATGTAAACAAATTGTAAACAAAAATATAACTCAAAATTTAATATGTTCCAACGATACAAGCGGGGAACAAACCATGAAATTAAAACAATTGTCAACGACAAAAGTTACAAACGAGATTACCAAAAATTTAGATAACAAATTAAGCTAAAATTTAAGGGAGATCGAATTATTAAATTGTGAAAAAACGGAATCAAGTAAGCTAACGGACTTAAATAAAGCAAAAACTGGGTTAACCAAACCTACAAAAAACAAATTAAATAATGGCGAGGGAGGATACGACGAATCAAATAAAAATGGCTACAAGCCGAAACAAATAAAATTCCAACAAGTTAGGGAAAGACCTAATTGTCTGGAGACTAATCAGTTAGACGAAACAGGAATTCCGAAGTATTTTAATTCTAATCAATCTTGTTTAGAAACAAAGTCCAAATTGTTCGCTAAAAATAAATTTAAAGGTAAATCTCAAAAGTATCAAAATTACCAAAATAAACCAAGTAACAATAAATTAAAAACAAAAAAAATACAGAGTTTATGCACAATGGCGTAAGGCGAAGCGCAGAAAGAAAACCGGAAAGCATACAAAATATTTTAAACTGAATACGATTAAGTTGAAAAATGCAAATAATAACTGTATATTAAATAAACAAGAAATGTCCAGGTTACAAGACTTGATGAAAAGTTATTCAGATGTTTTTAATGAAAAACCCGGTAGATCTAATAAATATAAACATGCGCTCAAAATAAAGGAAGGCACCACTTTTGTAAACAAGAACTATCCGATTCTAATGAACTTCCGCAAACAGGTTCAGGAAGAAATCGATAAAATGTTCCGATATGACATAATTGAGAGGTCAAGGACGCCGTATGTTAATCTTATGGTTGTTGTCATAAAATCAGACAATACGGTTCGACTTTGTTTAGACGCTAGGAAATTAAACGAGATAACTGTACCCGATTATGAAAGTGCACCTAGTATAGACGATATCCTAAGAAAGGGAAGGAATAAGCGGTATATTTCGAAGATCGATATGACATCAAGTTTTTGGCAAGTACCATTGACACACGAGTCAAAGAAATATACCGGCTTTTTATTTGACAATAAAGTGTACAATTTTAAGGTCGTTCCATTCGGGTTACAGAATTCTCTAGCGGCCCTAGTAAGAACAGTCGATTTTACACTTGGCGTGGAATTAAGCGACAACATATTAACCTATGTTGACGACCTATTATGTCTATCGGAGACGTTTGAGGAACACCTGGAGCACTTGCATATAATATTTTCCAAATTCAGGGAGGGAAATTTAATAATAAAACCCAAGAAGACATTGTTCTGCTAACAGAAAGTGAAGTTTTTAGGGTACATTTTTGACCATAAAGGTGTAAAAACTGACCCAGATAAGCTACAAGCGATTCGCGATTTTCCTAGTCCTAAGAACAAGAAACAATTACAATCATTCTTAGGATTTGTAAATTATTATTCGCGATTCACGAGTCAATACGCCCGAGAAACTTCACCCCTGTTGAAGCTGTTATGAAAAGGACAACCCTGGGTTTGGGATATAGAAATGCAAGAGGCATTTAAGAACGTAAAAAACCTGTTTGTGGAAGCAGTTACTTTGACACATCCGGTGGAAGGTCGGGGAACGTTTTTACAAACTGATGCGAGCGATAACGCTATAGCAAGTCAGCTCTACCAAGAAGATCAACGGGGCAGATTACAGGTAATAGGCTTTGTATCGAGAACACTAAAACAAGCGAAATTAGGGTATACAGTGTGCGAAAAGGACTTTTTGGCAATTGTACATGGCCTAAGGAAGTTTCGGCCATTGATAGTGGGGGCCCCATTAACAATCATTACAGACAACAAAGCACTAAAGTTTCTTTATTCATGCAATTATACCAATGCACGCATAACTAGGTGGATTCTTGGGATACAGGAATATCAGCCAAAAATGAGACATTGTCTGGGTAAAGAAAACGATCCTTGAGAAACTATAAGTCGGATGTAGCAAACTAATATGGGGAATAATAGCGGGCAAAAGGGTTTAAATGTAATTAAGATAGGACAAATTAAGATAAAATGCCCTACAATCATACAAAAAATGTTTAATGAGATGAGGCAAGTCCAGGAGCAAGAACCGGAGCTTCTTCATATAATAAATCAAATAAATCATTTTAATCATTATAAAATGTGTAACAATGTGTTATGTAAAGTTGTAAACAATAGAACGAAGGTTGTGATGCCAAAACAAAATATTATTCCATTTATAGAACATGTACACAAACAGTATGCACATTTAGGAAAAAATAAAATTGTTAAAATGGTAAACAAAGCTGTTTACATTAAGAGTATAAATAAAAAAGTTATGGATGTCATTAGGAAATATCGGATCTGCCAGTTTGCAAAAGTAACAAATCGATATTTGCAAGCAAGAACTAAACCCATTTTAACACAACAGCCGGTAGAGATTGCTGCTGTCGATTTTCTAGGACCTTTGCCCCGAAGCACAGGAGGTGCAAGGCATATTTTAGTTGTAGTAGACGTATTCTCAAAGTTAGTAAAATTATATGCACTCAAGCGCCCAAATACGACGAGTACAATCGCCAAACTGTCGCATTATTTTCAGACAATAGGGAAGCCTAGGCGAATACTCTTAGATTTCGGATCGGCCTTTACGTCTCGACAATGGAGTTCATGGATGCATGGAAACAGTGTTGAGCATACATTAATTCCGGTCAGGCATCCACAAGTAAATCATGTTGAGAGAATAAACCGAGATCTTGGCAGGATTCTTAGGACATATTGTCATGAAGCACAGTCATCATGGATGAGATACCTACCATATATGGAACAGGTAATTAACATCACTACCCATGAGGTAACTGGATATTCACCTATCCAGGTACACCATGGAGAAGTACCGATATATATTTATGGGAGAGATTTCTGCCAGATGATTGTAGAAATGCGGACCAAGCGACACAAAGAGAGACATAACAGAATGTATTCGATCGCATCAGGACAGTGGGAGAAAGACGGGCTGCTATAAAAAATAAAAACTGCCGAGAAACGTCATTTCAACCAGGTGATTTAGTCCTAATCACTAGACACAACAGATCAGATGTGTCTAAGAACGAGACAGAGAAGCTGTTGTTAGGTACCAGGGTCCTTATAAAATTAAGAGGAAAATGGGTCGAAAAACATATGAAGTTGCAAACGTGGTTACACATAAAATCCGAGGCATCTATGACATTAAGGATATTAAAAAGTTTTATGACGAGTAAAGGAATTCTAAAATGTGAACTTTACACTTATCATGAACCAAAAAATATAAAAGCCAAATTAGAATATTGCTTCAATAATAGAACCAGTACACGAGCGATAAGCGAAATTAGGCAGGAATAAAACTGTACAAAAAAATTGCAAACTGGGTTACAACAAGAATATTAATTTGCAAGCATTAACGTTTAAAAAGGAGCTTAAATCGAAACTTTAGTCCAACGACTGATAGAAGGACAAATCTTAAAATATAAAACAAAACTTTTAAAATTACCAAGCCAATATTTCCCGACATCATCGAGTATCAAGCAGGAAGTGTTTGTGTGTTTTTGAACAAAGGTCAACTACCTAGACGGCTTCTAACATAACAAGCAGGAAGTCAACTAGCAGACATGAATTGAGCATTTAGTAAATTGTACAACAAATACGCGGTCAGACTTTGTCTGGGCAATATGAAACAAGAAAACTTGCGTACTAACGATCAAGGTCGAAATGATGAGAACTTTGCATTAAAAGCAGGAGCAACGGAGAATTATCAGTTGGACTTCGATAATCTGGACACAAGCCAGTTTTATAAGCTTTACAATATAAAACTAGAGAATTTGAAAGCAAGGGTCGTTACGTTTTAACATGATAAGTTCAAGGAAGCAATGCATCAAATTATTCTTGTATTTTGATAGGATGTTTACAAGCCAGTTCATTGACCTTACCAGGTAAAATGGAATGTGGAATTCACGTAACAGTCAACCGGTACGACGAGGGGTTCTATCGGAAAATAAGGAAACTCAGCTAGATAAAGTGCACTTCCACAGCTGACACAATAACAACACGTGATACTTAGGATGTAAAAGGAAATATGTTTAAAATATAAAATTGTAGAATTAATTAGGTTGTTTATTTGCAAGTAGGCTAGTTACGAAGTCATTGTTTTTAAAGCCATAACTGATATAGATTAAATTGACGTAGTAGATAAATAAAGAAAATGACAGCCATTAGTGTGGTGGACAATGTGTTAATAGACGAAATAAAATTTAGTATAGACAAAAGTGACTTCTAATTTACTAATGGAATGTGTTTGAAGTATTTCAGGTTGAAAAATTACAAAGGGACAAGAAATTAATAATGAGACAATTTTTGTAATAGCATAAGATAATTTAAGTAGAATTAAGGTTATGAATTAGAAAACAATATTTTAATAAAGTAAAAACATTTTTGACCTTTCAAGCGGGCAAGTTGTAACGGTCTGACATACCGTGACAAATGAGAAATAGATAATTTCCTGTTTTCAAGTAATAAAGTTGATTTTTAAATTAATCAAGTTTGGAGTTATACAAATAATAAAGAGTGAAAAATTAAATAAAACCTTAAATATAATAATTAAGCTAAATTAAAAAGTAATAAAGAATAAATTTGTAATAACTAGCTAAATTTGACCATCAGGAGTGAGGCGAAAATTTTCTAAGTGCTTAAAAAAGCTATCTTAAGAACCAAACCACGTAGAACTTGCATCGACATTTTAAAAGAACCAGAATAAGCCAGAATAAACATTAGTGAAAACAAAATTTGAAAAACTTAATAAACAAAAAAGTTATAACAGTTTAAATAAAATATAAATTTTTCAGTGTTCCAAAAATGATAATCAAACTCTGCAAGCAAAAACAGAATCGTTGCCCGACTTGCCTGTACAAGGAATAAATCCAAAGATAGCAAGTATTGCAGGCGGGGTGAGGTAGGTTAAATTCACCGCTATATATACTAGGTCTCTAGGACCTTAGAGACAGTCTGAAATAAATTTTTAATACGAGGTGCCGCGGAACGCTATGCTGGACTGCGAGTAGGACTACCAGCAGCTATGCTTCCGACGTCTAGGACTACCAAGGAATGAAGGCTCCAGACTCAGCCTCTAGGACGCGGGAATAGAGGAAAACCACCACCGACGAACCAGGGATGGCGACTTCCGATGTCCAAGCAGGCGCGCACCCACGGAGGGGGCTAAAGGGGCTGTAGCCCCCCTAAGAAAAAAAAGAAAAAAAATACATTCAGTTTTTAAATCCGCCAATAGTAGATACATCGCATACTGAATACTGGTTTACGAGAGTTACATTTCACTACAACTACGAAATAAATTGTCACGCATGGAAGTAACCTAATATTAATTTGCTTAAATTATTTTGGGTTAGATTGGAGAGCCTGATCGGAAGAAATTAGCCAGTCCTGCTCTTCATGAAGCTGGTACTTCAGCCTCAAGCTCCAGTCATACATCGGACAATGTCAACATAGAATGCAGCAGTAAAATGGACATTTCTTTGTACAAAAATAAGTGGCTCTCAGGCACAGAGAAGTTACATGTTTTGGAAAACTTGTAGGCTCCATCTTCCAACTACAAGTTTTCAGCGACGACTCATGGAAAGCAGGAGAGGAAGTTTTTGTATTCCTGGTTGCAAAAGTATAAGTGGTTGTCATACTCTGAGATAGAAAACCGGGCTTACTGCACTTATTGTGTACTCTTTGCTCCAACTGAAGTGGGTATGAGATCATCCCAGAAAACAGGTCAGCTTGTCCAAGAAGGATTCCAAAATTGGAAAAAGGCTATTGAAAAATTTGAGTCACATTCTCATTTACAATACCACAAACATGCCATGATCGATTTCAACAATTTGAAAACAGTAATGGGAGGGAAGATGAATCCCATAGACAGATCTTTGGATGTAGGCAAAGCCAATCAGGCGAAAGAAACTGCGGAGAGGTTAAAACCCATAATAGAAACGGTAATTTTTTATGGACCACAGGGAATAGCTCTTCGAGGCCACAGAGACTATGGAGACTTCAACTTAGACGCAATGCCGGATGATAATGAGGGGAATTTCAGAACCCTATTGCGGATGCGTATTGAAGCAGGTGATGCAAAATTAAGAGACCATTTCAAGTCATGTGGTAAAAATGCCACCTATATAAGCTGGAACATGCAAAACCAAATCATTGATGCTTGTGACAAAGTAATAAAAAGTCGCATAATCAAAGACGTTAAAGATGCTACTTTTTTCAGTGTGTTAGCTGATGAGACTACAGACGTGTCGACTCAAGAACAGTTTTCATTGTCTGTGAGGTATGTCTCTCATAACACGAAGGATGGTTATAAGATTAATGAAAAGTTTTTGCAGTTTGTGCCTCTAGAGTCAACGACTGGCGAGGTGCTTGGAGAAACACTGTTGAAAGGGCTTGAATAGTGCAATCTTGAAATAAAAGATCTGAGAGGACAAGGATATGATGGCGCATCAGTCATGGGCGGAAAGGTGAAAGGTGCTCAGGCTGTTGTGCAGAAACGTTGCCCGAAGGCAGTATATGTACACTGCGCGTCGCACAGCCTTAACTTAGCCATTACAAATGCTGCAGAGGTCTGATCTATCAGAAATTGTTTTGGCACTACTGAAAAAGTATGGTCTTTTTTTAACACACCAAAGAGGCAACATGTTCTCCAGGGAAAAATTGAAACCCTAGCACCAAAAACTAAGAAACAAAATCTCAAACAGCTATGCCCAACCAGATGGGTTCAAAGGCATGATGCTGTCCTCGTCATGAAGGAGCTGTACAGCCCTATCATTTCATCCTTAGAAGAAATCAAGTATTTTGATGATAAGGACACATCTTCAGGCGCCGATGTCCTTTTGACAGCTATATGTCAATCAGAGTATATTGTAGCTCTAGTATCAGCTGAAAAGCTACTCAGCTACACTTTGATATTGTGTCAAAAGCTACAGTCAAGTGATGCGGATCTCTGGGCTGCTTTGAACTATGCTGACTATGTACTTCAGAGTCTGAAGTCACTAAGAGAAAAAGTCGATGAAGAGTTTTCAGTCTTGTTTCAAGAGGCACAAAAAATGGCCGAATTGATTGAAATTACAATTAGTGTTCCAAGGATTGTTGGGAGGCAGACACACAGAAGCAATGTCTCAGCCGAAAGCACAGAACAATTTTATAGAATTAACGTATTCATCCCCTGGATTGAAAGTTTTATTTCCTGCATCGAAGAACGTCTCTTAAAGCACAAGAACATTATGAAAGGGTTTCACTGCTTGCTTCATATTTATCCAGAGCATAGTGAAGAAAGTAAAGAGATGAAAGAGGCGTTTTTGAAGTTGATTGAAGTTTATGAAGAAGATTTGGAAAACAACAACTTAAACGTGTTGATGGCAGAAATGGAATTTTGGCAAGCTTTTCTCCAACAACACAATGCACACCATGTCAATGCAATTGATTTTCTAAATATTTGTGATAAAACAATCTTTCCTACTCAAGATTTTCATCACTATACCTGTATCGACCAGCACAGCAGAGCGCTCGTTTTCCACTCTTCGGAGAATCAAGACATACCTAAGAAACACGATGTCTGATAGTAGGCTAAATGGCTTAGCCAATCTTAATATTCACAGGGAAATTCCAGTTGACACAGACAGTGTATTATCCATACTGAAGAAGGCCAAAAGAAGACTCAATTTTGTTTTGTAAGACAGCTGATATAACAAGATTTTGTCAAAATAAAACCTAAAATCTTATTTTATCTGCTGGGTTATATCATTCAGTTCTATAGTCCCTACTCAAAACTTGCACTCAAAGAGCTAAAATAAACTTAAAGTAATGCCTTAAAATACCGGTTATTCTTACGAATTTTTAAAAAGTTTTCCGTTGGTTGGCCCAGAGTCCCCCGGTTAGCCCCCCCATAATTATTTTCTGAGTGCGCCACTGTGTCCAAGGACCAGGGAATCCAGACGAAGGACTCTAGGACCGGCAGGAACATCTTTGGCAAGTCATTTTCTCTATTCGATACCAATTACGTCAAATTTAGTCAGTTAATTTTATTAAATTCAAACAAATATTCAAGCTTAAACAATGACTTCACTCTATGTAAAAATTAAATAAATTTTATGCTTAATAAGATTAATTTGGTGATCAGAATATTTCAAATGATAAATATTAAATTTAAAAAGGGTTTTGGCCATGAGCCATTTATTTTCAAGGAAATAAGAATTTTTAGATTATTATACATTTAAAAATTATTTGTCATAAATACGAAATTAATATAGAAGATAAATTTTTAATATGTATAATTTGGGAAATAATTTTATTTTTATGTAAATGTAATTGATAAATATGGAAATTATAAATTAAAATATGAAAGACAACAAGTTATTTAGTGAATTGTTTTGTCAATATAATTGTGTTTTATATGGAAAGATAAATTTTCTTTTTTATTTAAATAAATAAAAATTAAATATGTTATAAAAATCAACAGTATTTGCATGTCATCCTGTGTTGAATAATCAATAAAAACTTTTTAGCTTTTTCCAACTAATATGAAAATGATTATTAAATCAGTAAACAAGTTTAATTAAATTCCATTAATTTATAATAGTTAAACCCTAATGTTTTTAAAGAGTTTCTCTCAACTAACTTCATTGAGCTAGCCTAAAGATTAGTTGCTTTTTGTATAAAAGTCCAGAGATTTATCTACTGGCAGATTGTGTTTAAAAGGAAACAGGAGCCTTTTAAAATAGGTAAATTAAACACGATCATATTTTGCACGTCCCCTTGCTGTCTCTGCAGATCATCATCCGGTGGTAAGACTCTGTGAATATTTTGTGTATTATTTTAAATGTGTTTCTTTCCAGCTGACTATTGAAATGACATGTGTGACTATATCTAGACCCTACATAATTGATAAACCAATTTTGAGGAGTTTATACTTATTTTAAAATAGTAGTCAGCGGGAATAGGCTTGTTTTGGGCATGGCCCAATGAGCGGGAAATATACACGTAACTCAGGGATTTTAGCACGGTTTAACAAGCGGGGTGATTGGCAGATGTTTGTTTTGTTTATAGATAAGTTTTTTAAACAACATAATTTTAATATTCTGCGTGCCGTGAAGTGAATCAAGGGGAGGGACGTTGCAACACACAAACACACATACACACACACACATACACAAACAATTTGTATATAATTGTGCTTAGAAACGTATATAAATATAAATATCATTTTAGAAAAATTTTACTAAGCGATTTTTCTAAATTAATATGGGATTTAACTATATATTAAAAATTGATGTATATTACGTAATTTAACATATATAAGTATACTATACTAATATTCAGTATACTAACATAAATGAAGTGTCGCGGGAGAGAGAGAGAGATAAATAGAGAGAGAGAGAGAAAGAGAGAGAGAGAGAGAGAGACAGAGAGAGAGAGGAGAGCAAGTAAATAAATGCCGTTTAGATTAATATTTGGAGTAAATTTGATTTACCAAGTGTAATTTTGATATGAAAACAAATAATAAACTAGTTATGTACAAAAGGTAGTATTTTAAACTAGGTTGCGGTTTAATTATTTCAGATACCTACCAACAAAACATTTTGTGGAATAGATTTTGATATACTTCAATATTCATACCAACGCCCATTGTTTATTTTATATTGCAACTCGAACCGGCATTGGGCGTTAATACAGGTCTATATTTATTTAAAAATTTTAATCAATTCACCAACTGTGAATACTAAACATTTATACTGAAAACCTTCCTAATCGTTAATTTATTTTCCAAACTTGTTTCGGCGAACATTTAACCTTCATCAGCAAATAGATACACTAAACTATTTAAACGCCCAGATTAATTTGAACTATCGACATAATCTCGCCTCATAGACAAACTTTTAATAGTTAAATGAGGTGAATAATATATATATATATATATATATATATATATATATATATATACGAATGATAAAAAATTAGTAGTGATGAATGTGTTATACCTCCGTAGGGATTGTTGATTTTGTTTTGTTAAGGTTTAACTAGGACAAACGAGAACATTGGAACACTCTCAATTTAAATTTAGCAGGAATGTAAGTTGCATCTACAATAAATATTAGAAGAGACTGTATAAATTAAAATTTCACTATTGAGAATAGCTAAAAACGGACAAAAGATACTAATAAAAACTATCCCTAAAGCCATTACATTTTCTCCTTTTAACAGCTATCAAGATATAAGAGAAGGTAGATTGTAATTTTTAAAACGGAGTCCTGATATCAAGCACCGATTATGTGACATTGTAACCGAAACTATTCTGTTGTGTGAACCGATTCTAGCAAAGTTTGAGTCTAAAGTATTATTTGTAAGAGAATTAAAGTTTACAAAATCCATTTCCTTATGAATTATAGCAAACTGTGATAGCAGGAATATTTTAAGGTAAACTAGGAGAGGAGAAGAATTAAATTACCTCAAACAGAGAGTAATATAAAGAGTGTAATCAGAAATTGTTAATGCAAGAACCACATTTACCTAAACGAAGGCTACCAGTATATTCAATAAAGAAAGACTTCAAATAAAGTGTATTGCATTTTTCAGTAGACATGTTATATGTGCCAGTAGTAAAAACAAAACGGGCAAACAGAAACTAAAACGTCTCAAGTGTCTAGCTCGCTTCAGTGACTTGGCTGTCAGTGTTGTACCTAATGTAACGTACTTCCTTTTACTTGTAACTATTTTATATCTAATATTTCACTGTAACCATTATTTCATGTTTTTACCCTTTTAGTTTTATCTACCTTATGAGATTGGATGCGAAATATATTATTTCATTATCAGAATTGGATGGTAATGTTAAAATTGAGGAAATTTAATATTAGTGAATGTTGCAGAATTATGTATCTTGTCTTGCGACTTGAAAGACAAATTTTAAAACCTTGATGATCTTCATTACACCATTACATCATTACAAGGTAGCAACTGTGCAGGATCTATTTGAAGGTTTTTTCAATTCTCGGAAGGCACCATGTTAGATATATCTGGATGTGGTTTCTGAGGACATTATTTTTTTTTTTGTTTAGATCCGTCAAAACACAAAACACAGGATACTGCGCTGATCCCAATTCTCGAAAATTATATCAAAGGTCTCCTAAAGGTGTTAACTTCATTAGGTAACCAAACATATCCTCAAACTACCAGCACACACAAATCTGTGTTAACTCGAAATTTTCAAACAAAACCTATCCGTTTATTTTATTATATAGGTATATAATTATATATAGTTAAATTAGGTTTGGTAACAACATAACAACTGTTCTACCTTAAATATCGGAAATGAATTTAGAGCGCAAATAATTCCTTGTCTTTAGGGTCACAGATGAAACGAAGTTGTAAAATTATACATTTGTGTTACATGGCTAAAGAGTTCCTAATACATTTTGTATCGTTCTTTCATAACTCTGTTTACTAGGTCTAATGTTTAATAAGATGTCTATTCTTTCAGAATTAAAGTTCAATTATTAAAAAAAAGTGTGCAGTGTTACAAACAGAAAATGTCAAAAGGAAACGTGATTGTATAAAATTTCATCACCCCTTCCTCGTGTTTGTTCAAACAAATTTTCCTTCACGTCAAAAAAATTTTATTCTTTAAAAGGGTTTTCCCATTCAAACTTTACCTTTCAAGTTACTTTTTAATTTTTACTTCAACCGAATATTTTAAGCTATATTTTTAAATAGATGTATATGTGTGTCATATAACCTTTTGTTGTAATGGTAAATAATTATTTCACGAGAACTGTTTGTAAATAATATTATGTTTCTAAGACCAGACATCTATGTAAATGTAACCAGTATTTTTGGTTTCCAAACAAAAATCGATATTTTAGAATGTAGCTTTTAACAATATGCCTGAAAACAAAAAACTTAGAGCGACCAGTGGGTATTTTTACATGTTAGTAATACCAATTTTGTATAGACTTATGAGACAAAGAAAGCCAGTACGAATATTTGTGTCAATTATAAAATTTAAAAACAAACTGATTTTTAATCATCACAAATGTTAATCACATATTTTCAAATAATTCCTGTAGCTAACCATTGCGACTTAAACATTATATTTTAAGGATTTGTTGTCTGTTAACAGTTTATGTTCCATATCCAATAAACTTTTATGTGTCGAAATAAATTACCTACGTGTGATGAAATGTGCAATGTTTCAACAAATTTACACCAGAAAATGCCAGAAAAACACAACTCCAGCTGGTGAGTCCAAGCAACATTGGTATTGTGTTCAATGACAACTAAAACAGTTACGTTTTAATATTATTTTAAAAACATTTACTTTTGCTAAATCATCTTGCAACTAGTATTGATTGAATATTAGGTTACTATATTATATAAAGAAATATTTAAAGGAAAAAAGTGAGAAATAAATGAAATGATTTCACTCAAAAAGTATAAAATATCTAAATATATTTAGTTCTAGTTATATTCATGATTAGACATCTAAGATTCTTAATATTAACCTGATTATTATTCACCAAATTTCCCAAATAGCTTCGAAATAATGATGCTGTAAAAATATAATACCCCATAAATATTTTATTTACACCAACTCAGCATAGCTACTGGAATAATTCAACTATAAAATAAACATATTTTAAAACATTTCGAAGACTCATGCTAATTAGCTAATAAAAACGTCTGTAAATAATAAATTTTCGCCAACTCCGTCTTTAGTGTACAAGGTTTCTACAACAAATTGGATTATATATTCTTAAAAACTTTTCCCATTATCAAGATTAAACGCATTACATTTATTAAGATGAACGGAATGTTGCAGAGTTGAAGGTTTGTTCCAGAAAACATTAATTGAAACACAAATTTTGTTAGTGAACTGAAAAATGACCAGTAAAACTAAAAAAACTATCTTAAATTTTAGTACAGATGTAAAACTTTATAGAATTCGTACACTATTAGTTAGGATTTGTAAGCAATACTTGTGTAGTACTGCTTTGCAATAATATTTTGACTATGTAATTTTGTCCAAATGTTTTATGTATAAGACATTTAATTGGAAGATAGTTTATTTCAGAATTTGTTTCTTATTTAGTTTATTTCATTGCAAGAGAGTATAAGTACGTTATTGAGCAGGTATCACCGAAATACAAACGTGTATGTTCAACGTATTGCTCTTAGATATTATCTATAGAGGGGAATCATGAACATTAAAAAAGCTTCAGCTATGTTGTCTTCGTTTGTTTCATTATAAATGAGTTTGGTGTCCCTCGTAATCATAAACCAAGAATTTAATATTTTATAGACTATATTACCTTAAATGTTGCTATTTAATACCTTAAAATTAATTAAATTGTGCTTTTATTCGACGCACCGAAGTAGGAGGATTAATAGAAACGAAATTATTAATATTATTGGAATGGATTTTAGTATATCCCTAGTTTTTAAATGAATTATGACAAATAATCTTCCACGGCTCGTAGATGGTGCGCTTATATACGTTTTAGTGTAACTAATTATATTAGAAAGAATTTAAATTGTTTACCTGTTGGAGTCGCCCTTATTTCTATCGGTTACCTTACCGGTTCCCTCGGAAAGACGGCATGCCGCGGAATGTGCTCCCTCTGTCACCAGGAAAACGCTAAGGGCCTGTTCTCTTCGACCCTGACTATCAGAATGCTACTTTTACTAATTTGGTTAAATTAATTTAGAAATGGACTGAAAAAGATTCGTTTAGCTGAAACAGCTGTATAACAAAGGTGAAAAGTACTGGTCTGGTGGGACCGGTACTACTTTATTTACTATTTTTCGTTTATCTTTACCTTCCTTGATACCTTGGCGGCATTATAAACAAATGTTACATTTACATAAATAGCACCCTAATTCAATAATGCAATTCAACAATCGGTTAAACCTGACTTATTCAACTTTACAAGTTATCTTGTCGTGGTGTAGAAGCACAAAAAAACCCTACGTGGAACGTAAATTAGAATATTAGGTTATTATTCAACTCTTCTATCCACTAGATACTTGGCCGCTATTTATCTTAAAACAATACACAAAAACACAAAAGAAATTAGGTTCTGACAATGGGAGAGTCGCAACAGAAGTGATAACAAAATAGAGCTAATAGTTTCACAATGGATTAAACAAAAATCGCCAAAACTATGAACATGTTTCATTTAATTTTTACATTTTTATTTGAGGAATATAACTACGTATTTACAACGACTAATATTTACCGTAGGTAACAAAAACATTTAATAAATGTTTATTAAATGAAAATATTTTAAATAAAAATTTTAATCAATTCTTCCCCTTAAAATTAAAATAGAAAAACGTAATCTATAATTATCGTTGTATTACAAAAATTATTTATATTGAGAATTATCAAAGTTAAAATAAATTATTAGTACGTTTATTAACCCATTAAAACTATTTAATAATAATGTACGTGTAAAGCGGCTGTTGTAGAACATAACCTATAACAGAAAATCAGCTGTTGCATGAAATCATATGTTCAAAGGTGAGTATATGCTGTAAGGTTTGCGTTTCAGAAATATCATGACGCGAGATCAATGATTTAATCTCAGGTTTTGTTCACCGCGGGAAAGACGTTATCACTTCACTAAAGCAAACATGAAGTTGGAAGATAAAATTGAGTTCTTTGAGTAACACAACTAAGGAAATGGTTAGTGAATGAATCCAGAAAAAATAACTTACACAAACATGTTCGGTTCCCAAATGGTTTTATAACCGTTGATCATAGAAAGTTAATTCACCATATTTGTCGGTATATATAAACTTAGCAACACTGTTTCCGGTATTCAATTATTCCTGTACATCCTATAATTTACTTCTTACTTGGTATATTTTTGGGTCGACTTTCGAGAGCTTATTAATTACAGTATTCTTATTTAGGGGTGTAAAGTAGCAGGCCTCCACGTGGTGCACCCTTGGGTAACGGTAAATCTGTACAACGATTGCCTATATCGAGCCACCAACATGACGTCAGCGATCACCGCAAGTTCTACAAACTGCCCTTTTCAGGGCGTTGACATTCCGTGTTTTGTTCTTGAATGCGGGAGCTTTGAGCACAGCTAAATTCACAGAAATAAAAAAAAAAGTTTCTAATTCTGACACAGACATCATCTTGATTGTCGAATCTGGCGCTTCTACTGAAGTTATGTGTTTTTGTGAAATGTTAAATTATTCCAATTTTATCATCAAAGGATCAAGACAAGTTGCCTCTGGCATTATAGCCTTTATTCACAATGACTTAGCCAGTGAAGCTACGGTCCTTCACGAAATGGAAGACGGCGATAAACTTGAAGCCATCTCCATAGATGGCTGGAAGAACGGTGTGCATTTCAAGGTGGTCAGTCTCTATAGCCCTCCAAACAATGTTCCAAACCTAGATGTGATTTACAACCTAAGCCACCACAAAAACTGCATTGTGGTTGGGGACTTCAATGCCCATTCGACTCGGTGGGGCTACAGCACCTCAAACGCAGCCGGATAGACTGTTGAGGACGTTATTCACAACTCTGATCTTATCAGGATTCCTTCCGAGCCAACGTTCTTGACATTTTCTGGATTTTCGAGCTCTCCCGACTTGGCCCGGTTCCACGCCATTCTAATCTCGAGCGGAACTATCTCTCAGTGACGCCATGGACG
>JBAIZL010000002.1:250455654-250510654 GCA_036971475.1 Prosapia bicincta
CGTGTTTAAATTACCTCTTTTAAAAGGCTCCTGTGTCCTTTTAAACACAATCTGCCAGTAGATAAATTTCTGGACTTTTATACAAAGAACCAACTAATCTTTAGGCTAGCTCAATGAAGTTAGTTGAGAGAAACTCTTTAAAAACATTAGGTTTTAACTATTATCATTTAATGAAATTTAATTAAAATTGTTTACTGATTTAATAATCATTTTCATATTAGTTGGAAAAAGCTAAACAGTTTTTATTGATTATTCGACACAGGATGAAATGCATATACTGTTGATTTTTATAACATATTTAATTTTATTTATTTAAATAAAAAAGAAAATTTATACTTTCAAATACAACACAATTATATTAACAAAACAATTCACTAAATAACTTGTTGTTTATCATACTTTAAAATCTTATAATTTCCATATATATCAATTACATTTACATAAACATAAAATTATTTCCCAAATTACACATAATAAAAATTTATCTTCTATATTGAATTGGTAAATTCGTATTTATGACACTTAATTTTTAAACTTATAATATCCAAAATATTCTTATTTCCTTGAAAATAAATGGCTCATGGCCAAAATCCTCTGTAAGTTTAGTATTTATCATTTGAAATATTCTGATCACATAAATTCATTTTATTAAGCATAAAATTTATTTAAATTTTATAAAGAGTGAAGTCATTGTTTAAGCTTGAATATTTGTTTGAATTTAATAAAATTAACTGACTAAATTAGACGTAATTGGTATTGAAGAGAAAAAATGACTTGCCAAAGATGTTCCTGCCGGTCCTAGAGTCCCTCGTCTGGATTCCCTGGTCCTTGGACATCGGAAGTCGCCATCCCTGGTTCGTCGGTGGTGGTTTTCCTCTATTCCCGCGTCCTGGAGGCTGAGTCTGGAGCCTTCATCCCTTGGTAGTCCTAGACGTTGGAAGCGTTGAGGTTTGGTCAATCTGGCCTGATGGCGGTCCTATCCGCGGTCCAGCATAGCGTTCCTCGGCACCTCGTATTAGAAATGTATTTCAGACTAATGTCTATTCTGGCTTATTCTGGTTCTTTTAAAATGTCGATGAAAGTTCTACGTGGTTTGGTTCTTAAGATAGCTTTTTTAAGCACTTAGAAAATTTTCGCCTCACTCCCGATGGTCATATTTAGCTAGTTATTACAACTTTATTTTCTAATACCTTTTAATTTAGCTTAATTATTCTATTTATGGTTTTATTTACTTCTTCACTCTTTATTATTCTTATAACTCCAAACTTGAATAATTTAAAAATCAACTTTATTACCTAAAAATAGGAAATTATTTATTTCCTATTTGTCACGGAATGTCAGACCGTTACAGTGTGTGTGTGTGTGTGTGTGTGTGTGTGTGTGTGTGTGTGTGTGTGTGTGTGTGTGTGTGTGTGTGTGTGTGTGTGTGTGTGTGTGTGTGTTGTATGTGACAGCTATATAAAGAGTCTAGAACTATCGTTTTGCTGATACAATCAATCCTATTCAAACACAATATATACAAATTGTTTAAGACGAATCAGAAGATATTCTTCTTGCTAATACGTTTTAAAGAAATGAAATAAAATTTATTTTGGATCAAAATACAGGAACTTTATTCTATATCCTTCCCTGCATTTGAAACCTATGTTAGTCCCTCTAATATAATAAATAATACCAATTTATTGATTTTCTAAGGCTGATCACACTTATACGTACTATCTGATGATATACATGTAATGGTATGGTTTCAAGCCGATCTGTCTAAAGGTTGGATTTCACGGATATTTCCAAATATTTGTTGTATAACAGTATGATTTCAGAAGTGAATTGCATCCTCCTAAAGATGCAATTATCGATCTGTTAGTTTATATATAGACATTAGATTTATAAGAATTCAGAATTTTTTATTGGTTACTAGAAATTATTGAGATTTCAAGTATGTATTAGATTGAAATAATTGTGATGAAAGTTTATGGTTAAATATTTTTCACAATTTATGCATTTATTGTCTTGCTATTTATTTTCTTGAATTAGTTAATTGAAGTGGAATTATTAGAATTTATATATATATATATATATATATATATATATATATATATATATATATATATAATAAATTTAAAATATTTCAAAAAGAAGAATACTTTTATTGCATATATTTTTCAAAGATTTTCGCCGATTAAATACTACCAGCATCTTCAGGAAAATAATTATCTAACAAAATATTTTTACAAAAATTAAATTATATGTACTACAAAGAATCATATGTTTATAAGTAATACACTTATGTATTTTTATCTATAACGTCAATGACCTTATAAATAATTTGGTGCCATGATCTTTTAAGGTCATTGACGTTATAGAAAAAAAACATTAGTGTATTACTTATAAACATATGATTCTTTGTAGTACATATGATTTAAATTTTGTAAACATATTTTGTTAGATAATTATTTTCCTGAAGATGCTGGTACTATTTTATCGGCGAAAAGCTTTGAAAATTATATGCAAAAAAAGTATTCTTGTTTTTTAAATATTTTTAATTTATTAAATGTTATACAAGAAAACATATCACCATATTTAATTTATATATATTAGTCGGGATCTTATTGTATTCCAATAGAGTTGAACTATGTAGTTTGCAGTATAATTTGCAATATTGTTTGTTAATTTACTTTATGTAATTTGTTTTTATTTCGTTTCAATACTTTTTAGTTTTGTATTTCTTTGATTTATGATGTTCGTGATTTCCTGTGTTTATGCACATCTCTGTTCGTTTTATCTTATATCGTCTATACATTTATTCCAAAATATTTTTCAATCATCAGGTTTCAAATATGATTGCAATTTTATACCTTATATGTATTCAGTGGTATTCTTAAGTAGATCAATAGTTTCTTTTGAGAATAACTTGATACCAAATACTTACAGATTTAGTTGAATAAACGGTTTACCTCAAGTTAAGAACCCCAAATTTAAGTTTACCTAATTTTATTAATAGCTCTTATCTACTTATTTAGATTATTGATCCTTTAAACAGTTACTGGACTTCATAAAGCGAAACATAAGGTTCGTACCATCTGTCTACCTCACTTCCTTCACCCTAAGCAAAACAGGGTTACATTAAAAGAAACACTTTTCTACAGTCAAACAAGGGATTGTTATTCGCATTAAAAGCTACTTACTTTAACTGAATGAAAAATAGTAATAGTTTCAGTCAAAGTTTTATTGTTGAACGTAGGTTTATATTCGTTACGTTATATAATAGTTACGACTAAAACATACAGAATTGCACAATAGACGAGTAGGTTGCATCTGTGTGCATCTCTGTGTAACTTAGGTTACCTGTGGGACAGGTATTTTAAGGTCATAGTAAACGCCCCGTAGCCGAACAGTTCTCTTCGCTAGCATTTCTTCAGCATACAATTTATATTCGGTTTACGTCAGACAATATTTCATCTCTCTGCGCCATATATTCAAGTTACATTAGAAGCACATTTAGAAGCCTTGTCGCGACGAGTACATTATTTAGTCGGAGTCCTTGGCCTTTGCATGGAGAACATTACCTGAACAAGGGGATACTAAGACTTGAGGTTTTAAAATAATTTCCCTACTTTCAATGGATGAATCGAAATTCTGATTTTAATTTAAATCATGTCATAATAGCCTAAAAATTAGCTTTACTGAAATATATTTAGTAAATTTAGTAAATATTATTTAGTAAATATATTTAGTACTATATATATTTCCATTTGATGTACGAAACGTTATGGAAATTTTTAAATTATTCACAATATATAGAGCGGTTTTTATGTTTCATTCTTTAGTTTACTTTGATTGCGATCTCATAACTTCACAGTCCTCAATCGTTCAACAAACTACAGCAGGTATATTCTTTGAGTATGCAGTGTTTCTTTATCACTACTTTTTTATCAGTCTAAAAGTGCTGACTTTTTTATAATAACATACATACACAACAAACACATAAACTCGTACACACATTTACACATAATACATACACATACATACTCGGAACACATACACATAAACACTCACAAGCGCCGCGCATATATATATATATATATATATAATAACTTATCTTTTGTTAGAATTAAATTTATATTTTAATGTTATTTATTTACCTTACCTATTTAATGTTCCACCTTCAGGTTTATAAAGAATTAACAATCTTATACATTTTTAAACGTGACTAAGCATGAATTTAGAATTTAATCTTTTCAATTAACTATACACATTATTCCAAATTTATATTCATATTTTGCAGAGACGGTATTAATATCTTAATTAATATTACAATGACAAAATGTGGACTTCTGAGGCTTTAGATTTCTAACAAAATAACAACACAAACAATACAATATTTAAATTTGATTCTTGCTCTCAGGTCGCTACTACGGGAACTTTGCTTTTTAAATTAGAAATGGTGAGACTAGAATAATTTTTATAAATTTTGATGAAATTCAAATTGTTTTGAACTTTACTAAAATTTAGATGTCTGTTGGCTACACTTATATTCAATTAATACTTATTGTTCTGAAGAGCTCGTGGAATCTTGGCTTTTGCTCACCTCAGCGCTTACACTTGACACAAAAAAACTTACTTTCATAATATTTTCAATATAAAACTTTACGTCGCATTTTTTTAATTTTACATATAAAAAAAACTCTTTACTTAATTTAATCAATTTCTCCCTTTACAACACTTCCATCCTGGTTCCCACCTGCCTTCCTCTGAGACTCTCCTCAAACTTCGTCCTAACTTCCTCGATCATTTAGTTTTTATTGAAAAATCTAATCTTTCCCACTACCACAATACGTTCTAGGTAAGTTTCCCACAGTTCTACAATTAGCCTAACCTAACGGTACACGGTTATATTCCCAGGCTATATCGGCCGCTGGATTTCCCTGTCATAACAAGCTGGGCCCTTCTCTATTGTCTATGGTTGCCGCACTAAACTTATAGCTTTCCTGGAAAAGGATATTGGATGGTAGCTGCTTTGTCAGCACTTTGCAAACTATTTCTGTCTTTCTTTGCTACAGATAATTATTTAAGCAAATAACTGAATTTACTCTAAAGCCTCGTACTTTATGTTATAATATATATATATATATATATATATATATATATATATATATATATATATACACGGTTTTTAAGAAAGGTTTGTTTGCAATAAATGTGTAACAAGTAAATATGGATTTAAAATAAGTAGAAAGCAACTGTTTAAATTAAATAAATGAAACCTCTATACCACAAATAACGTTTCTTTTATTTAAAACCTCAAGATCATTTCAATTGCTCTTCAATCATGCTCAGAGGTAACTTATATTGTAAATTATTTCTGAGAATGGTTGCTACGAAATTGAAGTGTAGAGAAGTTTTTAAATAAAAAAGGTAATTTTGGTATAGAGGTTTCATTTATTTAAATTATGTATTTCATGTGTATATGCATGAAATATATACATGTGTTATTCGTATATATATATATATATATATATATATATATATATATATATATATATACATATATATTACATGGAATAAACATCTAAAAACCCACTCACTACACATAACCCATCCACTACAATCTTTAAAAGAAACGACTACACGGCAATCATACACTCACAGTATCAATTTGTTCGCTGCTGAAATGCCTTCTGAGACTCCAGAGGAAATCCCGGTCTGCAACCACGAACCCCTTGGAAGTAGAATGAAATAATGGTAGCGTTAAACCTACCTTCTTGCCTAACTAAGGAAGACCCCCAGGAGGCACTTCGGCGAGAGTCACTGGAAATGATTCAGAATCTGTACCCAGACTCCGTTCAAATCTATACCGATTGGTCAGTACATCTAGTCCAAGATAAGTCAGGAGCAGGCTACTATAACCACTTCACTAGAGAAGAATATTACATACCAGCAAATGCAGCCTCCAGTGTCGATGCAGAGTTGCTGGCAATAAATGCAGCCTTGGTAAACTGTCTTCAACTACGAGCAGAGAAGCTCTGTATATTCACTTACTCTAAGAGCGCCTTGCATATAATAGAGAACCGGAAACCAGGAAGCTACTCATTCAGACTAGAAGAAATAACAAATTTACTCAACACTTTCAGCAAAGATGAGAAACAAATACAGCTCCAGTGGATACCCTCACACTGCGGCATCGACGGTAATGAAAAAGCAGATACAATCGCCAAACAAGAAGCGGAAATGGGCCCAGTCTTCTTACTACAGTACTCTCTAAAGAAATGCCTGAGTTCTGTGAAAACATCAGTTAGAAGAAAATAGATCCACCGTTGGAGAGAAGAAACCAAAGGTAGAAACCTCAATGACATTCAAAAGGAACCAAATGATTTGGAAATTGTGTCAGGGGGTTCCCAGATTTACAGCTGTATTTGCAACACGAGCAAAAATCGGACACATTGTGACTGAGACCTATCTCTTCGGATTTAATCTGAGTGAATCTCCACTCTGCCTTAACTGTAGAAAAGAGGAGGAGGCTCTAGACCATATCCTCCTTCGATGCTCCTCACCAATTCCACCAAGAGCAGCTCTGCTGTCTGCGCTGGGAAGCCTGGGAAACAGATTGGCTCAACCTAGGGGGGTGGGTATCACAATTCAAAATCAATTTTATCTTATCAGATATTCTTGACAAAAGTTTAAAGTAATCTTTGCTCGGGGCGCTACCTTATTCTCTTGCAGTAGTTAGATTAGGCCCGTACAAGGAAAAGCCTAATGCTCTCGTATGAAAATTAATCGAGCCACGACAGCCAGGCAATAGGGAGAGTGTGAGAGATAGGGGAGAGTTTCATAAAGAAGTATCACTGACGTTAAATTTTCATAAAATATTCTCAAAAGATCTGATGTGACAATAATCTATATTAACTATTTATTACACCAATAATAATAAAATTTTACACATGACTCTAAACCTATTACCTTAATATTAAATTTGGGTGGTCACCATTGAACTGGAATACTAATACAGGTAACAATGTATATATACATATATAAGAACACTAATAAATTCACACTAACAAACACAGATAAGTTATAAATGTAAATGTACTAGCTAAGGTGTATGGTGGGAGGCTGATTTTCTTCCCGAATAGTTCACGGTAGCCTCCTGGTAGGGATAGGAAATAAGATATGTAGTGGTCCTTGATATTGTTACCAGCTACGTCTAGTATGGATATTAAAAATTGACCTATATTCAAAGTCTCATAATAAAAAGGTTCACTTATCGGTACGGAGATAACTTCTCCGCAGATCCGGGAGGTAGATAGGTCTGGGCCACAGTAGTTCTAACCCAACCGTGACTCCAACAGGAGTAGGTTGCCGATATAGTAACCTGGTAACAAGTGGGTCTCAGACAGACAGATAGATGGATAGATCTAAAGTCAGACCAACAGCTCCCAGAGAAATCCCTAAACATTTCAATTAGAATAAAATCTAGGGACTAGATACATTATACAGTTTATTAAGGCCCTTAACAGGCACTGAAGTCATAAGCATGAGAGAGAATAGATTCAGTCTCTTTAATTACATATTAAATGGGCTATATGATATATAAAGTTGTGCAAAGTAAGTTACAATTATCCTCTTACACCTCTATGAACCTTTTGGTACATCATATGCTTCAACATTTCTAATAATATTCCTAAGACAATGTAGTTATGTCTAATTTGTCCCAGGTTGACATGGACAAATTATCTTAAAGTTAATGCAACAGTTAAATATATTTTAAATCCTGTTAAGTACATATACTGCTTTATATAAATAGATAAATATACTATTTTCAAAGTTTAGTTTTTCACATAGGCTTTAAAGAGATAGAAAAACCACAGACATATTTGAAAAATTAATTGTTGTTTAAAATTTCATTTATTAATCAGCAAATCATTATGCCCCAATTTATCAAAATGACTATCAATACAAAACTTATAAACTATTTATATATGTATATATATATATTTATAAACACACACACACATATATATATATATATATATATATATATATATATATATATAGAGAGAGAGAGAGAGAGTGAGAGAGAGAGAGAGAGAGAGAGAGAGAGAGAGAGAGGGAGAGAGAGAGCTTAGTTTTGTTTTGTCCAAAAAAATGGATACAATAAATACTATAGATAAGTTAGAAATTAAAATATTAAATAAATTAAACCTAAAATCGAACTACAAACAACAACAAAATGAGCCACTTTCAGATATACAGGGTACAACATAAAAGGAATAACTAAAACACTAAAAAATATTAATATTAACATACCTTACAAAAACACAGGAAACATAATCAATAAAATAAACCAACCGGAAAGTGCGGGAATGTCCCAAACTTAATAACGGAATATACAAAATCGAATGCCCAGACTGTAATAAAATATACATAGACCAAACAAAAAAGTTATTAAAAGACAGATAACAAGAACACCTTAATGCATACATCAAACCTGAAACTTTTAACTCAAACTTAGCCCACACTCCATCAAAAACAAACACGCATTACCCACATTAAAAAACGTACACCTAATAAAAAAGCACAAAAAGGTCTCAAAATGTCAATCTGGGAACAACTACAAATTTATAAACATAAAAATAGTATCATGAATGAACACAAATAAAATCAAAAAACGATAAATTATTCAACATAATAGACAAAATTAACCCAAATACAAATTTAAAAGACTCGCACAGTGCAGCTAATCACAAAATAGAACATAACGGTTCACCACACCTTGCGACAACGGGAATTCTACGCAGCTCGCAGTCTACTACAACCATCGGCCAGTGATGCCCGATGATGGAGATAGGAGCAATCTTTGAAAGTTAACTCGCATAAATACCAAGTAAGATTCTTTTTTAAGTACATATAGTGAAAGTTATATATATATATATATATATATATATATATATATATATATATATATATATATATATATATATATATGAACATAGTGTGATTCAATTGAAGGAATTAAAAATGGAATTAAACTGTTAGGCAGTTAGATCGTTGTCAGAGATTCTGGTGGAATCGCAGTTGCATAAACGTCAATCAGTGAAACGAATCAATATGAGAATTTAGTAAACAAATGGAAGGAAAACATTATTAGTTAATAGAAAACAATTTCAGGAGTGACATAACTTCTGAAATAAAGTAGTTTATCCAAGGAATGAAATAGTCTGCTATTTGCCCCTTAGTCTTTTCCCTTACTATTACTCGTCGCTCTTTTAATCATTTGTAATGGTTAGTTAGAGTTTATTAATTTTTATAATTTTGTTTTAACGAAAGTGGTGAGGGGAAAGTATGTTCAACGTTTTTCTAAATGTTAAGTTAATATTTCACTTCTCTTTTAATGTTGTTTCCACGTTGGACTAAGAAGATAGACAGAAGAGATTTTTCTACGTAAAAGTAGTTAAACATTCTGGGTTAGATAGAAAACAATTATGTCTGGGAGAATATTCCGGCAGAATTAAGACGTATTAGTATATAACGTTTTAAACACGTTTAGCCATGAAGTAAACTAATTAAGATTTTATGGTGTTTTACTTGTTCAGAATCTCGTTGCACGAGATGAATTGACTGAGACTTTTACGCAGTAAACTTTAATTAAAAATTTTGTAGACGCCCAATGTCGTTCGGATAGGACTGGATGCAAATATTCAAAAAACAACATTTTCAATTTTAGAGTTAATTATTTCGATTGTTCATAGCCTTATCAAAGCCAAATCTATTTTCAATAAACTGTATCTTAAAATATATTTGTTAATTGGTCCCTTAAGACAAAATTCACTACAACAATGTTTGTTTTATTACAATATGTAAACAGATATCTTGATTATTGCTGAACGAATGAAAGGAAATATCTTTTCAGAAAAATGTGTTGAAAAACGTGACCTAATTAATGTTTCAAGGCTAAGTCATGATTAGTAAGAGAATATTTACTCACTTTTATAAAGCAACTAGATAACTGAAGTGAACATTGAGTAGGGTGGTGCGATGTAGGGCTCGAAATACGTTTTGGGCAGGAAACCACAAGTAATGAATATTTAAAACAATGAAAATAGCCGAAAAAAATATTCTAATTCGAAATAACGTAACATCTAAACAGCAAACGATACATAATAAAACATTTAAACAATTTTCAAATAAACTTCGTCATCCCAATAAATCTAGTGTCTTTCTTTAAAAAAAAACTTTACACAAAAGGGGCAGATTATGCAATATAGTTATTTAATCCCATTTAGTTTAAAGTAAGTGATAACATATGATTTCATAAAACAGCTGATTTTATGTTGTAGAACAGCTGTTTTATTGCAAAGGTTATGCTACTTTATTTATAATAATTGCATTTGTTCAATATAATGTAACTAATGTAAAATTTTTCTTTGTTGATTTAATTGGGAATTAATTTTTTTAAATGTGTTTGTATTACTTGTTTTTTAATTCGATTCTGGCGTTTACACACAACAATATTCCCTTGGCTATAGATATACAACCCCTAACCCTTTTCAACGTCCTGTCACCCAAGTGCTCGTTCACAATTTAGTCCTTACTAGTTATGCAAACAAATTTTTACATGAGCCTCTTTATAAAACTTCAAGAGGACTGTAATTTACATGTGAATTACATTTAATTTCAATCACAAACGTTCTGTCTCAGTAATTTTTTAAAAATTTACAAAATTCAAAGTTCGGATAGTCAAAACCTAATGGGATAGTGATTAATATGTTTCACCGATCGTATTTTACTACAACTTTCAAGAGTACATCAAATTGTTTGAAACTAATCAAGCGTTATTCGCGTTATATCAAAGGTTTTTTGTAATTGTTTATGTTAGAGAGCACATTTATACTCTATTTTGCCTCTATGGATCTATGATGTTAACCATGTTATCCAAGAGATTTTTTTCAAATAATAAACCTTCTTTTTAAAACCAACGGCATTCCTTTTTCGGGAAAAGAAGGTAGCTTAGTTTATTATTCAGTAAATTCCGCTGCACAACGGGGCGTATAAAAGTTTCCAATTTTCAATACATTGCCCGCAAGAAGTTTGCCTTAAGATTAAACGCAAAGTGGCTCAGCCCTGCAGGTATAAGATAAACTGTTCTGTATACAGCGCAATATAGCAACCATAAGGGAGCAGTTTGAGTGAGTTTATATGGAACATATAAGAGAAACAGGATGTGAGGTTTCTTTTAATAAAGCCCATACATTCTTCTTATAATTGGTAAAGTGAGGGATAATAAAGTTCCTTAAAACTAGGAAACTATACATGTCTCAAACAACTTCACGGATACAAAAGTAATTATTTATTATGTATTTACATCCTATAATATATATTATAAAATGAAAAACATTTATGTGTGTATATATATATATATATATATATATATATATATATATATATATATATATATATATATATATGATCCGGCTTGGTTCCAAATCACCAATTCGGCTTCAGGAACAAACACTCCACTATAGACCAGGTGCACCGAATTGTAGTAGTTGAGGAAACCTTGGAGATGAAGAGGGTATGCTCTTGTGTCTTCCTCGATGTTTTCCCAGGCATTTGGTCGTGTTTGACACGGTGGCTTACTATATAAAATTCATCGAGATCTTCCAGAAGAATTCTGGCAAATACTTAAGTCCTATCTGGCGGACAGAATCTTCCGCGTCAATCAGGGTAGGGAGTACTCTGGTTTCAGTGAGATCGTTGCTGGGGTGCCTCAGGGTAGTGTTCTTGGACCGGTATTGTACCTCTTGTATACAAGGGACAGACCTGTAAATGGGAATACAATTATGGCGACGTTTGCAGATGACACAGCCATCCTGTCTGTTGCACAAATGAGGCTGACGCAACAGCTAAATTGCAGATCACCCTGGATAGTGTTAGTGAGTGGTCAGGCAGTGGCGCCTAAAACGTAATGAAAATAAATCTACTCATATTAAGCAGCGATCAAAACTGACCTCAAATTAAATAGCCGGGTTGTTCCTAATTGTAAGGTGGTGAAATACCTAGGTTTAATTGGACGCTAAATTGAACTGGAAATCTCATTTGAAGGAAAAAAGAGATGAACTAGATGTAAGATACAGAAGACTAGCATGGATCAAGAACCGGTATTCGGAGTTAAGCCAATACAATAAACTCCTTGTTTATAAGCAAGTGCTAAAGCCAGTATGGACATACGGGTTACCACTTTGGGGATGTACCAAGAGCAGCAATTTACAAGTAATAGAACGCTTCCAAAACAAAGTGTTGAGAGCCCTGCAGCTATGAGACTAGCTCACAGGATACCAGTGCGTAGACGTAAGCGCACTAAACCTTTGGACTTGATTCCAGAGCAACATTAAGTCAGTCTCGTTCATTGGAACAAGACGAACATTGTAATCTCCATCAGAGAGCAAGCTGCTAGATAGGATTTATCTTAGTTACAGTTTATAATAAATAAATTGAAATATATATATGATCATTAAGAAATAATAAAAAAAATATATTTAAAATGATCACACATATTTATTAAATATTGTAGTGCATGACACTAGATGTGTAATATAGTTATTTTAAATTATTGTGATAATTCAATAATTAAATTTCAATCATAAGTTTTAATTTTTTAATTTCCTTTATATTCTCTTTCTTATACATATATTGTACATACATTTTAAATTTTCAATAGTTATTATAATACATTTGCATTCATTTAATCACGTTCAAACACAAATTTAAATAGTAGTGGATGACAATTAATGGTTAACACAGTTTTTTTAAATATGTACTCAATAAATTAATTATTAAAATTTAATTATTAGGGCCTAGGTCGCATTCGAATTAAGTAACTTCATGTTCGAAGATATAGTTTTTGGCCCTGAGCCAACTTTTCCATAGCTAGAAGTGTATATCTCAAAGACGTATATGATTTTTTTGTGTGCTCCTATCTCGCTGTCGTCTATTGCTCAATTGTATACACTTAAATTGATGCCATAGGTACCACACAATTATCATAAATAATACACAAGGAATAATTTTGAACGTAAATAATAAAATAAACAAACCGATATAACGCTATCGAATCTTTGGACCACAAACGGACAATGCAAGAGGAAAGTGAAGAGCACCTACAATACAATGAAAGCAACAAAAAAAGAAAGGCTGTAAATAGTAACAAATAAAAATAATAGTCCAACACTAAATATATAAAGGAAAATGGAAAATTGCAAGGAAATTCGCTTTCTATTTTGCCATCTAATATTGTTATTCTGACATAAGTATACACATATTTATATCAGTTGCAATTAAAAAATTCAATAAGTACTAAAATAAAATTTTTCTGTGTTGACTTCAGTGGGAATTGTATTTTTTAAACTATTTTATATAACTTGTATATGGGAGAAAACCATTTACAAAAGAGGAAAGATATGCAATATCTACTTCCCATTTGCCTTAAAATATGTGATATCATATGATTTAATAGAACAGCTGATTCTCAGTTATAGGTTTTATGGTAGAACAACTGTTTTAACGCATAGATTATGTGACTTTATTTATATTGACTGTAGTTAATTAAAAAAAATAATAAACCTAAACTTTTTTATTTTGCTGACCCAAGTAAGAACTATTTTTAAAATAAATTTGAATATATTATTTCTTTGACGTTATATTTAGGCCATATAAAATTTTGTATTCCGTGCCTCTCGACTAGTCTCTCACGACTCTTGTAAATTTGCCATATCAGCGTTCACCGTACCTTGTCAAACAATGCATTAAATCGACGACTTCACACGGAGCAATAAATTAATCCTCGGCTATGACACTGTCAGCAGTAATGCCAGATTCTGTGCTCGGCCAATTTGACAAACAGCTGCACAACATCCATTAGGTAACCTTTATATGGCTCCCGAACTGTAAACCCACACTGAGGCATAATGTTCCGCCATTATTTCATTATATGGATATGATTTTGTTTGTGCCAGATAAATTCAAAACTTATTTCGGAGTGTTTTAACTTCAGTTGTAATTAAACTGGCATAGTGTTAAAGGAGGCATCTCTTTCCACGAGAAATACACTTGTATTCTAAAAATAAAAGCTCCAATAGCATTTATATACGTTTCGCCATAAACTTGTCTTCATCAGGTAGTATACTCACTATCGTGAATATATAATAGCCACTGATGAAAACAATATAATTGAAACGCGTATGTTTACAAATACATTTTTTACCTGTTATCTGCAAATGTTTATTTCTGATTTAAATCTGGAGAATATTTACACAACAAGCAAAAATCCGAACCACTCATTAGCTAAGTTATTTTTAAGTAAATCTTTATAAAATAAACTTGAACGAAATTAGTTTACATTGTAGCAAACCAATTTACAACAACTTTAGTATCATGAGATACATTCTTTTATAAAATCTCTTACATCTAGAAAACACTGCACTAAGTATTAAAAAAGGGTGTTAAGGGAGATCAAAAATGCTCTGAAATACATGTTAACATTAGGGGCAATACTTGCAAGAAATACATTTCTTGGTTCATGTCATTGGATGAAATTCAACGCAATAGTTTAAATAGCTTTGTAAAATTATAAAGTTTTTTCACCTAAGATAACAACAATAAAACGTACTCTTCCAGTTTAATCCATTCGTATACATTTTAATAAAATAATTATAATAAAACAGTAGTAATAACCTAAAGGTATTGTTTCATTGTTTTAATCAATTGCTAATGTTATACAATTTGTCCTTCACTACTGACAAATAATTTATTTCAGCAAGTAGTTTTAAATACTTTCGTAAAACAAGAAAGTGTTTATCAGCAACCCCCCCCCCCTAAAACCGAGTGCAGCTTGTTTTAGACAAAAAATATTGCTTTGCGTGTTTCGGACGATCATTGTATTATGAAAGTTATATAGATTATTATTTTAATATCTCTCTCTTTCTCTCTCTGTCTCTCTCCCTCTCTCTCTCTCTCTCTCGCTCTCTCTCTCTCTCTCTCTCTCTCTCTCTCTATATATATATATATATTTATATATATATATATATATATGTATATATATATATACATATATATATATATATATTTATAAATATATATATATATATATATATATGTATATATATATATATCATATATAGTAAATTATATATAAATATATGCGATCACAGAGCAGGAGGGGTCTGTTCTTTATGTTTGATACAAGCAAGACTCAACTGTTCACGTGAAGAGGGCTTCCTGTCTAACAGACCAACACAGGAGTCTCTTCTGGATTCACCACTTATGTGGCATGAGGACATTCCTTCCTAATGCTCTAGAAAGATTGTTTTAAGTATATAAAATTAAAAAAAATACAAAATGTATTAGAAAATCAACAAAATTAAAAGCCTTTAGATTAATAATGTTGGTTCCTTAATGCATAAAAGCTATTTGTTCATACAGAAAGACGTGCACTGAATGAAAACTCTAAAACAATACGTTAATAAATTGATTACAGTAGTTGGCAGGACATTTGGCCCGGATCCAGGCAAGAGAGGAAAATAAGATTAAAGGAAAATAAATTTCGTTTAATCCGCTAATTGAAGGCCTTCTTTAGAGCTCCCCTGTCGCCCATATCAAGCTCCTGTCTTGTTATACTACAATTATTACTCTTATTTCAATATATATCAGACACCTATTAGTACTAGTAAGTACGTATTTGTATAGCATCAAGAAAAAATCCAAATCATATATCCAATAAATATCTATCTATATATATATATATATATATATATATATATATATATATATTTATAAAGTTAATATATTACTATTGTAAGTAATTTTATCCACCATTAAGTGCAATAATTTTACCTTGAGTGATGAGGCACATTTCGATCACTTGACCATTGTCGAATCACTGATATTTTTCTGGTGTAGATGTTCGGTCCGTGATATTGGTATTTCTTGACGTTACACGCACTTGCTCTTGATCTGTGTGTATGATGTTTTTATATAGTATGTCTTCTGTATATCTTGTTTGTAGATTCAATAAATTGTTGTGTATGTTTTTATAAATGTGGTATTTTTCTAGTGAGTTTAGTTCTATTGGGTTATTATTTATTTCAAGTATGGTTAGGTTATTTTCGTAATTTTTATTTCATGTTTATGTGATATTAGGTGTGCTGCAACATTTGATACTTTTGAATTTTTGTTTTTGAATGCTCTATAATGTTCTTCAAATCTTATTTTAAATGATCTGGTTGTTTTTCCTATGTAAAAAGCGTTACAGTTGTTGCATGTAATTTTGTAAATTCCTGACAGGTTATGTTTTTCTGAATTTGTTTTGTGGTTTGTGTTATTAAGATATTTTATTATTTTGTTGTTTGGTTTGTATGTTGGAGTGTAGTATTCTTTGTTGTATATATTTGTTATTTTTTCTATTTTGTTGTTGGTGTATTTATATTTTAGGTAGATTTTTTTATTTTCATTATTTTTGAGTTCCGGTTGTAGTGTTGTGTTGTGGTTAGGTTTTCTTGTGAATTTATTGTATATATTTTTTATAATGTGTTTGTTGTATCCATTTTCTATTGCTATTTTTGTAATGTTATCTAATTCTTGTTTTAATTTTTGTTTGTTATCCTGTGTGTATTTTATTGCTTTATTTATCATGTTACTGTAAGTGTTAATTTTGTGTGTCCAGGGGTGGTTAGATTTGTAGTGTATTGTGGTGTTGTTGGAAGTAGGTTTCCTGTATACTGTAGTTTCTATTTTATTATCATTTATATTTAAAGTGATGTCGAGATAGTTGATTGTTCTATTTGTTTCTGTTTCAACGGTGAATTTTATCGTTTCGTTGTATGTATTTAGTTTGTTTAATATTATGATGCGTTCGTTGTGAATGGTAGGTTGGTATATTACAAGTATATAGTCTACATACTTTGTCCATAGTGAAATATTGTGTGTGTTTAGTATAGGTTTAATTATTATTTGTTCAAAGTGTCATGACAGATGATATGGGTGAACCCATGGGGAGTCCAGTTGTTTGTTTATAATATTTATTGTTAAATTGGAAGTATTTTTGGTTACATATGTGTTTGGTTAGCGTAATGATACTATCTATTATGTTTCTTTTTTCGTTATTGTGTATTAGTTTGTTTTTTATAATTTTTATGGTTTCTTCTATTGGAATACTAGGGTACATGTTAGTTATGTCATAACTTATTTTTTTTGTGTTGCTGTTTGTTTTTATCGTTTTTATTTTATTAACTAATTCGTATCCATTTTTTAGCGATGTAAGCGATGTATCCATTGTAAGCGATGTCAAATGATATCTATGCGCGTGTATTGAAGACTTATACAGACAATAACTAGATATATACAGATTAAACAATTGTTGAGTATGTTTATAACTTTGTGGGTTAGTTATTTAGAGGTCAAATCAAACTCCCCGTAGGTGAACTGATCTCTTTGCTAGCATCTCTTGAGCATAGAATTTATATTCAGTCTACGTCAGACAATATTTCATCGCTCTGCGTCATACATTCAAGTTACATCAGAAACACATTTAGAAGCCTTGTCGAGACCAGTATGTAATATAGCCGGATACCATGGTCCTTGTAGGGAGAACCTGAACAAGGTGATACAAAGCCTTGAGGTCTTAAAATAAATTTCCTACTTTCAATGGGCGAAACGAAATTCTAATTTGAATTTGAATTATTTCAGAAGGCTTATGCTTTAAAGTGAAAAACCGTTATAGACACACTGCGTATTAGGTTCATATTAGATTATTACCTTTATATATACATCGGTATGTATATGGATATTGTTCACTCACATCTTTACAAACTTGCACATCGTATAATTAACATAGCACCAATCATGAAATGGAACATTCTGAGGAAATTAATTATGCTTCCGCTTCAGTTATTTTTGCTAAGGTTACCCAGTACTTCGTTTATATTTACCATCTGGAGCTGAACAAATCATTTGAGTTCGCTTCACGTTTGGAGTCTTGTGCATTGTCTCTAGAAACACACTACTAACTATTCTACATACATTCTTCTGCGTCATATTTCACGGTCTTGAGTTTGGTTTATTAGTAAAAAAAAAATTATTAACGGTACGGAACCAGAATCAGTTCCAATTTGTCAGTTAATGTATATCATATCTATTTTTTAAAGCTATTATATACAGTAAGCTATGTATTGTAACTAAATATATATATATATATATATATATATATATATATATATATATATATATGATGAATAGCTACTAACTGGAGGACATCCGTTCATTCTGCAGTCCATAAATTCGCCGTTCCGACGTTAAGCTAGAATCTCGTCCAGCCGTGAACTCAACAACAGTAGAAGAGCTGGATGAGATTCTAGCAAAACGTCGGAACTGCGAATTTATGGACTGCAGAATAAACGGATGTCCTCCAGATAGTAACTATTCATCATTTTTTCCATCCGTGAAGGAATAAGTATCAGCATATATATATATATATATATATATATATAGAGAGAGAGAGAGAGAGAGAGAGAGAGATAATGATATTTATTACAATTTGTATATGATCGATATTTTTTTGTTATGTTTATTGTTTAAACAATGGCTTCCTTCTTCATTATTCATTTTTTTTCTAATTCATTAAATATTAAAGAAAAATGTTCAATTATCTATCCATCAGTTTTAGTTATTCTTTATCAATTCCAATGTTATATCGCCAGAAGAGGAAACGTTTAAGGCCATTGGCAAGTGGTGCTTTGCTAAGAATAAAGAGCGGTTCCTATTACGAAGACAAAGTAATCCTTGCCCTTGCAAGCATTTATAGGAATATTAGTAGTTAAAACTATGACAGATGGTTTCACAATACGTATGGTCATGTATTGTTCTATGATTACCAAATCAAAACATATAATTTGTATATGAGTTTCGTGTATATATATATATATATATATATATATATATATATATATATATATATATTAAAAAAGGTGATATGTTTTCTTGTAATATATTTAAAGTTTAAAAAAAATATTTCAAAAACCAGAAAACTTTTATTGCTTATAATGTTCAAAGCTTTTCGCCGATAAAACAGTACCTGCATCTTGATTTTATTACATAGTTATTTTCCTTAAGACGCTGGTACTATTTTATCGGCGAAAAGCTTCGAATAATATATGGAAAGAAGGTATTATGGTTTTTGAAATATTTTAAATTTATTAAATATATATATATATATATATATATATATATATATATATATATACTTATATATTAAATATGTTAAATATCGTGATATGTGTTCTTTTAATATAGTTAGTAATTTTAAAATATTTCAAAAAGAAGATAAACCAGTACCAGCATCTTCATGAAAAATAATTATTTTCTAATAAATATTATCTCTCAATAATTGTATATATATATATATATATATATATATATATATATATATATATATATATAATATGTTTTCTGGTTTAATAATATAAAACAACATAGGTTATTCAAATACTAGAACAATTATTATTTTATATTCAAATCTTTTTGTTGGTAAATAGTACCAACATCATCAGGAATGAAAAATAAAATAATGCAAGATATAATCCTAATACATATGTTAAATTAGAAATAGAATTTTTGATAAATTTATACATTTTCCCAAGTTTATTTTGTTGCTGAAACATTATAGACATTGAATATAGTGTTTCAAATTTAGAATGTATTTGTACTTGTTCTTTTATTAATTTGTTACTATTACTGTATTTATATATTTCTAATGCTTCATATTTATTCATTCTCAATCCTTTATTAATTTCTTTTATAAGTTTCTTGTTTTCAACATTTGGAAACTGGTGCTTATTATTAATACAATGATTTGCAAAATTTGATTTATATATTTTTCTTTATTTACATAAGTTTTCGAATGTTCTTTATATCTTTCTTTTATTTTTTTCTTGTTTTGACCTATACACGTTTTATTACAGTTTTCACATTATAATTTATAAACACCACCTTTTTCACGCATAATATTTGTTTTATTATTGTTACTTAATATGTTTATTATTTTGTTATTGGTTTTGTATGCAATTTTGATATTTGTGTTTTTAATAATTTGGTGATATTTTTTATTCTATGGCCTATAAATAAAAATGAAGTATGTATTTTATTATTGTTGTTTTTGTAAATTAAATTATTATGTTGTTTATTGAAAATATTATAATTAGGTTTGTCAACAGTGTTTTTGTAACCGTTTTTTAATGCTATTTAATTAATTTATGTTTTTTTCTCTTATTTTATTTTTCTTCATTCATCGGGATTTTATGCATTCTATATAATAAGTTATATAAAGCAACCATTTTTTTGATTATATGGATGATCAGAATTTTTTGGTATAAATTGGTTTGCCTAAGTTGGTTTAAGGTATATCATATATTCAAAGTTTTCATTTTTTTCTCATTATTGTTAAATCTAGAAAATTTATTTTATTTTATCTTATGTTTCAATGTTATAAGTGTATTTGATTTTATTATTAGTTTAAATTATTTTATCCAAAATATTTGTTAAATTTATATTATTATTATTTGTTATATACATTCCATCATATCGAACCCAATAACCATTTTTATCATATATTTTTATAATTTCATTTATTTTATTATCTAGTTGTTGTAAAAATATTTCAGATAATAAATTTGATAATGACGAGCCCATAGCAAGACCATCTTCTTATTTATACATTTTGTCATGGTATGAAAAATAAATTTGATTTAATATTATTTTGAGTGTATTTAAAACTTTGAATGTTAATTTTTCATTATTCTCATGTTCTAATTTAGATTTTATAATTTCGAGAGTTTCTTTTATAGGTTGTTTGTATAAATATTTTTTTATATCTAATGATATATTTTGTATTTTCATTATTATTGATGGTTTTTTTTAATAACATCAATAGAATTTATGGTAACTGCAAGATGTTGTAACTAAATCCCATTTAAAAATACACCCTGGGGAACTTGTCTATTAAAATTATTAAAAGTCATGGTAAGGTCAGTGATCTGTCATATGGTGTTAAAATGGGTTAGCTGAAAACACATAGAAAAATATCAGAAAATAAAAATACCTTACCATGCTTTGTAGACCTCTTTCCTCCATGCTCCAGCTCTCGTGAGATCCGTGCAAGATAAAATTTTACCATATCCTCCTTAAGGAGGTCCTGTGTATTATATGGTAAAATCTGCCAGTGAGTAACAACTCCTGGTTTTTAAAATAAAACCAACTTGTCTTGTGGCTAGCTCAAAATTGATTCTGTTATTTAATTTATTTCTTTGGGGGGGGGGGGGTTACTCGATTATTTTAGGTGCACTGTGATCCTTTATTATTTATACTTTAGTAAAATAAATGACTTTAATAGGCTTGCTGCTACTTTAAAGCTTTCATTGATTTAATTTGATAATTTACTAGCTGGGAAAACCTTAATTCTATTATTCAGCACACAGGATTGATTTAATAAATTTTACTCTATCAATTGTTTGACATATGAATTTAATAAAAATTGAAATGGATAGATTGAACAAAATGAGTATATTCCTTTAACAGAATAAATTTTTGAATTCTTATATATACCATAACATAAATTAAATTCCCCTTAATACATAAAATACATTTACATTGATCGCAGGGAGGTTGAATGGGCCTATATCAATTCTATACACAAATTTAATTTAGGGCTGATTTTGTGCCAGCAGTTATATGACATTTTATCAATTTATATATGAAAGTATTTGAAAATAAAATCGTTACTAAAACTATTTATCAAACACATAAATATATTTACCAGTTTTTGAACATATACATTTACCTTAAAATTCTAAAAAACTGATTCCTGATTTAATTAATGCTTTATGAAATACAAACAATTTATAAATGATTTTATGTTACTAATTTCTGGGTCCGAAATTATTCAGATCTTATACAAGTTAACATTCATAACATTTCATCTCAGTTTATTTGCGTACTGGTTGTAACAATTTTACTGCATTGTCATAAATATTACTGATTCAATTAATTTATAAATATATGACCATTTCTACTCATCGTTGTGCTTGTGCTTTACTAGATTTATCTTTTCAAACATTGGAACAGTTATCACTTCCAAATTTATCTATCTTTTAACATAAATTTTAATAAATTGAATATTTTAATAAATTTCATATTTTAATTTATTTGTCAAGGAAATAAAGCCATTATTTATCTTTTTTAACATTTGAGCATTCTTTTAAAACTTTAGAAATTTTCAAAAATAAATCTTATTTAAATTTTTAAAATTGTATAGAAATCATGACTTGCCCAACTCGCACTTTCCTGGATCCATCCCTTAGGTCCTAGGTGATGATTTCCTTGCTTCCAGACTGGTGGTTCTTCTCGTCTGAAAACATGTTCGTCCAGGCTGCGGGAATAGGTGAAGCCATCGTCTTGACAATCGAAAATTAACCGGGATTCTGCATATCCGATGGCTAGCTTTCACTAGACATTAGCTTAAGACATACTACAACAATTTTCCGCACTACACGGCCTCGATTGAAAAACTTAGAGTTCCATTATGATGTTTTTTAAGTTTAATAAAAACTGCGACTTTTCCGGTCTGTGGCCTACATGCGAGCGTGGGCTTAACTCCCAACGAAAGCAATCGTAGCCTTCCCCCACTACTTGATTTTCCTGTACAGTTTTGATTTTCAGCGTATTTCTTGTCTTTAACTGATTATTTTAAAATCTGTAGCAACTTGATTTTTGTCATAGCACACAAAGCACTCGCGATGTCATGATTTGTGTACAATTCATTTTAAACTTATCCAACTAACAATTAACCTTAATGGCTTAGCAAATTTAATTAAAATTATTTTATAAAAATTGATATTTTTTCAATTTTTTGTTTAATTGTTACGGGACCAATTTTTCCCGTGACAGTGTGTGTGTGTGTGTGTGTGTGTGTGTGTGTGTGTGTGTGTGTGTGTGTGTTTGTGTAGGTCTGTGTGTGTGTGTGTGTGTGTGTTTGTGTAGGTCTGTGTGTGTGTGTGTGTGTGTGTGTGTTTGTGTAGGTCTGTGTGTGTGTGTGTGTTTGTGTAGGTCTGTGTGTGTCTGTGTGTGTGTGTGTGTGTATGTGTGTGTGTGTGTGATTTTTTCTTGTAAATAAATGGATATGAAGGGAATTCTGTTAGTTAAGGGTCACTTATGTCGATGTCATATAGAAGGAAGGTGTTGCATCACGTTGGCATCTCCATATTATCAGCTTCACAGTTACGTTCAGCATCCGAGATATCTCCAGCATGTAAATAATGTCAGATTATATAATACTACAAACATGGTTCGGTGTATGCATTCAACGTGCATTATTAAATGTATTTATTCACTCATTATATAGTTAAACACTCACAAACTACTGTTGAAACAAATTGTATTGCTCTCCTTGTCATGTTGTCTCGTCATGGCTGATGTATTCGCTTTTAGGGGGATATGCCAAGAATTATTTCTCTTTCAAAATATTGTTACAGATATTAACCGCTAGACAGCTTCTAATGCCAGAAAGTCAGGCGCTGTGAGTATTATATCTGGTTGACAAAAGAATTCTTGTCACACATGAGCAAGTAACGGCGCGTCTTGACAGTAGAAAGGGGTTGGACAATGCACTTAAATTTATTTTTAAAAATCACTTTCAAGTTTTTGTTTATCTGTTTCTATTTTTCTATGAGATAATCAAGAACTTCATTATTTGACAAAGTTAATAACTAATTTTCTTGGAAGTAATATAAACCCATTTCTTTATACTGGTATCGCTAACAATGGCGCACAAATAGTAGTGTCAGTGCAAAAAGGAAATCCGGTTTAATTTAAAAAATCACTCAAGTTAGGTTTGTTTTGCATCTGAACAAAGGAAATTTTAACGAGTTTGTTTCCTATCTATTTTGTCGCGGATTTGTTATTACTTTCAATATTTATTGACGTTTGGTTTATTGATAGAAATAAAACAACTAAAAACAGGCTAGATTCTAACTCTAATATCTACTTCTTCAATGATATCTGTTTTTGTTGTACATATAAATAAATTTTGTATTTTAATGGATGTTAGGCAGGACTATAAAGTTTTAAGCCAGGAAAAGGAAACTCCAGCAGTAATGAAACTGAGTAAGATGATGTGCCATATGTTTTATCTCCGCCAGCATCCATCACAGATAGACACAAGGGAGGTTTATAAAGACGATGAATGAATAAAGAGTAGAAGTTTATTGTTACCATGGTGGAGAAACATTGACTGAAGTATTCCTTCAGTCAAAGATGATTCAATGCGGCTCTGTTCACTGTTGCCGACACAAGAACCTACTCATCTCTGAAGCTAAAACAAATTAAGTTCATGTATTGTTGTGATAACGTCGCGTTTAATGCAGTTTACGTCTATATAAAATCCAAAAGTTTTATTCAAGAAAATTCCGTTATATAATAAAGGTTAGTCTGTAGGACTTTCTCTACACTGCAGTCCTGGATCCAATGTAAGCGGTCAAACTATATATATATATATATATATATATATATATATATATATATATATATATATATATCGCAGTAAAAATGCATATAAAAAGCCCGAAATTTATAAATCAAATTTTGCTAGTCATTGTAATAATAATAATCACTTAATTCCTAATATAGATAATATGATACTTATGAAAGAAATTAACAAAGACCTGAGAATGAATATTTATGAAGCTTTAGAAATACGTAAATATAATACTAATAATGAGTTGATAAATGAACAAATACAAATAAAATCTAAATTTAATAATATATTCAGTGTTTGTAATGTTGGGGCAGCAAAATAAAAAAAAATTAAAACGTAATTGATTTGGCATAACTATTTATTTGATCTCATTTGCGCATATGTTAATTTTAATTGTTTAATATTACTGTTTATGTTGGTACTGTTAGCCAACGAAGAGCTTTGAATTGTAAATTCAATTATATTTCTTGTATTTGTATTTAGACTTTTGTTCTTTACATATATATATATATATATATATATATATATATATATATATATATATATACACATATACATATATATTTCTCTAGATAATCTCTACTCTAGTAAGTGAAAGTAATTAGTTAACTTACGTTTTCTGGTTCTAAAATCCATGAAGTTACATTCTGTAGTGGATAAATTTTTGGCAAACACGACCAAAAAAAAAAAATGTTGCAAGTTAGGCCTATATATATTACATATGTGTTTATATATACCACAATTATAAAAATACGCTTGGATCTCATATTGGAATATGATGAGGTATCAAAAAACGTTTTCCCTTTCTAATCAATTTGACGTTTAAAACGTATAGATATATTTAGCAGTCTTTCTCTATTCCCTTATTTATTTACAATAATAAGTTACGTTGTACAAGTCAAATTGGTAATCAGTTAATAAATCAAATCATTTTTAATTCAATAAGTCCTACTACAATTACGTCTGTTTATTGAACCATATAGATTTATGTAAATTTTTAAAATAATAAGTGCTTTAGATACGTCTGACTCTTTGAACAAGTAGTTATTTCAAAAAAAAATCAATAAATAGAACTTTAATTTAGTAAACTGTACAACATCTCAACAATGTTATAATAATTACATTTTTATTATCAACTACATTGACTAAGTCTTTGCAAAACGTTTATTAATTGCATTCTTCGAATGAAGTATTCAATCGTTCTCTAACACTGACCGCCACATTGTGTTAACAGTAAGACATTGCAGTTTATTTTTCTTAAAATTTTTTACCGTTTAATTAATGCATGAGCTGAAAGTAATTAATATGCTATCAATTATTGTCAAAGTGGTGTCTACTACCATTGCATTATATGAGTACTGTCTACTGAATGAGTCCAGAAGTCCAATAGGTAGAACAGGTTTTACACGAATGAATTGCACATTACTCTATTGCCAAGTTTGTTTACAATAAAACACAGATGACTGTTAGCGCGGCGGTTTCTCTATTCATCTTTCTCTTGGCTTTGGCCGGAGCTATAAAGATTTTAATCAACTCAGTCGGACAGTTTAATCAAACCGCGACTCAAATCACTCCAACCTCTTCACGCTCCGCAAGCAGTACATGCTGTTTTATGAATTTTATTTATAATATAATTTGACGTAAAATATTTTCCCGCTATTTCATTATTTATGTTCTCTAGCTAGTGAACTTTTATAATCTCAAATTCGCCAGTTTGAAGCCATTATCAGACTACAAGCTAATATATATATTGTATTGTAATGGTTATAATTATTATAACCATTTATATTATTATTTTACATTTGTATCTCACACAAACACACACACACAACCATATATATATATATATATATATATATATATATATATATATATATATATATATATATATATATGAAAATTAATATGTAGGAAACTTTCTAAGGTTATTTCTTAAAAAAGAAAATACTTAATATTCTGTCATTAAATCTATTTAATTTCGCTATAGCTAAATTATGAAAGTATAATTTGTACATAGAGAAAATGAATAAACAGTTTGGCAGTTTTATTTACTTCTTAATGAATTTCTCCACATTACTGCTGTAATGAGTATTGAAGGCAAAATCATTGCATACCAGATTAACTAAATGTCCAATGTATACACGCTTTCCTCTTGATTGTTCTAGTAGAGCGACCTACAGTGAGAGATAACCTCCAAATATGTAATCAGAAGTTTGTATTCACAACACGCCGTCATTGATATTGTGCGAGTACCGAGCTATTATCCAACCACTTTGGGGGAGCTTACAGCCTTCTGGGGTTGTCACATGCGATTAGCATGACAACGGAGGGCCTGTATGTGTTTATATACATTAAGGGATGAATATTTAATTTTAATGGCGTAATGTTGATCACTGCTCATGCGATTAGTTAATATTACTCAACCGCTCGTAATGACTCCAAAAACCTAAAATATCAACATCCTCGTATTGTATTCATCACGTGGCCTTTTTTGCCGCATATACGTTATTAACACGCGAAATATATATATTAAATAACGAAATTAGCATTAAAAATTTGTTCTAGAATTTAAATGGTATATATTTTCTCCTAAAACCGCAGATATGTTAATGTTACATGTTTAATCTAAAGCTCTCAAAATGTATTCAAATATTTATAATTGTTTTTAATAAAACATAAATGTTTCTAGTATAGGTATATTTACATACACAGGTAAATGTGTATATTTCTATACATACTTATTTGATTGTATATACACTATTATATATTTTGGAAATAACTGTCTGAATCATTGTCGAATCTTACAGAATGGTGTCTGTCACGGTGAATCTTTGAGTTGACGTTCTTCCTGGAGGACGGTACTATTTGGTCAGTAAACGCATACATAGTTGGAGGTTTGCACGTAAGAGGTAATGCATAAACATTGTTTATAGAAAACAACACAGGAAGGATAATATAAATATAAATATAATTATAGTCATAGCAACTATTACGATTTGTCACCTTGACAAGGCTACAAAACCCACAAAACTTCACTAAAAAATCTGATTACAGAACCAAATTATTTCAAGGTCTTCTAGATAGCTCATTTACAGATTCAATCTTTACATTATTATTTAGGGTCTGTGACGTTTATATTCAAAAACAATAAAATGGTTACAAGTTTTCAAAACCCTCAACGACTGATTATGTTTACAGACGCAAAGTGTTATAGGACTTATAAAAGCATAAAATTTGTTTCCACACTAACACTGCAGTAGTCGCGCATAACAGACGGACGTGTATAGTCGCGTAGAGCCCACACGCACACACACACACACACACACACACACATACACACACACACACACACACACACACGCTTACAAATACACAACACACGCGAGCGCGCAAGCACGCTGACATACGCACGCAAACACAATCAGGTAAACTTATTTCAACTATTTCAGTATCACAGGCGCGCGGGGATACACACAGTCAGACTTGTTTAATTTTGTTTCTTCTACAATATGGGCCGAAGCACTTTAAAGAACTATAAACCTGTAAATATTTAAATAAAGAACTGTAAACGGGAAAAGTTATTTAAGTTTGTCCTTCTATGCATAATGCAATAATTTCACTTCGAAACATGAATATTAATATGTCAAGAATACCATCTGTTGATAGAACATGTTTTTATAAAATATTTTCGTTCCTACCCTAACAATATACATACTTTCTAACTTTAAGTATTAATAATTAATTTGACAGAATCACTTCACTGAACGCGTAAGTTTATTTGGGGTAGCTATAAAAGTAACAAGTGACTGTGATTGATTTTTCTTCTGTTACCGTCGGGATATTTAGATCTCGGTGGATATCTTTGTTTTTAAAAACCAAGATTAAGTAACCATATTTCTCAGTACCTTATTAAGGAACATCTGAAGAACTTCTACATTATATGCCTCACTGTGTGTGTGTGTTTGTGTGTGTGTCTGTATGTGAGTGTTTGTGTGTGGGTGTGTGTATGTGTGTGTATCTATGTGAGTGTTTTTGTGTCTGTGTGTGTGTTTGTGTGTGTGTGTGTGTGTGTGTGTTTGTGTACGCACACGCGCACACGTTGTTTATAACATTAAAAACCATAAATGACCAGGACTTAATGGATACTTTTACAAAATTATAACTACAAATAATATTGTGCGTATTTAAATCTATTTATTCCAAATACAATGACTTTAACTTTATCAGATGCTCTCATTCGCACCTGCAAGCAGTAAAATTGTGATACTATTTTCTATGACGCTGATCGTGTGATGACTCATAAGTTCAATTAGTATTCATCAATTTATTATAGCAATTTCACTTCAATCCTAACAACTACCGCTTATCATAATAAACTTTCACAAAATCTACTGAATACAGATTCAATGCGTGCACTTAACGAGTGTAAGATATTCTCTAGTTCGAATGTGGCCACTAAGAATGCCAAAGCAATTCTTATATTGAAATGCTTTCATATATTCTGGGAGAAGTATCGATTATTTTATTAGAACCCCCTCCTAACCATTTACAACTCTGAGTAAAAGCATTCACTGCATTTTACTCTATTAATACTGGGCTTACCACAATACAGTATTGTAGAATTTGGTGCCCTTAGAGGTTTTGCAGGGTCTATTTACGGTCTATTTGCAACTCTGGCTGTGGGTAGCATATGAGAAAATGGTATTTTAGAAGCTTTAAGGTGTACTTAAACTCTGCGAAATATATATTTTATTATATTAATTTTTTGTCATAAGGCATTACATGAAAAGAAGTGATATTTTTATTGGATACTCATATCTGGACTTGATGACGATGTCTCAGAAATAAACGAATCGGCGACAGAGGTGTACGGTTTCAAACAGTTCTCTCTAAGGTGTTAACGATGTCAAAAATGCATTTATACTGACTGGTAAAATACTGGGCTTATCCAATTATTCTGATGATCCTTTCTCCATTATAATATAACTATGATTTTGTCTAATAATATTAGGTTCTATAACTTGGTAGGTTTATAAATAATTTAACCAAGGTTTATAATAATTTTTTGTGTGCATCCTTAAAAAATCTCTGATTTTTATGTTAAAAGGAAGCATTTAATTCAAAAAGCAAGCAAAACAATTAAAGGAGTATACGCCCATTTGTTGAATGTTAGGCATTAAAAAATATTTTGTAAGTTATAACATGAAAATGATTAATTGCTTTTAAGGTCCAGTTTGGGACAGCAGTCGTATCAAGTAAAGTGCTCAAAGGTAAATTACATTAAAACCGTGAAGCAACTTTGATGTAGTTTTGATAAAAAGGTTGACAGGCCAATTAAGCACTTAGGGTTCGGCTGACAAGTGCCTGCTAGAGTGGATGCGGAGTGGAAATAAAGTTGAAAATTGTAAATTAATGATGTTGTCACAAATATGGAGGAAACGTGTTCCAGTAGAGCTGAAAGTCAAGAGGGTAAAGGCTACGACACTGCTACGAAGTTACGTGCCCAGTTTATTAAAAACGCAGGTCTGTGTGTGTGTGTGTGTGTGTGTGTGTGTGTGTGTGTGTGTGTGTGTGTGTGTGTGTGTGTTTGTGTGTATGCATGTTTGTGTGTGTGTGTGTGTGTGTGTGTTGGTAGGTAGCTTGTAGAGAGCCCTTACGAGCACTTAAAGGGTTTTTATTTACTGGAGATCAATCTGCCTGTGCTCAGCTGTGAGGATGATCTGATACCAACATAGTATTGTCTGGAGGGTTTTTGTACCCCTCTGAAGGTATCAAGCGATCTGAGTCGAAATAAATGCCTGGCATTCGGAGCTAGGAGAGTCTAATGGAGCCTCAGGGGCACCAGACGCTTTCACGGAGTGTTATAGTGGCTTTACCTACGATTACGAGACTTTAGAGAAGTGGACCTTTACTTTCTCAGCCGTTCGTAGAAACAACACAACCACTTAGGGCTCAGTACCTACCAGAAGCACCACTGGAAATGACGTGGTTTCCGTTTCCAAAGACCTAAACGGAATATGAGGATCTTACTTTTAAAATTTCACTGTACCCAAATCTCTGTAAATTCCACACATATTTGAGTTATTTCAGCTATGAATTATATTCCTTTATATATGTGATTGTCATAAAACTATCAAAAATAACACACGGTAAAAAGGAAACCTGTCTATTTTAACGTTTTAAATGTATGCAATAAATGATTAGTTAGCCAGACAAGAAAAGGTTTAATATTATGAATAAGGTGAGTCGCTATGAAGGCAATTATAGTACACTTCCGGACAGTGTAACGCTCAACCAAATCTGCACAAACTGACTGCGCTAGCGAACGTTGCAACGAGACGTGACAACATGCTATTGACAAGCGTATCGCACCAATTACTCTAAGTGCTTGCATTAAGCAGAGATCACGTGAATCATAAATAGGCAGATACACAAGAGGAAGTAAACGCAGTGTTTATAACATTGTGAATTTACTAATTGGACAAGAAATTGACGTACGTAGGATATGTATATATCCCTTAGTGTATATACTAACATGTACACAGCCAAGTTGGGATTCAGTCTACTTCAGACAACCTCATATCCTCCCAAGTAACTCCATCTCCCCTTTCTCAAACTTCTTTTAACATCGAGACGTAAAGTGTAACACGGCCGTATTAGGGTGTAGTTATACTACCACGTGATACTATGGTTCACTCTGTATCTTCTATCAGGGAGTTTTATCCCATTCACTAATCCTACATCTATTCACAAACCTTCTATATTTCTCTCAGACAATGTCACAACCGGCTAATCACTTTGCCACTAGAAACTAAAACCTGTTGAAAATATTGTAACAAGTAAAACCTGTTACAAATATTATAATAAGTTAAACCGGTTGTAATTATTACAGCAAACTAAAACCTATGGCAATACTATAACTAACTGAAACCTGTTGCAAATACCATAACAACTACAATCTTTTGCTAATATTATAACAAAAATGTTTGTTGCATTTTTATACAAACTGAAACCTTTTGCAAATTTTATAACAACTTAAAACTTGTTGCAAAAATTAAGTGAAACTATAGCCTTTTGCATTTATTATAACAAACTAAATTCTTATGCATTACTATTACAAACTAAAACCCGTTGCATTATTATGGAAACTAAATCCTGTCGCTATTATTATAACAAGATGAAACCTGTCGTATATATTATAACAAACCAAAATCTTTTCCAATTATTATAACAACTTAAAACGCGTTGCGGTGTTAATAAAAACTAAATTCTGTTGCAGTTATTATAAAAAGTTGAAACTGGTCGTAATTGTTATAAGAAACTAAAGCCTTTTGCAATTATTGTGAAAAACGAAAATGTTACAAATAATAAAACAAGAGACATCTGTTGAAATTATTACTACAAACTAAAACCGACTGAAATAAAGACATGAAACTAAAACCTGTTATAAATATTAAACATTAATACCACAAACTAAAACCTATTACTATAAAGATATGAGACTAAATCATGTTACAAATATTATAAAAATCTAAGCCTCGTTGCAAGTATTATAGCAAAGTAAACCTGTTTCATTCTTACAAAATATATCTGGTTGCGATATCTTCACTAAGTAGAAACCTGGTGTAGTTATTGAATTTTGAAGTTCATTACATTTGGTGAAATGTATTATTCCCTTTTATGTTAGTCTATAGCCATCCAAATTTTAATTCTCTTGCAAATATGTAAAAACTTACTGAGACAGAACGTTTCGATCGCTCCATGGCGATCTGCATCATTGCCATCTGCTTGGAGGGTAAACGGTGATGGTATTAAAGGAGGGTTTTCAATAGTGCCAAAGAGAATGTGTGATTTGTATTGTATCTTTTCATTTACTATGTTTGTGTTTTGTGTTTTTGTGAGTTTGTAATCTTCATATTTTTCTATTGTGTTGAGATGTGGTCCTTTTTTTGTTGAAGTGTAAGATTTCTAGGTTAGGGTTAATGTCTGTGTATTTGTGTCCTGTTTCTTTTAAGTGATTGGTGAAATGTGTAGTCAGTGTTAAGTGTGGGTGATTTTATGTTTTCATTGACTATTTGTTGGAAGCTGCGACCTGTTTACTTAATGTGGAATTTGTTACAGTCTGTATAGTTTAATCTGTATAAGCCTGGTGCTTGTATTTTATGTTTGTTTTTGCTGTCATGTTGTATTTTGTTTTATAGTTTGTTATTAGTTTAAAATGCTATTTTACTCATGTTATTTGAAATTTGTGTGATATTTCGTTGATGTTTCAGATTTATTGAACCATATCTCGAGATACAAACACCAGGCGTATGCAAATCGACCTATACAAACTGCAACAAATTCTACTTTGGGAAAAAAGGTCGCCGCTTCCAACAATGAGTCGCAAACACACAAAATAACCAGGCACAATTACTAGAAATCTTACATATCAAGAAAAATAGGACCACGTCTCACACACTAGAACAATATGAAATTTACAAACACACAAAAACACAAAATACAAACATATTAAACAAACAAATCTATTAAAATCACACATACCCTTAGGACACTATTGCAAATTTGCCTTTAAAACTGTCAACGCTTTACCTAACAAATCCAAGTGGATAATTTAGACACTGATGAAGATCGCCACTCAGCGATCAAAAACTTTTTTTCAGTAAATTTTTACAAATTTACAAATAAATTATAAAGTTTTCTTCTAATTATTACTACAAACAAAAACCTACTGCAACTTTTATAAGAGACAAACATTGGATAAAAATATTATAACAAAATAAACATTATTGCAGTTACTATAACACGTTGAAACCTATGGCAATTTCTATTACAGACTGTACCTGTTTACATTATTATAACAAACTAAAAAACATACTGCAATTACCAATATATAATAAAAAGTCTTAAAATTATTATAACATACTAAAACCTGATGCTGTTGCTATAGAAACTTAAAACCTGCTAAAGTTATTATCAGAAACTAAAACCAGTTGCAATTATCATAATAAACTAAAACGGTGAATATTTTACGGTATGATATAGCTCCCTTAATTGTTTTAGAGATAGTTTTGGATGATCGTTTTCGAAATTGATTTTCGTAATAATTTTCGTCCTATATTTTTTCATACTGGCCTAAGAAATAAAAATTGTCATGAGATTAAGAATTTTCTATAAATGCATCAAGAATTATTTGTGTTATTGTTATTATTATGTATTAGGTATTAAGTATTATTTATGTTATGGAAAAAGTTTTCACAGGCAATAAAACTGGTTTATTTTCGTTAACGAGGATAGTTAAATATTTTATTTGACTACAGGGATCTTCATTGAATTTTCTCCTCACCTTTCTCACTATCATAAACACACACACACACACACACACACACATACACACACACACACACACACACACACACTCTCTCTCTTTCTCTCTCTCTCACTCTCCCTCTCTTTTTCTCTCTCTCAGCATAACCTAAAACCATAGTAGACTTGTACGACAATGTAATGACAACGCCTAATATTTCTAAATCACTACAGAATATGAGACTCAGCATTTAATGTTCTAATACTATTTTCCAACTTATATCTCTTGAACAACTTGGAGAAATAAGTTTGATACACAAGATAGCTAAGCCTTTACCAAAATTAATTGCAATCCAACCTTGTTCTGATGCAAACACGTACAAATAATAGCCTTCTCAAATAATTAGCCTAGCCTACTTTTGTGACTAAATAGTTTAAGTAAGCCTAGTAAACGATCTTCATTTCTTAGCGCTAATTTTCTGTAAATACATATATATATATATATATACACACACACACACACACATATATATATATATATATATATATATATATATATTTCGACCAAAACAATAGAACGATATAAATGGCGTTTATAAAGTATACACGTTATAATAGAGTGTACAATATACGACCGTTCATTCTACGGCTAGGGTGATTTATTTCAAGCACGTATTGAATATGTAACGTTCCCATCAGTTTACCGAGAAATGTTACATTATATGTTGGTAAGTTTAACGTATTCGTCACGCTGACGTAAAAATAACATCACGTGACACATTTTTCAACACTAGAGCACACTTTAACATAAGGGCATTTTGTCCGACAGTGAATGGGCGGGGCGGCAATTTACGTTGTGTCTTCGGCTGATTTATGGTCGGCTATAAACTATAGTGTCTATGGCCCACCCAGACCCTGGCTAGACTGCCTACTTGCAGTTTAAAAACCGTTTACTCACTTAGTATGGAAGCAACTCGATCATCACCGAGTATATTGAGCAAATTATTTACTCAAGCGAGCAAGTGACATATACGAGATAAATTAAACTTCTAGAAAACATTTTTTTAACGGTGTTACGATTAAATAATTTTAACATACACTAAATACCATGTTTTGTTATTATAAATATTATATTTCTAACCGTAATTATAGTGTTGGAGTTAAGCCCGTAGAGGTTCTAATTATATACAAATTGCGGACACTAGCGGGTACGAATTCATTCCTGGCAATAATTTACTTGGTTTTAGCTACAAAAATATTCCCACTTATAAAGCACTAAATATTAAACTTTTATACAGATGCATTTTTTATTCGTTTTCTAATTTAATTAGTTTCGTATTTGTCAGTTTATTATTTTGTGTAATCACAATTAGTATAAACAAATTAAAACCTACTTACGGTTTTAAGGTTGATTAAAATTGTAGAATCTCACTTTTACTGTATGCACGATAAAAATTCTCTCTTTCATCTCATATGTACGCAATAATACACTAATTATATACAAATCATTTACACTAATGATTGACACCGAGTAAAATCTACCATAAGCTTCTCACTTTAGTTGATATAAAAACTGCTGAAGAGTTCTATAATGTTTAGATAGGTGCAATAAATACAATCTTTATTTACACTGTAAGTATCAAGGGTTGATAAATATCCTTTATAATGCCCAGACGTATTATCTTGTAAGTGACATGTCAGAAAATAAAAAATCTTGAAACAATCAAATCAATGAAACAATGACGACATTCATGACTAGCAAGGCTAGTCTTCATACTCGTTACTAATAAATTGTCGGGACTAGCTGACCTAGTCCGTAAACTGCATTAAGATGATTTTGACCGATGTCTTAATAAAACCACCATTATTATAGACGAGCCTTCTCTACACACTAGCAAACAGATATATTTGGACTCATAAACTTATTGTGACGCAGAAAGCCAAAGGTACCGAAATGTATTTTGCAATATTTTAAATCGAAACCAAGTGAACGTAACTATCCCATCTCTTACAAAAATTTTTAAAGTAAATTTATACTTAGGTCAAGAGAAAAAAATGTTATTTTACTTACGTTTGATATATAAATACAAAAATTTAATAAATAAACATAATATATGAGTTAAAAAAGCTGTTATAGCACATAGCCTTAAGGCCTAACATAAAATCATTTGTTTTTAGGATATAATATGTTATAACTTATTTTAAACCAAATGGAAAAGAATAACTATATTGCATACCTTGCCCCTTATGTAAATTGTTTTCCTCCCACATGATACGAAAATTATTTCATTTTAAATTTTATTTGTCAATAATTACTAAAACCATTGTATTAACATAGCAAGTGGCATAGTTTCAATAGGTTTGTATTGTTTATTGAAGAATATATATGATCGTATACTTATTTACACACCCACAGACACACGCGCGCGCGCACACACACTTACACACACAAATACTAATTCTTGTATTTGAATAACCTGAGTTGTTTTTGATTATTAAACAAGAAAACATATTATATATATATGTAAGGAGAGTCTTAAAGGACATGGAAAAATAATAAAACATGTCGCCGATACTTTAAAATATTAGAATAATGACGTTAAATATTTTTAGAATGTTTTCAAACAAAACTATCACTAGTCTGTTCAGCCAGCTACAACTGAAAAGACACACAAATAATTCAGGGTAGTGAAAAAAAGGAAAATATAATATATTTAGAGGAGAAGAGAAAATACAAACGAAATATTGATGACATAAATTATTTTTGAAGAAGAAAAGAAAATTAATACTCTGGAAAAGCTATTTAAATAGGAAATTACTTAAGAAGGAAATCTTTCAGATTGCTTTGAAAAAATACCATAATTTTCTGAATATACATTTTAATAAAAACCTATTGTGTCTTCTTTGTGTGATTTATATGATGTGTTTTTAGTCACTCCCATACTCAGGATACCCATCACAATATAAAACAGGACAACACTACATAAAGAAAAAACAGCAATGCGAAATTCTAGTGATAGTAAGAAGAGTCTGCGAAACGGTTTGTCTTGGAATTGCAAAATAGTTTTAGAATTTGAACATTGTTAAACTTAGATAAAGGAGTAAATAAACTAATTCTGACCCAGTTTTAGTTACTAAAAGAATGTCAATAAAGCTAAATATATTTTAAAAATTCAATTAATGAGACTAAATCTATTACGATTACGGTGTTAGTAAGTAGAGTCATGCCTGTTGCTTAGCAGACTGCTGTTTTGCCCCGACTGACGACCGAATTAAGAAGGGCTATGTTTTCTCCCGACGTAAATTGCAAAGTCCGTTCGTTCGCAGACTGCTGAGGTTGGCGTTCGCTGACCTTCGTAATTAGAGGGGCTCTCCTCTTGTGTAGCACGAAGTCTGTTACTTGGCAAACTGCTGAGGTCGGTTACCCATCATTGACAGCAGCATCTACGAAGGGTTATGTTTTCTTGTTACAATTAGAGCGACGTCTAGTGCTCGGGTGATTGCTAAGCAACCTCGCTGACCATTGGTTATGGAAGGTTGTATGTTTTACTCCAGTTACTGTTGAAAGCTATTTTGTTTATTTAAAAATATATCTTAAAAATTTAGTTTTAATATATGTAGCATGATGAATAAGGAAATTATTTACCAAAAATGAAATAACTTTATTAGAAACGCGGTGTATGGTTTTTTTATATTATAGTAACAAAATACGATAAAAAACATAATATATACAGTTAATTTCCTAACAAATCTATTTCTTGTTTGATGTTATTGGTCTTCAATATAGTATACATCCTTTTCCACTCTCGTTGAGAAGAGATTATCGATCCGGTTATCGCAGTCCCAAATATTTCCCTATTTTAAGTAAATGGGGGGTTATTATACCCTTTCCTGACGTGTATAATTCTATTTACCCGTCGTTATCTTTTCTCTTATCGGAGACTCCTGTTACTAACCCCCGATAGGGAATGGGTTTATTCCACATACAAGACCCTGCACAGGGGACGCATCCATATCCCATACCTAACCTCCCCTCTACAAGGGTTTCCTATCAGTCTTATTCGATTGTGTTATATTTGTGGATGCTATTGAATTTTAAAAAAGAGTAAATAACGCCCCTTAATATTCAGAGATGCTTCATGTTTCAAAACAACGAAGGTTTTAAGACTAGGATGCTGTTAATCACCACTTTACCCCACTCTATCTAAAAATATCCCTAGAGAAATGGAGTACCAAATGGCGAAATAAGGAGTAAAGGGTGGGAAAAGATAAGCATATTCATCTCGGTTGATCAGATCGTGAAAGTGGAAGATGAACACAAACTTATTTATATGATGAGAAAACTCCAGGAGGAATATGAGGCAACAGGCTTATATATAAACTTCTGAGAGCGTTTGTGTGTGTGTGTATTTGTGCGTGCGTGCGTGTGTGTGTGTGTATGAGTGCGCGCGCGCGCGTGTGTGTGTGTGTGTATTTGTGTGTGTGTGTGTGTGTGTGTGTGTGTGTGTGTGTGTGTGTGTGTGTGTGTGTGTGTGTGTGTGTGTGTGTGTGTGTGTAGGCTTGCAGATCTATAGTTTCCATGTCAATACAAAAACTTCAAAAAAGATGATGAGTGACAATTTTCCATAACAAAGAAGACGTGGAATATCGTGTAAACAATTTTCTGTCTTAATTTAACGAATTTGTGGAACTTTTTATTAAACATATTTAGAACGGAAGGCATATAATATCTAATACTAAAAGCCTTTAATTAAAATATATTTATTTCGCAAGAATTATTATATTGTCTTTGCTTTTTTAAAACAGTGCAATTGTATTAAATGTCTGTAAAATGCATAATATATAACATAAGTAGAATTAACTTTATAAATATCTTTCAAAAATTGTTAAGTAAATTTAAATAATACATAACGTTGTTAAGAGATATAAACAATGACAAATTAATGAGTTTATTCATCAGATAGTGGTCCAATTAGTGAATGTGTCGGCCTGTAAACCTATGTTATCCGATGTCCACGCTGACCTACTTTCAGCTTTTTGATTTTACAACACCTGTGCTCACATCGGTTTAATTAATCTCATCCAAACTTGTTTTTTTCTTTTAATTCCAAATACGTATAAAGGTATTATAGCAAGCTGGCTGAGCAAATATAGGGGTTAAAACTGAGATTTAAGGAGAAATGGGCCGCGTCGGTTTATATCCTTCTGTCAAGAAGCATTCCGGACCGTGCACCACCTGTAGTTACCTCATAGGGGTTGCAGAGGATGTGGGGAGGGTTAGAGATGTAGGATGGGTTAAACACAATGGATTTGATTGTTTATCCTATCAGGATAATTGGTGAGCCTTTCAATCGACTTGGGTCGTCTAAAGATGACTTTATAACATAGTTTTATGAATAATAATTAAATTAGGTCTACACTTTTTAAAAGGAATAAAAGAGTTTCACTATTGTTTGAGTCACTGTGACAGTAGGTGAGGCAAAATAGTATTAAGAGCCGATACGGTGAACGAGTTAGAAGGAGGGGTTGGTTTTTGAAGAACCTATTAATCTCTAGGCGCTGGAGGGGTGCCCTCCCTCTCTTTATGTCACTCTTCCCTCTCTCTGAAAATAGAGAGGGGGCTGACTGGCACTCAGTCCACAGATTCGGAAAATACCTGGTTACCCTCGTCAAATCAAGGGGGTGACTAGCTTAATGTCCTGCAATCGATTTCAAGCCAAAACTATTGAACTTTGTTTCAACTTCGTTTTTGTTTTACAATAGTTTTCCTAGAAAATTTTTCCCTTATAATCGTAAGAAAGTATGGCAGTATATAGGCGCAAGGTTAGAGCTGTGAAGACGTAAATGCAGCTTTTTCCTCTGGAAAGATTACCAATATTGCTAACCCTAATGAGGAGTCAACAATCAGAACAAGTAAGTGGTTTTGCCAGTCAACCTGAGTTTCGGGTGGTTAAATTGTAGCAAAAAGATAAAGGGAATTACCAACTTGAAGGAACTGTGGCGTAGTAAAAAATAACATTTCTAACTACAAATAAACACTTATTATAACACTAGAGTACCTGGCCAACTTAGTACGGCTTAAAAGTAAATAAATAGCTTGTTAACTTTAGCTAAAATTAATTTACTATTTTATTGACAAAATAGTAGTTGATTTTATAGTAGACCAGCGGTTTCCAAACATTTTGTTACCTCGTCCCCTTTTCTTGAAGTGAAAGCCTCCCTCGCAACTTTCCGCCTCACACTTTCCTTTTAATTGGATATTAAAAAGAAACAAATATTATATGTATATATTTGTATGTATGTATATTGAAAACAATTATTTATTTATACATACTCGTACAAGAAAGATGATAAAACATTTCAAATTTTAATTTTGCATAGTAAATTTTAACTGATAAGAGGAAACTCTGTTAGTGAGCTTTAATCTTTTCCACTAGCACGCCTATTTGAGGTCGTATCTTAGTAAGGGCACAACGGACGTCATTAGCATCATCAGTTTCGTACTAATATTTTGTTTTTGTTTTAAAATAAGTTTTTATCGCCACAAGTTGGTGCTTGAAAAAAGCAAGTATATCTTGAAAAAGAGCTGCATGTTGCCACATTGGACAGCAAACATTCGTTTCGCCATGCTTTTGTCCTATAATTCACTTCATCCTGTTATATTAATTTAATTTCAAATTTACAAAAAAATGCACTGCCCTTACATATGTTTCTTCTATAAATGCATACATTTCATTATATTTTCTGGCAACATCATGGCAAATAAAATTAAGTATAGAAAAATACTGAGGTGTACAATTACTTTTATATTTTGATAGTATTTGTTTATTCCATCTTCACTTGAGCTACTAATTTTTAATTAAAAAATCATTTTCAACTCATGGGATACATCTCCCGAAACGGCCGTCCTCAACAATATAAAGTAAGTGCTGCTATAGGCAAGCGTAAGAATTTAGAAGTGTTTGTAGTGATATTTTGATAAATTGTGTAGGCTTATTTAACCTTTAACCAAATGAGAATTTACCTTTCTACTTTCCAACTGATCTCATGCTCCCCAGATTGGGAACGATGTATTAGAAGGTTGAGAAAACGTTACAATAAAGTTCTTGATTGATGTTACTTAATAAAGGACCTTTATATCTTGTAAACGGTACAAAAAATTGGACCTATCGCTCACTTTTTATGAGAGGTATAATTTGTACAGTATTCCTTGCCAACGGAAATTTGGAGTGAATTCAATGATATATTTTCCGATATATTAAGATAGAAAATCATATTTTATGGCTTTTTCCACTCAAACGTTACATGTTGAAAAAAAATTGTAATGTCGTCGGGAGGTTATTTCGCTAAAAACCTAACACCGTTTTATAGGTTAATACATCTCTCCTAAAATTAATTGCTTTGGGGGGCACGTGTCCCCCTATACTCCTGGCTACTCCCTTAAAATATAATATGCCATAATTAATTTTGATATACATACATATATATATATATATATATATATATATATATATATATATAACAACTGAGGTAATTCAAATACAAGATTTATTTATTGTTTTATATTCAAAGCTTTTCGTTGGTAAACAGTACCTACATCATCAGGTGTTATAATCAATAATACAATATTGCAAGATATAAATCATATTTTAAATTAGAAATATAATTGTTGTTAATTTACACAAATTGCCAAGTTTATTTTGTTGCTGTAACTTTATAGACATTAAATATAGAATCAAATTTAGAATGTATTTGTATTTGTTCTTTTATTAATTTGTTATTATTATCGTCTTTATATATTTCGAATGCTTCATATATGTTTATTCTTTATCCTTTATTAATTTCTTTTATAAGTTTTAATTTCAATATTTGGTAATTGGTGCTTATTATAAATAAAATCATTTGCAAAATTTGATTTATATATTTCTGGATTTATCTAAGAATTCCATTGTTCTTTTTATCTTTCTTATAATGTTTGCTTCGTTTGACCTAAATGCGTTTTATTACAGTTTTCGCATAATAATTTATAAACACCACATGTTTATTATTTTAAAATTAAGTTTATATACAAATTTGATGTATGTGTTTTTAAATAATTTGGTGATAATTTTTATTTCATTACCTATACATAAAAATGAAGTCCATATTGTATTACTATTATTACTTTTGTTAATTGAATTAGTATGTTGTTTATTAAAAATATTATAATTAGGTTTGTCAACAGTTTTCTTTTTATAACCGTTTACTATTGCAATTTGATAAATTACTTTTTTCTCTTATTTCATTATCTTCATTCATGGGAATTTTATGCATTCTATATAGCATGTTATATATAGCACACATTTTTTGGTTACATGAATGGTTAGAATTATTTGGTTTGCTAAAGTTGCTTTAAGGTATATCATATATTTAAATTGTTAATACATTTTCTTATTATTGCAAATGTAGAAAATTTGTTTCATTATTTGTTTCAATTTCATAAGTAAATTCGATTTTATTATTAATTTTATTTATTTTATCCAAAATATTTGTTGAATTTATAATATTATTGTTCGATGCATACATACCATCATCTACATATCTACAAAATAACCAATTTTAACATATATTTTTATAATTTCATTTATTGTACTATCTAATTTTTGTAAAGGTATTACAGATAATATATTTGATAATGTCGAGACCATATCAAGGCCATCTTGTTTATAAACTTTGTCATTGTATGGAAAATAATTTTTATTTAATAATATTTTTAGTGTATTTAAAATGTCTAATAATAATTTTTGATTTTCTCGTGTTCTAATTTAGATTTTACAATTTTTTAGAGTTTCTTTTATAGGTAGGTTTGTATACATATTGTTTATATCTAATGATAATAATTTTGTATTTTCATCAATTTTGATTACATTTAGTTTTTTTATAGGATCAGTAGAATTCATCAATATTTACCACATATTTTGATATTTTATAAGATAGAGCATTTATAAAATTTATTAACGAATTTATTGGTTTATCTGTTTTATGTAATTAAACGAGTTCATTCAATGTTGGAATTTCGGAATATCATTTATATAGTTGCTAATATTATTTTTGTTGAATGATTTATATGATTATTTTATAGTGCTTTTCATTTTATTTTGAAATCAATTCGTAGGGTCTTTATATATTTGACAAAATTGAATATCATTTATATATTTTTCTGTTTTTGTTATGTGCTCATTTTTATCAATAATGATAATAGCATTAGTTTTATCTGCCTTTACTGTAATAAGATTATTAATTTGTAATTTTTGTTTAAAATATTTAATTTCTAAAAAATTTTTCGTATGTGTTTTATTACCTGTATTATTTTCAATCAATTTCATAAGCTGCTTCGAAATTATAAAGACCCTTTTTTATATTATTTATTTATAGGTTTTATTAGCTTAGTTATTCAAACCGTTTATACTAGCATAGTTAAGGTAAGTTAGTAGAGGTGTTGTATAAACGCTAACAAAGAAACTTTTATTGTTAACATTAGGATCTATACCATCTCGAAGCACAAACATATTCTCATAACTTTGTTAATCATTTAATGCATTGGCATTATGTTCTCTAGTGGTAAATTATTTTTGTAGTATCTGAAGTAAAGAATATAGATTTTAGAATGGAATTTATCCCAATAATTAGCAAATTGGCAATTTAAACTTGAACCTTAATGTAATATATCTTTCTAGAGAACCATTGGTATAGACAGGAAGTCTGCTAAATTTAAATTGATAGATACAATTGGTATTGTGAACAATTGGCACAGTAAATATGTTTAGTGTAAATAATAATTTGAACGTCAATAAAGGTTTGTGTAAGTTACCTAAACACATTATAAATAACGAGGGGCGGTAACTAACAAAAACAAATTTTTTTAATTAGGTTTAAATTATCTTGATATTCAGTTTATTAAATGAAATAGACAGTCGCCCCTTCAATTTTAATGGGCTCCAGCTACGCCCCACAGTAAAACATTTGCCCGAAAATGTCTGATGTAAAATGATAAACTCTATGGTAACAATTACAACATTTAATAAAAATTTGTTCTATTTAAGGAATTATGCTTTTTAAATAGTAATTAAATTACTCATTGTCTACGAAATTTTGCTCATTAAACTTGTGAAACGAAGTCTTATTGTTGTCAACATTTTATTATATGATATATTATAAAGACATTTTTGTTATAGAAACAAAAGCGAAGTTATAGAGAAAGCTGCATGGTTGGTAGAAATATTTTTATATATAACAGTGCGTAAAGATTTCTAAAGCTGTTTTCAAGCTTTTGCCATTTTTCAATCAATGGATTTATCTGTTACAATAGAAGCATTCACACAAAGGTTTTCCATGAAATAGGATTTCAAAAAATAATTAAATTAATGATTCCCTTTGTTATAAAAGCAAATAATTTATTCTTTATAAAAATGGAAATAACTATTCAACTAAGACGAAATATCAATATAGCGGTGATCGTTGGGGACGTAAAATCAGGTCAGCTGTTAAGTTTATATTAGGATATCCAGTATACCGACAATACACTGGGTCAGACTATTCTTTTAGTCTTTGCTTGAGTATATGGAAGGTCTATTTGTCATCAAAGTATAGATCTGTGAACGGATTAAATTGTTTAACTTTAAATGTTCATAGCGAAGCATATAAAAATTATTTGATGGAGATATACACACAAATTACGACACTAAAATTTCCGTCGCTTTTACGCTATGAGTCACCTCAAATTGAATAAAATGGTAACATGATTTCATGCAAAAGCTGGTTTTGAGTTGTAGGTTATGTTGTAGAAAAGCTGTTTTATACGTTGGCAATGTTACATTCTTTATTCAACATTGTTAAGGATTCCACAAGGGTTAATACCAAATAGTTTAGATCAGCTAATAAATATATAAATATATTTAAAATTTGATAAATCTCAACAAAAAATATTCAGTATAAAGATAATATTAAACTATGTATTTTTATTCCATTTTTTTCAAAAAGTCTTCTTGTTTAATTACCAATGTCTAGGCAATTTCTCAAATTTATATGTTTATCTCGATTCAAAGTTTCTGTAGACGTGACTATAAACGTTTTCTCTTTTGTCTGTCTTCCTATGAGTAATTCTTTTAAAACCTTAATCTGATATCGGTTCCTTTATCCTTACGCTCTGTTTCCTTGCACACAATGAGCTATGTTTTTTATATTATTGAATTTAATTCTTACTTTATTAATTTGGCTTCTATACCAACAGGTATTACTCGTTGTCCATGTTTTGCTTATTTATTTTAGAGTTGTATATGATCAAAATGAAATTAAATGGTAAATAAATGCGATACAACTAGCTTTAATGAATCCGGACAACCTTCATTGTGTTTCTGCAAAGATAACATTTCCTTCGAAATATTCTCTCAATGCGTGTTGATAAATTTACTAATATCTAAATTCCAAAACAATGCGATACAACTAGCTTTATTGAATCAGGGCAACCTTACATTGTGTTTGTGAAAAAGTATCATTTCGTTCGAAATAATCCTTCAATGAGGGTTGATAAATTTACTAATATCTAAATTGCAAATAATATGATACAACTAGCTTTAATGAATCAGGCAACCTAACTAAGTGTTTGTGCAAAGATTAGGTTTCGTTCCTAATTGTCTTTCAATGCGTGTTGAGAAATTTACTAATATCTAAATGGAAAATAAATGGGATACAACTAGCTTTAATGAAATTGCACAACTTTGTAAGGTGTCTGTGCAAAGATAACATTTCGTCCGAAATAATCCTTCAATGTGTGTTGATAAATTTACTAATATCTAAATGGAAAATAAATGGGATACTACTATCTTTAATGAATCAGGGCATGCTTACAAATGGTTTCGACCTAGATAAGTTTTCGTTGCAAATATTCTTTGAACGCGTGTTGATAAATTTACTAATATCTTAACGGCAAATAAATGGGTAACTACTAGCTTTAATAAATCAGTGCAACCTTACAATGCGTTTGTGCAAAGATACGGTTTCGTTCCAAATAATCCTTCAATGCGTCCTGATAAATTTACTAATATCTAAATGTTAAAGAAATGGGATACAACTAGCTTTAATTAATCAGGGCAACCTCACAATGTGTTTGTTTAAAAATAACATTTCTTTCGAAATAATCCTTCAATGCGTGTTGATAAATTTACTAATCTATAAATGGTAAATAAGTCGGATACAGCTACCTTTAATGAACTAGTGCAACCTTACAATGTGTTTATGTAAAGATAACATTTCGTTCGAAATATTCCTTCAATGTTGGTTGATAAATTACTATTATCTATACGGCAAATAAATGGGGTACTACTAGCTTTAATAAATCAGTGCAACCTTACAATGCGTTTGTGCAAAGATACGGTTTCGCTCCAAATAATCCTCCAATGCGTCCTGATAAATTTACTAATATTTAAATGTTAAAGAAATGGGATATAACTAGCTTTAATTAATCAGGGCAACCTCACAATTTGTTTGTTTAAAAATAACATTTCTTTCGAAATAATCCTTCAATGCGTCCTGATAAATTTACTAATATCTAAATGTTAAAGAAATGGGATACAACTAGCTTTAGTTAATCAGGGCAACCTCACAATGTGTTTGTTTAAAAATAACATTTCTTTCGAAATAATCCTTCAATGCGTGTTGATAAATTTACTAATCTATAAATGGTAAATAAGTCGGATACAGCTACCTTTAATGAACCAGTGCAACCTTACAATGTGTTTGTGTAAAGATAACATTTCGTTCGAAATATTCCTTCAATGTTGGTTGATAAATTACTATTATCTAAACGGCAAATAAATGGGGTACTACTAGCTTTAATAAATCAGTGCAACCTTACAAACTGTTTGCACCAAAATAAGGTTTCGTTCCAAATATTCTTTCAACTCGTGTTGATAAATTTACTAATACCTAAAGAGCAAATAAATGGGGAACTACTAGATTTAATGAGTCAGTGCAACCTTACAATGTGTTAGCGCAGAGATACGGTTTCGTTCCAAATAATATTTCTATGTGTGTTATAAATTTACTAATATCTAAAGAGCAAATAAATGGGGAACTACTAGATTTAATGAGTCAGTGCACTTTACAATGTGTTAGCGCAGAGATACGGTTTCGTTCCAAATAATCTTTCTATGTGTGTTATAAATTTACTAATATCTAAAGAGCAAATAAATGGGTAACTACTACATTTAATGAATCAGTGCAACCTTACAATGTGTTAGCGCAGAGATACGGTTTCGCTCCAAATAATCTTTCTATGCGTGTTATAAATTTACTAATATCTAAATGGCAAATAAATGGGTAACTACTAGATTTAATAAATCAGTGCACTTTACAATGTGTTAGCGCAGAGATACGGTTTCGTTCCAAATAATCTTTCTATGTGTGTTATAAATTTATTAATATCTAAAGAGCAAATAAATGGGTAACTACTAGCTTTAATGAATCAGTGCAACCTTACAATGTGTTAGCGCAGAGATACGGTTTCGCTCCAAATAATCTTTCTATGCGTGTTATAAATTTACTAATATCTAAATGGCAAATAAATGGGGAACTACTAGATTTAATGAATCAGTGCACTTTACAATGTGTTAGCGTAGAGATACGGTTTCGTTCCAAATAATCTTTCTATGTGTGTTATAAATTTACTAATATCTAAAGAGCAAATAAATGGGTAACTACTAGATTTAATGAATCAGTGCAACCTTACAATGTGTTAGCGCAGAGATACGGTTTCGTTCCAAATAATCTTTCTATGTGTGTTATAAATTTATTAATATCTAAAGAGCAAATAAATGGGTAACTACTAGCTTTAATGTATCAGTGCAACCTTACAATGTGTTAGCGCAGAGATACGGTTTCGTTCCAAATAATCTTTCTATGCGTGTTATAAATTTACTAATATCTAAATATCAAATAAATGGGTAACTACTAGATTTAATGAATCAGTGCACTTTACAATGTGTTAGCGCAGAGATACGGTTTCGTTCCAAATAATCTTTCTATGTGTGTTATAAATTTATTAATATCTAAAGAGCAAATAAATTGGTAACTGCTAGATTTAATGAGTCAGTGCAACCTTACAATGTGTTAGCGCAGAGATACGGTTTCGTTCCAAATAATCTGTCTATGCGTGTTATAAATTTACTAATATCTAAATGGCAAATAAATGGGATACTACTAACTTTAACGAATCAGGGCAACCTTACAATGTCTTTTTCCGTGGCCATACCTTGCAACCTATTCAGGGAGAAGGTGCTCGATTTTTGCGTTCCACATCCTACAAACCACGTGAACAAATGTTTGCGTTTTCCGCGTAACCTATACATGGTGATGGTGGGCACTGCTGGTCCGAGACGCGCCAGTTCAACCGTCAAAATACGATCCTTACCGACTTACCATATCCTGGTACCTGTGGTGTGTTGAGCGTGATCTTTCAGCGGATAGATCCCTGGAATTTATCCACAAAACAAACCAAAAGTTTTATACTCACCGATGTGATAACATGTTCCTTATAAATTTCCATTTAAATGTTATATCAACTATTACTTTTATACTGCAAGATCAATTTTTAAAAAATCTGCTTGTTAGTTTAGTTGAATTATTTAATTTGACTCTTGTTGCTGATAAGATACATCTCAGAAATTTTATTTAGGTCATCTACCACAGGATAGTTATAATGTCTTTAACCATATTTTTTTCTAAACTAATTTAATCAAATGAAAATGAAAATTTGCTTTTCAAAAATATTATACAATTCTTACTTAAATTCCATTGAATTTTTGTTATTTATTTTAATAATAATACGCAGTTCTTACAACATGAAACACACTTGAATGGCTTATAATGTTCATATACTCTTTGCATGAAGTTCATCAGTCAATCGGATAACACTATTATTTCAATGTTTCTAACATTTGTCATCTTTGGGAGAACATTGTGGTTTTTAGAGTCCAAATTACACACATAAAATTTACATACATATTTAACTACAACAGAAGAATAATTTATACCAATTTATTTTATTTTATGTCCGTTTAATTATTTTTAGAAGTAACAGGCAAGATTACGTCCAAATGCCGTCGGGTTTAATTTGTATTTGTGCTTTGAAACATAAATGTGAAGAACTACAAAATCAATTTTACTTGATTTACATCTTTAGTGTTCTTTCATCCCAGATGTTTAATATATGATATGTGGGCATAAAATAAGTTATATTACTTAAGTACTAAATTATTTATTATTCTTTTCTTTCTGAAATTCTTATTTTTTTACTTATATTGAATTTAAATAAAATATGTTACTACTCATTTTGATTATATAGCTGTGACTTTGTTTACTGTTAAGTTGTTATAGCTTTATCTTGTGGTTTTAGACCTTGCGTTTTATATTTTAAAAATAATTTGTATTATGATCACCACTTTTCTACTTAAAAACGTCTTTGCATATAAATTTTGTAATTAATAATTTTTATTAAGAGATTATATTTGTATTTAAAGAAATTTGAATCTATAATTTTAAGAAATTTTACTAAATTTATTAATTGGCTATTTTGCTATTAAAATTCAGACTTGCCCCAAAAACTTTCACTGGGATTGCTCCTCTTCTCCTTCACGGTTTTCCTAGACTCTGGCATCTTGTAGCAATCGATACTGGCCGGTTTTAGGGCCGCCTTTAATACGTTTTATACTTTTATACATCGCAAAAAGGTTAAAATTCTAAATCGCGGGTGCTCGGAGGGAGACCTTTTCCATGTCCATCTTGAGCTAGACTTTCCACTTAGCCACAGAACAGCATCCTGGAGCCTTCTTTTGGATTTTCGAAAAAAACGTCTTTCCGTCACGAAAGCTGATTTACGTCTATCGGGCAGTCCCCACTCGCTCCACTACGCGATTAATTTGTTTATCAAAACTTGGTCTCGACGTGCAACATGGTGTCCTAATGAACTTGTTTTCGTAGGTTTGTGCTAGTTTTTAAGCTACTGCTTACAATCTCACTAATGGTGTAACACCATGTTGTTAACACAAACTCTTAACACCATGGTCTATTTCATAATTTAAGATCTTGTTACTAACTTGAATGACAGTTCTATTCCTCTCCGTTCGTAAGTTACGCTTAAACGGTACTTGAAATTATTTTCTCCCCTACTTGACACTTTTATAATTTTTGAAGCATTTATTAAACAATTTCATAATTGCAATTTTTTATTAAATAAATTTGTTAATAAATTTTATTCTACATTATTTTCCCGTTATTAGTTTGTTTAAACATTTTCTTAAATTTTAGTGGTTTTTTACTTTTTTTTCTCATTTTATTTTTTTTTAATAACGACAACAATTTAATTTTAATTTTATGTTTTAGAAGAAAAAATTAATTCTTGCCTAGTTGCTCTGTTTCGTGACCAAAATCGACCCTTTGGACCTGCCTTGTTTACTCAACCAGATAGTAAACCTGGCTTGCCCGCTACTGCCCATAGTAGTGGTTTTCTTTTTTAAACTATTAAATTAGTATTTTCAAAAGATTTTGCCTAATTGCAAAATCTCCACTTTGAAACTGTTATGGCCATCTCAACACACTCACACACACACACACACACACACACACACACACACACACACACACACACACACACACACACACACACACACACACACACACACACACACACACACACACACACACACACACACACACACACACACACACACACACACACACACACACACACACACACACACACACACACACACACACACACACACACACACACACACACATACACACACACACACACACACTCAAACACTAGGGTGCAGTCTATAAACTATTACTTAAAATTTTAATTTCTAATTGCATGGAAAACTTGGTCTACTTCTTCCTAATCTTGGGAAAAATATTCCTTAAAATATGTTATTTTTGAGATCGCGCGGGCATAAATACAAAAAGAGATGATAAATACCGATTTTCAAAAAAATCCAGAGGAATATTAAAATATTATTTTGTATTGTAATAGCGTACAACTATTTTGTTTGAAATTATCTCAAAACGACATGAATGCATATGTAGAAATTTTTCTATTTATTTTAAAATCCCGCAAATGATCCAAACATTAAAGACATGTTTATTCGATTATTTTTAGGGTAGTGTAAAATAGTAAAAACAATATAATTATAATAGCAAAAGCAATGTATGCAGACATATTCTTGTGGTATTATAACTTCATAATGCAGCTTTTCGCCTACTACAAACGATGTTTAAAGTATATTAATATAAAATGATCCACGACTCATCACGTGGAGGTAGTTGAAAGTCCAGTAATCAACCACTCAATTACAACGGTGTGTAAATTACACTAATTCTCTTTTAAACTCTGACTTTTTTAAATGTAGGCATCAAGACCCCGACTTAAAGTTGCCCTAAAAAGCATCCCGGATTTTGTGTTTAAAACTTTTCCACACGCCTCAGTTACAAGTTTTACGCAACTTTCTACTGACTAAGTGTGACATGGGAATTGTAAATAGTCAAACTCAGGCAGAACTTTGCCTTTCAATGAAGATGCAATGTTTTCCATTGTCATATTTTTGGTGGTGGTGCCAGCTTACATTTATTACAATCTATAGGTTCCGTGTAGTCTTACGTTGCAAAGTTAATAGATGACCTTTTTCTATCACCTTCTGTTACTAGCTGCTATTTTCTAGCTTTAAGGATTTTTCACATATGTCTTATCTGTCGTCTACTGGCATTGCCAGTCACATATTCGGTCGATGGAATAAGAACTCATTTCTCTGAATTAAATATCGATTACTTATTTTAATTTGTACGCACATTTCTTGTTATAGGAGTGACCTTATTATTGTGCTTAGGAGCGTCCTTTACAGTATCATATTTCTTGATAGCAAACCTTACTGGCGCGTATGTATTTACAATGCCTTTTGCAAGGGTCTTCAGCTCGATTATTGGACTTGTGTTGGATACATAAAGCCTTAGTTCGTGGTTTGCACCGATTAACAATCCAAAGTTGAGGATACCTATATCGGTAACAGAAAGGTTTAGACCACACAGTCCACTTGATACTGATTTTACGTTATCTAATGATACGTATGATCTTTACCGAGTTTAGTTTTAGTACGTATTAAAGTTGATCACATCTCTAGTTTCTATTACCTCAAAATTTACAACAGGATTTTTCTCCAGCCTTATTGGTTTCCCAATTAAACCATAGAACGACTTTGGCCCTGTTTTTGTGCCATTCAAGTAAACAAATAAATGCCTATAAGACCGCTCGTTAAAGTGCATTAAGCAAATAAATCACTGCAGTAGTAGATTTCACTTAAATTCAATCTTATGAATGACACAACTTTTCCAAGCAGTTTGTGGATGTCCTGTCGCACCCAACAGCTTTAACTGTACTCGTTGCATAATCATTATTACTCGTGAAGCCAATAATGCAGTTCCTTTTGTGGTGTAAAATGATAAACGAATTTTCCACCAGGGACACCGATAATGCTAATATGTGTTCTTCTTTGCTCACTCTACGATAAACTTGCATAATAATTTTGCTTGAGATATCTTGTCTAGTTACCATCGAAATAAATTCCACCATACCGTTTAAATACTACAAGAATATGTCTACAAACATTGTTTTTTCCATTATAAATATTAGGATCTTGCTTTAATTATTTTACACCACTCTAAAAATAACGAATTTTTAAAAGTTGTTCAATCTTTGGGTCATTTGCGTGACATTACTCTCACCATTACCACACTAAATCTAGTCCCCCATATAGTAAAATTGAATCCTAATCTATATGTTATATTCTATATATTTTTTCAATATGATTTTTTTTTGCCTATACAAACCTTTTAAATTTTTACAACATGTCGAATGATGTATTTTCTTATTATTAACTTTTGAGGAACATATTTTTACGAAAATCTATATTCATCAAAGCAACTATTATATTAGTTGCCCGTAAGTTATAATGGAAACTTATTAGCAATACTGTAATATAAATAAGGCGGTATTAAATTACAATCTGAGAGGCACTTAGGGATAGTGAAATTATAGCAGCACAAATAAACTTTGTCTAATGGATTCTATGGTCAGCGTACGAGACAGCCTGGTCGCAATATTAGTGACGTCATACCTCATGTTCTGTTTAGCTAAAACCAATTATGAAACTTAAACACAGACGAACACTAGATGTAACCATTTTCCATTAAAGTGCAGTATAATACTTTGAATAATGGAACATTTATGTAAATTTAAAATTCACTATAATTGATATAAACTAAAATTTCGCCTTTGAGTGTATTAGTAACCTCCCTTGGACCAGTTTGAGAATAGTTCTATTTCTGTAATTATATTGATTATGTTTCCGCTATTTCCCGTTCTTAGCGCTACGTAATTCCCTATTCAAATCTACCTTATTCTACATCTGGCAAGGCGGCGTATCCTATAAACACTCTTTACGATGATTTTCACAAGAACCCAATTTGTCCTATTCAGTTGCTGCTATTAACAATCTCCCTTTTAATATTTATATAGCCTGTTTAAATTTTTTATGATAAAATAAATTGTTTAAACTTTTAGCGAATTTTACATGATATTAATACGGTTTCTACAAATAATAACTCAATAATTAAATTTAGATAATTAATTTTAATAATTGAGTTCGCTTTCTATTTTGCCACTTCTTATTGTGATTCTGTTATATGTATATACATATTTATATTATTTGTAATATTTGAATATAAAGTAATTAAAGTTATTCTCTGTTGACTCAAGTAGGAATTAACATTAAACATATGTTTATATTACTTGTTTTATTTAGAGGTAATATTTTGAAAAGGGCACTAAATAACAGTTATTGTAAGCAATAGATGAGATGTATTTATAGTTTATTGGTTATTACTGTAGAAGTTGACTATTACTGTGCAATGAATCCATTGTGCATGTTCATAGACCTAAACGCGCACCATCTGTCCACATTCAACGTGGATTTAAAACTTAATTACCTTAAAACGTAGACCTGCAAACATTGTATGTTGTTCAGAACTAGAAATATTTGATATGATTTTTGTAAGAAACAAGCATAAGCTTTACAGTCAGAAGCTTGAGAAAACTAAACAAATACTTTACACAAACTTCTAGACTTAGTTTCATTGGAAATGCCTCCATTTCTCTTTACACTAGTCGGTTCTTTGTGTATACAGTTTCAGTTTTAAAACTTCACGATTACTGAAGTAGTTTGTGAGAAAAATAAACTGAAAATTTGTATAAATCGGAAGAAGTACAGTTACATGCAGGATGATATTTTCAGGCGTCAGTGGGATATTCAGCGGACGTACGTATATAAAGCGCTAAGCTAATTCCTACTGATATCAATAAAGAAAAACTTTACTTTAGTTACTTTTAAATTTATTATTACAATTATTATAAATATGTGCATAAATGACAGAATAACAATATTAAGGAGAAAAATAATAAGCGATTCCTAGAAGATCATCATTTTTCTCCTTATAAAGTGTATGGTGTTTGACTATTATTTTTGTTTGTTACAATTTATTAGATGTTTTTAGTCTCTAATACATGAGAAGCTAGTAGAGGTCTATGATTTTTCATTTTATCCATCTCTTGTAATGGTCCTTTGTTGCAACAACCATTTTGTTATGTAATATACATCTTGAAGTAACTGATTTGTAGCTATGAATACAATGGCTCAGTGCTAAAGTGCTGGATTTCAAACATAGAGTAAAATCTTTCAAATCCGACAGAGACGTATACTTTTTTAAAATTAATTAATTAATAAATATTTGGATAAACTCTAATGATAACAATTGCCATCCACTACACGTAACAAAGATGAATTTGAACATGATTGTATGTATAAAAGCGCATTATATTAGCGGTTAAAAATTAGTACCAGAGCTATATTATATGTAAGGGCTGTGTGAAACCATAGTGGAAATTGAGTAAACCAGTTAAGAAATTAATCTAAATTTATACAATGTCATAAAATTATCGAGCCGATTTATCATAAAGACCCCATTACAATTCGTATAAAA
>JBAIZL010000002.1:250528154-250555654 GCA_036971475.1 Prosapia bicincta
ACTGTTTCAATTTTCCGATCCTTAACCAACCTTCCAGTGTTTATTTAATTACTATTATTAGTGTGTGAAGTGTCTTTGTGTTTTACTTTTGTAATATTTCGAAATGTGTGTGTTTTGACTGGACTTCATAGAAACATAACCTTTCTAATCTCTTTGTTTACAATCGTATTTCACTTTCTCCTTCAAGTAATTACTTATGCCCTATGTTACTAATATTTACAATTTTGTTTACACATAACTATTATTAGATTATCTTGTTTTAAATTTTATTTGATACAACAAATTTCTTTATGTATTTACAGTTCAAATATCTTATTTATATGTTACAACCGTTTTATAACCTTTCTAGGCTTTTACCTAAATTTCGTTTCAATTTAATCTAACCAATCTTTTAATGAATTTCTTTTTTTAAATTTTGTGTGAGTTATTTCTAATATATTCTTCTAATTCTTAAATAATATTATATAGCCCATTCTATAAATGTTACAATGTCCCCTAATTTAATTTAAATAAAAAAAAATATTACTAATATCAACATTACACATTCTTTACATTCTACAAGCTTATTTAAATATACATATTTTTTTTTAAATTAAATTTAAATTAACATTTATTTCCTAATTGTACATTTTATTTAATAACTAATTGAACACATTTTTTATTGAGTAAGTACCTCAACACTTTGGCTAACTTATCGTCCATTGTCTTTACCACTTTTAGAATTGTCCACTTAAAAGTCATTTATACCTTCATCTGTCCACTTTCGTACATTTATACTTAATTCTACGACACAATTTTTATCTTAATTCTTTAACAATCAAATACTGAGCTGAAAACTTCAAGCTACATATTACTTAACTTATCTTCTAACAATACAATATACTTATAACTAACATTCAATCAACAATTCTTTAACAATTCTAACGTATAGTAACAATAAATCATGTTCTGGTATTTACAATTCCTCCCATAATTATATTATTTTTACATTTATTACAATTGGAATCCTTCCAATCATAAGTCTGATTCAATATTTATTTAACATATATTCTCTGATACCGTGTCTTTAAATCCCAGCCTATCCGAGTCATAGTATGTCTAGATTTGGTCAAATTGGTTATAACATTTCTCTTTCCCTTATTTCTGTTTATTCCTTGTTTATTATTGATCTCATATTTATTTTGCTTTTAGCTTCATCTAACTCTCAGTTCTAAGTTAGTTAAAGGTCGCAATCTCATATCCTCTATTTGATCATATCTATAGCTCCTTCGATTACACTGTCCCTATATCAACGAATATCAATTTTGTTTTAATACTCATTTATCAACGCAGATTCTCCCTTACAATACGACGAAGTTTAAATACACAATTACCATATTTTTATTACAACGATGCTTTAATATTTATTATCATAGATCCATATTTCTTTTATAATATATAATATATACGACGAAGTTCCTTTATTTATCAACGCAGATTCTCCATTACAATACGACGAAGTTTAAATACACAATTACCATATTTTATTTATTACAACGATGCTTCAATATTTATTAACATAGATTCATATTCATCTTTATTCATTATTCGACGAAGTTTCTAATAAATTATCGTAGATATAGTTACCATCCCTTAAAACCTATCTCCTGCTAACGTTTTCTTATACACATAGTCACCTAGAGTTTACTCATATTGCTTCCTTTACCTATATTTAATATCTCCCTTCCTATTTTATTTTTATTTTTCAATATCCAGTTCTCCTGGACACATGTCTCATTACTGCCTGTGTCTATTAATGCCTGTAAACTTGTTTCCTCTATTTAATTTCTATTCCTGGGTTTCTTATTGTCTTAGTTTTCCGACTGACTGTGGGCACCATGCTCTTTTCTTGTCCCCACGCCTGTCCTTGCCTTAACACCGTTTACATCTCCATTGTATCTCTCATCTGCTTCATAAGTTCTATTTTGTCTGTTATTCTCATATTTAAATTCCATCTCCCATTTTCCAAAATCGAGTTGTGCCTCCACATTCATTAACATATCCGTACCTCTGATAAATTTTCTCAATAAGCCTTGTACCACTAAGCATTGAGACGGATATTTAACTCCTCTTATTTCTCCTATTACCATTTTCATTTTATTAATCTTTTCAATCTTCTTATTAGTTGCGGTTTGAATTGTTAAATTTTTTATTTGCCATATTTCTAATTTTCCTAGTTTATTTCTATCTCCTAACCTTCCCTGCTCTCCTAATATTTTTTCCCTTACATATTCGACTTTCCTAAAACGCTCATCTGTTATCTCTCTTTCTCCTATCACCATTAATTTTAACTCTCCTAACTCTTCTGTGTGTTTCTTTGTTATATTTTCTACCTTCTCTAACTCTTTTTTATTAATTTCTGTCACATCAGCTATTATTTCTTTTGTTTCCTCAAAATTCTCCTTAATCTTCTCCTCTAAGTCTCTTCTCATAACTCCTATTACAGCATTATTCTCTGTTCTCAACTGTTCCCTCATATCCTCTATCATTCTCCTATTTTCTTCCTTTAGGCTTTCGAATTTCTTATCCATTTCCAACCTACTTGAGGCAAATCCTCTGTTCATCTCTTCTTTCATCTCCTTATTTTCCTCCTTTATTTCCTCACTATTTTTATTTAATTTCCTTATTTCTTTATTACTCTGTTCAAATTTTCTATTTATTTCTTTTTTTATTTCCTCCTTACTCTCTTCAAATTTTCTATTCATTTCCTCTCTCCCTGTATTTATGTTTACACTCATTCCCATTAAAGTCCTCATTATATCCCTTAAATCTACATTCTCACTATTTCCCCGTTCCTGTTGGGTTTGCATAGGTGGTAGTCACCTAGCCTCTTCTACCTCAATGTTTCCTATTGGCATATCTGTGCCTTCCATTTCTTTCATTTCCAAACTTGTCCCTTTTTCCTGGTCCCCTACAACTACCAGCTCGCCTATAATATTTTCTTCTTTTTTTTTCTGTAAGTAACTTATTATACAAACATAAACAGTTTTTATATATACTATAAACCTAGCCTTGATTCTATTCAACTCAGTGTCTAATTTTACAAAATTTTTTCTAAATCTATTTCCAGTTCAAATGTTTTTCATATAAAAAGTTCTAAATTAATTTTGTTTCAAAATCTCTCTAAATAAATTTTATCTCTTATTATATCGAGCCCCACGTTGGGCGCCAAATGTAAAGTTTTTATAAAACGATTTACAATTATTAATATTTTTTATTAAATATTTATTTTATTGATGATATTTAATTTTATTTAAAACAAAAACACTGCTCAGGAACAATTCATAATTCTTTATTATAACATTTCTTATTTCAACATTTAAACAATACACAGAACAATAATTTATAACTTAACAAGTTTTAACAAACTCGGTTTAACTCTTATTTCTTTTGATTTTATAGTTACACAATTTCAATATACCCTAGGCTAATTTTACGATCTCTTACAATCTCGGGGTTTATAGCATGGGCTATATTTTTTTAATTCTTAGGTTAATTAAATAAATTTTAAAAAACAATACTAAATTTTGAAATTAGTTTTAATAAATATTTTCCTGATGGTAAAACTTTAATTTGGAATAAGCAAAAAGGCGAAACTATTTGAACTGGATTATGATCTTATTACTATTATTCACAAGATATTCTAATGTACAATTTTAAACTTCCCTATTATCCTAAGAGTCCACTAAAGTTTATTTTTTTATATAGCGCTAGGTACTTAACTTATCAAATAACGGCGAATGGCTGCTTGCTCACACGTAGAATTCCGTTGTCTTTAAATTTCACTTTTTTCACACTTAAATTCGTTTTAGTTCCTTCAAAATGTATTATCACTGTACTATATCTTTTAATTTTCTTATTCCTGTTTAATCTGGCCAAGTTTCCTCACAAAACTGTATAATTTTGACGAATTCCTTTCTAATTGAATTTTGACTGCTAAGAAAGGTCTGCTTCCTCGGCGTCACCACGCCAGACTCCAACTACGCGTCCTTAGATTTTAAACAATTGTTTGTTTTTTTAATATGGCGGCTTCTCCTTCTTAAAAAAAAATCATATGCTCTAATTGAACGAAGTTCCGTTCCTTCCCACTAGAGTCGACTCCAACTTGACCTATTTCTTTACTTTCACATCTGTTAATGTCAACGAACTATTTTCACCAGTTTTAATTTTGTGAACATACTGTTTCAATTTTCCGATCCTTAACCAACCTTCCAGTGTTTATTTAGTTACTATTATTAGTGTGTGAAGTGTCTTTGTGTTTTACTTTTGTAATATTTCGAAATGTGTGTGTTTTGACTGGACTTCATAGAAACATAACCTTTCTAATCTCATTGTTTACAATCGTGTTTCACTTTCTCCTTCAAGTAATTACTTATGCCCTATGTTACTAATATTTACAATTTTGTTTACACATAACTATTATTAGATTATCTTGTTTTAAATTTTATTTGATACAACAAATTTCTTTATGTATTTACAGTTCAAATATCTTATTTATATGTTACAACCGTTTTATAACCTTTCTAGGCTTTTACCTAAATTTCGTTTCATTTTAATCTAACCAATCTTTTAATGAATTTCTTTTTTTAAATTTTGTGTGAGTTATTTCTAATATATTCTTCCAATTCTTAAATAATATTATATAGCCCATTCTATAAATGTTACAATATATATATATATATATATATATATATATATATATATATATGTGTGTGTGTGTGTATATATATATATATATATATATATATATACATATATTTATATATATATATATATATATATATTTATATATATATACACTATTATTTATAGTTTCAATTAAAACAATTAAATAAGGCACAAAAATGAGAGCACTGTAATTAATAGGCTTTCGAAAGACAACCCGCAAATATATCAAGTAAGATACTTGTTTGGTACTTAAAAATGTAAATGATAAGTGAATGCAAAAAAACAATATAGGTAAGTTTGAAAAATATATAAATGTCTCTATCTATCTCTCTCTCTCTCTGTCTATATATATGCATGTGTGTGTGTGTGTGTGTGTGTGTACGTGTGTATTTAGTTCACACTGAAATAGTGCACTACAATATTATTTATACTAAAAATATATTTTTGATATTATACGAATCACATGTTTTAATATAATAGGTCTACTTAAATTGTAGGAGTAATATTCGATGTAAACTAATATACTTAAAGCTTGTTTTTCTTACTTAATATTTTCCCAACTTGTGGAAAAACAACCTATAATAAATTCAACATCAAATAATATTTACAATATTATTGTATAAAATACAAATGTGTAGCGCTTCTATTTGTAGAAAATTGACCTACATTCAGTTTCTTAACGTTTTTCGTATTTAATATGCCCAATAAAAACACCGTTATAAGGCTTATGCTCTTTGATAAAAGACCAAAGTGATGTTTGTCCTATTTTTTCGTGAGAACCTAGATGATTACCGAACTTTTTGAGAAGTTTTAAATAAGACTCTAAGGTAACCTATAAGAAATTGAGCTCTAATAATGTAGACGGAACGCTAATGGTAAAATACGGTTAGAATCGTATCAAGGAAGTAATTTCTTCAAAATCAAGGTTGAAAATGGAGCTTAAAGTTATTCGAATCTGATGTTACCTTTGTAAGAAAACTTTAATTCTTTAATATGTTGCAGAAAAAAACTGAGAAGTACCATTGTAGACTAAGAAGGTATAACATATATATCAAACTTTCACAAAAATATAACGTTTTCAAAGTTTCACAGCCTATAACTTTGTACAACGAACATTTACGTCAGCAGTAAAGTGTCCTAACCGGTAGATCACTCACCCACCCAATAAGATGATGTTATCAGTTATTAAAATACCCACCTTGCATACTCATATACTTGACATTCTGTTATTATAAAATTAAGTCAATATCAGATCCTCTGTGTTATTGCTGTGAGTAAACCTTTATAATCACCTGTCCTAACGTATAACAAGTAATAAAAAAAATTGTTGAAGTAAATTCCTGCCGAGGTTATAAAGACAAATTTTATTTGAGTTGCCCTAAAGCACTTTTTATGACATTGTGTGTTAGCCATGACAACTGTTTGAAGCTGCAAAATGGAGGTTGCAACGGCAATATTGTTCCAGACAATGGAGGCTCCAGAAATATTGTTAAAAATTAAAGGCACAAAAATTTGTTAGCAAAGTAAAGCAAGTTGTTTCAAAAAGAGAGAGAGAGATTAGAGTATAGACAAGTTTAAACCAGTTTTCTTTGTATTGTATAGTTGCTCCCAGAGCAGCTTGTTTACATAGGTTTGGCTGATTCATAATGCTAATTACAGGTCCCTTTTCAATGTTTGTTTTAACATTTTTTAGAATGTTTTCGTATTTAGGTCAATGTGCTCTCTTTGTTTTCTGAACTCTGGGGTAGGTCAGTTTATCAGACGATAAAAAGGATATTATTAAAGTTTGTAAGATTTAATGAATTAAAATTATCCGCTCACCTATGCCCCCCTTCGAGATAGAGGGCCAGCTTAAGAGTGTTCGGCTACTAACTGAATCAGTTGTACTAGAGAGACCGATGTAGGGACAGTGTATGTCGTTTTATAGGAGACCTTACTAGATTGTGATGTCCCCGAAATCTGCATTTGAGTCCATGATGGCGGAACCAAACTCACTGCCTCAGACCACATTGATTTCCTTCAAGAAACCTTTGGCAACCACCTCACTACCCTTAGAACAAACTTTCCTCATTCGGCCCACTCCCCTGATCTTACAAATCCTGACGCCTACGTATGAAGAATGACGAAGGGGAAGATTCCTTGATGACCTATTACCACCATCGTCCAACTGAAAAAATAACCATGTTTATAACGAATATGAAACAACCCCTCTTGTTCCCTCAAACTGAACGGAGATCATATACAACATTTTTATAACCGTAATTCTGTTTATTGAATTTGTTATGGAAGGATGTATATAGTAAAAAAAGCTTATACATGTCATAATTTAACATTCAGAACCCTTTCCTTTAAATTTTAGTTGACTCTGTTGCAACAATTAAATGTACTTGAATTCATACGTATACCTTATTGACAATACTTCTCCGTCTTTTTTCTGTCTACATTCATCTCACTCTTAATCAGGGTTTCAATTTCCTAAGTGCAACTCCACTTAAAGTAAAAGTATGTGCCATCAAGAGCTGTTTCATAACGCCTCTAAGTGGCCAAGTTTGCCGAAGTGTTTTCCTCATGCGAGTCGATATTCTTTATATCTAATGACAGTACACTTGCTTTTAAATAAAACATCTACTGAAATATATATATATATATATATATATATATATATATATATATATATATATATATATATATATATATATATATATATATATATATATATAATTTTTCCGACATCAATGATCATCAACATCGGTCGTATTCTGAATTAATCTCGCATTTTTTGTTTATAATTTTATGTAATAAATGCGTAGCAGAGTGAATACTTTTACTCAATTATATATATATAACTTTTCTAAACATCAATGAACGTTAGCTTCGATCATATTCTTCTTTAATCACTCATTGCTTGTTTATAAATGTATGTAATAAATGCGTAACGGAGTAAACAATTTTAAACTTAGTTGTTGACTAGTTTCGAAACAATTGTTTCATTAACGAAGCCGGCCCGCTATGAAATGGTTGGTCGAAAAAAGTCAGTAAGTAATTTCAAAAGTATTCCCTCAATTACGAAATCATTACCTATTAATTCATTAGTGAGTTCAAGTTAATTGCAACAAGCAACTTTGTACTTTGTTGTTGTATCTTGCAAGCCTGAACATCATATTTTAATATCATTACTTTGAAATTATTATGACGTGATCACGAATTGACTGTATTTTGTACAACGAACATTTACGTTAGCAGTAAAGTGTCCTAACCGGTAGATCACTCACCCACCCAATAAGATGATGTTATCAGTTATTAAAATACCCACCTTGCATACTCATATACTTGACATTCTGTTATTATAAAATTAGGTCAATATCAGATCCTCTGTGTTATTGCTGTGAGTAAACCTTTATAATCACCTGTCCTAACGTATAACAAGTAATAAAAAAAATTGTTGAAGTAAATTCCTGCCGAGGTTATAAAGACAAATTTTATTTGAGTTTCCCTAAAGCACTTTTTATGACATTGTGTGTTAGCCATGACAACTGTTTGAAGCTGCACAATGGAGGTTGCAACGGCAATCAGATGGTGAGAGAAACTTCTTTGAGAAACATTTTTCTAAATTTTGAAAAGTTGGCTCAGTTTCAAAGCACTTCGAACATGAAGATGCTCATATCCGGCTGGAGACCAAAAACTTTATAATTTTGTTATTAAATAAATATCTGAAACACTGTATTAACATCAATTGTCTTGCACTATAGGTTAGCAAAAATCTATTTCAACATGACTGCATGAATAAAAACGTACTTTATTAACGTTTAAAAATATGTGCAAGATATATTTCAGTAGAGAGTGAACAAATAGAAGGAATTTAAATAGGGGTCGCAATTGAACTTACGTCATGCGTACTGTAACTTCTCAAAGTTAAAATAATGTGTATTTCTCTCTACGAGAATATGGCTTTGTTTAGAAATACTGAAGAAAATATATAAACAAAGCCGTTTAACGAAAAGACAGCTGGAGATAAGTATTAACTACGCCTGGAGATGAACTCAACTGTGGGTGAGATGAGTATCCAATCTTTATGTTTGCATTTAAGCACAGAGAGTATTAAAAGACAAGTTGAAGTATCTATCGACATATTTAGTCACCAGCATCGTAAGGACATTTCATGTTTCCAGCATCGTAAGGAATAAAAACCTATAGTGTAAAAATTTCAGTTGGGCCAAAATTATGGGATTGCAAACATCCGCTAATTTATTTATTCAAGGCTTGAAAACACATACAAATAGACTAATAAAGGCAAAATTCGGAATTACCCAAATATAAAACTGATATAGTCTGAAACAATGGCTATAGATATAGTAGAGAGGAACGTTTAACGTAAAGGGAGGTTTATTAGTGTTTAAATTGCTCTAGTTTTAAACTGCATGCACTACGGAAGTGCTAAAAGGAGAATGCAATACTTATATTTTTACTTTTCATTTTACACACAAAGCCTCCAGCATTATTTGTTTCCCACGTTTACTTCCTGCGCTAGAGGCGAATATGACCTGCTTATATAAATTTATTTAAATAAAAATTTCACTCGTTACAGTTCGACGTAAGTGAGCTTGGGGTGGAAGAGGTAAACCACTTATGCGTCATGAACTCGCAGGAGACTGGAGGGAGAGAGAACAAAAATGATGAGAGGCGTTTCAGCTACATACGTTGCTCTAATTTTACGAGTGGAGTTAAATTGTGACCTGAATTAGTCCTTTAGCTGTAAGGAAATGTGAAGTCTGACAAATTTCCATCCGTAATAGACGATAGAGAAACACAAAGCACTGGTTGGTAACACTGTTTTCCTAAAGCTTAAATTATCTACAGACGAAATATAAAGAATATCCCTTCCTAATTGCGTGTCGAAAGTAAAAACGTAATGGCTTAATGAAGGGTACTGTTAAGTACAGGAATCTGCACTGAGAAGTTAGAGAAAATAAGATAAATAACTCGTAGTTAAGTGTCGAACCCTGAGGTTTGCTTTTCATATAGCTGCTCTGATTTTACTAGATCTTCGTCCTTGGACAGTATTTTAAAGAATAAATCAAAGCCTTGAGAAAAAGAGACTGGATGTTTTATCGCCTACTTTATTATAACAAGTATTAAAAACCAAAATGTTATAAAGTAATTTCCTGTTTAAGTTAATAATGAAAAATCATTATTTGAGTTACTTTGTATTAATTATTTACAATTATTAAAGATAATGTAATATAACCTGTGTGTTAAAACAGATGTTCTACAACATTACCTATAACATAAATCGGCTGTCCTATAAAATACCAAGATTTCACTTATTTTAAGTTAAATATAAAGAAATAACTCTATTGAATACCTTGCCCCTTTTGTGAAAAGTTACTTATTCACTTAAGACAAAAATTAATTCAAATAATTATATTAGAAATACTTTAAAAAACTGCATAAGCATTCAAATGTCATCCACTATGGGTTGAAAAATGTCTTTGAACTTGATTGGATAAATAAAAACCTATTTTATTACCGAATGGAATTTGTACACACGCACAAACACACACACACACACACACACACACACACACACACACACACACACACACACACACACACACACACACACATATATATATATATATATATATATATATATATATATATAATACGTTTTCTTGTTTAATATATTACAACAACATAGGTTATTCAAATACAAGGATATTTATTAATATGGACTTCATTTTTATTTATAGGTCATGAAATAAAAAAATATCACCAAATTATTAAAATTACAAATATCAAAATTGCATACAAAACTAATAACAAAATAATAAACATAATAAATAACAATAACAAAACAAAAAATATGCATTAAAAAGGTGGTGGTTATAAATTAGAATGCGAAAACTGTAATAAAGTGTATATAGGTCAAACCAAGAAAAAATTAAAAGAAAGATATAATGAACATTTGAATGCCTATATTAATCCAGAAATATATAAATCAAATTTAGCAAATCATTGTATTAATAATAAGCCCCAATTTCCAAATATTGAAAATATGTAACTTATAATAGAAATTAATAAGGGATTAAGAATGAATATATATGAAGCATTCGAAATATATATATATATATAAATAATTTTTTATAATTAAATTTTTATTTAAATAAATTTATATAAGCAGGTCATATTCCCCTCTAGCGCAGGAAGTAAACGTGGGAAACAAATAATGCTGGAGGCTTTGTGTGTAAAATGAAAAGTAAAAATATAAGTATTGCATTCTCCTTTTAGCACTTCCGTAGTGCATGCAGTTTAAAACTAGAGCAATTTAAACACTAATAAACCTCCCTTTACGTTAAACGTTCCTCTCTACTATATCTATAGCCATTGTTTCAGACTGTATCAGTTTTATATTTGGGTAATTCCGATTTTTGCCTTTATTAGTCTATTTGTATGTGTTTTCAAGCCTTGAATAAATAAATTAGCGGATGTTTGCAATCCCATAATTTTGGCCCAACTGAAATTTTACACTATAGGTTTTTATTCCTTACGATGCTGGAAACATGAAATGTCCTTACGATGCTGGTGACTAAATATGTCGATAGATACTTCAACTTGTCTTTTAATACTCTCTGTGCTTAAATGCAAACATAAAGATTGGATACTCATCTCACCCACAGTTGAGTTCATCTCCAGGCGTAGTTAATACTTATCTCCAGCTGTCTTTTCGTTAAACGGCTTTGTTTATATATTTTCTTCAGTATTTCTAAACAAAGCCATATTCTCGTAGAGAGAAATACACATTATTTTAACTTTGAGAAGTTACAGTACGCATGACGTAAGTTCAATTGCAACCCCTATTTAAATTCCTTCTATTTGTTCACTCTCTACTGAAATATATCTTGCACATATTTTTAAACGGTAATAAAGTACGTTTTTATTCATGCAGTCATGTTGAAATAGATTTTTGTTAACCTATAGTGCAAGACAATTGATGTTAATACAGTGTTTCAGATATTTATTTAATAACAAAATTATAAAGTTTTTGGTCTCCAGCCGGATATGAGCATCTTCATGTTCGAAGTGCTTTGAAACTGAGCCAACTTTTCAAAATTTAGAAAAATGTTTCTCAAAGAAGTTTCTCTCACCATCTGATTGCCGTTGCAACCTCCATTGTGCAGCTTCAAACAGTTGTCATGGCTAACACACAATGTCATAAAAAGTGCTTTAGGGAAACTCAAATAAAATTTGTCTTTATAACCTCGGCAGGAATTTACTTCAACAATTTTTTTTATTACTTGTTATACGTTAGGACAGGTGATTATAAAGGTTTACTCACAGCAATAACACAGAGGATCTGATATTGACCTAATTTTATAATAACAGAATGTCAAGTATATGAGTATGCAAGGTGGGTATTTTAATAACTGATAACATCATCTTATTGGGTGGGTGAGTGATCTACCGGTTAGGACACTTTACTGCTGACGTAAATGTTCGTTGTACAAAATACAGTCCATTCGTGATCACGTCATAATAATTTCAAAGTAATGATATTAAAATATGATGTTCAGGCTTGCAAGATACAACAACAAAGTACAAAGTTGCTTGTTGCAATTAACTTGAACTCACTAATGAATTAATAGGTAATGATTTCGTAATTGAGGGAATACTTTTGAAATTACTTACTGACTTTTTTCGACCAACCATTTCATAGCGGGCCGGCTTCGTTAATGAAACAATTGTTTCGAAACTAGTCAACAACTAAGTTTAAAATTGTTTACTCCGTTACGCATTTATTACATACATTTATAAACAAGCAATGAGTGATTAAAGAAGAATATGATCGAAGCTAACGTTCATTGATGTTTAGAAAAGTTATATATATATAATTGAGTAAAAGTATTCACTCTGCTACGCATTTATTACATAAAATTATAAACAAAAAATGCGAGATTAATTCAGAATACGACCGATGTTGATGATCATTGATGTCGGAAAAATTATATATATATATATATATATATATTTCAGTAGATGTTTTATTTAAAAGCAAGTGTACTGTCATTAGATATAAAGAATATCGACTCGCATGAGGAAAACGCTTCGGCAAACTTGGCCACTTAGAGGCGTTATGAAACAGCTCTTGATGGCACATACTTTTACTTTAAGTGGAGTTGCACTTAGGAAATTGAAACCCTGATTAAGAGTGAGATGAATGTAGACAGAAAAAAGACGGAGAAGTATTGTCAATTAGGTATACGTATGAATTCAAGTACATTTAATTGTTGCAACAGAGTCAACTAAAATTTAAAGGAAAGGGTTCTGAATGTTAAATTATGACATGTATAAGCTTTTTTTACTATATACATCCTTCCATAACAAATTCAATAAACAGAATTACGGTTATAAAAATGTTGTATATGATCTCCGTTCAGTTTGAGGGAACAAGAGGGGTTGTTTCATATTCGTTATAAACATGGTTATTTTTTCAGTTGGACGATGGTGGTAATAGGTCATCAAGGAGTCTTCCCCTTCGTCATTCTTCATACGTAGGCGTCAGGATTTGTAAGATCAGGGGAGTGGGCCGAATGAGGAAAGTTTGTTCTAAGGGTAGTGAGGTGGTTGCCAAAGGTTTCTTGAAGGAAATCAATGTGGTCTGAGGCAGTGAGTTTGGTTCCGCCATCATGGACGCAAATGCAGATTTCGGGGACATCACAATCTAGTAAGGTCTCCTATAAAACGACATACACTGTCCCTACATCGGTCTCTCTAGTACAACTGATTCAGTTAGTAGCCGAACACTCTTAAGCTGGCCCTCTATCTCGAAGGGGGGCATAGGTGAGGGGATAATTTTAATTCATTAAATCTTACAAACTTTAATAATATCCTTTTTATCGTCTGATAAACTGACCTACCCCAGAGTTCAGAAAACAAAGAGAGCACATTGACCTAAATACGAAAACATTTTAAAAAATGTTAAAACAAACATTGAAAAGGGACCTGTTATTAGCATTATGAATCAGCCAAACCTATGTAAACAAGCTGCTCTTGGAGCAACTATACAATACAAAGAAAACTGGTTTAAACTTGTCTATACTCTAATCTCTCTCTCTGTTTTTGAAACAACTTGCTTTACAACAAATTTTTGTGCCTTTAATTTTTAACAATATTTCTGGAACAAACTGATTTAAACTTGAAAACGTTCCCTTGTTCAAACAAGTACGCTTTCACTTTTTGCAAACTAATTCTTTTACGTTTAAATTTGACCATATATTACTAAAACTTGCTGTACAAAAATTATTATTGATTTCAAATTACAAACTTTATTTAATATATTGAACCTTTAATTTTTTTCTATCTATAATTGCCCGAATCTAATTTACTTTTCTATTATAAATTATTGTTTTTAAAACTCTTAAAAATTTCTGAACTAATCAACCAAATTGTTTCAACTGAAATAGCAAAGTTGCGCAATTTATGTAACTTGTGTAATTTTGTGACTATGTTAATTCTGAAGGTATTAAGTGGTGTTAAAGACTGCAGCAATAAGTTTCATAATTAAAAATTGCTCTGCAATGCTAAATGTTCAGTTGAAATAAGAATGTTGTATTCCAGCTGGGCGCACTTACGCAAGTGGGCACAGAGCATGTGTGACAGTCAGAGAACTAGAAGCCACGCTGATTCAAGAATTCTCAACCAGAGACCTTGCGGTGGTTAGAATTCGAGGTAAAAGCGAGGTAAGTGTGAGCAGGGAGTTTATCGTGGCCTCCACTTACTGCGCCCACAATAGGGAATCGCCCCCTGCAGAATTACTTAAGTAAGTTCGGTACTGCAGGGAGAGGAATATAGGAATCTTAGTGGGCTGTGATGCCAATGCTGATAATCAGGTATGGGACAGCACAGACACAAATGAGCGGGGTGTGGAGCTCCTCGCCTTCTAGATTGAAGAAAACCTTGTGGTTTTAAACTCAGGTGCCGAGCCAACATTTGTCACTTCAAACAGAATGGAGGTACCAGATATCACCTTCTGTAATAGACAGATGATAAGGTGGGTGCATGACTGGCAGGTTTCGGATGAGCCCTCCATGACTGATCACCGGATCATCACTGCTACGATGAGGGGAGTTTTCCCCTATGTGGCGTGGCTTAGGAACCCTAGAAGGACAAACTCGGAAGGTTTTAAATCCTCGCTGAGGAGGCGGATGTCAGACTTCTGTGGTAAATATGGTACATCAAACGAACTGGAAAATACTGAGGCCTACATCAGGATTGCGATTTCCTTGTCATTTGAGGAAAATTGCCATCTCTCGCGGATAAACACTGGGCGTGGTAAGCTTAAGTGGAACAGCGAGTTAGAGGCAAGACGGAAAGAAACTAGAATGCTCTTTAATAGAGCAAAGAAGAAGAAAATGGAGGAAACCTGGCTGGCATATAAAGAAAGCCAGGGTCTCTATTAAAATCTTATAAAAGAGGTGCTCAGAGACAAGCACACTGAGTGACACTGCTAGACTGTTTCAGGTGTTAGCAGGTGGACCGAGGGGAGAGCTTAAGTTTGTCAAGAAGACTGATGATAGCTTTACTGACACCCCGGAGGAAACTCTGCGTCTGCTTATGAGGAACAGTTTTCCCGATATTAGACCGGTAGGGGACGGTGCTCAAAACCTCCACTGTACTGGGTAAAGCGGACTGGAATATTGCTGGGCAGGTGATCTCAGCGCTAAAGGTGAGAGAGGCGATTCTGTCTTTTGAGCCTTTTAAAGCGCCTTAATTAGATAATATTACTCCAGCACTAATAAAAAATTGCTTGGAGGAAATATTAGGGCTACTAACAGTGCTACTCAGGGGCTGTGTTGCCTTGGGTTACACGCCCGGGCAGTGGCTCTAAACAAATATTTTCTTTATCCCCAAACCGAGGAGGAAAGGTTACACAGAGGTAAAGGACTTCAGACCTAACAGCCTTTTCATTTTTCTTGTTAAAGACACTGGATAGGCTGGTGGACCACTATTTGAAGGAGGGACCTTTGAAGTAGAATCCGCTTCATCAGGACCAACACGCCTACCGAAGTGGTAGGTCAGTGGAGACTGCACTGTTGTCTTTATTGAAGGTCAGATCACCAACAAGGGGATATGTATTGGGGCTTTTCTTGATGAGGAGGGGGCTTTTAATAGTATCTCTAGACTGGCCATCAAGAGAACAGCTATGGACCACGGGATTTCTGATGGAATTATAAATTGGATTATGAGTTCCTTGGAAAACCGTATAAGTACTGCATCCTGGATAGGGTGCACGATGAATGGGATGGTCTCGGAGGGCTGCCCGCAAGGTGGAGTGTTATACCCTCTGCTGTGGAGCCTTGTCGTGGACGGCCTACTATGAACGCTCAGTGGAATGGGTGTCAAGGTGGTAGGATATGCAGATGATATAGCTATCCTTGTTAGGGGACCATTTCAAGAGGTCCTCAAAGATCTGCTTCAAGGGGCACTCAAGGTAACACAAGCATGGTGCAGGGAGTATGCACTATGCATTAAAGGAGAGAAATCTGCGACACTCATCTTCAATATTCGATATAAAACTAAATCGCTGGAGATGATGGAAGTTGGCAATACCAAAATAAGCTACGTTGAGAGCGCTAAATATTTGGGAGTTATTCTGGATAGGAAGCTATTCTGGCGTAAGCGCTTGGAAGATAAGTCCAAAAAAGCCATAGCTACGTTCTTGTAATGCAGAGGAAAGAAACAAGTAAAAGAATCCTGGACCGCGAGCAGAGACTCTTCATTAGAGGCATAACAGCTACAAGGAGAAGCACATCATGTGCGGCCTCATGGGGTGTTAGGTTTTTCATCCTTCAGTCTTCAAATTAGGATGGAGGCAATGAAAACTTTATACCTGCTACGTTGTATCGGGCAATGGAAAACAAGTAGCATACGTAACAAACAGCTATTTGGGGATTCAATGAAGGAACTCTGGATAGAACCTCAGGATAAGATACTGTCTCTTAAAAGGGAAAAAGGAAACTACAAAATCCATATTCCTGCAAAAGAGGCATGGGCGGAGTATAGACCCAGACATGGTGAAATCTGGTTCACCGATGGGTTCAAAATTAAGGTAGGACTGGGATCAGGATCTAGAGGACCGAGACACCAAGACAGATTTTGTCAACGCCTGGAGGACTACAACTCTGTCTTCCAGGGGGAGTTGCTCGCGATCAAACTATGTGCTGAGGAAACTATAGGGTCTGGCAGGAGGGGCAATACCATCTGGATTTTCTCGGACAGTCAGGCAGCTCTGAAGGCTTTAGGTAAAGCTACTACCTGCTCTAGACTGGTGTCTGAGACTATAGCTTCTCTAGCAGAGCTGAGTGAGCATAGTTCGCTCAACCTAACCTGGATTCCAGAACATTCTGGCTAGATAGGGAATGAGAGAGCTTATGCCTTAGCAAAACATGGGTGTATAACTAAAGGGCCGTTGCTGAGGTCAGTAGGCATGCCGCCTCATGAGAGACGCAAGAGGATCACGGCCCATATAGACAGGTTGTGCAGGGAAGAATGGAATGCAACCTTGGGGTGTAACAAATCCAAGGTACTCTGGGGTTACTCAGGAGATTTGTGGGGCAAAGAAATACCCTCCTTAAGTAGACATCAACTCAGAGTCAAAGGCCATTGGAATCTGAGTGGGTTTAAATACAACACTGGAAAATCAAGGTCCCCTGTGTGCAAGAGATGTGTCGAGGACCAAGAGGAAAACCCAATCCACGTACTCTGTGAGTGCTCTGCTTTGGGAGCTGCAAGGAGAAAGTAGTTTGGCTTGCAGGTATGTACACCAGAGGATATCAGAAGATTTAGCATCATATGGGTACTTGATATCTGCAAAGAAATGGGTATCCACTAAGCTAGTCCTGTGGTAGCGATGGGAAAAGAGTATAAAGGCTGCAGCTAAATCCTCTACACCGATAAGGCCCCTCCAAGTTTTTAGTAGTAATATTAATAATAATAATAAATAAATAAATAAATATATATATATATATATATATATATATATATACATATATTGTATCTTATATTTTTATAAAAGTAACAAATGTTTTGTGTATATATTTCTCCTAAATATATATTTGTAATATATGTCTGTGTAATATAATAATTTGTGTGTGTAAATATATATATATATATATATATATATATATCCAAATAATAAATATATATATATATATATATATATATATATATATTATTAAATTAAAAATATTTCATAAACAAGAATACTTTTAATGAATATATTTATTCAAAGCTTTTCGGCGATAAAATAGTTTCAGCATCTTCAGGAAAATAATTATCTAATAAAACATTTTTACAAAATTAAATCATATGTACTTCAAAGAATCATATGTTTATAAGTATTGCACTTTATGTAAATTTTTCTATAACATCAATGGAATTATAAATAGTTTGGTGCCTTGATCTCACTTGAATTTGTTCATCAATTAATTTGTCTTTAACTTTATGCTTATAAATTTCCAATGTTTCAAATATATTAATTTTTATTCCTTTATTTAATTCTTTTATTAATTTCATATTTTCTATTTCCGGAAACTCATGTCCATTATTAATACAATGCGGAGCTAAATTTGATTTGTATATGTTTGGCTTGATATAAGCGTTTAAATGTTTTTTGTATCTTTCTTTTAATTTCTTTCTTGTTTGTCCTACATATAATTTATTACAAGTTTGACATTTTATATTATATACTCCATTTCTTTCGTGCATATTATTTTGATTTTTGTTATTGTTTATTAAATTTTTAATTTTATTATCAGTTTTAAATGTAATTTGTAAATTTGTTTCTTTAAATAATCTTGTAATTTTATTTATTTCGTTACCAGTTATTTATCGGCGAAAAGCTTTGAATAAATATATTCAATAAAAGTATTCTTGTTTTTTAAATATGTTTAATTTAATAACTATATTACAAGAAAACATATCACCATATTTAATATATATATATATACATATATATATATATATATATATATATATATATATATATATATATATATAATAAGTGACTGGAAAAAGTAACCACAGGTGCAAATTATCATGTATACAAATTAGTTAATTTGTAGAAAAAAATAAATTTTACGTGTGAATGGTATTCATGTTATTTTAAACATGTTTCACAATTAAAATTTTTATACTTCAAACTTCCCCTTTTATACATTCCCAAGTGTTCGGGAGCGGTTGTAGTGTGTGTGTTTGTCACTTTATATATATATATATACTTATATATATATATATATTGGTTCAAATGTGAAACATTGAAGAAAACACAATGTATAGGACAATTTTTTCAAATATACAATTCTAAACTCTTTGTTGGCAAACGGCAACAAAATAATCAGGTATTATCATGATTTCAGTTGACCGTGGTAGATTTTTCCAAAGAATAGCTTTTAATTGTATAACTCAATGCATTTTCGTAGTATTTGTATGTTGAAAATTGTGTGTTTGTGAATATGTTAAAAGTTGTGTGTGTGTGTGTGTGTGTGCTTATAAATATTACTTCACAACAAAAACATTTCTTCAGAACCACAAAATATTAATTCTAAGCTCTTTAATAAATTCTTCAGTGGTGTTTTGACTGTTCTGTAAGAGAAAGTGCAGTTTGGTTCTAGAAGACCCATATATATATATATATATATATATATATATATATATATATATATATCATAACTTATACGTATGAGGCATATTGTGCAATTTTAGTTAGTATCCAAAATAATAATAATCTGTGGAAATATTAAGAAAGGAGTGAACAAAAACAGTTTACTGAAATACCGACAAAGCGGTCTTAATCGTTGCTGAATTTCAGGTGTAGTCATAAATAATCCAGAGCAGTGGCAATCTTATTGATAAAAGACGGGTCCAAATAATTTAAGATTTAAAAATTCCATGTGACCAAGAATAAATAGGGAAAGTAACAATGCACCCTGTGGGAAACAGTTGTAGATGCCATGAGAACCACTTGAAATAACTGAAAAACGTAAGGCGGGATGATATGGTGGTGCTTAAAAACTAAAATCCTCGGGCACAGAGACTAGGTTTGGAGTACTTCGGAGGAGTGCAGACGTATTGGGAGGGGACAACGTTGTAAGCAATATTTAAAAGGGTAAATTGGTTTAGACGATTTAAAGGAATTGTTAGTTATTTATGTTTGCGTTTTAGAAGTGGGAAGAATGAATTAGGCAGATGGTAAAAAAAATAGGAAAGTGATTTAATTATGTTTACAATTGCAAGGATGTAGTTAACCGGACAACAGTTTCAGAGTTCCACAAACGCAAAAATAATTACAATCTTTCTTACAATAGATTTTGGTAACAGAAATTTATAAATTATTAAGTTCAGAACCAATTTAATTTTATTGTATTTATAAAGAATAATCTAGTTTTCACACCTTTCCCATTTTTAGAATATCCAGTAATAACGACCAGAGAAAAAACGCAATTTAACACTGTAATTATATGACCTTAATGTATACAAAACCTAAAGCCTCAAGAGTCCACCATTTTAGTTATTGCAGTATTAGTTAAGCAATAAATTATTGTCACTGAATCATATTAATGTAATATAATATAGTTTTATTAATTGGATGTCAGAGGAATATATGTAAGTAATGCTAAATTTATATGGTTGTTGATTATTTAGAAACCTGAAGGTGTGACTATAGAAAGATTATGTTATTATAATATAACCTAAAGGTAAAAAAAATTATTTTTGTTAGCAGTTTTGTTAGCAGGATGTCACTGGCCGGTTGCACTTGAGATCATGGATTGTGAAATGCCAGTTTTCTTTCGACAACTTTTTGTTACTTTACAACAATAATGTAAATATATTGATTCTCATTAATAATAATAACATTATATAGCAAAGATAGCTGTTTTAAAGTATTATTTTTAATAAGCTTTAGTAAAAATTATGTTCTATAACGGATATTAGAAAACTATTTTTTTTTTTTAATAATTAATGTCAAATAAACTATATTATTTCGTAGCTTTTTGCCGTTCCTTCGACTATAGTAGACTGAGGAGTAACAGACTTTAGTTACAGAGTGCAATAAATATTATTATAAGAAATATATTAAATACATAATAAAATTACCATAATAATAAAATTATTATGAAATGGTTTCATACAAACAAATAGAGGAACTGATATAACGAAGCCAGCATGTGATCTTGACTATAATCAAAACAAGCCTGGCGTCGACCGCACTGATCAGCTGATGTCGTATGGGGCATTTCCATTGTCTTCATAAGTCTGTGGTGAATGCATGTATTCCTTACAATAAAGTAAAGGGAAAGAAGATGGCAGTAAGACAGTTTATAAAACTTCTTTGTACTGAATTGCCTCTTTGTGAAGAGGAATCTCCACGGCCCAGTTTTAGTGGTTATCCAGCTAAGTAGGCTTTCTACTGGCAATCACTTTATATAAGGAATTCCAGCACCACCTGGGAAAAGTAGAATACAGAGGATGTGTAAAGTGTGCTCTGTAAGAGGCAAGAAAGCAAGTGGAAAAGCCAGAAGAAAAGATACTTCCTACTGGTGTTCAGTATGCAAAATAGCTTTGTGTATGGAACTATATTTCAAAGTTTATCAGTCAAAAAAGAATTTTTCCACATCAGTATAAATAATTTCAATCATTCAACATGAACAAATAATATATGTAGTGTGTTCTTATGTAGGTTTGAATGGATAGTTTAATTTTAGAACAATAAAGAAAAATATTTCATATCAGTCAACTTTTTCAAAAACTTGAAAATCTGTGCTTTTTTAAAAAATTGATTAATAATAGTGTGTGAGGATGGGAATTTGAAAGTCATATGGTTGGGAAGGACAAGGTAGGAGCTTTAAAATGAGGTAAAAAACATTTTCATAAGTAAAGTGGTTATTTTGTATCATAATTTTAAAAAGTTAGGAAAATGGACGGCATACAAGGAATGACTGGCGGCAATTCCATTGATACTGTAAGTGTTAAATGAGTACAACTCTTATAAAATAGTTACTCACATTTACAAAATTACTTAAAAAGGGGTTTTCATAGTGGTAATATAGTTCATATGACTAGTTTAGTTATGTTATTTATTATTGGTAATTAGGGTTGCTTTTTAGTTTTTTGTAGCTCAAGTGTACACCAATAATAACTCAATGAATTTCAAAAATTTATATTTCTTTACGTACTCATATAGGTTTTATTCTTTCTTGAAATCTTTTTTTTTTGTTTCTATTATTATTTTTCGGAAGATAGGGTATCGTATTTACAGCCTCCGCCGATCAATAAGACGTCCGTTAACATTTTTTTGTTTTCGCGCTTTGATTACAACTTGCTGACCATTATTTGTTATATCTGATGTTGATTTAACATGCTGAGGATATAGTAAAATGGAAGTTATGCCTTATAAATGAAGTTTTATAATAATTATTCATTAAAGTTAGGATAATAATATTCTGTTTTTATCAGTACACCTTAGAATACAAGATATATCTGTAACTGTGACCATTTAGTTCTACAAATATCGTTATTTTGCATTTATGGTTCAATTATATTCATTAAAGTTAGGATAATAATATTCTGTTTTTATCAGTACACCTTAGAATACAAGATATATCTGTAACTGTGACCATTTAGTTCTACAAATATCGTTATTTTGCATTTATGGTTCAATTATATTCTCTACAATTATATAGCTATTTATTTTCCGTTTTTAATTGTAATATTCCATTGAAAAATAATTGCACACATCCCCGTCCTCGTGTAACAGGTAGAATTAGCTCATCATAGCGTGTAGACACATCTCTTCACCCTACTCATACACTAAGATCATTAGTAGGGTAAGATGCTTCAACTATACTTTTATTGGTAAGTTTAGCCTTAGAGGATTTAACGGGTATCTATTCGTCTCCTTAATTTACCAACTTTGCTTTCAGAATATTTCACAAGAGTTGTTCTAATTCTCTTGTGTACGTTGTCAAAGTCATAGAGAGAGATACATTCATATCTACTAGAAATAATAAGTACATTCCTAAGTATAATATATACATTTGTAACGGTATATAATTAAATTAAGCACAATTACACATTTTTATGTAACGTATGGTTTAACAAATTGAATATTATTTATTTTTTAATTCTTAAAAAATTTAATTTTTACTTCTAGCTTACAGTTCAGGCGTAACAAAGTCGTCTGTCTGTAACGCAATTGAAGGTATAACTCCGTTACATTAAAACATTTTAAAATACTAAGTCAAATCATTTAAATTAGCAGAATATTATTAAATTAATTCTTAAGGCTTGTTAACCTGAAATGCAAGGAATTGTGCGCTGGTAAAATAATGACTCTTTTAAATTCAATTAAAGCAAATTACACTCTTTTATTTTAAGAAAGACAAATAAAATAAATTATAATCATGATACATATTTTTTGACACTCAGTTACGGATTATGGAACATTTTATATTCTACTTATGAATTTTTAAGGATAGCAATCTTTCAATTAATTAATCAATCAATGGCTGAAAATGAATCTGCACTCGAGTTTACTTGCCTTTTTATATAATCAAATTTAATAATTCAAATTGAACATAATGGCACCAAAAATGCGTAATTACAGTTATGCTAATTAGTTGAAAAGTTCAATGTTCATTAATTAGAATTATGCTGTGAAACATTTTAAATTTTGAAATAAATCTTTAAAGTCTTAAATCGCCCACTTAGCTGTATTCACATGTCGTAACCTCGCTTCCTCCTCGTGGAAAAGTCTCGGTAAAAGCCTTGTATCATCCTTGTGGAAAAGACTCGGGAAATGTCATCAATAATTCAGCGTCCCATCTGGTACCTGGTAACGTACGCCGTGTTCTAAGCCATGATTATATGAAATTAAAACTTTACATTAATTTAAATTAAAAAAATTAAATAAATTTTCTTGCTCTTTGGAGACGTCCGTTCCCCTCTTACATCTTGGCCAAATGAGAGAGATATATTAGTTGCCTGCAACCTTCCTACCTACCGCGCATCCGGGGGGCGCATCCTTACCTTGATTACTTGTTTTAATCTTTTTCCGTTAGATGTCACTATCAGCCAGAGATCTCATTAAAATATTTCTCATACATAACAATTTTTTTACATAGTCATATATTATTACAATTTTGAATCCATTCTCGTTTGTTTTCTGAAATTTGCTAATTTAATATGTAACACCGTCTAAAGTGTGTTACACATTCACAAAAACTATTATATATACTGTCAATCCCTCATAGCAACTTCGGTTACTCTTAGCACCATGTAAGACCTGTGAGAATGCTCGATTTATGGTAAATCGATTTAGCTGTCGATGGCTGTCGATTTATGGTATGTGACCATAATGGGGTAAGAATTTGGTAAGTGTCCTAGTTTTTACCAGTCGTCATTATGCCCCAGGAACGTGGACTAGTTAACCACATAATTTTGAGTACGCCATCTAGTCATTGGTATAGCAATAATATCTATTGAAAAGAATGAATCGCGACGTGGCTATATAGAACGACTTGTGATGGATGCTTCTGTAAAAAAAACAAACAAACCTAAACCCTCAATTGACATTGTTCCTGAGGAGTTCGTGTATCACACATTGGGATCATCTTGTTCCTGTTTTCCAGCGTTCTAACCATCTCTACGATTCATATGTATAAACCTTATCTCAAAGCCAGTAGTCAGCTGTTATAATCTGACAAAAGGGGAGTTAGATCAGTGTTGTTATATTTCCAATATTGTAAGAAGAATGTTTTATGTTCAAAATATTAAATCAAAGCATTACGTAACAGCTTTGCGCAAAATGTTTACAATAAACGTAGTAATTCAGCATCAGCAAATTTACAAAGTTACGACCACACAAATAACAGATTTTCTTCATCTAAACGTAGACAAATATCAAAACCATTATTCACCGAGTTCTAATTCTCCTTCATTTTGCAGAAGCAGTATCAATGATATAAACAGGAACAGAGTTCAGTCACAAAGCTATCTTTTATAAGGTTGCTAAATACAACCTCTCTAACGTGAACTATAGGCCTGTAGGTACATTTCATAAAGGAAATGTAACTACAGGCCTATAGTTCACGTTAGAAACTATTGAAAATTCTATAACTATAAAATCTTAAGAAAGTCTGAATCATCTACATTGGATAATAAAGCCCGAAAAGGCTGATTTTTTTTTGTTTCAAGTGGAATAATTTCCGTCTTGTGTTAAATTCTAATCGACTGTTCCTAGTGTTTACGTAGTAATTTTGCGAAAAAATCCAAACATAAATGACCATAAATAATTATTTCCCTTTTATGTGTAAAATTCTTTTTACTAATATGTGTATTTAAAATTGACGTAAATAGTTTTATTGACCGTCCACTTAGACGTATATTTCCATGAAAACGCTGAATATGATTTTGGATTTGCATAAAATGTTTATTTTTATTATGTTTACTTCATTCAATTTTTGCTGTATATTCGTATATATGCATTGATAAATTACATATACGTCCTTCAAGCATGGCACTAACCAAGAGCATACAAGTTTTTTCAATTGTAAAAAGGGTTAACCCATTGCGAATTTTCTAACTTATGTATCATGCGTTATTTGCTGGTGATAATATAATTTTGAGAGTTATGCGTCATCGATAGTCAGTATTTTATGTTTCGTCAGCTTGGTATTTGTTCATATTTTTTGTCTCTGTCCATCAGATAAGCAAGTGCAAACACTTAAAAGCATGAGATTATATTTGGCTTTCGAAATTGTCACCTTAAAGAAAGATATTTACACCAGTCGTTGAAACGACAGGAAGAATAGTGGATAATGTATTTTGCCGACCTAATAAATTCTTAGAGATAACTTGTCTGCTGGCCGTTTACATCAAGATGTTGGTCTCATCGTTATCTTTCAGCTACAACGTGTTTGCCACGTTCATCCCAATTAGACGATGATGACTCTATATGCCTGACATTATTACTACTTATAATAATTATTTATGTTGTTAATAACGCAATTCAATATCTTTGACGACTGAGTTCTAAATACATTTGTACCACCTGGGTCACTCGCAGCGCTAATAATTTATTCCGCAATAAGATTAAACCTACGTTAAAGTAACTTCTATTTAAAAATAAAAACAAATAAACACCATTGTTGTACAGATTTTGTTTCTATGGTTTCCTAATTTATCCAGTAGTTAAAAACGAAATGGCCAAATTTTTTAACTATTTGGGAAGCCGTAAGTTAATTAAAAGAAATCTATGATAATATAATTCACACATATGCCCTGTTTTTTCTAGGTTCCTTAATCACTTTTACGTCTAAATTGATATAATTTCTAGAACAAATATGTATATGATAACTATGTATCAATTATATGATATGTATATGAATCAATGTAGTTAATACATAATAAACATGCAAAATTATGACAAGACTTGTTAGAAAAATGTAGAATACAGATATATTTTTTAAACAGGTTACTTCAGGTGTCACATGACTTACAAACAAATGTTTGATTTTATTTCTCTTGAACTATAGCTTTAAACTTGTCATCATGACACATTCTACCAATTATTCTATCTAATAAATATATCATAGGCACGCGAAAACAAAAAAAAATAATTAATATGGTAATTGAGTAGAATATTTATTAACCCTAGATTACTTATACCTCGTCAAAATCACGACGCTTCGATTCAAAAATTCTGTATCTGACAAATGAGTGGTTCGCGCGGATCTTTTTTCTCAGTACCATCCTTTTTACAGTTTCTGATGTCAGGTGCGCAGTTTCGCAGTAAACGTTCGCTTGCGTCTTACTGAAACAGATCTCGCGTCGTAATTTTAACAATAGATAAGTAATCGTGTGACTCTTTTATGTTTGTGTTCTTATTACATTTTTGAATTGTTTACTCACATAGGCTTAGGTTCTGCACAAAGGTCATACACCATGTGATTCTCTGCGTAACGCTGAGTCTCCTCGTATTTTCGACATTCCACTTAATACCGATTCTCCACCTAATGCCGTTTCTCCAATACCTAACATTGTGGGCGGTTTCTGTACTAGAATCACTTATACCCCACAACGTTATACCCATATCACGTTTGATTCAGATCTTCGACGTAGCAATGGAGTTAACTGAACCTCAAAAGTGATTCAGTTTTGAAACAAAGATGTGGGAAAACGCAAAATCACAGATTTCTGTATTACTCGGAATCCCAGGCACCCAGCAGCTCCAAAGCAAGCAAGAGCCAGAAAGTTTGTTATTTTTATCCAGCAGCCATCAGAAGGATAATCAATAGCTACTGTGCACACTGAAACCACCCAGTATGAGCAAAACACCGAGCAATGTGATGTGAAGTGTGTGGCAGCAAGTAAAACGGCTAGCTTGAGCTGTAAATAGTGCCAATTTTCATTTATCCACCAAGAACATGAGCGATTGTAAAACTCTTTCATTTGATTGGAAAAGTGTTCTATAACTCTATCATTTGTTACATTCTGTGGTTTTTGTAAAAATAAATACGTTATCATTATTTAAAAAGTCACTCTTAGACATTGGCAATTCAGTCTTTTATTAAAATGCAGTCATGGTAATTATTATTTTTTTTTTAATAGAAGGATTCTTAGCTAGAATATTATTTTTTTCCAAGCGCTAGAGAAGTATGGGATATTAGTATGTTTAAGAAATTAAAAGAACACTATTTTTGTCAAATGAAAAAAAAATTGGAGTAGTTAAATAACAT
>JBAIZL010000002.1:250560654-250573154 GCA_036971475.1 Prosapia bicincta
TGATTGCACCGGCTATGCTTATTGAAATCTCATGCAGGTCTTCCCATGAGCCTTTGCGACAACCACGTGCTCCCCTAGGTTATAAAAATAGACAGATGCCCTGATAGGCGTTCCCTTTCTCCATTTTCCCGTCATGACGAACCACAACCCTTCTACTCAAACCCTAGATGTTGGAGCCACCTATAAATAAATTACTAAGTTTAATCATTGTATCTATAATTATTTTATATCGGTTTGTTTTATGCTACTTAAATGTTTATAATATTTCCGATTGATACGTCCTTAGTGTTTGTTCCTGATATTATATTTATTACTGTTTTTATTCATATGTAAAAACTATTCAAATATTGGACATAATTGTTTAATTAATTGCTTAGTATTGTTAAATTTGATTAATAATTCTAAATTATTTTATCCTAAACTCAATCTACTATGACCTTAAAATCTTCTGAATAGAAATATATGTAGTGAAAACTCTTACACATTGAGTAAATTTGCCAGAGATGGGCTATCAGTTCACTAGTTTCCTCCTATCTCAGATACGGGTGAGAAGTCTAGAAAGGTAGTGATAGCTCCTTATTTCTTGCTACGTGAAAACTCACTTGCAGGCCTCAGACAAAAAGAACCATCACTCTAATCTTCGTTAATAAGTAAAACAGATGTCAAGCTTTATTCTAAAGTTGTAAATCCCTAGTGATAATGAAGTCTTGAGCCTTCTGACCTACAGTTTGGGGTAAAGGTTTTGCTGAAAACCGTCGCTATTCTACCAGATATCCTTACGTTTGCAATGTTTCAGTATGCCAGGGCATGATCTTTTAGTATCTCAAAACAGGTTCATGTAATTTGTTTTTGCGGCCCATGCTAATATCTCCCACGTAAGAAGCTACTAATTCCACTTCTTTTTGCAGCAGATTTGTCCCTTAAAACCTCACGCAATGATCTGAACTCGTTTCAGTTCTATAATAACTCTGTCCTCTTTATGGGAAACAGTTAAAGTATTGAATTTTGGGTTTCACTTTGGTGTCCCATCAACCTGTATGTTTCGTGGATTTATTGTAATCGTTTCTTGAGATTTCCAACGAAGTCCTCTCCTGTATTGTAGTCCGGTTTAACATCCAATAGTAAATCGCAGGGAATTAGAAGCTCTCTAACAGAGCACTTGCAATTGCCAATCTGATAGTCAAGCTCATGGAGAAGCGATATACAAATAAATGAGTTGCTGATAAAAGTCTCAGTTATCGGAGTTGCAACTTGTAACTGCTAATTGGGGCTTCTCCGAAACTCTACCCCGAGGTTACAGATAGATGGACAGTTTTAGACTTGCCAGACCAACGTTGAGCCCTGCTTTGACTTCACGATCTGTAGAACCTAATGAGCATTGTAATGACCACAAATCTAACAATGATACCTTTGTAACTCCTCAAGTGATATTTGCGAATCTGTGTTACATTTTTTTCTTGGGTTACTTAGCTTCATGACCGCCAACCGAAGACGGCGAGCCCGTGGGTGCAACAGTTATTTTTTCCGCGAAGTGTAATGTCGGTGTTTGCTAACATTGGTCCTTCGTTACTAACCGATACAGTTGGTAACCTATATTCTGATTTTGAGGTCATTAGGTCCCTCTTATTCAGCTGTAAGTCAGCTGCATGTCAGCTGTAAGTATAGCTGAAACGTTACTAAGCAAGGTCAGCTGTAAGGATAGCTGAAACGTTAAGGACGGTGACACTGCAATATTTTGTTAGTTTTTATGGTTAGGTCAATACACCTCATTCATAGTAGTTCATGGGGGAGATATGCACTGGACGCAACAACAGCCTAGCCTAGAAGTGTTTTTTTTTGCGGTACAGGTTGGGCCATTACTGCTACACAGTGACGTTGCAAACTTGGGCATATCTCAGTAAATAGCAACAGTTTTCCGAATAAATATTTCCGAAAAACTAAAAAGAGTCTCAATTCTTCAATACCGCAAAGGATTGCAAGTTTAGAATAAAGGTAACATCTGTTTTATTTACTAACAAAGAACGTATCATAGCAAATACGGCCAACTTTACGAAACAAATTACCTGTTGCACCAACGGGATCATTTTCATAGTTAGTCGTAACTGATAACTGCTAGCTCACAGATAGGCTAGCCTGTTCTTGTGACTAGATCTTATCTGTCGCAAATGCAGACCATCAAGTTAACTCCAGAGTCCCTAAAAACGATGTCTAATATATTACTGATTGCATCTCAAATCCGTCACATGCACTGCCTCTGTCTTGAGAAAGGAAGCATCAGTTACCCCCATAGGCCTACTTATACCCGAGTTTACAGGTGGATGAACAGTGTTAGACTTGCCAACCTAACGTTGAGCCCTGATTTGACTTCAAGAAAAGTAGAACCTATATTGCATATATTTCATATTAACGAACACATCCTCAAGTGATTCACAAGTGTAATCTCGGTGGTTGCTAAGATTATTCCTTCTTTACTAACCGTAGCAGATGGTAACATTAATTCTGATTTTGAGGTCGTGAGCTCCCACTAATTAATTTTGGAGAAACGGTTTTAAATAACACTATCGCTATTCCACGATATAACCCAAAACTTGCACTCACACGGTGTTTTTTTTTTACTCCGAACAGATACTATATACTTTCGTTGCGACCAACATGTATTACTCCCACGACCAATCCAAGTGGACAGTGTCCTGCACTATGATGGAGGTATATTGAACTCAAAAATTAATCTACGGAAATATTACCTGAGAGATGCCCCCTATGTTTCAGCACCACCTAGAGCACAATTTGCTTAAGCTCACGTCCAACTGTATAGGTTCACACCCGCCACAGCCTAAATTTTGACTCTGAGGGTCCGTAACGTGTTATAGGGCTACCAAGTGCGGGCGAAGGACCGATAAGATTAAGGGCAATGAAGTTAATGAATAAAGTACTGACGGTACGATAAACCTGACTAATCAAAGGTGACATTACTCCCGAATAGTACTGAGAAAGATGTCAAACCATAGGCTCTGGTTGGAATTGGTCCTAACCTGGGTCAAAGGTCAAAAGCTTCCAATGTGGTCAAAATAATGTCGCAGTCGGTTCCACGGGTCGTTGCACCGTCTCGTCGGAATTTCATTGATTAAAATATTTGTTTAATATAAAATGTAAAGATTATTTGATAATAAGTAATTGAAAGTTACCCAATTTCTATTTTGTCATGTATTTATTTGTTACAGATTGTAATATGGATTATGAGTCAGATAACGGAATGGATAATAAAATGGGTAAATAGTCTTTTTTTTAAAATAAATACATGTTAAAATAATACGTAAAAATATTTTAACGATCAGGCTCTCTAATTTATTTTACCTGTGATTATACAAATTTTATAAAATCGAGACTGAAATTAACTTTACTATTCTTCTTTAAACATAAGGTGCATGTGTGTGTGTGTGTGTGTGTGTGTGTGTGTGTGTGTGTGTGTTTCTATATTTGTGTGTGTGTCTGTATGTGTGTGTGTATTTGTGTGTGTGTTTGTGTTTTGTGTTTGTGTGTGTATGTGTGTGTGAGTGTGTGTATGTGTGTGTGTGTGTGTGTGTGTGTTTATGTATATGTGTGTGTGTATTTTAGTGTGTGTGTGTGTGTGTGTGTGTGTGTGTGTGTGTGTGTGTGTGTGTGTGTGTGTGTGTCTTTGTGTGTGTGTGTGTGTTTGTGTATTGTGTTTGTGTGTGTGTGTGTTTGTTTATGTGTATGTATGTGTGTGCGTGTGTGTGTGTGTGTTTTTTGTGAGTGTTTGTGTATTGTGTGTGTGTTTTTGGTGAGTGTGTGTGTGTGTTTGTTTGTTTCTATATTTGTGTGTGTGTCTGTGTATTTAAAGCATACCGTGATATATAAAAGCAATACCGTTACGTATGAACTCGTGATGAATTTTAGAACGTTCAAGTTTATCAGCTTGTGGCTGTTATATCTGATCAATTACTTGTATTCGTACAATCCATGATTTGTGAATTAGTACGGTGTCTTACATTGGGAGGTTCTCGAAGTTGCCTTTTCTCAGAACTGTCATTACAGGCTCGGATAGCACCTGTGGGGAAATCCCGTCGTCCGTTCCTGTTCTTCCTTAATGCTCCATTTCTTAAAAATGCAGAGCATGCAGATAAATCCAGAGTCCTTGAAAACCATTTCCTCTATATCAATGTTTTCCTGTCTATTCCGTCACGAGTACAGCCTCTTTCTTGAGCTAGCAATCATCAGTTACGCCTAACTATAAAAATGATCCCGTGGGTGCAACAGGTAATTTTTTTCGTAAAGTTTGCTGTATTTGCTATGATATGTTCTTTGTTAGTAAATAAAACAGATGTTACCTTTATTCTAAACTTTAAATCTTGGCGATATATGTAATTCAGACACCTGCCTTTCAATTCGGGGAAATATTGTTTACTGTATACTGACGCTATTTACCGAGATATGCCACTTTGCAACGTCACAGTGTAGCAGTAAATGACCAACCTGTGCCGCAAACAAACACTTCTAGGCTAACCTGTTGTTGTGACTAGTTCTTATCTGTCGCAAATGCAGACCATCATGTTAACTCCAGAGTCCTTAAAAACGATGTCTAATATAATACTGATGTCATGTCCAATCCGTCACATGCACTGCCTCTGTCTTGAGAAAAGAAGCATCAGTTACCCTCATACTTTTACCCGAGTTTACAGGTGGATGGACAGTGTTAGACTTGCCAACCTAACGTTGAGCCCTGATTTGACTTCAACGAAGGTTGAACCTATATTTCATATTAACGGACACATTCTCAAGTGATTCACAAGTGTAATCTCAGTGGTTGCTAAGATTATTCCTTATTTACTAACCGTAGCAGATGGTAATATTTATTCTGATTTTGAGGTCATGAGCTCAATCTTATTTATTTTGGAGAAACGCTTTTAAATAACACTATCGCTATTCCACGATATAACCCAAAACTTGCACTCACACGGTGTAACAGTAATTTTTTTTTCTACTTCGCACAGATACTTATATACTTTCGTTGCGTCCAACATGTATTACTCCACGACCTATCCAAGTGGACAGTGTCCTGCACTATGATGGAGGTATATTGAACTCAGAAATTAATCTACGGAAATATTACCTGAGAAATGCCCCCTATGTTTCAGCACCACCTAGAGCACAATTTGCTTAAGCTCACGTCCAACTGTATATGTTCACACCCGCCCCAGACTAAATTGTTACTCTGAGGGTCCGTATCGTGTGATAGGGCTACCAAGTGCGGTCGAAGGACCGATAAGAGTAAGGTCACTGAAGTTAATGAATAAAGTACTGACGGTACGATAAACCTGACTAACCAAAGGTGACATTACTCCCGAATAGTACTGAGAAAGATGTCAAACCATACTTTAACTTGATGATGACTGAAATTAACTTTACTATTCTTCTTTAAACATAAGGTGCGTCTGTGTGTGTGTGTGTGTGTGTGTGTGTGTGTGTGTGTGTGTGTGTGTGTGTGTATGTGTGTGTTTGTATGTGTGTGTTTGTATATTTGTGTGTGTGTTTCTATATTTGTGTGTGTGTGTGTGTCTGTGTGTGTGTGTGTGTGTGTGTGTGCATTTGTGTGTGTTATGTGTGTATGTGTGTGTGTGTGTGTGTGTGTGTGTGTGTGTGTGTGTGTGTGTGTGTGTGTATGTGTGTATGTGTGTGTGTGTGTGTGTGTGTGTGTGTGTGTGTGTGTGTGTGTGTGTGTGTGTGTGTGTGTGTGTATGTGTGTATGTGTGTGTGTGTGTTTGTGTGTGTGTGTTTGTGTGTGTGTGTGTGTGTGTGTGTGTGTGTATTTTAGTGTGTGTGTGTGTATTTGTGTGTCTGTGTTTGTGTTTTGTGTTTGTGTGTGTGTGTGTGTGTGTGTTTATGTGTATATGTATGTGTGTGTGTGTGTGTTTGTGTTTTTTGTGAGTGTGTGTTTGTGTGTTTGTTTCTATATTTGTGTGTGTGTGTGTCTGTGTTTGTGTGTGTGTGTGTGTGTTTGTTTCTATATATTGTGTGTGTGTCTGTGTATTTAAAGCATACCGTGATATATAAAAGCATTACCGTTATGTATGAACTCGTGACGATTTTTAGAACGATCATGTTTATAAGCGTGTGGCTGTTATACCCGACCAATTACTTGTCTTCGTACAATCCCTGATCCTTGAACCAGTACGGGGTCTTGCCCGTTAGACTGTGATTTCCTTTAATCCGTTTTTCCCAGAACTGTCATTAAAGGGTCGGATAGTACCTGTAGCGAAAACCTCGACTATTCCGTTCTACCTTAGAGCCACATTTCTTGAGGATGCGGACCATGATATCCTTAAAATAATCTCAGTATTATATTCAATCCGTCACATCTACACCCTCTTGATGGCAAGCATTACTGTCCCCAACTGAAGAAAAGATCCTGCTGGTGCAACAGTTAGTTTTTCGCACATGTTTGATGACAGTATTTGCTATCATTAGTTCTTCCTAATAATATAAAACAGGTGTGATTAAATCTTTGCGATTTTGAGGAGTTGAAATATCTGTCTTTCAGTTCAGGGAAATATTTTTTCTCAAAATTGTCACTATTTACCGAGATATCATAAAGCTTACAACCATCCTTTACGCCTACGAAATGTAAACGACGAAAAATAACTAGTAGTCCTTTTTTAATCAGTTCGTGAAACCGTTCTCATCTTATTCGCTCATCGAAATGAGAGACACATCTGGTTTAAAGTGTTATAACGGAACTGGATTCGTAACTGCTAATTGTGGGTTCTCCTACTCATTTAGACGCGTCTACTAGTAGATGGACAGCTGTAGACTTTCCAACCCAATGTTAAGTCCTTCTTTGACTTCACGAAGTGTAGAATCTAATTTGCATTCTAACGGCCAGATTCTAACAAAGATACCTTTGTATTACCTTAACGTAATATGTGTAGATCTATGTTTTATTGTGCGAAAAACTAACTCTGATAGGTTAATCAATAATAAACAGGTATTTTTCGAGTAAGTACGAGTATAAATGTGGTAAGCTTAGGGAATTCATTGTTTTATTGTTATTCACAATATTTAAATCTACAATATAATGTATACTTTCTATCTGTGTTTCTAATAATTTTATTTCGTTTAATGTTACTTTAATTTAGATAATATTTATAACTGATATGGTTTAAATACGTTTTCTTATTATTCTATTACTGAATTATTTTTTTTTAAATCAATGTTAGAAATTATTTAGATAGTGTGCTAGAAAAGCCTATAGTTTATCAAATTCAATTCATATATACTCGTATTTAATAATTTTACAAAAACCCTCTTTATTATTTATTTAATCGTCGTAAAGAAAATTATGCAATAACCGTGTATTTTAATTACCTATGTTTTTCTCATTACTTCACTTCTGGCTTTGATTTATTTTTCGATCTCGTTAGTATTTGTGTGTCTTAGAAATGGGAGAGAACGGGTATGAAAATCTAGGCAAATATATAATTCTTTTAATAAAGTTTTTTTGTTATTTAAATTTTGTATTACTCACTGCAATGCATATATTTACTTTATTTTAACTATTTTTAAACGGCATGCGCCTGCCATATATCCCACACACAACACTTCCAACATACATCCAGGCATTTATCAATTAACAAGTAACGTTTTTAATATGTACACTATTATTATTATTATTATTATTATCATGTACAAACAATACACTACATATACTCCTCAGGATTTTGACTGATCAGAAACGTTGTGCTTTGGAAGTAGTGAAAGGGTCAGAGCTTGAAAAATTATGATGTGGTATGCTGCTGTGAACTCACTTTTAGAACGTTCTATGCAATATCATTGCCCCGATAGTCAATTGTTCCCTTAGTCTTTGAATGTCCTCGTCGCAAAGTTCAGCGTCTGTGCCTATGATCAGTATTTCCAGATCCACATATGTCCATATTTTTGAAAAAAGAATTACGCTAATCGCAGTGTAATCGGTTTCAGAGTCTCTTGGTTCACGAAGTAAGCCACTCCAGACTAAACTTTACAACCAAACTTTACAAACCAACGGTAAGAAGGAATTTTAAAAAAAATTACGTTCTCAACACTTGACATGGGACATTTGACGAAGAAGCTAATTTTCAAAAAGGATCAACGATAAACTCAATTCATCCTAACTCCAGAGCTCACAAAATTTTCAGTTTTCCCCACTATCAAGGAGGTTTAATGACCTCGCCATTAAGTTTAAGTTTAAGGAAGTATTGCCTGAGACACATCCCGCTAACTTTCCAGCTTCACCTACAGTTCAAATTGATTACTGCCAGGTCAAACGGGATGTGTTCATGCCACCCCATGACCATATCATGAGTCTGAGGGCCCCAAACGTATGTTACTGAGCGTGGACAAATGACCGATTGGACTAAGAGCACCAAAGTAACAGGATTAAACTCCTTCAAAGGCATTAATAGTCCCGAGAGGTATTTGGAAAACGGTCTAAGCAATAGTGTCTGGTTAGAGTTGTAATTAACCTGGATAAGCAATTCATAACTCACGATGTGGTCGAAATACTCTTGCAGTCTGGTACCACGGGACGTAGAAACAAGTCTCATTGAAGTTTCTAGAAGAAAACGTTTGTTTAATAAACTGTAAATAATATCTGATAAGAGAAATTTTAAACTCACCCTATTTCTATATTGACATGTGTTTATTTCTGTTAGAATACGATACGAATTGTGCAGAGATGGTTGACAACGATGATTATGGCAGACGAAATGATGGATTTGGTAAATACACATATTTTGAAATGAATTTAATTATTTTGAAAAAAATATGTACATTTATATTTAGCTATGTAAGACACTGAACTGTTCAGACTGCCTAGTTTATTTATATGTAAATGTTGATATTAGTCAAAACTTCCAGACGGATATTAACGTGATTTTCCATCTTTACACATGTAAACTGTTTGCGTGCATGCTTGCGTGCGTGTATGTGTGTGTGTGCGTGCGCGCGCGCGCGCGCGCGTGTGTGTGTGTGTGTGTTTGTGTTTGTGTGTGTGTGTGTATGTGTGTTTGTGAGTGTATGTGTTCATTTCTACTATGCTTCTCACTATGTTGTCGTCTAATTTATTACATCTAAACCATTGTCTAGCGTTAGCAACCTTTATGATACCCAACCAAACAATTGTTGCAACAGCTATTTTTCCCGCTAGGTTTAATGTAGGTTTTTACTAAGACTGGTGTTTTGTAACCTTAATTCTGATCTTGAAATCATGAGCTTCCGGTTTCTCAGTTCATAGTTACTTTTTAACTTAACCAATTAAATGCCACATTTAAACAACTAATTTTTCAGTAAGCACTTACTAACACACTAATTAACACTTAATACTAATTACACTAATAACAGTAATTACCATTTACTAATACTTTTAAGAATTACCAAAATATTATTTAATTTTTTTTTTTTTAATTTAGCTATTTTAGGTTTGTTTTAAAGAAATAGTCCTAAATGAGGATCGTGGCATATACGGGTTAAAAAAACGTTTGTAGATGGAGTCAAGTCATATATTTGTTGTTTTACAAAGAAAACAATACATGTAACACCTAAAAGTGTATAGTTTATTAACAACAGTTTTAGGATAACAGTGGTGTTAGAATAAAGATACGTTAAGGTCTCCAATGGAAAACCTTTAAATATTCAGAATGGATAACATTACACTTGGAGCGTTGCATCCATACATTTGTCTTCCTATTATACATTTTCTTTGCTTTCCGTTGATTGTTACTGCAATGTAATCGCCTGCAAGATCGAATCTTATATTTACCTACACTTTTTTCTTACAAGGATTCAGTAAATCAGGTCTGCCAATGTTTTTTGGATTAAATAAAGAGGCCAGTGCTAGATACGTTCCAGCAATGGTTCTCCTGAAGTCTGCCATTGACATCGTATGCCCTGATATGCCAGAAAGAATGTGAGCATTGGCCACCGTCATGCAAATAAGATCGGTGAATATAGGAAAGTACCATCTGTTACCTTTGATATTTATCCTGCACATGTTATAGGCCAGTCCATTTTATCAATTCCACTTATGGACTTATTGTAGGTAGCAATGAGCTTTAACAAAATTTGACCAGCTAGTCACAGCTTACTGTGGTTCGATTAAACCTTCACCTTGGCTGGTATCTTTCCAAGTAATGGCATATAGTTTGTTCTTTTCATTAAAATCATAGTCACTTGATCCTTGTTTTTTTTTTCATTTCTTTATCTGACTTGATAGGACAGTTCATTTTATTGTCTCGGACTGTTCCTGGGGCACAAATACTACTTTCCGTCAGGTTTTTTATAAATTTAAATCTTGTAAAAAGAGGTCAATTTAAAACAAAATAAAATTCGGGGGAGTATTAGGAACTTTGGATATAAAAAAAGAAATGAGCCTTCAGAGGTTATTTTAGTATTGGATATTTGTAATTTTTCCTTTCGGAAAGTTCGACATAAAAAACAGTAGTCCGTTTCTTCACCACATAATAGCCACTGTTTGAAGCCAAACCTAATAGGTTGCCCATCTATAGATTACCTTAAGAAATGGTAGGAGTAGTAGCTTACCACTCAAGTTTGTAGAAAACGAGGTAAAGTATCATCTAAAATATTTTCATCGATCTTCTGTAGGCCAGAAAGATTATCAATACTATCTAGTGGCAATAGAACAATATGTATTCAGCTGTCATCATCAAAACAATCCAAAGAATTTTAATCATTCATAAGCTATACTGGTTGGTTTGGACTCAAGAACTCCAATTCAGTCATGCCTGCAATCGGAATAAAAAACGTAGTATAAGCCTAGGTCAAATACACTGGATATGCCATGATCCTAAATGGGTATCACTATTAAAATGCCCATTATTTGTAAATGTTGGTAAAAATAAGGAAACCTGCCATACTACTGCGTTATGGAAATGTTTACCACTATCAATATATATTTTAATGGTGTGTATCTCTCTCACTCTCTTCTCTCTCTCTCTCGCTGTGTGTGTGTGTGTGTGTATCTGTCTGTGTGTGTGTGTATGTTACCTAATCACGTAATAACTACTGGAACCATTGAGCTGACATTTTACATGACCATTCTTAGGATCCCTGATTAACACAAAGACCTATTTTTATTTAGAAATACCAATAGGGTACCGACCCACTGGCTTTAAAAACTCCCTCAAAATTCAATTGTCTATACTCCATTTGTAAATGGATATGTAATTACCTGTAAAAGTCGCTAAACACAACTAAAGAGGTGATAGTATATTTTTATTGTTACTCATCTTTCAAGGTTAGTTATACCTTACAAATGTTGGGTTAAGTAGAAGCGTTTCCTTCTCTTGGTTTTTCAAGACAATAATCGGTAAAGTTTATAAGCATTAGTTTGATATGTTTTTTGCGATTTAATATCAGTAAATTGAATTCAACATAAACGCATACACAAAATAAATCAATACAAATATACGTCCACCCTAAGGACGGGTATATATATATATAAGTAAAATGGTATAACTGGAAAATGTATAAAGGAAACACAATCATATATGTAGGCTGCTTACCTGTAACTGTACCAAGATGTACAACTAAATACAAATACCACAAAATGACATCATTCCTACCACTGGAATGCATGAAAAACCCCTCAATGAACATAAGAATACCTCAATACAGATGTTAAGCAAGTTCTGAATATCTAACTCATCTAACTCTGTTTAAACATCAAATCCCCAATTGGGGCCCATGACAGAGAATGGGTTAAAACTGTCGCTATTCCACGATTATTCCCTAACTTTGCATTGTCACAGTGTAAAAATAAATGTTCTTTATGTACCTCTAACAGATACTTGTAATGCTGCGACCAATGCACATAACTCCCATGACCAAACCAATTTGTTAGTTTTTTCGAGTACGAAGGAGTTATATTGTCTCCAAATAATATCTAAGGAAATATATTACCTGAGCCACCGCCCTGTATATTTCGGCACCACCTTCAGAACACGTGACTTAAGCCCATCTCCAACCGGATGTTTTCATAAACGCCGAGGTCTAAGAAATGTGTCATACCGTACCGCATGCTCGGCTAAGACTGACATTTAGATAACACTAGGAGCACTGATGTAATCAGATGGAATACTGAGGGCATGATAACCCTGGCAGTTCAAGAGCTTTAATGTGAAACGTAGTACGTGGAAACCGGTAAAAACTTAGTATCTGGTTGTAGTTTGCTTAACCAGGATCAAGAGTCAAGGCCTCACGGTGTTATCGGAGCACCCTTACATTCTCTACCTCGGGGCTTTGCACGGTCTAGATGGATTTTTCTAGATTCCAAATAATTTTTTTTAATAACAACAGTAAAATCTGGTTGATAAGGGGTAATTGAAAGTTATCCAAATTCTATTTTCGTAATGTAATTATTTGTTACAAAATAATATATGAAATTTGATCAAATAGGAAGTAGAAAATGCAATTGCTAAGGAGAAATG
>JBAIZL010000002.1:250588154-250600654 GCA_036971475.1 Prosapia bicincta
GGCCATGTGTTTAAAAATATCCTAATCGTCGTCCTGTAGTATAGGTCTCAGACTTGAGTTTTAAAACGCCATTGGCCCATACACTCAAAGCGGAAAATAATAATGCAATATTATCAATTGGGTAGCTTACAATTCCTAAATGTATATAATATTATTAAATATTATATAACTATTGAATAGTTCGAATTTTATGAATCGAATATTTTCTACTGAATAACTTTTTTTCAATTTATTCTCTGAGAACGATCAAAATTGGGAACAATATTAAGCCATGATGACGAAAGAGTTTTGTTTTATAGATTTTCAATTTATTGCATTATTTAATATTTTATTGCAATAAACTGAAAGACTATAAAACAAAATTATTTTGTTCACCTATGTGTGTATTAAGTAGCAATTGTGTCAGTATTTTATGCCTAGCGAGAAAACGTCCCCACACATTTTATTTTTAACAGTTAGGTTCAGTCATTAGTGATAAAATAAAACAACGTATAATATTTTCAAATTTTTATACGAAAACTTGGCAAATATTGGTCCCAATTTTGCTCGTTTCCTGGTAATAAATTCAAAAAAGAATTATACTGTTGAAACTAATAAATTCAGAATGTTCCAACTATTCAATAGGTTAATTAATAATATTATATACCCTTCATATAACTTTTGTAAACCACCACATAGAAATAAATACATGATTATTTCCAAGATTGTTTTTATAACCAAATGACATTCCACAACTCAAGCCTGGAGCTTGTACTACGAGAAAAACATTGGGATATTTTAAAAGTCATGATCAAATACTTTTTTTTTATATAATTATTTATTGTTTTATTTTGTAATATAATTATAGAAGCATTATTTTTTTTGTCAATTATAGATAGGGAATCCCGACTTTCGATTGTTAATTATGTTGTCATTTGGTTGGAATTTTCAATGACGTGATATTGCCATTCCCATTTTCCTACCTTAGACCTGATATGAGTATGATCTCATTTTATTTGTTGTATAATTGTTATTATAAAATTGACGTCGAATATTGTCTCGGATATGCTAAGATAAATGTTTGTTACTGGATGATGTAATATGTAGTATCTTGCCTTTAGTTTTATTTATATTTATCCTTCTATTATCATTTTACAGATGATAAGAGTCTCGTACTTCGAGTATGTCTTAGAATTATACTGTACGTACACTCTTATCGCAACGGTGCGGGCAATGTCTTCGTCTTTAGATTAATTCCTGTGTGCTCGACAGACACCTTGACAACGTTTCGAATGACGAGCTCAGGTCGATTGACATCTCCATGTCTGCCCTAGTCACGGTTATCCCTTTATTTCAGATGTAATAATCCCTGAAATATTCCAGCCTATGAGCAGTATTGGCGAGGATCACTGGGGAGACGGTATGCCGGGAGAACGAAGGGGACGGGCTGGAAGTTAACAGTAAAAGAACTTACACAGTTCGTCCGATTGGGACTTTTATCCCACCTTAGACTTTCTGCCCTTACACTTCTATTTTAGACGTAGATTACCGGGAAGTGCAATCGGATGCCGCAGCACCACTTCGAATTACGGCTTTACTGTTTGCAAAAGTACTGCGTAACTCTGTAAGCGGTTTTGGCATCTATATCTCGATGGTCTATCAATCGTTCGATCACGTAGTGTTCTTTTCGGAATACTGTGGGTCTGATGATATGTATGTACGATAATGATATGTACGTACGATCATGATATGTACGTACGATGATGATATGTACGTACGATGATGATATAATTATGTACGTTCGGATAACCTATGGCACGGGATGATAATGGCACGTAAGGAAAGCTTGTTTCCTGTTTACGGTCGGTTTTGCTCGGGTACTCTCCGACTACCTCAACTATACTCCACGACTCCTAAAACTTAACTGCCTCTCTTCATCAACTCCTTGATGCTCCACCCATTCATGACTTCCCTTTCTCGTCTACCATTAATATTCCTTTTCCTATTTTAGCAAATACTGACATGTCCTGCTTCCGGACCTGTCTAAGAGATGTGTTAAGGCGACGAAGGCTGGTAGCATAATTGGTATACGAGGCAAACTCAATGGGAGTGACAAGGGGGAATTTTGATGCCAGAAGTTAAAAATGGTCCAAAGTTGGTCAATCGGGGTTTTAAGTGATTCTGAATTCATTGATAATATTGGAATTAGCCAGGCACTCTCACAAGGGTCTCAAAAGACCACGAGTATCCGTTTCCTCACAATTGTGACAACATTTTAAGTACTCTGATCATTTTTCAATTAATTATGCTATTTCAGGTGCATTGTATGCACATCATATAATTTTGGAAAAACGGCCCAACCACTATATTGTGTCTTTTCTCTGGTATTTTTCTGAACTGATTGCAAAAACCGCATCCCGAAAGAGCGGTTTGTGAAATTTCTTGAAATTATTTTTTTTTACGTGGTCGTTTAGTTACTGAAATATTCTAGACTTTACATTAGCATTACAGGCAGCACCTAATCAAAATGAGTTGAGATTGAATCAGCTGGCGGCAGGGAAGAACAATCTAATATTAATCACTATACAATAGTTTATGACTATCCGAAATATAGATTTTGTAAATTTGTGAAAACCTAATGAACCAGAACGTTTTCGATCGCTATGTGACGATCTTTATCAGTGGCTCCTGATATTTCTCATATTTACATTTCACATTATTTAAAGTATTTTATCTAAAATGAGACACGGCTCACCACAGAGAGGTGACTGAACCAACCATTCAACTACAAGGGTTGTAAATTACACCGACGCTTCTTTAAACTCTGACCTTCAAGGTTTCAAAGGTAAGTATCAAAAACCTTGATCATAACACTGCTCTAACAAAACCATTACGATTTTGTGTACACGGTCCTTTTCATCCACCTCAGTTACAAGTTGTACGTACTTACCTACTGACCGAGTGTGTCACAGTTTTAAGTACTTTCTTATTATACTTTTGTTATTACTTGCGACCATACTTTTTGTTAACTAAAGGTTGTTAAAATGATGACTTAAATTTGAAGGAAACGTTGTCGTCTTACGACATTTTCAGCCTTCTAGTCGTAAGATGACTTAACGTTTCCTCCAAGTGTAAGTTAAGAATTTAACAACCTTTAGTTAACAAAATGTCTGGTCGCAAGTAATAGCAAAAGTGCAATAAGTAATTAACAACCAGCTTGTCATGAACCGCAATGACAGCAAACAAGATTTCGATATTAAATACTTTGTCTTCAATGAAGATGCATTGTATTCCGTTGTCCAATCGGACAACAGCGGGGGTGTTAGTTTGCACTTTAGCGTATGAATCATTGTAAACATTTCTACTTAAACGACCAAAGGAAAACAACTAAAATTTCCCAAATATTTCTCCTTACATATGTGGAACAATTATATATGACTATCCGTCAAAATATGCATGGTGTCAAAAATACACTAGGGTTATCTCTCTACTAATATAGAAGTTAAGTATTAAGGTAATTTCTGAGTTAAAATTTGGTACTCTGAAGCACATTAATTGGCGAAATATATTCAAGTACAAATATGGCATTTGAGCATCACAAAAATCTACTCCAATAATTTCCCTCAGATCAACAAAAACAATATCTTCATTATGAAAATTTTTAGAGGTTTGTCTCATATTAAAATGAATAAAGCTGTGTTACATTTACCTAGGGCTAACCAACAGCTACAACACTACAAAATTTCAATTAAAACGTGAACACTTAAAAAGGATCTTTACGGCACCCAAATTGATTCGATTTATAATATAAATCTTAAAATAATAATACATTCTTGATGGTCGTAAAGTTCAAAGTCACGGAATTGTTGTAGAAACATGTAAAATATATTTAGGAGATAAACATGAGACATTAAACATGAATGCAAGTAAACAAGTAATTAAATGAGACATTTGTATGTGGGAACCAGAGTTTGACTAATGTTTACTTACAACACATTGTAAGTATATTGTGGCACTACTATGTAAGACTATTTAGGCATGATCCATGGGTATTACAATAGGGGATGATACAAAATAAACAACCGTAAATATATTTATACAAATTCTCTAAAACTGTTAAACAACCATATCGGTAACAACTATTGCTGTAGAAACACAGTGTTCGAGAAGAACCTAATGGTGAAATGCATATTATTCAGTACACTAAATAGTCACTTCTACCGGTAGCTGAAGGAATGAATTCAACCAATATGAATCGATATATTTAAATACACACGTAATTGTGTACAGATTAAACGAAGTCTTTCGTCGCCAAGAATGTGCTGTGAATAGTTTTTGTGGTGTTTGTATAACTCGTACTTTTCTGTTGTGTTTAGTTTGTTGCTTTTTTATGTAGTTTAGGAGTTTTAGATTAGTTGTCTATATTAATCCTTGTAGGACCAAGGGTCAGGCCGTTACTTCTAGTACCAAGGGGGGGGGCCTGGCAGGCCCACAAAACAAAAACGTTCATTTTATTATATATATATATATATATATATATATTGAGCTTATAAAAACATCACTCTGCTTTACTTACTTTATATTTATATTATTGACTAAACTATTACATGAATATTTAATGAAATATAATAAAAAATATTGGTTAGATACTGAAAACATAAAAATGTTATTTAGTCAATAAAAATGTTCCTTAAACCAAATATTTAATCAGAATCGGCTCCACCCGCTTGGCATTTCTCACAGGTGACAGTGTTCGTGCTATAATTTCCACATATATGTTTATTGCATTGATTACAAACAGACTTTGACATCCCTAAATTATCATATTTTACTTTCTTTGACCTCGCTGCACCGACACAAATGAAGCATCTTCCACGACCAACTTCAGCTTGTGGGACTGGTTGAGGTCGAACGTTATAAGTTAGTTTTCGTTCAAGAAGTTGTTCCATAGCACACACGGTGTTTTTAGTTAGACCTTCGATGTTTTGTGCTCGTACATTTACTTGCGGTTTGATAAGCTCAAGCGCCAACATGCGTAAAAACTGAAGCCGCTGATTCTTTTCTCTCGGTTTCCAGTTTGGAAAGTTTCCAATATACAAAGTAAAAGCATTTATACACACAATATCAATTAGAGTGTAAAACACTGCCATTGGCCATCTTTTTGTTCCTCTTTTTACTGTGTAATTGCGTGCCATTTGGTCCACTGAATCCACGCCGCCTTTTGAACTATTGTAAAATATGACAATGTCAGGTTTTCATCATCACCTATTTTGTCGTCCTCGTGTTGAGTGGAAAGCATGATTAGGTTACGCACGGGCTTGTTCTTTACTTTGTAAAATACAAATGTAACAGGGGCCTGTTCTGTTTTATTGTTGGTAAAAGCAAACATAGATGAGTACAATGACCTTTCACGAACATTGTTTTTTAGCTCTGTTGGATTATGTTTTCTGTTCAGTTGCATAGTACCTACAAACGTTAGTTTATGTTCATGGTAAAGTTTTTCGGCTAAGTCAACAGATGTATAGTAGCCTACCTGTCTGTAGTTATATTTCTACCAGACGGAGAAATGGGTGTTACTAAACGGCACACAAGCGGAACTGTACCTTTTTCAATATCTGTACTTCCACAATATAGTTCAATGTTCAACACGTATCTGGATTCAGCATCACATAGCATTCTAATTAGAATACCGTATTTACCGGGCTTATCTTTCATGAACACTTTAAAGGGGCATCGCCCACGAAACAGAGATAGCATTTCATCAATCGTGGTATTGGCACCAGCAGAAAAATAATTTGACAATATGTTATTGATAAGCTCAAATACATTTCTCATAGGGGCAAATTTTTCTGTGGCTCTTCGTGCCTTTCTTGTATTTGTATCATCAAATCTTAGTACGTCAGTGATTTGTATAAATCTTGTACGACTCATAACCCCATTGTAAATGGGCCGGCCATATAAAGTTGACCAAAGTTCATGATAATCAACTTTGCTATCTTTGTTTGACCCCATAAGGATAAGAAGCCCAAAATAGGCCAGCAACTCTGTCCCATCAGTAAACGATTCTTTTGCAGTTGTTACTATTTCCTGCCGTTTTATGCCTGGTCCTTCACGAATTATATTTTGAGAACGTCTTCTAGTTACCCGTTTAGGATAACTAACATATTGCCTTGGACTATTTTTCCCTTCACACACGTAAACATTACCAATAGCATAAGGTCTAGGCCTACCTTGAACATTTTCCTGATGAGTGTCAGGCTGATTGGAAATAGGTAATGGAAGCACTGGATTTGGTTCTGGGTCTTCCTTTTCAACCTGTTCTCTGAGCTGTATAGCATTATCTTCTGTTTCACTTCCTCTCCCCTGTTCTTCATCTGAACTAAACTCCATCTCCTCATCAAATATTCTGTCTATTTCACTGTTATGATCATATAAGTTACTCATATTTTGGTGTAAATAATAACACAGACACAACCTCAACAATGATGCCAAACACAAACACACTGGCAGACTGAAATGACTAGCGGGAAATACCAAGGTCAACCAGTGCTACCAATCTTACACAAATTTAAGTAAAAATTCCTTCAGTCGTTTAACTTGTTATATTAATACACTATTGATGTTAAATATTGTTTGTTTTCATAAAAATGAAAAAAAAGTTGAAATATGAAAATGTTTTTAAATGGTTACGTTGAGGACCAAGGGCGCCGCCTCAGAGGCCCAAACGGGCTTTTTTTATTCTTATGGACAGGAATTTTTGTAAAAAAAATGTAACAAGTCTAGAAACCGATTCTTCAGTTACAGAGTGACAATAAATAATTTTATATAAATTTTCCGAAAAGTTTTTCTACACAAAAACGATAAAATTAAAAACCATGGGCCTGACAGCCCCCCCCCCCTGGTCCTACAAGGGTTAATGTGTGAGTGTAGTGTGTTTTGCATGTGTATGGTTAATTTGATTTGGGTTGAGTGTTTTTTATGTCTTTTAAGTGTTAATTGTATCGTGTGATAAGGTTTCTCCCTTTTTGTCCTAAGTAAAAGCTGAGGCAGTCGTTGCATCTAATATTGTATACTTCTTGCCTTGTAGTGTTTATTCTGTTGTCTTTTTGTACTGTGTAGGTGTTTTTTGTAGTTGTGTTGTGTGTTCTAATGCTACTTTGTATTTCAGTTGAATAAAGTTTGTTAAAGATTTAAATAAATTAACATTGTAATAGATTAGATGTAGATATAGAAATTAATAAATATTAGTAATAATAAATATATTATAAATGATATTTCCTATATATTTTATTGCATATAAATCGATTTTAAATGAAAAAATTAGGAATAAAAACGGTAATTATTTTTGTGTAGCTTCCGCCTAAAATAATTACAACGGTACCTAGATTTCAACCTTTCTTTAAGGCTAGGTACTAATAATGTAAAACAACTTCGTAAACATTTTTCAGTTTCGCAAATATGTAAATAGTTCTTATGAAATTTTTCAAAATAAGTAACAAGTTTTATTCCGAAGGGTTATTTAAGTTTAATAAAAATTATTTCTTGGACTTGAGAAGTGTTTGTTGAATATGAATTTAAAAAAAGGAATACCAATTTCAAATCTCACTTCCCCTAAAACTTCTCCTTAAACTACTTTGCCCTTATGATGGAAACAGATTGTTTACCTTGTTTAAAATGTGTAGCAAACGGAAAAGAGGGATTTAAATTATAATTTGTACGTAGGGTTGCTTTAAATATAAACACTATATTAAGGGAAACATAGTAAAATTTGTTTCCAATTAAATTTCCTCGATCACTATCCCCTGATTATGTCTATCTCTTCACTTTCGTTCTGCCTCTCCCTCCCCCATTAGCGTATGATCTCATTGTCTTTCTTCCTATCTATATCTCCACAGTCTCCCTCTTTATATAACTCATTTAACTTTTCTTTCCATACATTGAAAAGGCTTAAGAATTGTGGGTCATTTAAAATTAGTGTAAACAATAATAAACTTCTAACATGTAGTTACTTAGAGCTTAGCTAGTGAGAACTATTCACAAAGGTATAAGTCAAAATAGTGGACTCAAAATCTCACAAGAAATTCGTTTTTAATAACAAACAAAGTTTCGGCGACGAAGTCGCCTTCCTCAGTGCTTGACTACTACTAAGCTAGTAGTAGCCAAGCACTGAGGAAGGCGACTTCGTCGCGCGAAACTAGTTTGTTGTGTGTGTGTTTATAAAAAACTAATTTTTGTGAGATTTTGAGTCCACTATTTTGACCTTTACCTTTGTAAACTTCAAACGCTTAGAAAAAAATGTCGAGAAAACGTTAAATACAAAGAGGTAATAGAAACGTGAACAAAGGTGCGTAAATATCTGTAACAAAAGTGCGGATGAAACAAAGGAAAGAAATTATCTGCTGTCGAGACATATAGAAAAAATCAAGAGTCTGATTCCCATTAATTTTACCTCTAATTAAAAAAAATTATAAAAAACAAAGATTTGGCCAAGAAACGCTAGATAACATCTGGACTGCTCGGAAAAAACATAGGACACATATTTAAGAAAAAAACTAAAGAGAAATTACTATGAGTTGGTAAATAATATTGTTTCACTTTCAGAAAAATAAAGGGGGGAAGAAACTATCAATATTTTAATCAACTAAAACACCAGAATTTTACCTTGTCACAAGGCAAAGGAAAGAGATCCTAGGAAAGGGTTAATCGTGATTACGTATTTAATAAATTCTGCATTTAAACTTGCGTTGTGATATACAAACCGTTTTAGGTTTACTGGAAAACAGCAATATTTTTAATGTGAAACATGAGCTATTTTTATTTATATTCTTCAAAAAAACTAAATATCTACCACAAAGTGTTCAAAGTTAAAATTAAGTGGATATTTTTCAGTCAGAAATTGAGGTAAAATTACACAAACAATATGAAAAATACTTTTAAGGTAGTAACATTTGGAAACTGTACTTTTCATTTTCAAACAGGTGTTTAAAATACATATTTATGTCAGTTCTCTTTAATTAAAATGCAAACCCAGTATTACTTTTAATTCAAAGTAAAAACTAAATTACTGGTGTTGAGTTCACTGCTTCTAAGCATCACAGGCGGCTGTTATCGGGAAAACCGATACTATATATTCTAAAACATTAAATATATATATATATATATATATATATATATATATGTTTAGAACATTGTTTAGCAACAATTATCTATTGCCCAATAAATGAAACAATTTTCATCATTTACCTAAAGTTTTAATAGGAACAATATATTTAGTTTAAAAGATAGTTTAGGTAAATTGCAATTATCTCTCTTTTAAATATTTATTTCTACACAATTTCATTTCTTAAAGAAACTTCAGCACTTATTTTGCTTAACAATTTATATCTTAGGATATACAATATTTTGAATAGTATGTAGTATAAATTATAGAATGTGAAACACATCAGATGAAAAAAATATGCAAAACGATTTCGCATGTTATTCACATTTCTCGTATTACACACTAGAAATATCCTATACTCCTAGGTGTTTTTTTTTCAGAGAAAGCGATGCATTTATTTAGTTCCTATTTCTTTAAGGAGGAAAATAAATTTATAAATACATATAAAAATAAAATTTTTTATAGCAAAAAATCCACTACAAATTTATACTTTAGTGAAAATAGATTCTAAATATTTGTTTTCACTTAAGCCATAGGCTTATTTACAATATTTTATTTTGTTTTTAAAACTGCAAACATTTTCCCAAACTTTCTCTATAACCGTATTTTTTTAAAATTGTTGTGCAATTTTCTTTAATTTTACTAACTGGTGTTTGACCTACAGCACGATCTACACAACATGATTGCCATAATCCGTTGAGGCAATATTCACAACGTAATATCAGTGGGTTGATTTCAACGATTTCCGCAGTTTAAACGGCATCACATAATGACTGCAGATTAGCGCCAATACTGTAGCATTTAGCATACTGTGCTGCAGTACGGAGTTGTGTCAATGGCTAAATATTACTGCTACACTCTGTTCATCTTTGAATAATTTTTTTGGAGAGTTGTTGAGCTCAATATTTTAGTAAACATTTTAAAATAGAATATGTATATATATATATATATATATATAATTATTTATTTATACTAGCTGACCCGGTTATATTCGTCCCGCCAAGTCAATGAATGGCGTGGTAAAATTAGCTAAAAGTATTTTGTAAATACATTAATAGCTGAACTATTGTAGTTAAAAAGTGTGGCAATAAAAGTTCTTGATTGAATGTTATTTATTGGAGTGGACTCGGACATATATGGTATGTTGTTTGGAATCTTGCAGAAAATTATTTTAATTTGTTGAGTGTTGCTTAGCACCAAAAATTTGGAATGAATTACATGAAGTGTCTCTAGATAAGATAATATAGAATAAATTTATTTATGCTAATTTAATACTTGAAAATTAAATGTTTAAAAAAATTGTTATATCGCGGGAAGCTGTTTTGCTAAAAACATAGCGCCATTTTATAGGTTACTATTTATTGCTGAAATTAATTGGTTTGTTGAGAGAGTGCTCTTAAGACTCTCTATGCCAGAACCCTTCTTAGGCATGTACTCAACCTATTTCTCAAAGTTTCATGCCAATCTGATCAGTGGTTTAATAATCCATAAGACTCATATATATAAACATTGATATATATATATATATATATATATATATATATATATATATATATATATATGACTTACACTTTAGTGTCCTTAAAAAGAACCTTTCTTGGTTAATTTACGTATCACCTTTCGATAAGTAATAATAACGCACGAGAAATAAAATAAGAATACTGTAATTAAAAGTCGACCCAAAAATATACCAAGTAACATTCCTCTTTACGTACATTAAAGGGTGTACAGGAATAAGTGAATACAGCAAACGTTGTTGCTAAGGCTATATATACTAACAAATATGGTGAATTTTAATGACTCAATTTCTATGATCAACAGTTTTAAAATCATTTGGGAACCGAACATGTTTGTGTAAGTTCCTTTTTTTAGATTGAATCACTAACCGTTCTCTTCTTTCTGTTACTCAAAAAACTCAATTTTATCTTCCCGCCGCATGTTTGCTTATTGCAGTGATGTCTATACCCGCGGTGAATAAAACCTGAGACTTAATCATTGCTTTCGCGACACGCTATTTCTGAAACGCAAATCTTACAGCATATACCCACCTAACATATGATTTCATGCAACAACTGATTTTATGTTATATGTTCTAGAACAACCACTTTACACGAACATTATTATTAAATAGTTTTGATGGGTAATAAATATACTATTAATTTATTTAAATTTTGATAATTCTCAATAAAAATAAATCAATACAACGATAATTATGAATTATGTTTTTTTAATATTAATTTTAAAGGGAAGAACTGATTTAGATTGTTGTTTAAAATATTTTTGTTTCATAAACATTTAGTAAGATTTTTGTTACCAGCAATATGATATTATTACCTACGATAAATATTAGTCGTTATTAAATAGATATGTTCCTCAAGTAAAAATGTAAAAATTAAATGAGAAATGTTCATATTTTTGGCGATTTTTGTTTAAACTTATTAGGTCTAATTTGTTATCATTTCTGTTGCGACTCTCCCTTTGTAAAAACCAAATTTCTTTTGTCTTCTTTTGTTTTGTTTTAAGATTAATAGCGGCCAAATATTTAGTGAATAGAAAAGTTGAATAGTTTCCTAATATTCTAATTTACATTTCACGTACGGTTTTTGATTTTTCTGTTTATACACCAGTTCGAGAGAACTTGTAAATATGAGTAAGTCAGGTATAACCATTTGTTGAGGCTTCATGACAACTACTTTTCCTCCTTTGAGTATCATACTGAATTAGGGCGCTATTTATAAAAATAAAACATTTTTTATAATACCGCCAAACCTTGATCTCAGTAAACGAAAATTAGTAAATAGTTCTAACGGTCCCCACAAGAGACCGGCACTTTTCTGCGGACCATTATTAAGCAGCTGTTTTTGCTAAACGAATTTTTTTCGGTCCCTTTCTAAATCAATCTAATCAAATTAGACAAAGTAGCTCACAGACAAACAATTTAAATATCTTTCTATTATAATTAGTTACATTAAAACGTATATAAGCACCGTCGATGGCTCGTGGAGAATTATTTGCATAATTCATTTAAAACAGGGGGATATACTAAAATTTATTCCTATAGTAATCATATTTTTTTTTTCTTTTAATCCCCCGACGGAGGTGTGTCCAACAAAAGCACAAATTGATTTATTTTAAGGTAATAAATAGCAAAATTTAAGGTAATATAGTCTGTAATATATTAAACTCTCGTTTTATGATTACGTGGGACAATAAACTCATTTATAATGAGACAAACGAAGAGAAAATAGCTGAAGTTTTATTATAATGTTCTAGATTAACCTCTATAGATAATATCTAAGAGCGCAATACGTGGAGCATACACGTTTGTACGTCGGTGAATTTGTCGATGGTAAAATTTGTC
>JBAIZL010000002.1:250605654-250653154 GCA_036971475.1 Prosapia bicincta
TATTAGCGCTGTAAAGATGACACCAACTAAAATGTTAAATAAAATATCCCCTATTCCGCTGGTCAAAAAATCATCTCATACAAATAACGGAAAACAAAAAGCAGAAAATATTACTAGTGCAGAATTTATAAATACCAAGAAACAAAAACAAAAAACCAGAACGACAAAAAAACTTTAACGTAGAAAAAAACCATAAAGAAGACCAACAATTTTAAGAGGAAATTGGAATATGAAACCTCTTCTGACAGTGATGAAAGCTTATTTCTTATGGACTCCGAAGAGAGTTTGGAAATGGAGTTTGATAATGATGAATGTGCCGAATGCCTTGAGCCATATCAAGAAACAACATCTCAAGTGGACTGGATAAAATGCCTTAAATGCGAACGATGGATTCATGAAACGTGTTCGATATATTCACACAGTGGAAAGTGTTCAGATTGTGGCCGTATAAACGTACGAAACCTGATGTTAGAAAAAAAGTAGTGAAATTATATTTTAAACTCGTATGACTTGAATATTATTTTTTATTATTTTATGTTTGTTGTGATATTTTCCATATTTGCACGTATTATTTACGTATAAAATCAACTTACATTAACTAGTGTTTCTTTATTCTAAAATAAAAGATTTTGTAATCTATAAAGACAGCATATGTTATTTCTCCATAAGCCATATGTCCCACACCTATGCGGCTTCTGACCCAACAGTCTTACAAAAATGAAAATATCAGAGTATTTTAAAAACCACTAAGTTGTTTGTATTAAAATAATTTCAGGCTAATAAGAATGTATACTACAATGTAAAGGGTTTGAACTAATAAATTCGATAGTTTGGGGGCTAGTTTGTGCAATCTGGAAGCTAAAATAAAACAAAACCAAAAGTTGCGACTGTCACTACTTCAGCAGACCTATTACCATAGACCTGTATTAACGTCCAAGGCCGGTCAATATAAAAAAAACAATCGGCGTTGGTATAACTATTAAAGTATATCAAAATCGATTCCTCAAAATATTTTGTTTGAAGGCATCTAAAATAATTAAACCACAATCTAGTTTAAAATACTGCCTTTTGTAAACTAGTTAATTAATTGTTTCCATATCAAAATTACATTTGTTAAATAAAATGTACTACAAATAATAATCTCGGCGGCGTTTATTTACTTTCTCTCTCTCTCTCTCTCTCTCTATCTCTCTCTCTCTTTCTCTCTTTCTCTCTCTCTCTCTCTCTCTCTCTCTCTCTAGTAAAATGATATTTATAATAATATACGTTTCTAAGCAGAATTATATACAAATTGTGTACGTGTGTGTGTTTGTGTGTGTGAGTGTGTGTTGAGACGGCCAAAAAACCGTCTCATAATATAGAGATTTTACAAAAGAAGGCAAAATCAGTAAAATTATTTAAACTAAAGATTTTAAAATGCAACAGTGGAAGTGAAAGTTGAGGGACAAACCTGTTCGCTATCAGAATAGGTAAACAAAGCCGGTTTAAAGAGATGGTTTTGGCTAACAAAACGAAAGTGGGGCAACCCCGTTTTATGAGAAGAAAGGGGAGGTGAATCAGCGCTAGAAGAAGAAGGACATTTCCTTCTGGACCTCCAGAACCTAGGACTGCCAAATGCCGTTCCGAGGCTAAGCAATTATCCATCGCCCATGGTGGAAGAGGAGATCATCAGCCCTTCAACCGCTACGATTCGTTTATAATATTTTTGTAATGTAACTAAACAGTATTAAAGACGGCCTTAAAATCGTTCTTTTGCGTCCGCTATAACATTCCAGACTCCAAGGAATCAACCATGGAAGAAGAGGAGCGAGGTTCAGTAAAGACTTTTGTGACAAGTCAAAATGTTAATAATAAAATAGGTATTAAATTATTTAAATACAAATTTCAAAATTAAAAATACAGTTTTCATTAAAACTAAAATTATTAATATGGAGCACCATGTGAGAATATCAATGTTCCTTTGTTCACTGAAGCAGAATTGTCGACGTCAGTAATGTCTTTAAAGAATGGGAAGGCCCCAGGACCGGACGGAGTCCCATCGGAGGTATTAAAGATTGTCTCCCGAACCCAACCATATCTTTTACTGGATATGTTCAATGCTTGTTTGAAGGTAGGCATATTTTCTTCTCCCTGGAAAGTGGCGCGGCTGGTGCTGATTAATAAAGGGAAGGGATCTCCCGACTCTCCGTCATCATACAGACCGTTGTGCATGCTGGACACGACAGGGAAGGTAATGGAAAAGCTGATAAAACCGAGGCTGAGAAACGCAATACAAGCAGCAGGAGGCCTTACCATGAATCAACATGGGTTTCGGGAGGGCCATTCGACAATAACGGCGATAAAACAGGTGATAGAGGCTAGGGAAATGGGAGATCGCGTGTGTCATGGGGCCAGACCCATTGTCCTGCTGGTGACACTAGATGTCAAAAATGCTTTCAACTCGGTCCGTTGGTCAGCTATAATTGAGGCCCTAGAGCAAAAGTTCATTGTTCCACAATATCTACTGACTGTTATCAGAGATTATCTGAGAGATCGCCTGCTGACTTGGACGGCCGAGGGAAGACAGTGGACAAAGGAAATTACAGCTGGGGCTGCTCAAGGGTCAGTATTGGGACCAGACCTGTGGAACGTAGCATATGATGGCCTGCTTAGATTACAAATGCTAGACGACGTATATCTAGTGGGCTACGTTGACGACGTTGCGGCTGTCATTACAGCCCGTAGCACCGAGTTGGCGCAGGTGCGGCTAAACCAGGTTATGCGAAGGATTAACCGATGGATGGAAGAGAACGGATTGGAGTTAGCAGTTTCCAAGACGGAGATGGTGTTGCTGACAAGATCGAGGTTGCCGATGGTAGTTCCAATGCTAGTGGGAGAGGAGACTATCTACACTAGGAGAACGGCCAAATATCTTGGAGTAGTAATGGATAACAAGCTTACGTACGGGGAACATCTTCGTATGACCTGTGACAAGGCTGCGGTGGAGACCTCGTCACTCGCGAGATTAATGGCCAACGTCGGCGGCCCAAGTGCAAGCAGGCGTCGGCTCCTGTGGTCTGTGGTGCAATCTGTCTTGCTGTACGGTGCTGAAATCTAGACAGATGCTGTCAAAACACGTAGAAATTGTGTCAGATTAAACTCAGTACAGAGAATGGGGACATTAAGAATTGCGAGTGCCTACCGTACTGTTTCGTTGGCTGCAGTGTTGGTGGTGGCAGGTATTGTGCCAATTGACTTATTGGCTCAAGAGAGGAAACTTGCCTATACCTCCAGCAAGGATGTAGGTAAAGTGGAGGCAGCGAAGAGAGCTAGGGCCAAAACCATGGCTGAGTGGCAGCAGCGATGGAATACTGAACCAACAGGGAGATGGACGTTCACCCTGATTAACAACGTGAAGGAGTGGACAGAACGCAAACATGGAGAAGTTAGTTTTTTCATGACACAATTTCGGACAGGCCACGGCTATTTCCGAGCATATCTTTATAGGATGGGAAAAGTCTTATCAAAGTACTGCCGGGTGTGTAACGATTGTATTGATGACGCAAGACACACATTTTTTGAGTGTGGCAGATTCGCAGACCAGAGGAGACGGTTGATGGCACGTACCGCGGGTCTCTCAACAGAGAATATCGTGCGGATGATGCTTGCAACTGAAGACAATTGGAGGACTGTAGAATGGTATATCGAAACCATCCTACGCTGTAAAAAAGAAGAGGGATGGTTAGATCCATGATAGAGGGCACTAGATAAAAGGCACCACCTGGAAGTAATGCTTCGGCGGTCCCGGGGTGGAATCTTTGCCTGGGAAAGACGGGTTTTAGTGGGTATACTCTCATGTCGAGCCTAGTGCAATGTCGAGAGGAGTCCCACACTATGTGCATAAAGCATTTCCCGTCGTTAAAAAAAAAGAAAAAAAAAATATATTAATAAATTGATTTTTCATTAGATTAAAAAAATATATAAGCAACTTACTTTATATTTGAAAAGTATCTAAATGAAGGAGATTAAAAATAAATCATTCAAATTTGAATTACGAATACCTATCAAGATTAAAGTTTATCACATTGTTACAAAGTCAAATTTAAGAATTTAAAACAAAGAAATTCAATATCATCATTGAAAGTATATATTTAAATTCAACGAGATAAATAGAATGAGAACTTCAATAAAAAAATTTAAAGTAAAATCGCTTTAACTGGGTTAATATCTTTTATTTTATGCCCATTAAAATTACGTCATACAACCAGTATTAAAAATATGTAATAACGAAAATCCTAAAAAATTGTTGTACGAATATTTTAGATTTATATTTGGGAGCACAAATGTAAATTGAATTTTAAATGATTTGGAAGTAAACTTGCGCTTACTTCTGAAAATAGAATAATAGACACGAAATAAAACCATTTAATATAAATATTTCTCTTATTCTATTTAAAGTTGTACACTTCATAAGTATGTGTTAGAAGAATAATATATGTACCTTAATCAAAACAACAAGAAAATTTGCGAACCATTATAAGCTATTTATGTTTTATTTTAAGTAAAAACTGCTTTTGTTAAGAGAAAACAATATAAATCTTTGAGATAAAATTTTCAAGAGTAAATTTTAATATTGTATTTTTTTTTAAATTAAATAAAAATCAAATTAAAGTACAAAATGATTATAAATTATTATTAATAACCTATGGTAAAACAGTAATACAATTACTATAATTTTTCCAACCATTTTAAAAAATAAAAGCAAACATTTTAAATCATGTTACAAAAAAAAATTATAATAAATATTTAATCAATATCAAATAATTATATTCATTTTGACATTGATAAAATATTTAATGATGAGTTTAAAATCTATCTAAATGAGATACAGCATTATGGTTGGTTTTTATAAATGAAGTCCAGGGATTTTATCCACTGGCAGATCACGCTCGACACACTACAGGTACCAGAACGTGGTACGTCGGGTGGGATCATAATTTGGCCGCGGATGAACGGTCGCGTTTCTGCTCTACAGCACCCATCATCAGTAAGTCAATGTAGAGCGTAAAACATACACTGCTGAGGGTGTCGTTACAGGTGCTGGACGCGAGATTAGCGTCAAGAAGCGAATAGAAGATTTAACCGTGGCTTGTGTGGGAGAGTAAGACAGGAACATATTCCTTAAGTTACGTAATCACAAATAATAAAAAGATAGACGGCGTATATTTAGAGAGTAAAAACGCTAAATGCGATTCAGAAAATAAATTACCGTAGTAAGCCGCAACATGCAATGTTTCATCCAATTAACGTCGAAAAACATCAGAAAATATCGCTGCATCAGGAGAGTTAGAAGTATATGTTAGGTATTTTGCTGGAATTGATACCATTGTAGTTGATTTTGTAATAAATATTCCATTCCTTTATAATGGTATCTTCAAAAATAATATTATGGTATATGTTATTATATTGTATGTTAACATTGGAAGACGGAAAGCCTATAAATTCGAAGCTTGTTAAATAAAACCCTACTTCGGTCACATTAAATTGGAATCGAATATTGGGCGTGTGCTCGCGCGTACGTGTGTGAGGTAACAAGAACAAGATTATATATTATAATATAAATAATTAAACATATAAATATATAATAAATTTAAATAATATAAAGTGAACTATATGATACATTTTGCTTCAGAGCTAACTTATAAATAGATTCAGCACGAGCAAGATTCAGGAAGGACTAAGCATCCACTTTTATTATGTTCAGGGGTGTTTCCGAGTGGGGGTACGTGCTATCCCCAAATAGTATTTTACTGTAATTACAGCTGTCATAGTTCCAGAGGTATTTGTTTATATTCTTTGGTTTGTTCTTTGACTAAGAGTTATTGATTGTTGGCGAGTAGCTTACTAAAATGTCTGTTTTACAATATGTATTTTACAGCTTAGTATGTTTTACCAAAACAGCTGCTCGTATATCCAACATTTGTGTAACTTTAAGTCCCAAAACATCATAAAATATGACCTCTAGAGATAATAAATGCTGCGATTGTTTATAATTATTCTACAGATAATTATCCCTATTAAAAAACAAACAAATTTAACATTTATTTTTAAATTTAAAACATTTTATTATTGTGTCCCAGTCAGATGGATTTGGGATGTAACTTTAGTGGGCTACAGGGGGGGCTACAGGTTTCCGCTTTCATTTGCAAAACAAAACCACTTTGATCGGTAAATTAATTTCAAAGTTATCGTGGGTCAAATATTATAATGAACATACGGATCGAACCCCCCCCCCCCCCCCCCCGGGTCGTGGCCTTCTGGCTACGCTTCTGATTGTATCTTCCAGTGGAGTATAATTCCATCCTTTGTAAATTCCACCTTAACACTGTACACAGTGATGGAGCAGCTGTGTCTGGGGGATATACTTTCCTCCAAGAGATAAAGAGTATGTTATAGTCCACATACAATCACATCCAGGTAGACTAATTATACTATTCCAGCCAAAATACCCTATAATTTAAAACATTATCAGAGATTATAGATAATATCAGATCTAAGTAGGATCTCTAAAAATAACTCTAACCACAAGCTTAGTGTTATATAGGCTGGAGGGGAGATATCAGTTTCTCCGAAAATGCCCGCACGATTTTACTCCTTAACAAATTTCTTGTTATTTCCGACAAATTATAGCATCTAATTGAAAGTATCTACTACATGTATGACTCATGATTAGTTTTCAACATTAATTTCTTTTATAACAGTGGTGATGTTTTTTCTGATGCATATGTCTCTCTCTCTTCGAAGCGCGCTGTACAGACACAAGTATGTGCTTTGTAATGAGGCTAACAATTGTAACAGCTCTGTCATTGTTGCACAGTTGAATATTTATTCAATTCCTTCTATTAGTTCACACTCTTCCAATATTTATTTACATATCTTGTACAAATTTTCAATCGTCAATAAAATACGATTTATTCATCCATTCTTTACAAATCCGTCAGTTTAAATATGTTGTTGATGACACTTCTTGCTATTACAGCTGACATACTAATTCATTATATAATTAGTTTTTATAATAATTATCTCTTTCTATTCTGCCAAATAGTATTGTGAATAATTTTATGTATTCTTTACAAAAATTGTAATTATTTAATATTATTTGTCTAAAATAAATTGTTTCTTTGTTGACCTAGGTAGGAATTAACTTCTTATTATATAATACTTGTTTTCTTTTAAAACATGTTATCCCAAGTAGCTTTTCAATGTAATATGTCTCTCTATATAATGGGAAAGCTTTCGGGATTTTATCTGACCAATATTACTTAGGACACTACAGACACACCCTCTCTCTTTTCTCTAAATCTCACTGCCATTCAATCGTCTCTTTCATCAAACACCTTTTTCATGTCCACAAATGCAGTGAAAAGTTCAATAAAAGCTTCTAATTATGCATTTAATTTGACTATTTTTGAGTAAGCAGAATTTAATGCGACTATGAAAATCAACACATATTCAAGTACGCACTCCCTACGTTGTAGGGTAAAATCTCTATATATTGAATTACATAAAATACTTGCCTAAAGTGTGTAATATGGCTTTTATAAAATTCGCTTCGAAAAACAGACGTATGTCAGAAGAGATAAATTATATTTTAAAACAGAAACAAAGGGAAGTGCGTATGGAGCTGGTTTCAGGTGTGACAAGAGATTGTTACAGGTGAAGCACTTTCCGTTACCATGGTTACTGTAAGGCGATGGGATTATGAGGTCTTTAAATGCAACGCAAATGTAAAGCAGTAATAGAATAACTTTAATATAACTCTGAAGGTTCATATTCGAAATGTAACTGATAAAATGTAAAGAAAGAAAAACACATGTTTAAAGTAACTGAATAAAATGTCAGAATTTTAATCGCATAATTCAAGTGACAGTATTCAAATGGCACTGTGCCTATGACGTCATCAGACAAAACTAAAGGTTGGACAAGGCGATGCCCCCTGCCACTAGGCGTAGCACTTGATATATTGTTTTTTTTTCCGGTGGCACATACGGTCTTCAAGAATACATTCTAAACAAGAACAAAGAATATTTTTAATATCTGAAACCATTGTTAAAAAGTAAAGTAAAATATCATATAATCCTAAAGTAAATCGTAAATAGTAAATGTGTAATCCTAAATAACTAATAATACAAGTAACATAAGAATCACCCACCCCTTTATCTACATTTAGATGACCACGTCATCATAATTACCATATACTTTAAAACTGTGCGTAAGCCTATTTTCTCTTATAGATGACAATTTAACTGTTTTATCATGTTCGAAAAGTAACGTAAATTAGCACACCTTGGTTATATGTTCCTTATTTTCTCTAAACATATTAGAAGCATTTCACAGGGTACTATATATATATTTCCCCTCGAAACCGTGTTGTGTTGTATTGTGGCTGAATAGGTAATCGAATTACAGACACTTATGACTATGAAAACACAAAACAAGTATATCTCCAATACTGCCCATGTTATGGGAATGAATTTCGCGCTCAAGCATCAGATCCATTATATTTTAGGACGTTCGAGATGCCTGTTTTTTTGTTTTGTCGTTGTGTGTGGTATAATTTTTAATAAACGCAGGTCTTGTTCAGTAGACCATGAATAAAATGTTAGTTTTGATGATATTTGTAGTGTTGTATTAAAAAAAAACAGTTTAACGGTGTAAGGAATATACAATGTCTGGATACAATGTAACGATATAAAATTATTCAAACAAGTAATATGAAAAAAAAGTTTAAAGTTAATTCCTACCGAGGTAAAAAAAATTAAAATATTTCAATTTTATTTTATCATTACAATTAACATAAATATATATATATATATTTATATATATATATATATATATATATATATATATATATATATATAGGTATAGATATGACAGAATTATAATATTAGGTGCAAAATATAAAGCGAATTTTCTTCTAAATATCATCTCTATACAGTAAATGGCGTTGGATTATAATTTTTTTTTTATTACTATTTATTAGCTTTTTTCGTTTCTAGTTTATGAAGGTGACGATGTTTTGAAATTTGTCATTCTATCCTTCTCTTGGAATGTCTCACTATTGAAAAAACTTGTCTCTTATGGTTTAAAATATATATTTAATTAATAGATTTGTAGGTATGGGCATTTGACTCAGAGCCAAAATGCTGGATTTCAAACATATAGCCATTCTGTTCGAAACCGAGTGGAATCAATTTTTAAAGAATTTATTAAATAATAAATGTTTGATAAAAACTTTACTAACCTCAATTTTTATCACCTACAAGTTAAAAAAATGTTTTTAAAGTTGATATGATCAATAAGAACTTATTTTCTCATCTATTGAAATTCTTGTACAAGATATGCGTGCGTGTGTGTGTGTGTGTGTGCAATTGCGTGTGTGTGTGTTTGCGTACGTACGTGCTCGCGTGCGTGCGTGCGTGTGTGTGTGTGTGTGTGGTGTGTATGCGTTTGTGTGTGTGTGTATGTATGCGTTTGTGTGTGTGTATGCGTTTGTGTGTGTGTGTGTGTATGTGCAATTGTGTGTGTGTGCGGGTGCATGCGTGCTCGCGGGCGAGTGTATATGAAGGAATTGAATAGGGAGATAAAATATTACATATAATAAACTCATATAGGTCAGTACAAATTGATAACTAAGTCACCATCTTCGGAGTGTTTAACTACAGTGTAGTTATAAAATGAAATGAAAATAGAAATTGAGTAGATTTTGTGAAATAATTCTAGTTTTGTCCCCTAAGGATGACGATTTGGTCATAGAAATGTACAATTTGTGTCTAATGTGTAAGACTTTGCTTGTTTGTCAGTATGGCATGTATTATATTCTATTAACAATTAAATTTTAAATATTTATGCTTTGTCAAGCTAGATGGTTTAATAAGATGAGCAAAATTATGATACGACTAACGAGACAATTAGTGAAGTAATTTTGTAGACTATGAACTTTTCTCTATAGCTTAGCACGGTTAAACTGTAAATGTTGCAGACTCCTACAAACATAAATGTCGAAACGGAAATTTTGGATGTCATGTTATTTTACACACAAAGGCAATGGTATAAGGAGACAAAGTGTTACAAGGCTCTTGCAAGCCACTTTGGAAGAAAGCAGTTCCATACAATTCTGGGCCTCTTAATAAATTGCTCAATCAGTAATAAATACTTGTAACTCCAATAAATACATATAATCACGTCGTTATTACAATGGACGAATTTGCATGTGAAAACTGGAAAGTGGAATGTAATGACCGGACAGCAATTCAATAAATCGAACCAGGACATGAATTTGTTTTCTCTTAATCTGGCCTCCAGTGCTGGAACCAAGCCAAATGTTCTGGCAACAACTGTAATTAATTTATTAGTCTAATGTTTGGGGTTTTCTATTTTACAGAGATCTCCCATACTCCAGCAGGGGGAAGCGGACGTGTATGCAGACATAATATGTTACACTTGATTTAAACCTTGATCGTTAATAATCGGTATAGTAATAATACACACACACACACACACACACGAACATATGCACGAACACAATCCTACATACATACACTGACGCACGCACCCACTCCCACATACAAACACAGACGCATGCACAAACTCTAACATACTGAGACTATACGGACGGACGCACCATTTAAACATACATACACTGATGCATACACACACTCCCACATATATACACCTATGCATACACATACTCCAACACACATACACCCACACCCATACACCCTTACACTTACAAGCACAGCCACATATACGTACAGTCCCAAAACACACGCAGACGCATGCTTACACACATACGCACACACGCGCACACATGCGAACACACGCGCACAAATACACGCTACATACATACACTGACGCATGCACACACTCCCACATACATAAACTACGCAGACGGACGCACCAATTCCACATACATACACTGACGCACGCAATCACTCTCACGTATATAGACTATACAGACGGACGTACCACTTCCGCATACATACACAGATGCCTACATATACTCCAACACACATACATCCTAAAAAATATACACATACTATAAACACACATACACCCTCACACATACACGCTCAACCATATACATACACTCCCAAAAAGACACACAGTCGCATGCACACACACAAGCGCGCACACACACACACGCACACGCACGCACACGCACGCACAGAAACACAAGCACACATTTACGATAAACAAAAATTGTATAAATGAGGTATCTTACTCTCAAATATTTGGAGATAGGTGCCATTGTATGGAGCCTTTTTTGTTTTGTCAGTGGTTATATTTTCAATACGTTGGCATAACTGGAACAAAGTCTATTTTTCTCAAGATAACGGTGCTTTGATACGTATAATGTCTTTAGGCTCATGACTTTAGGTGCTTTTTATATCTTTCACGCATTATCAAATCCAATTTAGTAACTCCTTCAGTAGGTTTGTATCTCTGTTATGAAAGTTAATAAGGTGATGTATAATGGAATTAACAAGGACCTATTAGAAAAACCTTGAAACACAACTTTACTAACAAAATACTATAGGAAAAAGTCCATTTTAAATTTTAAAAAATCAATTTGCTAATAATTACCCTTCCTTCTTTGGCAGAAAATGAACTTCATTTGGAGGGTATAAAACCTAGAGTAGTCATTCGAAAATCTCGAATTTTAATTTTTTTTAAACACTCTGTCTTATGGACTATATCTTCAATTTATCGTTCTTTATAGATGAGGATTTCACTGTCATATCGCATTCCTAGTGCTCAGGAGCACATATACATATAAAGTAAGATATCACTATAAAAATAATTTCTCACACATTTCTTCGTCCTATGTTTGGTTACTACTTTAATTTACTTACACAAAAAAATGGATTCTTGATTGTCATTATGATATTTTGTAAATTAAATTTTATTTATAACATGTAGTGGTGACATATTATAGCTAATAAATATTAATTGTATAATAGTTTTAATTGATCACGCTAACTTGCGTTGTAATATAAAATACAAAATCAGTTCCTAAGACAAGGAAAATTTAATTAGTTACAAATCCTGAAGTGCTTCACAGAAGATCTAACGCCTTGATACTTCTAGCTAAGTGATTCTATATACTACTCATTCATTTTCTCTCTGGTTTTACACCCTCTTATTTTGCCTGTTACAGTACCTTTGTTACATCATCCCCTATTTTTTATATTGTTGATCTATTTTAAAATAATTTGTTCAAAAGCCAAATATTTCTGACAGATATTTACGTAAGTAGGTACTACCTTATAAATATCCTTAAATATTCGTTTTTAAAACACATGAAAAGAATATTTAGAGAAAATGTGACGAGAATTTGTGTATCTGACAGTAAACCTAAACTATATCTATTGTGAGTGACTAAACATATATTAGTAAAATGTACATAACCTTTATTTTTCTTCCTTTTTATATCTACTTTATCATTTGTGAAATTCCGTTCTTCATCTTTCCACATCTTAACCTTTTTGCCTTCTTTTTCCTGTTACAGTAAATGTTTTGTAATAATTTTAATAGTATTTTCTCTTATATTTCCTCCCCTAATCCCAGAACTCAATGTATTTCTTTATCTTTCACTTCAAATTATAGCTTCTTTTATATTTTGAGTTACTACTCTAGTCTAAATCCTTCTTAATAATTTTCGTGTAACAGATCCTAATTCAACCCTTTCTAATTGCAAATCAAATAGTTTATTACTTTCTACTCCTATGTTGGCATAAAATTCGTTATGTACTGTATGCCTCTGTGCATTTTCCCTCACTTTCTTTTAAAATAAATCTAAATTTGTTCTAAAAGATCCTTTATTCGCACGTACAATTTTCTATTGGTTTTACGAATAACAGGTCACTAATATATAAAAATGGAGTTTTATTATTTAAAAATAGAAACTGTGTCCATAATTTAAATTATCGACATTTAAAATTGTTTCGCGCCTATATATTTTATTGATTTTTCACGTTTCCTTTTCATTGTAAAGATTAGTTGGTTATTTTATAATTATAGTATTTTTAAATACGTTGAAAGAAATTATTTTCCTATTGTAGTGATTTACATATCTATTTTTCTTCTCTCTTATTAACAACATACAAATGTTCTCTTAGTTATAACGATACAAAATATAAAAAGTTCATTACACAATTTTAAATACGAGTGCGCTTATGCCTTTCGCTTTCAGTCACCCTAACAGCTTCATCCCCAACCAGCTATGTTCAAGTTAGGTCCAACACGCAGTGTGAGGTAGGTCAATTCACATAAAGTTCGATTGTGATCAGGGCTGCACCACTTACTTAGTACCTCTGACATAACAGACACTAGTAAAGCAACGATTATCGTCGGCAATGTCCGTTATCGTAGATGTAAAGCAGTAAAAGATTTGGCACAGTCTACAAGCCTGTCTCTACAGATGTATTGCAAATATTCTGTTGCATATTTCCGTCTCATGAAATCATAAAATTTAATTGTATCATTTTTATACAATTCTACCTTACAATAAAACTATTGGCAAAAACACCAAGACCAAATAAATAATCCTAAATAACTAATGATACAAGTAACATTAGAATCACCCACCCCCTTATCTACATTTAGATTACCATGCCATCATAATCATCATATACTTTTAAATTGTGCGTTAGCCTATTTTCTCTTATAGACGACAATATAACGGTTTTATCGCTGAAATAAATTTACTCTTAGAAATTTGTTTAAAGTTTGACCATCTAGAAATAAATAGAAAGAAGTACATATTATAGGAGATAATAATGTAACGATTACCTTTCTCTATTTTTAGAAAATATGTGCAATAGTAAGATTTTAAATACAATGAAATAATTATGATTTTTTATCGCTAGAAGCTTCATGCGTAATCAATATTCTGCAACCGCTTTTGAAGTGTCAACATAGCGCGAGCCTCAACTCAAGGATTTTATTGCCAGCCAAGGATACAGTTGTCACAGATAATTCTTCCAATGAATTTATTGCTTCGGGAGATTTTTTGCAGCGGTTTGAGTGTAACACGCCATAACAACACTCCGCTTAATGTGATCTGATGTTTTCATTTGTTTCATTAAATGTCACTGTCCAAGCAAATATGGATGTTGAACATACAAATGTGTGTGGAATATATGTATCACTGATAGTAACGACGCCTACAACGCTTAAAAAGCAAATAATGTAAAACTTGAATAAAGATTAAAACAATTTTAATTTTGTCAATTGACCAATTGAAAAAAAGTGTTCCTAAGGCACAACTATTTTTAAAAGGTCTTTCATTGTCTAAAAGCTGAATAATAGAAAATGAATAATTACTATTGTAGTAAATTAAGACAAGAAAATAATAATTTTCTAAAATCACAAACCGAGAATGTGAGCAGCGTACAGCAGAGGAAACGCTTGCCTGAATGTGTAGTTTATTGCATTCGTAACATCAAAGTTTAAATATTTAATTTATCTCACTAGTAAGATTATATAATCAAGACGGATTAGTGGTAGATTGGGTAGGGCACGTAACTTGGTCTTGGGTTCAATCCTCGCTAATGCCGAGAAATTTATTATTTTCCTTACCCTGTGAAAATATTCACGTAATGTTAAACCTTGGGCAATGGGCTCTTGAGGCATGAGACTGTCCATAAATTTATTTTAAAAGCTTTTTAAATATGCTTGAGTACCCTTTTCTGCTTTTCTAAAATTAAAAAAATTCTTTCGACGCGTTTCGGAATGACTCCTTTTTTAATATCTAAATAGTATCCTAAAATGAGTACTATTTAAGTTTTAGTACTAAAGTCATTCCCAGGCGAGTGAGGAAATGAAAATCGTTTAATTTTTAGAAAAAACATAAAATTTACTTTAAGATACAAAAATATTCCTAACAAAAGTGAAGATGAGTATATTAAAAACTTCAAACATTTTAAATATATATAAATTTTAAAGGTTATTGCCTGTTGGTGATTTGTTCTTAAACACTATTTATTGCTAATTAACAAAAGTGAAATAAGTCAGCTAAATAGAAAATTATTATTTTTTTATTATTATAATCCTGACTCGTTGATACACCCTCAGTTACCAAACCTTTGAACAAAGTAAATAGAAACCTAGCAAACCAAAAAACAAACAATAATTTATAATTAAAACTGCTATGTTTCAACAACAAAGATATATAATAAGGTAGAGCTTAGCAAGGGAGAAAACTTCACAACGGTAAAAATTAAAACAGTTAACTCTAAATCTTACTATACGAGTTTATTAAAACAATTACTCTGAGCAGTAGTTAAGAACTGATGAATGCGACATCGTCGACGAAACTAGTCTGGCTGTTTAATTAAACTAGTGTGTTTGTTTTAGAAAACTATTGTCTAGTAATATTTAAAGTTGTGTTTTAATTTTTACCGTTTTGAAGAAGAATATAATATAAAAGGTGTACAGCCTATACCCGTTAATAATGATGAATCTGAAAACAAAAAGTGTTTAGTTTGCAGGTAAACGAGTAAATAGTTCGTACGAGCCATTAAGAGGAGAGGGTTTGAATCCTAAGTACGGCCCTCAAGGTTATGTAGCATCTGTCACCGACAATGGCTGCAGGTAGGCATAAGGGAACAGGGTTTTTCGTAAGGTGTGTGCTTGCACCAAAAATTTAAACCGTGTCTACATAACTTTAAAAGAAAGAGGGCAATGATTGAGCATCACCTGATGATAAGCTGTTGCTGATGTAATTTGTAAATTTAGAAATATTAACTTTTGTCGCTCTGTATCAAGATAGTAATTCCGTATTTGCCAAGATTTCAAAACATGTGAAATTTCCTTGTCAATATGTTTTCCATTTGTTTAATTTGTTTAATTTCTTGCAAAAAGATTCTCAGAACACTAAAATATCCCCACAAGCACTGTACAATATCGATTTTTAATGATCGAGGGGCAACATTCCTTGACAGAGAACATGTGGAACGTTTCCACCAAGGAAATAATTATTGGGGAACGTAATACAACGATCGTAAATCTTCATATAAAGAGGTCATAATCTCGCTATTTAACAATACCAAATTGTAAATCCTAAATAGGGTTGCGAAATATACCACAGGTGATTTGAAATCGAAATAATTTAATAACACGTGTTACAAGCCAAAATATTTAACTTGTAGGCCTATAGTATTTTAAATAAGTAAAATATAACATTTTGTTTTTAAAACATATTAAAATCAATAGTTTTAAAAATATTAAGTAATTGTTCAAAAACATAATTTTGATTATATAACAGTATTGAAAGAAATATTTCAAAATTTAATTGAATATTGTAATAAAAAACCAGGCAAACATTGTGTACTTCGCTTATAGTCGCACTAACACAAATACATGGGTATACTTAGTCTGCCTTTTAATCATTAGTATTAAAACAAAACAAAAAGTTAAACTAAAAATCCACCTATGCAAACAAAGAAACACTTTGTCTTAGTTTAATAAAGATTTAATATCAACATAACTAAAGTAACATGATCTATGTGTTAAAACAGCTGTTCTACCACATAACATATAAAATAAAATCAACAGTTGTATGAAAGCTTACATTATCAGTTATTTTACGCTTAATTGGAAGAAATAACTATACCGCATATGGTTGAGTAGTTTTCTGTCATTCTTAACGTTTCAATATTCTCTTATGTTGCGTTTCGGAGTAACTCCATTTCCAAAACTCTCATCTTACTTTGATGTTTCAAGTTTTTAAAATGGAGTTACTACGAAACTCCTCAACAGAGGAGAATATTGAAACGTTAGGAATGACAGAATACTATAGACATATTCATAACAAAAATGAAGATGAGTCTATTAATAATTTTATATTGCATTCCTTGAACCATTTGTGAAAAACGATTACTGCATTGTAAATCTAAAATTAATTATTAAATTTCTTTAATGAAATATTATTTAAAAATACTATGACATAATGTGTTTTCTACTCTACGTTTGAAAACAGAATTCGAACTTGCGTGAGTGAACAAAATGTATTTTGTTAAATATTGAAATTTTTTATTTTTTTTAGGAAAAGTGTAATTTTTTTTTCCAGGCGAAAAACCTATTGAGGTTATCATCGCCTAACTAAGGTTTGTTAAAAATAAATATTAAAATATTACATAAATAAAACTAATCAAAATAAAACAAATAAATGTTTAAAACTAATTGTAATTATCTAAAACTAAAGAACCTAAAATTATACAAAATTTAAATATTATTAAATAGATTAAGGTGGCGTAAGAAAGCGAGGACACGGTCGATAGCCGTGACATCGTCCCTTAAAACCACCTCGAAGATCGTAACGTATATACAAATTTTCCAACTTATCACAATCAAGCAGGATATGCTTGATTGTAATATTATTTCTACAAAACGGACATAGTGGTGGATCCTCATGTCGCATCAACCATCCATGCGTTAACAAAGAGTGGCCGATGCGAAGTCGAGTAACCACCACTTCCTCCCTACGATTCAAACGAACAGATGTCCTCCATGGTCGGACGGTATTTTTGATGTCCCTCAGCTTGTTTCTATTTACATTTTGCCATTCTTCATACCAAACAGAGAATAGTGTTGTTTTAACTTTGCATACAAAATCTGATGCCATCACACGTTGTGTCGATGGCAACATACCTGTAGCTAGTTTTACACCTTCATCTGCTTTAGTGTTTCCGAATATTCCACAGTGACCAGGGACCCAGAGAAATGACACCTCTTAATTGGAGCCTGTGTATAGAGCACAAGATGTCTCCAACTAAAGGGTTCTTAGTGTACATTTCCTGAATAGCCTGGAGAGCACTTTTGGAATCACAACACATAAGATATTTAGATTTTGCAGACGGAATTGATCTTAAAGCTTGGAAAATTGCATAAAGTTCTGCAGTAAAAACGCTACAGGCTGAGGGCCATCCGTAAGTGAAAGTTTGTCCTTCCATATAAAATGCACAGCCTATCCCATTGTCCAGTTTTGAACCGTCTGTGAATATAGTCACAGTATGTTGGTGAGTTTGTTGAATCTGCAAAAACTCCTGACGATAAATAACGTCAGGAGTATTGTGTTTTAGGTACATGGACAATGAGAAGTCACATTTTGGCTTTTGTATTGTCCATGGAGGGATGTAGCATGATGTTCGTTCGAATATAGGTGGATGTTCTAAATTTAGATTGCTAAAAATGCGCAACGTTCTTATTCCGAAAGGAGCAGTTGAACGTTGACCCACGTTGTAACGATCCTCGAGATAGTTATCAAAAACTGCTTTGAATGCCGGATGTTTAGGTTTACTTCGAAGACCAGTGTAATATGATATTTGTAGCATTTGACGTCGCATTGAGAGAGATGGTTCTCCAGCTTCAACTAGAAGGCAGGAGATTGGGCTTGATCTAAAAGCACCAGTACAAAGTCTAAGGCCAGCGTGATATATTGAATCCAGGAGTTTCAGAACCGTAGGTCGAGCAGATGAATAGGCTATACAGCCGTAATCTATGCGCGATCTTACAATGGCGCGATAGAAGCGGAGCATACAGGTTCTGTCTGCTCCCCAATTTGTACCACTTAGAACTCTCAACATATCCAATATCTTGCTGCACCGGGTCCTCAAATCACGCACATGCGGATTCCATGAAAGTCTTTTATCAAATAAAAGACCCAAAAATCTCACATTATTCGCGGTTTGAAGCCGCGTACCATCAAGATATAGAATAGGTTCCTGATGTTGCCTGCGACGACTAAATGCTATACACTGGGTCTTCGAAGCCGAAAACTTGAAGCCCGTAGATTTGGTCCATTCTCGCAATTTATTAATTACTAATTGTAAGGATCTTTCCGCTGTTGCCATACTTCTAGCAGCCATATATATACAAAAATCGTCTACAAACAGGGAACAGTGGACCGGTGACTGTACGTTTGAAGTGACGCTGTTAATGGCAACAGCAAACAGCGTCACACTCAAAACGCCACCCTGTGGTATACCATTCTCTAGTTCGCAACGATCAGAATATATGCCTCCTAGACGTACACGGAAAGTCCTGTTATTCAAACATTTTTTTATAAAAGCAAGAATGTTACCTTGTATACCCCATGATTTCAATACGTTCAAAATTCCTCTTCTCCATGCCATGTCATATGCCTTCTCAAGGTCAAAGAAAACTGCTACCAGTGTTTGTCGTAAGATGAAGGCATTCTCTATAGCTGACTCCAACAAAACCAATTGGTCAACTGATGAACGTCCTTGTCTGGAACCACACTGAACGTTAGAAAGAAGTTTGTTTGTTTCTAGATACCAGACAAGACGACGGTTGACCATCTACTCCAGTAGTTTGCATAAGCAGCTGGTCAGAGAGATGGGTCTGTAACTACTGGGATTAGTTTTGTCCTTACCTTGTTTTAGAAGAAGAATTATAGTCGCTTCTAACCATGCATCGGGAAAACCGTGCTCCTCGAATATACGGTTGTATATCCGAAGGAGAACTAGTTTTGCCGACGGTGGTAGATTTTTAATCATGGAGTATACAATATCCTCCCGGCAAGGGTCCACAGGTGGCGGATAGTGGGACGGCCTACAGAAATGTAGGTTACCTGTGAATAAGGATTCCGGAAGGTTTCTGAATATGCAGGCCTGGACCAAGGCTATGGTTCAAAGGTGAGGAATTATCCCTCCTCGTCAGTCTACCGGTTGGGGGCGGTAGAAATAACTGCTCTAACTGGGGAGACTGGGGTAGTTGGGAATTAAGTCCTCACAATGCTACTCTCACCTCCCGGGTGAACCAAGGGCAATGCGACAGTGAAGTATGGGCGGGAAACTACCCTAACGACACAGTTGTAAAAAAGAGAGTAAAGCAGGCTGTTTGCTTCATGAGCAACAGTTAATAATGTCCTGAACTTGGGGTGTGCTTCAAGGTCAGTGACTGAATACCCAATTTAAGGTGGAAGGCATCGTGCCGAAGGATGAATGGCTGCAGGGTATAAAATGCAGTTGCACACGATCCCCTTGAGGAACCAGACAAAACCTCATTGTATGTTGTCTTGCCAGGGCAGTGGGGGCTCTGCTCTGGTCGACCGTTATTTCCCCCATACTCGTGGGACTACTAATGGACCAAGTAAGTAAAAGAATTGATTTCGAGACTGCACAGACAGTGGGCGCCAATGAGACGGCAAACCGTGAGTCTGTAGCAGATGTGTCAACGGCAACCATCACTGGGGGTGCGGTGGCGGCTGTCAAGCTGCCGAATGCAGAAACCGGTGAAGTGGCTGTAGAGTTGAGCACGCTGTCTTGTCCTGGGGCTGCTCTGCGGACCCAGGCGACTGCAAATTAAGCAGAACAATGATCAAGATCCTCCAAGTGAACCTACCGCATAGCAGGGCGGCGAGTGCTGTCGTGTGTAGGATGCTGGACAGGGGAGAGGTGGACTTGGTTCTCATCCAGGAGCCATGGATTTCTGGAGGACGAATATGCGGGCTGGCGACATCAGGAGGTAAGTTGTTGTACGATAAGGACTCCGGTGTTCCCAGGACGTGTATCCTGGTTAGGAGGGGGTTGAGTGCTTTTGTACTAACGGACTTCTGCTGCAGGGACTTAATAGCAGTGACGGTGGAGCTGCGGGCGGAGGGGAGGATGAAGAGGCTGAACCTTGCCACGGCATATCTCCCCTTTGACTACGCGGGGGCTCTAACAACACAAGAGCTGAGGAGGCTGGTCGAGCACTGCGGGGCTGTGGATGAGGAGCTGCTGGTGGAAATGGATGCTAACTCCCATCACACTTCGTGGGGAAGTACAGGTACCAACACTAGAGGTGAGGAACTTTTAGCTTATCTTAGCTCTAAGAATTTACTAGTCTTAAATCAGGGGTAAGAGCCGACGTTTGTCACTAGGGCCAGACAGGAGGTCCTGGACATTACAGTGGCATCGAACCAGACGGCTAGGTATGTACTAAACTGGCATGTGTCGGATGAACCATCTTCTTCTGACCACAGACATATTATTTATGATATCTCTCTAAATCCAGCCATGCTTCGGCCAACCAGGGATCCAAGAAGAACAGACTGGGACTCCTACAGGAGGGACCTGGGAGTTCGGATTGAGGAGGCTGGATTGGAGTATGGTGGGAGGAGAGAGCTAGAAGACTCTGCCGCATTGGTTGGCGAGGCTATAGTAGAATCCTTTACTGATAACTGCCCTCTTAGTGAGGGGAGAAAAGTGGAGGGATCCGTCATGGTGCAGCAAGAAGCTAGCCAAACTTCGGAAGACCACCAGGAGACTCTTTAATAGAGCAAAAAAGAACGGGGAGTGGGACCAGTATAGGAAAACACTAACCGAATACAACAGGGCAATTAGAGAAGCACGCAGGAAGTCTTGGAAGGAGTTTTGTCAAGAGATTGACAAAACTCGGGAAGGGGCACGACTGCATAAAGTGCTATATAAGGACCCAGTTAACCCGGTGGGGATGCTAAGAACCCCACTGGGAAATATAACAAAAACTGCAGGGGAAACTGTGGAAGAATTAATCAGAACACATTTCACTTCCAGTACCCTGAGGAAACTTGGGGGAGCAGACACTGAACCAGTTGCCAAACTCTCCACAAGACGTGGTAAGAGGGAGGACTGGGAAGTGGCAAGGAGGATACTAACTCCACAAAGGGTAAGATGGGCTATTGGCACATTTAAACCCTACAAATCTCCAGGTCCAGATGGGATCTACCCTGTGCTGCTGCAGCAATGAATGGATTTGCTGGTACTGGTACTTACTAAATTATACAGGCTAAGCATTGCTTTAGGGCATGTGCCGGCAGCCTGGAAAGCTAGTAAGGTGGTCTTTATACCTAAGCCCACCGGTAACCAATCGGAAGGGAAAGGATACAGACCTATTACACTCATGTCCTTTGTTCTTAAGGGACTTGAAAAACTGGTTGATAGGCATATTAGGGGGGGGGGGGTGCTTTGGCCATAAAACCACTGCATTGGAACCAGTATGCTTATCAACCGGGGAATCCTGCGAGGGAGCTCTCCATCAAGTGGTTGGTAGGATTGAGCAAATGATCGCCAAGAAAGGTTGTGCCATAGGTGCCTTCCTCGACATTGAAGGGGCTTTCAATAACCCCTCAGTGGAGACGATGGTAAGTGGTGCAAGACGTCATGGAGTGGATGCAACCACTTGTGGTTGGATAAGTTCCATGTTAACAAACAGAGCATTTCTGTAGAGGTGGCAGGGGAGGTCAGAAGGGAGGAGACAAGTCTGGGCTGTGCACAGGGGGGGGGGTTCTCTCTCCTCTGTTGTGGTGAATAGTGGTTGACAACCTTATTGAACTCCTGAATGAACAGGGGTACTTCTGTCTAGGATATGCGATATGTGTGTGTTTGCCACTTAAGCGTTCCACATTCTCTAACGACAGGTGGACAAAGTCAGCAATATGTAAAGTGACAAGAGGTCCCAATTTATTCATCTATCAGCAGAAAACTGTACATTCTGATCACAGATATTGTACATGAAATGAATCCGTAATACCTTTATGCAGCGTCATATATCCGTAGCACCTGCCATCTTCCTGATGACCCCTGGAGTTCGAATACGAAATGTTTATTCCACGTTTAATTATTGCAGAATTGAACGGCCCAGAGTGGTTTTGCTTTTAAATGAAAGGGGAAACCCTCCCTGGGGTCCCACTATAGTTATATTCAAATCTCTCTGATTTTGAGTAGAAATACGTTAACGAAGCATTCTTTAAACAGTTGGCTCCCTATCAAGGAGGCTGTTAGGGATCTGATCTCTAGCATATCAGGGTAGCACCCTTACAGCATATCAGAGTCTTCAATGGCAATTACTTCCTTACAGTATATTAGAGTAGTATTGTATTCAAAAGCAATTCCCCCTTTACATCATATGAGGGTAGCATTGTTTTAAAAAACAATTCCTCCCTTACAATATATCAGGGTAACATTGTCTTTAAAAATATCCTTTCCTACAGTATATGCGTATTATTTTACTCAAAACCAGCCTTCCATTACAATGTATCAGGGTATCTTTATATTCAAAACAATTGCTCCTTTACAGTATATCAGTATTACTGTACTCAAAACAATCCCTATTTTACAACATATCAGGGTAGTTCTGTCTTCAAAAAAAGAATTCCTCCTATACAGTATATCGATATTATTTTACTGAAAACAATCCTTCCTTTGCCACATTTCCGTAAACAAACAGTGCCTTAATCAATCTGAATGCAATGCAATGGACGGGGTACTCTGTTTTCTAACGGCAGCATTGTTAAGTTCGTAGCGGTAGTGTGACGAGGTGATACACATAACTCCAACCTCGGCCTTAACTGCTTATTTAAAATATATCAGGATATCATTTTCTTCAAAAGCAATTCCTCCGCCAAAGTAGAGCTATCTATTTGCTTCATCACGGTGCATTACAACCCTTGCCCTCTCTCAACATTTCTAACTCTTTCTTAACAAAATCATCCCCAAGTAATAGTATCATGTAATACTCTGCATCTGTCACTTTAATTAAGCAGATTATGGAGTTCGGTTCCAACTCACGATCGGATTCAAATCAGGACAGTTTTTAAATACGATCGGAATAAACTCAGCACTCTCTGATAAAATAAATTTCCCTTTTTAAATAAGAAGCTTATTTTTGTAATAATATACAACACTTAAGTCGTAATAAAATGTAACGAAACAAAAATTAGTTTCTTCTGACATGCTTTTTATTTAAAAGATTAGCTTCTATGCTTTATTTGTATTGCTTTATATAAATAATGGTTCCTTATAAATGTAAACGTTCCAACCCAAAATTGTATTCAGTAAAATATATTAAATACGAGACAAAATATTCAGGATTTTAATTTTAATTTTTAAGATAAAAAAAACCTTTTTTTGGTTTGCAAATGACTTGAAGTTGATTGTTAATTGGAAATTCGAAAAAAACCTTTTAATTTCTTTAACAAGTTGAAGACTCAAAGTTTTAAAAATTTTCTCTTTAATTGAATAAATTAGATTCTTTTCAGAAGTCAAGTAGCATGGAATAAAACAATGGTAGGAGTGGGACATCTGATTTGTATTTGCAAAGTTCTTATTTAGAAGCGAAGCTTAAGGGTAGGGTTGAGGCTTAGGACTTTACTATGCTTAGTATGTTTTCGTAAAAGTATTACAGTAATAAATGTTTCCTTACCTTTTTGAGAATAATTACTTGTTTCAAATCTTAATATCTTTTAGAAAATATTTATTTATTTAATAGCTAGGTATGTATCATTAAAACTGTAATTTATTGCTGTAATAGTTTACTCTGTAAAATGATTGCTTTGCAACCGAAATTTACATAAAAATTAAAATAGAAAGTTTTAGTGGTTAGGAGGTTTTATTACATGAAATGAAACACCACAACACACCTTCTCAAAGTATGAAATAGTCCACAACACATCAGGAGGAAGCCTGGTATTTCCATAATACATTCCTTCTTAATATACTTTGATTTAGAGTGGATTAGGAATGTGCTTGTGACAGGGTAGGGATGCGACGTTGTCAGGTCGAACGCTGTGACAGTCAACCCGTCATCGCCAGTGTCTAATACCGTCAAGAGTAGTTAGTTGGTAAAATCATTCAATAAATTAGGAATTTTTTTCACATTTGCCCTTATAACAATCACATTTTGTATTCTGAATTTCTAATCTCTTCTATTAGAACTGCCTTCTATATTGAAAAAACTTTTTTTTGTATAGTAAGGCGTGAAGTATCTCTTAAATACCACATAATTAATAACCGGAGTGAATTCGGAAATTGAAAAACGTATGATAAATAAAATTATATAAAATGCAACTATTACTTAATTACTATCTAATATATTATAATGTTCTTCATGCATTTAGGTTAGAACTTTGAAGAAATTGTACAGGGAAAAAATTTAGTTAGACAGTAATAGGATGAGTGATTTACTTTCGCACTCGTAAACATATTTAAATCTTTTACACACACAAATTAAATATATACAATTTCCTTATTTATGTTTAGATAAATTTACATAAAATGTGTAATTTATTATATAAATATATAATGGAATTATATAAGTAACAGATAGATATGCATAACTAACACACCAATAAAAGATAACTGTCAATAAAAGCTAATGAAATGCCTAATATAAAAAAGAGACAATGGCCAATGAACGTCTGTAGGGCTGGTCTGCCACAATAATGTAAACAGGGGTCAGCTAATCATGGCTATAAATAAATTAGGATGTGACATAAACATTATATGCGTTTACATTATATCCCTTATATGTCTACGTTTACATTGTCGATCAGTATTGCGTTGTGAAACACATGTCACAAGAAAATAAGCAATATAAAAAAAAATAATTAAGTAGGAATACCTACTTGTATCAACAAAAGATAGAAATAGCCTCTGACTTATTTAACCTACTTAAAATTTTACTTTGTTTTAAATCAAACTATAACTATAGACTCTTGTCTCTAAAGACAAAATTTTGTTTAAAAGAACTATAATAAAAAGCTCTAATTTTAAGAAAATCGGATGAAGTAAATTACTCTTCATCAGATGCTAAAAGGATAAGAAAGAAGGTGATATCGACATATCATTCGTTCAATAGGTTCGCGTATGTAGATCACCAGACGTTTATACGATGACGTAGAATACAGTGTATATGCAAAGGAATTGTTTCACAATGCGCTAACGGACCAGCTATATGGCTGGTCGTTTTGGTCCACCCAGATGACATTGACTAAGTTAAAACCCTACTTACATATGACGTCCATTAACATGCGCACCATAGATGCGCGGTAGTATTTCCCTCAAGACCTGAAACTTCGATCACCTTTACATCTTTACTCCAGTGCTTTACCCAAACTCATCTTAGTTCGGAGATGCGTCGCTAGCATATGCTATTGTTTCCGTCTAATCAAATAAAGTAATTCAAAGATTGTATATTAAAAGGAAGTAAAGGATTTCTAAACTTACTTCAGGAAACGTTTGGAAAAACCCCATACATACACAACATAGTTCATCAAATTCCCCACTTCTTCGAGCTATGAAGATCTCTACAATCTTGATAGCTACAATGTTACAACTAACTAAGCCCACCTTTCGCACCATGAAGATAGCTACATTGTTACAACTAACTACGCATTTCTTTCGCACCATGAATGGTATAATGCTATGACTAACCTAGTTCTTCCTTCTTTTCATGAAGATCGACTCCGATATTTGTGGAAGAGGAAGTACACGGTATATTCCGGAAGCAATACACGTTTAAGCACATACTCATTCTTACACACATGCCACACTCCGCCGGGAACACATACTTGTATTATTGCAAAGGGAAAGGGAAAATGATCAACAAAAAACGGAGAATCAATCATCCAGCCCACTTGGAACGAATTAACACAGTGCTGCAGAAATAAGACACATTACCTACCGCCCTACTCATTAAACGTCTTGCCACGCAAGTAACCCTTCTAAAACCATATTTTTACCTTCATTCAGAGTCACGTGACAGAAGCTGCGAAATATCATGAACTACCTTACTCCCACATTTTTAATCTTACTGACGGAAATTTTAATTTTCTTTCAAAAGCTTTCAGAAACTGTCGACTCTACCATCATCATGATTATAATCCAAAGATTTACAGAAAGATCAAGCATGGAACAATGCTAAGCAAAGCCAGAAGCAGACAGAATATCTACTAAAAAGTTATCCGAACTAAAAGAAGACAAATAATACTCTGTACACTACTTAAAATAGTTAGTTCTGTTTACGAAGATGCTATAATCACTGGGGTTGATGATTGGCCATATAAAGACTGATAAGTACCGAAAATGCAGATATTTCTACCGACATATTCGTAGCTATACTGCGCAACAGGTTTCACTACATCGTTTAAATATCACCGTCAGTAAACGGACCTACCACACTTACGTTTTCATCACAGCTAAAGTTTTAGATAATTAAGGGAAATTTTCAAGAAAAAGAAAAGAAATTAAACATATCTGTCTAGCTCTAGTCATGATGAGCTCGACCCAGTATATATCGAGAATATTCTCTACTCGATTCTTCGTAAAATATCTTTCGTTACGCTCCACCAGAAGAGGTGACGAAAGGAAATACACATTTATTTGCAGACGTCACGATCCAATACCCAATGAAATTCTACCCTATAACCTCCCAATACACAATGAAATTCTATCCTATAACCTCCCTATGACGTCATCTCTAAAAAAATTTGATTTTTAGTCATGCATTAGATTTAAAAATTTTAAAACTACCTTCACTTACATATTTACCTTAAACACATTTCAATGACTATTATGCCATCATCAAGAAGCGGAAAGCTAAAAAACGTTAGCGCTAAAGCATGAAAATATAGTACCAAGGCATCATTCACTTAGATATATAATTCTATAGGAAAATGTTATTCAAGTTAACAAAAGGCATACTAAAATATCTGAAATAAAAGGTAGAACGTTTTATTTATTGTTTAAGTAAAAAAAATTTAAACGATAACAAATATAGCGGCAAACAAATATTTATAAATAATAAGTAGATTGTGAAGAGTACCGACTGTGTAAGATGTATTACTTGGGTAGGGATTATCTTCCTGTTCCACGTAATATTCTTTACAAATCCAAGCCTCAGTTCCAGGAATATATAGGCAAAATAATATCAGTTCCACCAACGAGGTGCCTTTAGTTGTCTGTGGCATCATTTCTTTAACAAAAGAAAACATAATACCCGGAAGATATTTCGCAATCAGAAAATAATATGGAACCTGTCTCATATGTTCCTAAATAGTGCACTTGCAAAATTTATTCTCACGCCTCCGTTAACGGGCAGATAGAGTAATTACTGTGCAAACATTGTGCACTCTCTGTTAACACTAATATAATGATATAACAAAACATTAGCTATACAAATGTGGAATATTGAAAACTAAAAAACAGTCATATGACTTAGAACTATAAAATTACATTTTAGAGTGTGCATTAAGTAGACATATAAAATTAGGTAACTGGACTACACAATAAGCTAAATCTGTATGAAGGATAAATAGAAGACAGTTTTTACAAATAGATTCAATAGGATGAAATAGAAATATGCATTACTGAATAAACGGATGTACTTCTGATGATAACTATTCATAGAAATAGAAACAGGCTCGAATATAACGGTAGCTCGAAATATCGGGACTCGGAATTTCGAGATTCTACTGTACTTGGTTTTAAATTCACTTTTATTTAAAGGAACTGGTAATGGCGACCATATTCATGATAGTTATAAACATTGTTAAAATGTCTATACCTAGGGAAGCAAGTCTAACATATTTCAGTTGTGCTGCAGCTCCAGTGATAGAAATATCCACAAAGGAGATTTTCTTTTAAGTAACGCTTATTTACCACAGAAACCATTTTAAATCCAACCGATAGGGAGCAGTTTAACCCAATGACAAAAAGCCTTAACCCAAAACGAAACTAAGTCAAAAGTAACGAAACGACGTCGAGACATTTTCTGAAGTTACGCCTCACTGACCCGAGAAACCGACCCTTTGTTATCTCCACAGTAAAAACGACATAATTTTGGTGTTGTGTCAAGAAGGAGACTAGGGCCCCATAAAACCTTTCCAGCTTATATATTGTGTGTTTTACTACCCGTTACAATTCAATAACTACCACTCTTATTAAGTTAAGCTCAAAACCTCCTGGATACACTAATCATCAGGTAATGTCCACTGAGTAAGAAATTAGTTTATAAATATTGTCTTCTGCTACAACAATTACATAACTACTGATGTTACTCATGAGAAACCTGGTTGTATACAATTAAACCAGCATCATTCGCTCCATGACATGTACTATAAGCAGTGTCGCTTTGTAGTAGTAGACCACCCACATTCCTTCCAGTGTCTGCCAGCAGTCTACCCTTTTCCCCCAACGTCCTTCCAGTTTCGACCAACAGCCAACTCAACATTCTTACATTGGTCATTAGCAGCAGACCCCTTCACCTTCCAGTGTCTTCTAGTTGTTATCCAAACTTCCTTCCAGTGTCTGTCCGACCCACATTCCTCTCCGTCTAAATTAGCAGCCGATTCGCATTTCCTCCAGTATTTGTCAGCATTCGTCCTACATTCTTTCCAGTTCCTCCCACAGCTAACCCGAGGTCTTTCTACAGCCTATTATCAGCACCCCTATCTTTCTAAAGTCTGCCAGCAGCCGATTCACGTTTGTTCCATTATTTGTCAGCACCCGACCTTTTCTCCTTCCTATTTCAACACCAGCTGCCCAAAAACTTCACCCCAGTGCTTATTCGCAGCCAATCCCCTTACCTTCCAATGTCTGTCAGTAGCTAACCCAACTTCCTTCTAGTTTCGTCAACAACCGAAACGCCTCCCTTCGCGTGACTACCACCAGATGACCTACATTTCTTGCCGTGTCGGTCCTCCCGCCACCAGCAGCTGACCCAACGTCCTCCGAATGTCTGTTAAATACCAACCCAAATCCCTTCTAGTTGTGTATCACCACCTGACCCAACACCTTTCCAGTGTTCAGTCAATCCTCTTTTCTTACATTGCCTGTCTGCAGCTGACTCAAAGTCCTCCGAGTGTCTGCCAACTACCGTCCCACATTCCTGTAAGTGTCATCATCAGCTGACACAACACCTTTACTAGTGTTCATCAGTAGCCAATCCTCTTTACTTACATTGCCTGTCTGTAGCTGACCCAACGTTCTCCGAGTGTCTGACAACAACCGTCCCACATTCCTTCCAGTGTCATCATCAGCTGACCCAACACCTTACTAGTGTTTTTCAGCAGCCAGTCCCCTTTCCTTCCAGTGTCTTACAACATCAGTTTCTTGTAAGATAACAGCAATTCCGTAGTTACGTTACTGTCTTTTCTTTGTGAGATATTTAGTTTAAAAAGCCGAGTATATATATATATATATATATATATATATATATATATATATATATATATATATATATATGTATATATTGTTTTTTTTAAATATGAAATTGTATTACTGAGACATATCTAAAATAAACTACAAAGGTAAGATTTAGTGAGAGAAAAGAATGAGTTTTGGCAAATAAAGGGAGACAAAATATTTTTACTGTAGAAGATTTGTGTACGTCAACGTGGATTCAGTTTATTACAGGCCTGTATTTGTGTCGGCGGGAGCCAGCTTAACGTGCAAACAAAACACCGAGAATATTGAAGACATATCAGATATTGGATTTCTCCGAACACCTTGGATCCGAGTAATTTATTACATCTAGACATTCCTTATGGTCATAGGAATCTGTTTCAAGGCGGAGTTTAGTGAAATTCAGAATAAATTATTTGCCACTGGCAAAGAATGGAGTTTGTTACAAAGAATGATATGAGGCAGGTTTAAGTCTTATTTATCTTCTGGAGGGGGGGGGGGAGGGCAGGTAGTGACTGCTTAGCTTCTTCTTGCCACCAGGTAGCGCTACGATATGCCTTTTTCAGTCAGGGTGGTTAAATCTTCTGGGTGGCTAGTAATGAATAAGCTAAGCAGTTTCTTATTGCCGTCAGATAGCGCCTCTTTCAGTCAGGATAATTAAATCTTATGGGGATCTAGTAGTGAATGCTTAGCTTCTTATTGCCACCAGGTAGCGCCACGATATGTCCTTTCTGTGTGGGTGATCAAATCTTTTGGGTGGCTAGTAATGAATAAGCTAAGCAATTTCTTATTGTCGTCAGATAGCGTCCCGATATGCCTCTTTTAGTCATGATGATTAAATCTTCTGGATGGCTAGTAATGAATAAGCTAAGCAATTTCTTATTGTCGTCAGATAGCGTCCCGATATGCCTCTTTTAGTCATGATGATTAAATCTTCTGGGTGGCTAGTAATGAATAAGCTAAGCAATTTCTTATTGTCGTCAGATAGCGTCCCGATATGCCTCTTTTAGTCATGATGATTAAATCTTCTGGATGGCTAGTAATGCATAAGCGAAGCAGTTTCTTATTGCCGTCAGATAGCGCCAAGATGTGCATCTTTTAGTCATGATGATTAAATCTTCTCCTAAAGTAAGCTACCTATTTATATCTATATTGCAATATATACCTATAAACCTATACCAAAATATACCTTTATAGGAAAATTAAATATTCATAAAGCTATCTATGCATTTAAAAATACAACTGTTATATTACGTTGTAGGTTATATTAGTTCTAAAAGTAAAAGTAATGTTTTGGCCCTCGTGCATACGTTTTCTCATTTAATTTTAAATCTTTATTTTATTTTTCATTTAGGTCTACATCTATTAAAAATTCTATTTTACCATTTTAAATATAGTATACATACATACATATATAAGGATATATATATATATATATATATATATATATATATATATATATATATATATATAGAATATGAATATAGGGATCTCCGATTTTGCCAAAAGTATTAATAAAAGAGGCAGTCGCATCTTACCGTCCTCGTAAAGGAAATAACATCAGTTACTGACTGAAATGATAGTTCCGACTTTCGTGTAAAGAGACGTGCATCAAGTCTCTACACGTATATAGTATTGTAGAATATATATCTATGCTCACGCGCGCGCGCGCATACACACACACACACGCACACACACACACACACACACTCACACACATACACACATAGACACATACATACATACACACATAAATATTTCTAGCATGGGTTACTTTTGTTTAATTACTATTGATACCCATCTGTGCTTTGTATAGACGTTTGTATTCAGAATAGAAGGCATCTTTTGTACTCTTCATTCATTCATATAATTGATATCGCCGTATTAGGTGTAACGTTTTTATATAAGACAGCATAGCTTACAATAAAACTATATACAAAAACAAATGAAATAATGCATATACACTTACGTTTCAAAATTATATTTACTATTAACTATAGTCGCATCATTTCAGCTCCCAACCGATAAATCTCTTAGTTACCTCGTGTTCCCAGTTGTAGGTCTACATTTCCTGAAAAACCTAACCTAACTTGACCTAACCTACAAAACGTCACCTACCTTACGACAAATATTTCATCGCTTCTTTGGATTGGGTTTAAGATAAAGCTGTGCTATATAAATAAATATTAATTGTAATAAGTTTCATGTGCGTTGTATAGAGAGGTTAAATGAGTATCTCTTTAACATGTATAAATTTTCAAGGCTTCAGTTTCAAAATTTTTCCTTGTCCTTGAGAACTTGTGATTTTTAGACCAAGTGACTTTTTGCATTATACACGCGTGAGAACAATACAACACGTACCTAACAATACCAATCTAAATACTTATTATAACATTGCATGATCATTTTTAATACATAAACCGTGTAACACCAAACCAAAATATACATTGTTTCAAAAAACATTCTACTTTTAGTGTTGGGGTAAAACCTAACAAACTATCAAACTAACAATAGGACAAACTCTCCCTCTTGTGTTGCAAAACTCGACAGAACCGATTTAAAAAAGATCTAATCCTGGTTGTAATATGGGTGAGTTTAGATGTGTTTAAAAATACATTTGTCTTGTTTGTAAAATCTCAGCGCGTCGACGAGTGTGGATTCTTTACAACAGATTCTCTTCCCTCGGTTTGCTCTTCAAATGTAAATCTTGATTTCTTGTTTCCACGAGTACTGGAATAAAATTAAATGGAATGAGAGAGAGAGAGAGAGAGAGAGAGAGAGAGAGAGAAAGAGAGATATCTCCTAGAGTGTGTATTTTAGTGTTCGTCTCTACACATTTAGTATAAGGCTATTAACTTTAGGTATCACCTATAAATGAATGAGTGAATATGCTATTGAAAATTATTTATTTTTTTTTTTGTAGTGTGGCGTATGAGAGGTATATTGCTAAAAGTTCTTAACTACTATCATGAATGGTATGGGTTCAATTCCGGGTAGCTCCGAAGAATTTTTTTGTAGTTTGTATTAATGTTAAATTGGCTTAGGTAGTGAAACTGAGTTTCATTATCAAACCTACAGTAATAGTGGGCTTTTACTTAGGAGCCCACATTATTTACCTTGAATAGCTTTTGACCCGAGGAAACAACCATGTTATAACAGAAACTAGCGGATTCATTCTAATTAATAAAGCCCACGTCCCAGCTTTAATACATGGATGACCGTACAAAGAGATATATGTTGTAACGCCTTATACTGTAACATATCAAGACACTGCTAGCCTTGGAATTCGATAACAAAACCTACATTTGCGGCTTGTAATTTGAATGTCGTGTCTAAACATTATATTACCTGATTCCCAAGTCAGTCCTGCAAGTCTGATGATAATTCAACGCACACACACTGAAACGGTCTGAATCAACGTTTCAATTAAGAAATACATAATTTCCTATTTTTTAAATAACAATTTTAATATTTAAATAATAAGGTTTTCATTTATGGCATAATAAATATAGTAAAGAGTCAAGAAGTCAGTAAAATTGAAGTGACAAATTAAAAATTATAATAGCATGAAACTGTAATAACTAACTAAATTTGACAAACAAAAGTGAAGTGAAAATATTCTAAGTGCAGAAAAATGCTAACTTAAGAGGTCACGTAGAACTATCATCGACATTTTGAAATGACGAGATAAATCCATAATAAACAATAGTGAATACAGAATTTAAAAAACTCAAATAACAAAAAAGTTACAGCCAGTTTAAAAATAATAGGCATTTTTCAGTGTTCTAAAACAGATAACAAAATTATGCAGGTTAAAACTAATACTTTGTCCAACCCGCCCGTACAAGAAATAAGCACGGAGATAGCGACGAGCATAGAGCAGAGGGGAAGGGTTACATAGCCGCAATAAATAAAATCCCTAAGGAACTTAGAGACCTGTAAGGCAGTCTGTAAAAAATTTTAATACGAGGTGCTAACGGTCGTAATGTCGGTGAGCGCCTAGGACAACTACCATAAGGTCAGATGGGACCAAAATAACAACGTTTCTGCCGTCTACTTCCATCCATGGACGAGGGCTCCAGACTCAGCCTCCAGGACGCGGAAATGGAGAAAGACGTCCATCGACTGACCAGGGATAGCAACTTCCGATGTCCAGGGACCAGGGAATCCAGACGTAAGGACTCTAGGACCGGCAGGGTAATCCTTGGTAAGTCATGTTCTCTATTATATACACATTATTGTCAAATTTAGTGAGATAAATTTATTAAATTCAAATTACCAATTAAACTTAAACATTGACTTCATTCTATGTTGAAAAATTAAATAAATCTTAAAAGTAAAAAAATTAATTAGTATAACAATAATGTTTACATAATGAATAATAAATATTAAATTTACAAAGTGGTTTTGGCCATAAGCCAATCATTTTCAAGAAGACCAGATTTATTGAATCATATACATTTCAATATTATTTATAATAAAATGTGAATTTACCAATTCAATCTTGAAATGAGATGATACAATTTTATATTATGTTAACTTTTGAAATAATTTTGTTTAAAAATGTGTAAATGTAATTTATGAATTATATATGAAATGTAGGATTTAAATATGTGAAAAATAACGAACTTTTAATTAATAATTTGTGAAGATGAAGAGAGAGTTAAATGTATTTTATTTGAAAAGATAATTATTTTAGTTTAAAATCCGTAATTAAATGCTATATAAAAACTTACAGTGTTTGAATATATCCTGTGTTGAACAAAAAATAAAAACTTTTAGTTTTTTCCAACTGATAAATAATGATTATAAAATCAAAGTACAGTTATAATTAAATTTCATTAATTAATAAATATATAAAATTCAGAGACTACTGTTTCTTCAAACGAGTTCTCTCCTGAGAACAATTTTATTGAGCTATTCTAAAAATAAGTTGTTTTTTTGTATTGAAGCCCAGATATGATGTCTACTGGCAGATCATGTTTAAAGAACACAGGAGCCTTTTAAAAAAGGTATCTTAAACATGTTCATATTTTGCACGTCCCCTTGCTGTGCCTGCAGTTCTCATGAAGTGGTAAGATTGTTTGAATATTTTGTGTGTTTATATAAATGTTGTTTCTTTCCAGCTGACTATTTTACTGACATGTGTGACTATAAACTGACCCAACAAACTTGCCAACCATCTTAGGGGAGGTCGTACAAACGATAAGGTAGAAGTCAGCGGGAATAGGCTTGCATTTAGGCGTGGTCAATTACGCGGGAACACAAGACAAAATTTAGGGATCTCAACACGGTACACATAACGCTGTGAGCAGCAGATATATAAATATATAATACATATGTAGTTAAACAACAGCAGAACCAAAGACAAAATGGAGCAGGGGGCGACGTTGAAACACGCACACACACTGCAACTGGATAAAATGTCACATTTTACCGTAGCAATTGAAATTTTAAATTTCATAAATTATAGAATGTATAGTCAGAGTAGCAAAGCTAAAACATAATATAAATGCCTTAGACATAAGCTAGCATAAGTGTAACGAGTATAAGGCGTAGGAACTAAGGTTTGCTACAAATATGAAAGAGGGAAAACATGTTAAAAGCTACCTAGAAAGACCATAAAAATTCGATAGAACGCAGAACAGAAAAAGGGAAGGGATGCCAAGATAAAAAACAAGAGGAAATAACAACTAAAAGAGTTACAAGATAATTAGGAAATATGTGGAAATAATCGATCAAAATATATGTGAGGGGAGAGCACACAGGAAATGACGCAATGCTAAGCGTTCTGGAAGACACGGTTTTGGAGACTTGCGATTGGTTGATTTATGCCCCGAGGGGTGGAATATGCCTGGGGGATGCACAAAATTCTTATGCGTGGTTTAAGTTGGCAAACGAGAAAGGTGGGTTGCACGCGCTCAGTTTTGTTAACAAAGTAATAGTTTCAAAACCTATAATTAAAAGGCAATGCTGGGCTGTGTGTTTTGTAACTCTTTTAACAGCGTTAAACAAATTTTAAGGATCTAGAATTTTAAAATAAAAAAAAATATCAAGAAGTCTAATTTTGCGCGATAACACGTAACTCTTTGTTTCGACATGAAGGCACCAAAGGAACAGGGGTGACGCTAATTTTGAACGAGTCCAATCCAAGATGGCCATCTGCAAGGGTTGGAGAAACTGTCCAAGGTAACATGGCCTCATGTTGATTTAAAGTGATTATTGTATAATTTTAGGGAGCACATAGAATCTTTAAAAAAGTTTTTTGAAAAGCACTTGGTATTTTTTATATCTGTTCTTTATTTGGTTTAAGATACCAAATTCAAAACAAAGGATTGCTTAAATTAATAAATTAAAATGATTTTTTTTGAAAATCACCTAAAATCTTACAGAACAAATTTAAGTTAATTTTTGCAAATAAATTATAAGTTTTGAACTGATGAAAACATTCTATAATAAATTTTGAGTTATTAAATATTAAGAAAGAAAAAATTCATTTCAATTATAAATTTAAATTAAATTAATATTAATTTCTGTAAAAGGAGGAATGGTAAGAAAAGGTGATATAAAAGTTATTTGTTTACAAAAGAAGTTATAAAGTTTATATTGAAAGTTTGAAGAATTGTCATAAAATTTAAAAAAAGAATAAAATATAAAATAAATATAAATATAAACTGTGCTGTCATATAAACTCATTTAAAACAATACAAACACAAAGTTTTTAAAGATTAACGGATGGGTCCAAGATGAAGGAACGAGTGAGAGCAGGCTTTAGTGAACCGATATACCAAGACAGATGTTGTCACCGCCTTGAAGACTACAACTCTGTTTTCTAGGTCGAGGTGCTCGAACTATGTGCTGACGAAATAATAGTGTCTGGCAAGCGGGGCAGGGGATGCAACAAATCCAAGGTACTGTAGGGTTACACGGAAGACTTGTGGGGCAAACAAATACTCTCCTTTAATAGAACTCAACTCAGAGCTACTGTAGAGCTGGTCACAGGCCATGGGAAACTAAGAGGGTTTTAATACAAAATTGGAAGATCTAGATCTCCTGTGTGCAAGAGATGCGACGAGGACTAAGAGGAAAGCCCAATCCACGTGATATGGCAATTCCCTACTTTGGGAGCTGCAAAGAGAAAATGGTTTGACTGGCTGGTATGTACACAAGATTATATCAGAGGATTTAGTATCAGGTGGGTACTTGGTTTCTGCAAAGAGATAGGTATCCACTAAGCTAGTCCTGTGGTGGCGATGGGAAGAGAGTACAAAGGCTGCAGCTAAGTGCTCTACACAGAGAAGGTCCCTCTGAGTTTTAGTAATAATATTGATACTTATTTTAATATATCAACTAATTTTGAAAATATGCGTTTTGACTGTGGTTTTTTTCGAACAATATTTATTTACTTTCTGTAAGTCCGAGAATTACTTCAACATTATTTATTATGTCTTAAGACATTTTTTTATACCAGTATTAATTTGTTACTTTTACCCCGTTTCAATTGCAATCCTTTATGCTGGGTTAATTTGCATATCTATTTTTATTTTAGTATTCAAACCAACCTAAAATTTCCTTAATCATAACTACGGTATCATATAAAAGCCTTAGGCAATTCTGTTTTAATTTTGACCCCTTAATTTGTTTACAAGTTACCTCATTGTTTATCTATATATTAATTTTATTTCAGTTTATCTTGTGAGCTACCCTTTCAATACATTTGCTTTAAATTTGTCTTAGTTTATCAATATGTAAGTTTTTATCAATTTTATGTAAATTTAGTTTTAATCTCATATATCAACAAACACTCTAAGGAATATTTTCCAATAAAATTTAATTCTCAAAAAATCGTTTGCTTATATCTATGCTCGTTTAGCCGCCATTTCATCTTTGAAGACACTTAAAAGTCAAAAAACGCATAGTGTTTCTTCACTTTTACTATAAATAAAGCAATTCTCTTTTAAAAAAAAGTTTATTCATTAAATTTTTTAAATTAAAAAGAATTACTTGAACTACGTTTTCAACAAAAATAAGTGAAATTACAAAATTATAGATATGAACAAGAAAAAGCAACTACCTTTTAATTCGTGCCATTTTCTAGATCCCGCTAGATCCCGCATAGTAGTGGGTTGTCCAGATGGGTGTAGGACAGTCTGCCAGCCACCGTTTGGTTTGACGAGGGTAGCCAGGTAGTTAATCCATTTTAGGACTTACTGCCAGTCCGCCCCCCTTTCTCTCCCTCACTCTCTGAAAAAGGGGAAGTGAGATAAAGAGACGGAATAACCTAACCTAACCTAACCCATTGGCATTGTCTATGGTAAACCCTCAAGAAATGAAAATAATGTAAAGTAAACTGTGAAATATTAGATGTAAACACACTACACCAAAAAACACAAACAAAAACTTACAGCTTATTCACATAAATTAACACATGACTTTACTATTTTAACATCTCGAACACAAAGTATTTATTTTTAAACGGTTCGTAGGAGGCTCTATGAAAAAGATATATATATTTGCACAAGGTCTCACATTGAGGTGATCATTTTAATTATATGGACTGGTTGTTTGTAGTGTTATTTACGTTCATAGCTAATTTAGGCTTTACTGGTTTTCCATTTAATTAAACGAGTATTACTTTTAACTAATTTGTATGTAAAGTGAAGCAAGTTAGTAGAAACTAAAGTATTTAAAATTATAAAACTAACAAATAACAAATGAGGTGACTAAAATAATGTAAGCTATTAGCGTTACATCAGGCATTTCATCCGGTCATGTAAGACAATAGTATTTTAAGAATGGTTTAGTCATGGGTCATTTACAACCACACTTGTGCGAAGTTTATACTAGTCAGAGCTTTCTCTTCTTCTCTCGCAACCCCCTCCACCACATTCACTGTAACCCCCACAATGTACCTGCAGCTGGTATATTGTCCGACCCTGCTTCTTGACAGGGGTCATAGACTGTCCGTTTCCCTGTCCAGATTTTGTGGCGTGAAATTTCTTTCCCTGGTCGCAGAAATGCCAAGATCTGGCATTGGCTAAAGTAAGTACAATTAATAATTCTTAAAATTTCTCTTGTCGAATTTTATTGTCACTATCTTCTAAGAGCAACCAGCGGTTTAAAAACTTTAGAACCTCCGTTTTTTTCTGTTTGTAATGTTCCATATTTTGTTTAAATTTAGCCAATTTTATGACTGAATTCCCTTAAAGGCTTAGGAATCGCACAGTTACATTTTGCAGTCACCTTTTCCATGTACTTAGCACATGATGTTAGAATTTAACCCTTTAAATCATTAAAGCGGAATGAGTTTAAAACTGCGTCTAGCGTTGACGACACTTCAAGACTCACTGCCCTTTCTTCACATCAATTTTTCCAACTTCACTATTCTCCCTACACCTCACCTGTTGTCTCTGACCCAATCAAAAGGCTAGTTAGAAAGTGTAGTAGTATCATACGATGTACCCCTTAAAATGCTCTGATCACTACGTCATGATTTCCGGTAGTGAAAAATTCTATATTTTAGTACAAAAATTTAAACCTGGTCTTACCTTTTTAAATTTTGAATTTTGGTGATTTCTTTATTCTTGATGTTCTTCATAATTTTTTATGAACTTTGTACATGAATTTTGTTTTTTCTTTAATTTTTCATTTTCGTTTATTTTCATCAAATCAATAAAACAAATTTTAACTTGGCTTAAAACAAACTTTTTAAAAAATGTCTTTACTTTATAAAGTTTCTCTGAAATAGCTGCCTATGGTAATGTATTTTTATTTATACCAATGTTTATATTCGTAAACTAAAATTGTATTTAGTTGTTAGTTTAAAATTTCTATTGTAACGCCTATATTCTCAATTTAAGTCCGTTACAACAAACACACAATTCCGCATTCTCGAGTCCCTTATTTCATTTACTGTATATCCTAAGACCTTTTGATCCTTGTTTTTATTGCACTTTCCTTACAATTTTTTAAACTTTCAGAGGTCACTTAATGTTAATACAGTTTTAGTCCAATATTATTATATTAATTAAATTTATTGAATTATTAATAATAATTAATTTCTTTTTCTATTTTTCACTTATTTTTTGATTCTGTCATATGTATAAAAGTAATTATATAATGAAAAGTAAATCAAATGTACTTTGTCTTTGTTGATCATAATTATTTATTTTTTTTGTACACATATCATTTTTAATTAGTTTTCTTAATTAGAAGTATTAGAGCTTTTGTTCAACTTTTGTCTTTATAGTGTTTACAGTTATTTGTCGTGAGAACACTCTTCAAAAACGATAGAATTATAGATTTTTAAAAACAAAATTGAAATTTAGTTTTTTAATACAACTTTCGTTTGATGCTTAGAAATCTGAATTTCTGACAGTTCAATGAATTTCTGACAGCTATTTAGTTCAATGTAAATCTTAATAATATATTAGATTTTTTCTCTGGGTGATAACAAAATTATTTGTTTTTTTACAAGTTATTTATTGCTTAAAAAGTGGTATTTTGTTATTAGAACTAAAGCTGTTTAGAAAGGTTTTCCAAATTGTAAATGGCTACCACTTACATGCGTCGTTTGATTACATAAATATATGTTTGTAAAATGAATTTCTTCTTTTTTATTAATTATATCGCCAACTAGAAGGTTTTGTTTTATTGTAAATATTTTATACAGTACTATATCTTATTAAATCACACCATATACTTGATTTACTAACTGCGATAATTCATATAACCTAATCTTAATATTTTTATTGTGGTTGGATATTTAACTTTAATGTTTTTAATAAATTAACGTGTAATAATGCAATAATAAAAATTACTAAAATATAACACCCAAAAGAAGATAATTATACAAAATGTGATTGAGAAAAGCTGAGTATTTGATCCAGAAGAAGAAATATGTCCAATGTCAGTGCATCAGTAGGTTTAGTGTTTAGGCGATATTGAATTAAAAACTGCCCTAATAACATTCGCATGCATTAAAAAAGCAGCGTATATAAGCTGACATATCCACGCACTGCTTGTATGGCCCCGTGTACAGATTCAGCCCTCACATTAACCCGCCTTTCTATTGTAACGCGCCGCTACGAGGCTTTGCATGTTGTACTGTTAACGATAACTCTGTTACTTCCCATAGATTTGTTGTATCCGTGTAGCTACGCGAGTGGGTCGGAACGGGCTCTACTCTGGTCGTGACACAAACACGCGTTCCCCTCTCGGTATTTTAATACATTATTTCCTACTGTCATCACTTAGGACAAACAAGTGTGATTCATGTACTGTGATAAATACAGTTGGAGCATATGTAATAAACTGGAGTTACGTAAGACGCCCGATACAGGTTTCAGCAACTATGTTACCATCATTAATGAATAGTAATTAATAAGTATAAATATGGTAGTGTAATTCTAGACAGTCATTAAATTTGTTTCAGGTAAATGATAGTTTACTCATTTATAGATTTCATTTCATGCTTAATTAACTGTTACTTTTATGAGCACTTCTAAGAATGCCAGACCGTGTAACTTTGCCAATGAGAGGCAAGAGAGAATAACAATGTTTATGCCTATGGCTTTATAAGAAATACAATTTAAATAAAATTATTTCAGGTGTAAAATCTAAACATTTTGGTAATATTTTACTGACCTGTAATTTTTAAATAAAACATATGCCCTTCTATAACTATTCCTTGATGGCATCTCGCTGCTTCTTTCTTTTAAATAATATGTTGCTACTACAGGCAAATGTTTACGTACCAACTTATTTTAAAGTTTAGAGGTAATATTATTATAGGTAAGAGGAAAGCGCCACTTTTATGATAGAAAAGTTAAATTTTTTTTATTGCCTTATATTTTTCTACATTTTATTCTATTCAAGAATATATATATTCTTTTATATACATATGAGATATAGAAATACCATAAAAATAACAAAAATAATGCAGCGGTTGAGTTTCAACAAGAATTTGTGCAGGATCGTGGGACAAGCTAAGGGTTAAATACATTAAAGGGATGGAGACTCTAAGAGATATTCATCTGGACTAGAAGTAAAACTTATGAGGATGATAGCATGAACATTAAAAAATTTTAATGTGTCGGACACGTGCAAAAGCGCATGTGGACAAGTCTGAGAAAGCTGAAAAATGACTACAAAGGTTTTTACTTAGTGACAACAAAGGTTTTGGAGGTGCGGATAGGCTTACAGATGCTAAAATAGACCAGCTACAAAGAGATTATGGGTCAACCATCAGGGACGTACCAACTTACGTTAAAGTTTAGAGGTATACTTATATATATATATATATATATATATATATGAGATATAGAGATAACATAAAAATAACCAAAATAATGCAGCAGTTGAGTTTCAACACGAATTTGTGCATGATCGTGTAACAAGCTAAGGGTTAAATACCTCAAGTATCTAGGAGATGGGGACTCTAATAGATATTCATCTGTCCTAGAACGTAAGCCTATTGATGACAGCATAAATATTAAAAAATTTAAATGTGTTGGACACTTGCAAAAGCGAATGGGAACGCGTCTGAGAAAGCTAAAAAAAGAACACAAACGTAAAAAACCTAGTGACAATAAAAGTTTAGGAGGCGTTGATAGGCTTACAGACGCTAAAATAGACCAGCTACAAAGAGAATGTGGGTCAACCATCAGAAATAATCTCACAGACATTGATGACGTAAAACAAACTATCTGGGCTACATATTTTAACACACTATATTTTCACAAAAAGCCTTAGCATCAGTTATACCCCAAGGGAATGAATTCTTGTTGTGGATATAATAAGTCTTTAGATCTAAAAACTATTTATGAGCACGAAAACTCTCTAGCTGAGCCTATCATGTTAGCTATAAAGCCCATAAACCAAGACCTCACAAAAGTTGAGCTTCTTGGGCATTGCTTGCAGAAAAAGTGAAATTAGACATGTGAAAATTATGTGTCTCGCATAGAACCTATACAAGATCTAGTAACTGATCTTTTGTTTATGATTTGATCGCGAGAAAATTGTAGGATATCCACTCAAGCTACATATTAGTCTAATAAAACATTTACCAGAATGAAACGGTAACCTAAAAGTGTTTATCTAGGAGTAACGTTCTACTATAATGAAGAGTCTATCTAAGCCAGTAAAGGGTGTACAAGATGGACCAATAATGTACTCTGTTTGCGTTCCGTAATTATCTGGAATTTATCGAAAATGGTAAACAGTTATTTATAAAATCAAACTCAAGTATATTGATCTTGATACTTTGACCTTGTACAAATACCATATGCACAAAATTAAACAATAGGGCGATAGCCGTTCACTTGTAAGCTAGCGCGCGATCGATTGATAGAAAAATGTTAGCCCCATTCAAAAACATTGATTTTGTAGTGCGGTTTGCATCAAATGCCATCTATATGACATTGCAAGCGTTCCGGTAGTTGGGAGAACTGATGTAAGTGAATTGGTTTAAAAAATTATGTAAATGGTCTTGTTAATATGACAAAAAACATGTTTAAATGGGGGTTTTGGCCTTGTAAAATCTACATTATTGTAATATAAATACTATATCTCATATTATAATGTCTAGGGAACGGTCTTTTACTTCTTCACCCTTCCCCTCGCCTATGCTTGTCCTTCGAGATAGTGGTCCAGCTGAAGTGTGAACAGCTACTGAAGCTGAATCAGCTATATTAGAATCACCGATGTAGGGGCAGCCTCGGTCATTTTATAGGATACCTCAGGAGATTTTGTTCGGCCGAAACCTGCATTTTCTTTCACAATAGTTTCAGCAAAATGGCACAACCAGCCGTACTAACTTAGACCACATTTCTTTCTTTCAAGAAGCTTTGGCGGTTACCTCATCTCTCTTAGAACAACCTTTCCTCATTCGGCGCAGTCTTCCGATCCTACACAACCTGACGCCTACGTCTGGGGAATGATAAAGTGGCAGATTTTCTCTGACGACCCACCAACTAATATCGTCCAACTACACGAAAAAAACCACGTGCATAACAAACATGGAACTCCCCTCTTCTCCAAAACGACGCAAATCCTTCCAGAACGGTACGAGTGTTGACTGAAAATGAACGGAAGTCATAAAGAACATGTTTATACCAGAAGTTATTTTTACTTGAATGTGTTATACAAGAATTTGTATAGTAAACGATCCTTATACATGTCATAAAATAAAATTCGGAGACCTAATTAATTTTTTTTTTAATTTTAGTTTACTCTGTGCAACGTCTCCCGCTTCGTTCGCACAATTAAATATTTATTATATATTTATATATCTGCTGCTCACACCGTTTTGTGTACCGTGTTAAGATCTCTAAATTTTGTATTGTGTTCCAGCGTAATGGACCACGCCTAAATGCAAGCCTATTCCCGCTGACTTCTACCTTAACGTTTGTATGACCTCCCCTAAGATGTTTGGCAAGTTTGTTGGGTCTGTATTTATTTACACATGTCAGTAAAATAGTCAGCTGGAAAGAAACAACATTTATATGAACACACAAAATTTTCAAAGAATCTTACCACTTCATGAGGACTGCAGGCACAGCAAGGGGACGTGCAAAATATGATCATGTTTAAGATATCTTTTTTAAAAGGCTTCTGTGTTCTTTAAACATGATCTGCTAGTAGACATCATCTCTGGGCTTCAATACAAAAAACAAACTAATTTTTAGAATAACTAAATAAAATTGTTCTCAGGAGAGAACTCGTTTGAAGAAACATTAGGTTCTGAATTTTATATATTTATTAATTAATGAAATTTAATTAAAACTCAACTTTGATTTTTTATTCATTATTTATCAGTTGGAAAAAACTAAAAGTTTTTATTGGTTGTTCAACACAGGATAAATTCAAATACAGTAAATTTTTGTAATTCATTTAATTACTGATTTTAAACTAAAATAATTATCTTTTCAAATAAAATACATATAAATCTCTCCTTATCTTCACAAATAGTTAGTTAAAAGTTCGTTATTTTTCACATATTTAAATCCTACATTTCATATATAATTCAATAATTACATTTACACATTTTTAAACAAAATTATTTCAAATTATTTCAAGATTGAACTGGAAAATTCACATTTTATTATAAATAATTTTAAAATTTATATGATTCAATAAATCTGGTCTTCTTGAAAATGATTGGCTTATAGCCAAATCCCCTTTTTAGTTTTAATATATATTTTATTCATTATTTAAACATTTTTGTTATACTAATTAATTTTCCTACTTTCAAGATTTATTTAATTTTTCAACATAGAATGAAGTCATTGTTTAAGTTTAATTGGTAATTTGAATTTAATAAATTTAACTGACTAAATTTGACGTTAATTTGTATATAATAGAGAAAATGACTTGCCAAGGATTTCCCTGCCGGTTCTAGAGTCCTTACGTCTGGATTCCCGGGTCCCTGGAGATCGGAAGTTGCCATCCCTGGTCAGTCGATGGAGGTCTTTCTCCATTTCCGCGTCTTGAAGGCTGAGTCTGGAGCCCTTGTCCATGGATGGTCTTAGACGGCGGTTTGGTCCCATCTGGCCGATGGTGATGGTTCTAGACGCGATCCGACATTACGGCCATTAGCACCTCGTATTAAAAATTTTTACAGACTGCCTTACAGGTCCCTAAGTTCCTGGATTTATTGCGGCTATGTAACCCTTCCTCTCCTCTCTAAGCTCGTCGCTATCTCTGTGCTTTTTTTCTTGTAGAGGCGGGTTGGAAAACGTATTAGTTTTAACCTGCATAATTTCGTTATCGTTTTTAGAACACTGAAAAATGTCTATTATTTTAAAATGGCTGTAACTTTTTTGCTATTTGAGTTCTTTAAATTCTGTTTTAATTATTGTTTATTTTAGATTTTTCTGGCCATTTCAAAATGTCGATGATAGTTATACTTGGCCTAGTTCTCAAGTTAGCATTTTGCGGCACGTCGAAAATTTTCACTTCACTCTCGTTTGTCAAATTTAGTTAGTTATTACAGTTTCATGCTATTATAATTTCTAATTTGTCTTAATATTAAGTATGTAAGATACTACTGACTTCTTCACCCTTTACTATGTTTAATTTTACAATAAATTCAAACCTCATTATTTAAATATTAAAATTGTTATTTAAAAAATGGGAAATTATTAATTTCCCAATTCGGACGGCCTTCCAGACCGTTAAATCTGTTGTCACATTTAAATGTACTTGAATTCATACTTACACCTTATTCACAATACGTCTCCCTCCATTGTGTGTCTATATTCAGCTCACTCCTAATCAGTGTTTTAATTTTCTAAGTGCTCCTTCACTTAAAGTAAAAGTATGTGCCATCTAGAGCTGTTTCATAACAGCTCCAAGTTGCCAAGTTTGCCGAAGCATTTTCCTCATGCGCGTCGATATTCTTTATTTCTAATGGTAGTACACTTGCTTTAAAATAAAAAATCTACTCAAATATATATTCATGATATTGTGTTTTAACCATGGACACAGTTTGAGATTGCACAATGGAGGTTTCAACGACAATCAGATGGGGAGAAAAATTCATATACCTCTCTGAGAAACATATTTCTACAAGACTGGAAATTTGGCGCAGTGTAAAGCCACGCTAGACTTCAAAAATAGGGTGACTTACTTCATATCCAACTGGAAACCAAAAATGTTTATAATTTCATAATTGAATAAATATTTGAAAAAACTGAAATAACATAAATTGTCTTCCACTATAGGTTAACAAAAAGCTATTTCAACATGATTGAATGAATAAAAACCTATATAATTAATGAATAACAATTTGTGCAAGATATTTATCAGGAGAGTGTGAACTAATAGAAGGAATTTAAAAAAGGGTTGCAGTTAAAACGTAACTCAGACATAGTTACTGTAATGGTTCAAAGTTAAACTAATATGTATTTCTCTCTGCGAGAATATAGCTTTGTTAGAAATACTGAGGAAAATACGTAAACAAAGCCCTTTAATGCAATGACAGCTTGAGATCTTGATGTTTGAATTAGAGCACAGAGCGTAATCAAAGAGAAGTTCAAGTATTTATTGACATATTTTGTCGTATGTTTTCAGCAACGTAAAGTATAAAAACCTAAAGAGTAAGAATATCAGTTATGCCCAAATAATGGGATTGCAAACATGCACTATTTTATTTATTCAAGGCTTGATATCATATTAAAATAGACTTATAAAATAACAAATCTGAATTAACCGAATATAAAACTGATATAGACTAAAACAATGGATATAGATATGACAAAAGTAAAGAAGAAAAATTGAACGTCAGAGGAGGTTTTGTAGTGTAAAGAAGCCTAACTGGGCTGATCCAAGTAAACATTGAAATATTTGTAAAATGAAACTTGTTCTAGTTTTAAACTGCATGCACCACGGAACTGCTAAAAGAAAAATACTATACTTGTATTTTTACTTTTCATTTCGCACACAAAGCCTCCAACATTATTTGTTCCATACGTTTACTTCCGAAGCTAGGGGCGAATATTATCAGTTTA
>JBAIZL010000002.1:250663154-250725654 GCA_036971475.1 Prosapia bicincta
CGAGATTTCACTAATTATATCATGCATTGAACTTTCACAACTTATAACATCTATCGAGATTTCATAAATTATAATGTCTATCGAACATTCACTACCGATTACATCTATTGAGATTTCACTAATTATATCATGCATTGAACTCTCACAACTTATAACATATATCGAGATTTCACAAATTATAATGTCTATCGAACTTTCACTACCGATAACATCTATCGAGATTTCACTAATTATGACATGCATTGAACTTTCACAACTTATAACATATATCGAGATTTCACAAATTATAATGTCTATCGAACTTTCACTACCGATAACATCTATCGAGATTTCACTAATTATAACATGCATTGAACTTTCACAACTTGTAACATCTATCGAGATTTCACATATTATAATGTTTATCGAACTTTCACTACCGATAACATCTATCGAGATTTCACTAATTATAACATGCATTGAACTTTCACAACATATAACATCTATCGAGATTTCACAAATTATAATGTCTATCGAACTTTCACTACCGATAAAATCTATCGAGATTTCAGTAATTATATCATGCATTCAACTTTCACAACTTATAACATCTATCGAGATTTCACAAATTATAATGTCTATCGAACTTTCACTACCGATAACATCTATCGAGATTTCACTAATTATAACATGCATTGAACTTTCACAACTTATAACAAATATCGAGATTTCACAAATTTTAATGTCTATCGAACTTTCACTACCGATAACATCTATCGAGATTTCACTAATTATAACATGCATTGAACATTCACAACATATAACATCTATCGAGATTTCACAAATTATAAAGTCTATCGAACTTTCACTACCGATAACATCTATCGAGATTTCACTAATTATATCATGCATTGAACTTTCAGAATTTATAACATCTATCGAGATTTCACAAATTATAATGTCTATCGAACTTTTACTACCGATAACATCTATCGAGATTTCACTAAGTATAACATGCATTGAACTTTCACAACTTATAACAAATATCGAGATATCATAAATTATAATGTCTATCGAACTTTCACTACCGATAACATCTATCGAGATTTCACTAATTATAACATGCATTGAACTTTCACAATTTATAACATCTATCGAGATTTCACAAATTATAATGTCTATCCAACTTTCACTACCGATAACATCTATCGAGATTTCACTAATTATAACATGCATTGAACTTCACAACTTATAACATCTATCGAGATTTCACAAATTATAATGTCTATCGAACTTTCACTACCGATAACATCTATCGAGATTTCACTAATTATATCATGCATTCAACTTTCACAACTTATAACATCTATCGAGATTTCACAAATTATAATGTCTATCGAACTTTCACTACCGATAACATCTATCGAGATTTCACTAATTATAACATGCATTGAACTTTCACAACTTATAACATCTATCGAGATTTCACAAATTATATTGTCTATCGAACTTTCACTACCGATAACATCTATCGAGATTTCACTAATTATATCATGCATTCAACTTTCACAACTTATAACATCTATCGAGATTTCACAAATTATAATGTCTATCGAACTTTCACTACCGATAACATCTATCGAGATTTCACTATTTATAACATGCATTGAACTTTCAGAACTTATAACATCTATCGAGATTTCACTAATTATAACATGCATTGAACTTTCACAGCATATAACATCTATCGAGATTTCACAAATTATAAAGTCTATCGAACTTTCACTACCGATAACATCTATCGAGATTTCACTAATTATATCATGCGTTGAACTTTCAGAACTTATAACATCTATCGAGATTTCACAAATTTTAATGTCTATCGAACTTTCACTACCGATAACATCTATCGAGATTTCACTAATTATAACATGCATTGAACTTTCACAATTTATAACATCTATCGAGATTTCACAAATTATAATGTCTATCGAACTTTCACTACCGATAACATCTATCGAGATTTCACTAATTATATCATGCATTCAACTTTCACAACTTATAACATCTATCGAGATTTCACAAATTATAATGTCTATCGAACTTTCACTACCGATAACATCTATCGAGATTTCACTAATTATAACATGCATTGAACTTTCACAACTTATAACATCTATCGAGATTTCACAAATTATATTGTCTATCGAACTTTCACTACCGATAACATCTATCGAGATTTCACTAATTATATCATGCATTCAACTTTCACAACTTATAACATCTATCGAGATTTCACAAATTATAATGTCTATCGAACTTTCACTACCGATAACATCTATCGAGATTTCACTATTTATAACATGCATTGAACTTTCAGAACTTATAACATCTATCGAGATTTCACTAATTATAACATGCATTGAACTTTCACAGCATATAACATCTATCGAGATTTCACAAATTATAAAGTCTATCGAACTTTCACTACCGATAACATCTATCGAGATTTCACTAATTATATCATGCGTTGAACTTTCAGAACTTATAACATCTATCGAGATTTCACAAATTTTAATGTCTATCGAACATTCACTACCGATAACATCTATCGAGATTTCACTAATTATAACATGCATTGAACTTTCACAATTTATAACATCTATCGAGATTTCACAAATTATAATGTCTATCGAACTTTCACTACCGATAACATCTATCGAGATTTCACTAATTATATCATACATTCAACTTTCACAACTTATAACATCTATCGAGATTTCACAAATTATAATGTCTATCGAACTTTCACTACCGATAACATCTATCGAGATTTCACTATTTATAACATGCATTGAACTTTCAGAACTTATAACATCTATCGAGATTTCACTAATTATAACATGCATTGAACTTTCACAACTTATAACATCTATCGAGATTTCACAAATTATAATGTCTATCCAACTTTCACTACCGATAACATCTATCGAGATTTCACTAATTATAACATGCATTGAACTTTCACAACATATAACATCTATCGAGATTTCACATATTATATTGTCTAACGAACTTTCACTACCGATAACATATATCGAGATTTCACTAATTATAACATGCATTGAACTTTCACAACCTATAACATCTATCGAGATTTCACAAATTATAATGTCTATCGAACTTTCACTACCGATAACATCTATCGAGATTTCACTAATTATATCATGCATTCAACTTTCACAACTTATAACATCTATCGAGATTTCACAAATTATAATGTCTATCGAACTTTCACTACCGATAACATCTATCGAGATTTCACTAATTATATCATGCATTGAACTTTCACAACTTATAACATCTATCGAGATTTCATAAATTATAATGTCTATCGAACATTCACTACCGATTACATCTATTGAGATTTCACTAATTATATCATGCATTGAACTCTCACAACTTATAACATATATCGAGATTTCACAAATTATAATGTCTATCGAACTTTCACTACCGATAACATCTATCGAGATTTCACTAATTATGACATGCATTGAACTTTCACAACTTATAACATATATCGAGATTTCACAAATTATAATGTCTATCGAACTTTCACTACCGATAACATCTATCGAGATTTCACTAATTATAACATGCATTGAACTTTCACAACTTGTAACATCTATCGAGATTTCACATATTATAATGTTTATCGAACTTTCACTACCGATAACATCTATCGAGATTTCACTAATTATAACATGCATTGAACTTTCACAACATATAACATCTATCGAGATTTCACAAATTATAATGTCTATCGAACTTTCACTACCGATAAAATCTATCGAGATTTCAGTAATTATATCATGCATTCAACTTTCACAACTTATAACATCTATCGAGATTTCACAAATTATAATGTCTATCGAACTTTCACTAAAGATAACATCTATCGAGATTTCACTAATTATAACATGCATTGAACTTTCACAACTTATAACAAATATCGAGATTTCACAAATTTTAATGTCTATCGAACTTTCACTACCGATAACATCTATCGAGATTTCACTAAGTATAACATGAATTGAACTTTCACAACTTATAACAAATATCGAGATATCATAAATTATAATGTCTATCGAACTTTCACTACCGATAACATCTATCGAGATTTCACTAATTATAACATGCATTGAACTTTCACAATTTATAACATCTATCGAGATTTCACAAATTATAATGTCTATCCAACTTTCACTACCGATAACATCTATCGAGATTTCACTAATTATAACATGCATTGAACTTTCACAACATATAACATCTATCGAGATTTCACATGTTATATTGTCTATCGAACTTTCACTACCGATAACATCTATCGAGATTTCACTAATTATAACATGCATTGAACTTTCACAACATATAACATCTATCGAGATTTCACAAATTATAATGTCTATCGAACTTTCACTAACGATAACATCTATCGAGGTTTCACTAATTATATCATGCATTCAACTTTCACAACTTATAACATCTATCGAGATTTCACAAATTATAATGTCTATCGAACTTTCACTACCGATAACATCTATCGAGATTTCACTATTTATAACATGCATTGAACTTTCAGAACTTATAACATCTATCGAGATTTCACTAATTATAACATGCATTGAACTTCACAACTTATAACATCTATCGAGATTTCACAAATTATAATGTCTATCGAACTTTCACTACCGATAACATCTATCGAGATTTCACTAATTATATCATGCATTCAACTTTCACAACTTATAACATCTATCGAGAATTCACAAATTATAATGTCTATCGAACTTTCACTACCGATAACATCTATCGAGATTTCACTAATTATAACATGCATTGAACTTTCACAACTTATAACATCTATCGAGATTTCACAAATTATATTGTCTATCGAACTTTCACTACCGATAACATCTATCGAGATTTCACTAATTATATCATGCATTCAACTTTCACAACTTATAACATCTATCGAGATTTCACAAATTATAATGTCTATCGAACTTTCACTACCGATAACATCTATCGAGATTTCACTATTTATAACATGCATTGAACTTTCAGAACTTATAACATCTATCGAGATTTCACTAATTATAACATGCATTGAACTTTCACAGCATATAACATCTATCGAGATTTCACAAATTATAAAGTCTATCGAACTTTCACTACCGATAACATCTATCGAGATTTCACTAATTATATCATGCGTTGAACTTTCAGAACTTATAACATCTATCGAGATTTCACAAATTTTAATGTCTATCGAACTTTCACTACCGATAACATCTATCGAGATTTCACTAATTATAACATGCATTGAACTTTCACAATTTATAACATCTATCGAGATTTCACAAATTATAATGTCTATCGAACTTTCACTACCGATAACATCTATCGAGATTTCACTAATTATATCATGCATTCAACTTTCACCACTTATAACATCTATCGAGATTTCACAAATTATAATGTCTATCGAACTTTCACTACCGATAACATCTATCGAGATTTCACTAATTATAACATGCATTGAACTTTCACAACTTATAACATCTATCGAGATTTCACAAATTATAATGTCTATCGAACTTTCACTACTGATAACATCTATCGAGATTTCACTATTTATAACATGCATTGAACTTTCAGAACTTATAACATCTATCGAGATTTCACTAATTATAACATGCATTGAACTTCACAATTTATAACATCTATCGAGATTTCACAAATTATAATGTCTATCGAACTTTCACTACCGATAACATCTATCGAGATTTCACTAATTATATCATGCATTCAACTTTCACAACTTATAACATCTATCGAGATTTCACAAATTATAATGTCTATCGAACTTTCACTACCGATAACATCTATCGAGATTTCACTATTTATAACATGCATTGAACTTTCAGAACTTATAACATCTATCGAGATTTCACTAATTATAACATGCATTGAACTTTCACAACTTATAACATCTATCGAGATTTCACAAATTATAATGTCTATCCAACTTTCACTACCGATAACATCTATCGAGATTTCACTAATTATAACATGCATTGAACTTTCACAACATATAACATCTATCGAGATTTCACATATTATATTGTCTATCGAACTTTCACTACCGATAACATCTATCGAGATTTCACTAATTATATCATACATTGAACTTTCACAACTTATAACATCTATCGAGATTTCACAAATTATAATGTCTATCGAACTTTCACTACCGATAACATCTATCGATATTTCACTAATTATATCATGCATTCAACTTTCACAACTTATAACATCAATCGAGATTTCACAAATTATAATGTCTATCGAACTTTCACTACCGATAATATCTATCGAGATTTCACTAATTATAACATGCATTGAACTTTCACAGCTTATAACATCTATCGAGATTTCACTAATTATAACATGCATTGAACTTCACATCTTATAACACCTATCGAGATTTCACAAATTATAACATGCATTGATCTTTCAAAACTTATAACACCTATCGAGATTTCACTAATTATATCATGCATTCAACTTTCACAACTTATAACATCTATCGAGATTTCACAAATTATAATGTCTATCGAACTTTCACTACCGATATCATCTATCGAGATTTCACTAATTATAACATGCATTGAACTTTCACAACTTATAACATCTATCGAGATTTCACTAATTATAACATGCATTGAACTTCACAACTTATAACATCTATCTAAATTTCACAAATTATAATGTCTATCGAACTTTCACTACCGATAACATCTATCGAGATTTCACAAATTATAAAGTCTATTGAACTTTCACTACCGATAACATCTATCGAGATTTCACTAATTATATCATGCATTGAACTTTCACAACTTATAACATCTATCGAGATATCACAAATTATAATGTCTATCGAACTTTCACTACCGATAACATCTATCGAGATTTCACTAATTATATCATGCATTGAACTTTCACAACTTATAACATCTATCGAGATTTCATAAATTATAATGTCTATCGAACATTCACTACCGATTACATCTATCGAGATTTCACTATTTATAACATGCATTGAACTTTCAGAACTTATAACATCTATCGAGATTTCACTAATTATAACATGCATTGAACTTTCACAACATATAACATCTATCAAGATTTCACAAATTATAAAGTCTATCGAACTTTCACTACCGATAACATCTATCGAGATTTCACTAATTATAACATGCATTGAACTTTCACAACTTATAACATCTATCAAGATTTCACAAATTATAATGTCTATCGAACTTTCACTACCGATAACATCTATCGAGATTTCACTAATTATATCATGCATTCAACTTTCACAACTTATAACATCTATCGAGATTTCACAAATTATAATGTCTATCGAACTTTCACTACCGATAACATCTATAGAGATTTCACTATTTATAACATGCATTGAACTTTCAGAACTTATAACATCTATCGAGATTTCACTAATTATAACATGCATTGAACTTCACAACTTATAACATCTATCGAGATTTCACAAATTATAATATCTATCGAACTTTCACTACCGATAGCATCCATCGAGATTTCACTAATTATATCATGCATTCAACTTTCACAACTTATAACATCTATCGAGATTTCACAAATTATAATGTTTATCGAACTTTCACTACCGATAACATCTATCGAGATTTCACTATTTATAACATGCATTGAACTTTCAGAACTTATAACATCTATCGAGATTTCACTAATTATTACATGCATTGAACTTTCAAAACTTATAACATCGTTCGAGATTTCACAAATTATAATGTCTATCCAACTTTCACTACCGATAACATCTATCGAGATTTCACTAATTATAACATGCATTGAACTTTCACAACATATAACATCTATCGAGATTTCACATATTATATTGTCTATCGAACTTTCACTACCGATAACATCTATCGAGATTTCACTAAATATAACATGCTTTGAACTTTCACACCTTATAACATCTATCGAGATTTCACAAATTATAATGTCTATCGAACTTTCACTACCGATAACATCTATCGAGATTTCACTATTTATAACATGCATTGAACTTTCAGAACTTATAACATCTATCGAGATTTCACTAATTATAACATGCATTGAACTTTCACAATTTATAACATCTATCGAGATTTCACAAATTATAATGTCTATCGAACTTTCACTACCGATAACATCTATCGAGATTTCACTAATTATATCATACATTCAACTTTCACAACTTATAACATCTATCGAGATTTCACAAATTATAATGTCTATCGAACTTTCACTACCGATAACATCTATCGAGATTTCACTATTTATAACATGCATTGAACTTTCAGAACTTATAACATCTATCGAGATTTCACTAATTATAACATGCATTGAACTTTCACAACTTATAACATCTATCGAGATTTCACAAATTATAATGTCTATCCAACTTTCACTACCGATAACATCTATCGAGATTTCACTAATTATAACATGCATTGAACTTTCACAACATATAACATCTATCGAGATTTCACATATTATATTGTCTAACGAACTTTCACTACCGATAACATATATCGAGATTTCACTAATTATAACATGCATTGAACTTTCACAACCTATAACATCTATCGAGATTTCACAAATTATAATGTCTATCGAACTTTCACTACCGATAACATCTATCGAGATTTCACTAATTATATCATGCATTCAACCTTTACAACTTATAACATCTATCGAGATTTCACAAATTATAATGTCTATCGAACTTTCACTACCGATAACATCTATCGAGATTTCACTATTTATAACATGCATTGAACTTTCAGAACTTATAACATCTATCGAGATTTCACTAATTATAACATGCATTGAACTTTCACAACATATAACATCTATCAAGATTTCACAAATTATAAAGTCTATCGAACTTTCACTACCGATAACATCTATCGAGATTTCACTAATTATAACATGCATTGAACTTTCACAACTTATAACATCTATCAAGATTTCACAAATTATAATGTCTATCGAACTTTCACTACCGATAACATCTATCGAGATTTCACTAATTATATCATGCATTCAACTTTCACAACTTATAACATCTATCGAGATTTCACAAATTATAATGTCTATCGAACTTTCACTACCGATAACATCTATAGAGATTTCACTATTTATAACATGCATTGAACTTTCAGAACTTATAACATCTATCGAGATTTCACTAATTATAACATGCATTGAACTTCACAACTTATAACATCTATCGAGATTTCACAAATTATAATATCTATCGAACTTTCACTACCGATAACATCCATCGAGATTTCACTAATTATATCATGCATTCAACTTTCACAACTTATGACATCTATCGAGATTTCACAAATTATAATGTCTATCGAACTTTCACTACCGATAACATATATCGAGATTTCACTAATTATAACATGCATTGAGCTTTCACAACTTATGACATCTATCGAGATTTCACAAATTATAATGTCTATCGAACTTTCACTACCGATAACATCTATCGAGATTCACTATTTATAACATGCATTGAACTATCACAACTTATAACATCTATCGAGATTTCACAAATTATAATGTCTATCGAACTTTCGCTACCGGTAACATCTATCGAGATTTCACTAATTATAACATGCATTGAACATTCACAACTTATAACATCTATCGTAATTTCACAAATTGTAATGTCTATCGAACTTTCACTACCGACAACATCTATCGAGATTTCACTAATTATTTCATGCATTGAACTTTCACAACTTATAACATCTATCGAAATTTCACAAATTATAATGTCTATCGAACTTTCACTACCGATAACATCTATCGAGATTTCACTAATTATATCATGCATTGAACTTCCACAACTTATAACATCTATCGAGATTTCACAAATTATAATGTCTATCGAACTTTCACTACCGATAACATCTATCGAGATATCGCTAATTATATCATGCATTGAACTTTCACAACTTATAACATCTATCGAGATTTCACAAATTATAATGTCTATCGAACATTCACTACCGATAACATCTATCGAGATTTCACTAATTATAACATGCATTGAACTTTCACAACTTATAACATATATCGAGATTTCACAAATTATAATGTCTATCGAACTTTCACTACCGATAACATCTATCTAGATTTCACAAATTATAAAATCTATCGAACTTTCACTACCGATAACATCTATCGAGATTTCACTAATTATATCATACATTGAACTTTCACAACTTATAACATCTATCGAGATTTCACAAATTATAATGTCTATCGAACTTTCACTACCGATAACATCTATCGAGATTTCACTAATTATATCATGCATTAAACTTTCACAACTTATAACATATATCGAGATTTCACAAATTATAATGTCTATCGAACTTTCACTACCGATAACATCTATCGAGATTTCACTAATTATATCATGCATTGAACTTTCACAACTTATAACATATATCGAGATTTCACAAATTATAATGTCTATCGAACTTTCACTACCGATAACATTTATCGAGATTTCACTAATTATAACATGCATTGAACTTTCACAACATATAACATCTATCGAGATTTCACAAATTATAATGTCTATCGAACTTTCACTACCGATAACATCTATCGATATTTCACTAATTATATCATGCATTCAACTTTCACAACTTATAACATCAATCGAGATTTCACAAATTATAATGTCTATCGAACTTTCACTACCGATAATATCTATCGAGATTTCACTAATTATAACATGCATTGAACTTTCACAGCTTATAACATCTATCGAGATTTCACTAATTATAACAAGCATTGAACTTCACATCTCTTAACACCTATCGAGATTTCACAAATTATAACATGCATTGATCTTTCACAACTTATAACACCTATCGAGATTTCACTAATTATATCATGCATTCAACTTTCACAACTTATAACATCTATCGAGATTTCACAAATTATAATGTCTATCGAACTTTCACTACCGATAACATCTATCGAGATTTCACTAATTATAACATGCATTGAACTTTCACAACTTATAACATCTATCGAGATTTCACTAATTATAACATGCATTGAACTTCACAACTTATAACATCTATCGAGATTTCACAAATTATAATGTCTATCGAACTTTCACTACCGATAACATCTATCGAGATTTCACAAATTATAAAGTCTATCGAACTTTCACTACCGATAACATCTATCGAGATTTCACTAATTATATCATGCATTGAACTTTCACAACTTATAACATCTATCGAGATATCACAAATTATAATGTCTATCGAACTTTCACTACCGATAACATCTATCGAGATTTCACTAATTATATCATGCATTGAACTTTCACAACTTATAACATCTATCGAGATTTCATAAATTATAATGTCTATCGAACATTCACTACCGATTACATCTATTGAGATTTCACTAATTATATCATGCATTGAACTCTCACAACTTATAACATATATCGAGATTTCACAAATTATAATGTCTATCGAACTTTCACTACCGATAACATCTATCGAGATTTCACTAATTATGACATGCATTGAACTTTCACAACTTATAACATATATCGAGATTTCACAAATTATAATGTCTATCGAACTTTCACTACCGATAACATCTATCGAGATTTCACTAATTATAACATGCATTGAACTTTCACAACTTGTAACATCTATCGAGATTTCACATATTATAATGTTTATCGAACTTTCACTACCGATAACATCTATCGAGATTTCACTAATTATAACATGCATTGAACTTTCACAACATATAACATCTATCGAGATTTCACAAATTATAATGTCTATCGAACTTTCACTACCGATAAAATCTATCGAGATTTCAGTAATTATATCATGCATTCAACTTTCACAACTTATAACATCTATCGAGATTTCACAAATTATAATGTCTATCGAACTTTCACTACCGATAACATCTATCGAGATTTCACTAATTATAACATGCATTGAACTTTCACAACTTATAACAAATATCGAGATTTCACAAATTTTAATGTCTATCGAACTTTCACTACCGATAACATCTATCGAGATTTCACTAATTATAACATGCATTGAACATTCACAACATATAACATCTATCGAGATTTCACAAATTATAAAGTCTATCGAACTTTCACTACCGATAACATCTATCGAGATTTCACTAATTATATCATGCATTGAACTTTCAGAATTTATAACATCTATCGAGATTTCACAAATTATAATGTCTATCGAACTTTTACTACCGATAACATCTATCGAGATTTCACTAAGTATAACATGCATTGAACTTTCACAACTTATAACAAATATCGAGATATCATAAATTATAATGTCTATCGAACTTTCACTACCGATAACATCTATCGAGATTTCACTAATTATAACATGCATTGAACTTTCACAATTTATAACATCTATCGAGATTTCACAAATTATAATGTCTATCCAACTTTCACTACCGATAACATCTATCGAGATTTCACTAATTATAACATGCATTGAACTTCACAACTTATAACATCTATCGAGATTTCACAAATTATAATGTCTATCGAACTTTCACTACCGATAACATCTATCGAGATTTCACTAATTATATCATGCATTCAACTTTCACAACTTATAACATCTATCGAGATTTCACAAATTATAATGTCTATCGAACTTTCACTACCGATAACATCTATCGAGATTTCACTAATTATAACATGCATTGAACTTTCACAACTTATAACATCTATCGAGATTTCACAAATTATATTGTCTATCGAACTTTCACTAAAGATAACATCTATAGAGATTTCACTAATTATATCATGCATTCAACTTTCACAACTTATAACATCTATCGAGATTTCACAAATTATAATGTCTATCGAACTTTCACTACCGATAACATCTATCGAGATTTCACTATTTATAACATGCATTGAACTTTCAGAACTTATAACATCTATCGAGATTTCACTAATTATAACATGCATTGAACTTTCACAGCATATAACATCTATCGAGATTTCACAAATTATAAAGTCTATCGAACTTTCACTACCGATAACATCTATCGAGATTTCACTAATTATATCATGCGTTGAACTTTCAGAACTTATAACATCTATCGAGATTTCACAAATTTTAATGTCTATCGAACTTTCACTACCGATAACATCTATCGAGATTTCACTAATTATAACATGCATTGAACTTTCACAATTTATAACATCTATCGAGATTTCACAAATTATAATGTCTATCGAACTTTCACTACCGATAACATCTATCGAGATTTCACTAATTATATCATGCATTCAACTTTCACAACTTATAACATCTATCGAGATTTCACAAATTATAATGTCTATCGAACTTTCACTACCGATAACATCTATCGAGATTTCACTAATTATAACATGCATTGAACTTTCACAACTTATAACATCTATCGAGATTTCACAAATTATATTGTCTATCGAACTTTCACTACCGATAACATCTATCGAGATTTCACTAATTATATCATGCATTCAACTTTCACAACTTATAACATCTATCGAGATTTCACAAATTATAATGTCTATCGAACTTTCACTACCGATAACATCTATCGAGATTTCACTATTTATAACATGCATTGAACTTTCAGAACTTATAACATCTATCGAGATTTCACTAATTATAACATGCATTGAACTTTCACAACTTATAACATCTATCGAGATTTCACAAATTATAATGTCTATCCAACTTTCACTACCGATAACATCTATCGAGATTTCACTAATTATAACATGCATTGAACTTTCACAACATATAACATCTATCGAGATTTCACATATTATATTGTCTAACGAACTTTCACTACCGATAACATATATCGAGATTTCACTAATTATAACATGCATTGAACTTTCACAACCTATAACATCTATCGAGATTTCACAAATTATAATGTCTATCGAACTTTCACTACCGATAACATCTATCGAGATTTCACTAATTATATCATGCATTCAACTTTCACAACTTATAACATCTATCGAGATTTCACAAATTATAATGTCTATCGAACTTTCACTACCGATAACATCTATCGAGATTTCACTAATTATATCATGCATTGAACTTTCACAACTTATAACATCTATCGAGATTTCATAAATTATAATGTCTATCGAACATTCACTACCGATTACATCTATTGAGATTTCACTAATTATATCATGCATTGAACTCTCACAACTTATAACATATATCGAGATTTCACAAATTATAATGTCTATCGAACTTTCACTACCGATAACATCTATCGAGATTTCACTAATTATGACATGCATTGAACTTTCACAACTTATAACATATATCGAGATTTCACAAATTATAATGTCTATCGAACTTTCACTACCGATAACATCTATCGAGATTTCACTAATTATAACATGCATTGAACTTTCACAACTTGTAACATCTATCGAGATTTCACATATTATAATGTTTATCGAACTTTCACTACCGATAACATCTATCGAGATTTCACTAATTATAACATGCATTGAACTTTCACAACATATAACATCTATCGAGATTTCACAAATTATAATGTCTATCGAACTTTCACTACCGATAAAATCTATCGAGATTTCAGTAATTATATCATGCATTCAACTTTCACAACTTATAACATCTATCGAGATTTCACAAATTATAATGTCTATCGAACTTTCACTAAAGATAACATCTATCGAGATTTCACTAATTATAACATGCATTGAACTTTCACAACTTATAACAAATATCGAGATTTCACAAATTTTAATGTCTATCGAACTTTCACTACCGATAACATCTATCGAGATTTCACTAAGTATAACATGAATTGAACTTTCACAACTTATAACAAATATCGAGATATCATAAATTATAATGTCTATCGAACTTTCACTACCGATAACATCTATCGAGATTTCACTAATTATAACATGCATTGAACTTTCACAATTTATAACATCTATCGAGATTTCACAAATTATAATGTCTATCCAACTTTCACTACCGATAACATCTATCGAGATTTCACTAATTATAACATGCATTGAACTTTCACAACATATAACATCTATCGAGATTTCACATGTTATATTGTCTATCGAACTTTCACTACCGATAACATCTATCGAGATTTCACTAATTATAACATGCATTGAACTTTCACAACATATAACATCTATCGAGATTTCACAAATTATAATGTCTATCGAACTTTCACTAACGATAACATCTATCGAGGTTTCACTAATTATATCATGCATTCAACTTTCACAACTTATAACATCTATCGAGATTTCACAAATTATAATGTCTATCGAACTTTCACTACCGATAACATCTATCGAGATTTCACTATGTATAACATGCATTGAACTTTCAGAACTTATAACATCTATCGAGATTTCACTAATTATAACATGCATTGAACTTCACAACTTATAACATCTATCGAGATTTCACAAATTATAATGTCTATCGAACTTTCACTACCGATAACATCTATCGAGATTTCACTAATTATATCATGCATTCAACTTTCACAACTTATAACATCTATCGAGAATTCACAAATTATAATGTCTATCGAACTTTCACTACCGATAACATCTATCGAGATTTCACTAATTATAACATGCATTGAACTTTCACAACTTATAACATCTATCGAGATTTCACAAATTATATTGTCTATCGAACTTTCACTACCGATAACATCTATCGAGATTTCACTAATTATATCATGCATTCAACTTTCACAACTTATAACATCTATCGAGATTTCACAAATTATAATGTCTATCGAACTTTCACTACCGATAACATCTATCGAGATTTCACTATTTATAACATGCATTGAACTTTCAGAACTTATAACATCTATCGAGATTTCACTAATTATAACATGCATTGAACTTTCACAGCATATAACATCTATCGAGATTTCACAAATTATAAAGTCTATCGAACTTTCACTACCGATAACATCTATCGAGATTTCACTAATTATATCATGCGTTGAACTTTCAGAACTTATAACATCTATCGAGATTTCACAAATTTTAATGTCTATCGAACTTTCACTACCGATAACATCTATCGAGATTTCACTAATTATAACATGCATTGAACTTTCACAATTTATAACATCTATCGAGATTTCACAAATTATAATGTCTATCGAACTTTCACTACCGATAACATCTATCGAGATTTCACTAATTATATCATGCATTCAACTTTCACCACTTATAACATCTATCGAGATTTCACAAATTATAATGTCTATCGAACTTTCACTACCGATAACATCTATCGAGATTTCACTAATTATAACATGCATTGAACTTTCACAACTTATAACATCTATCGAGATTTCACAAATTATAATGTCTATCGAACTTTCACTACTGATAACATCTATCGAGATTTCACTATTTATAACATGCATTGAACTTTCAGAACTTATAACATCTATCGAGATTTCACTAATTATAACATGCATTGAACTTCACAATTTATAACATCTATCGAGATTTCACAAATTATAATGTCTATCGAACTTTCACTACCGATAACATCTATCGAGATTTCACTAATTATATCATGCATTCAACTTTCACAACTTATAACATCTATCGAGATTTCACAAATTATAATGTCTATCGAACTTTCACTACCGATAACATCTATCGAGATTTCACTATTTATAACATGCATTGAACTTTCAGAACTTATAACATCTATCGAGATTTCACTAATTATAACATGCATTGAACTTTCACAACTTATAACATCTATCGAGATTTCACAAATTATAATGTCTATCCAACTTTCACTACCGATAACATCTATCGAGATTTCACTAATTATAACATGCATTGAACTTTCACAACATATAACATCTATCGAGATTTCACATATTATATTGTCTATCGAACTTTCACTACCGATAACATCTATCGAGATTTCACTAATTATATCATACATTGAACTTTCACAACTTATAACATCTATCGAGATTTCACAAATTATAATGTCTATCGAACTTTCACTACCGATAACATCTATCGATATTTCACTAATTATATCATGCATTCAACTTTCACAACTTATAACATCAATCGAGATTTCACAAATTATAATGTCTATCGAACTTTCACTACCGATAATATCTATCGAGATTTCACTAATTATAACATGCATTGAACTTTCACAGCTTATAACATCTATCGAGATTTCACTAATTATAACATGCATTGAACTTCACATCTTATAACACCTATCGAGATTTCACAAATTATAACATGCATTGATCTTTCAAAACTTATAACACCTATCGAGATTTCACTAATTATATCATGCATTCAACTTTCACAACTTATAACATCTATCGAGATTTCACAAATTATAATGTCTATCGAACTTTCACTACCGATATCATCTATCGAGATTTCACTAATTATAACATGCATTGAACTTTCACAACTTATAACATCTATCGAGATTTCACTAATTATAACATGCATTGAACTTCACAACTTATAACATCTATCTAAATTTCACAAATTATAATGTCTATCGAACTTTCACTACCGATAACATCTATCGAGATTTCACAAATTATAAAGTCTATCGAACTTTCACTACCGATAACATCTATCGAGATTTCACTAATTATATCATGCATTGAACTTTCACAACTTATAACATCTATTGAGATATCACAAATTATAATGTCTATCGAACTTTCACTACCGATAACATCTATCGAGATTTCACTAATTATATCATGCATTGAACTTTCACAACTTATAACATCTATCGAGATTTCATAAATTATAATGTCTATCGAACATTCACTACCGATTACATCTATCGAGATTTCACTATTTATAACATGCATTGAACTTTCAGAACTTATAACATCTATCGAGATTTCACTAATTATAACATGCATTGAACTTTCACAACATATAACATCTATCAAGATTTCACAAATTATAAAGTCTATCGAACTTTCACTACCGATAACATCTATCGAGATTTCACTAATTATAACATGCATTGAACTTTCACAACTTATAACATCTATCAAGATTTCACAAATTATAATGTCTATCGAACTTTCACTACCGATAACATCTATCGAGATTTCACTAATTATATCATGCATTCAACTTTCACAACTTATAACATCTATCGAGATTTCACAAATTATAATGTCTATCGAACTTTCACTACCGATAACATCTATAGAGATTTCACTATTTATAACATGCATTGAACTTTCAGAACTTATAACATCTATCGAGATTTCACTAATTATAACATGCATTGAACTTCACAACTTATAACATCTATCGAGATTTCACAAATTATAATATCTATCGAACTTTCACTACCGATAACATCCATCGAGATTTCACTAATTATATCATGCATTCAACTTTCACAACTTATAACATCTATCGAGATTTCACAAATTATAATGTTTATCGAACTTTCACTACCGATAACATCTATCGAGATTTCACTATTTATAACATGCATTGAACTTTCAGAACTTATAACATCTATCGAGATTTCACTAATTATTACATGCATTGAACTTTCAAAACTTATAACATCGTTCGAGATTTCACAAATTATAATGTCTATCCAACTTTCACTACCGATAACATCTATCGAGATTTCACTAATTATAACATGCATTGAACTTTCACAACATATAACATCTATCGAGATTTCACATATTATATTGTCTATCGAACTTTCACTACCGATAACATCTATCGAGATTTCACTAAATATAACATGCTTTGAACTTTCACACCTTATAACATCTATCGAGATTTCACAAATTATAATGTCTATCGAACTTTCACTACCGATAACATCTATCGAGATTTCACTATTTATAACATGCATTGAACTTTCAGAACTTATAACATCTATCGAGATTTCACTAATTATAACATGCATTGAACTTTCACAATTTATAACATCTATCGAGATTTCACAAATTATAATGTCTATCGAACTTTCACTACCGATAACATCTATCGAGATTTCACTAATTATATCATACATTCAACTTTCACAACTTATAACATCTATCGAGATTTCACAAATTATAATGTCTATCGAACTTTCACTACCGATAACATCTATCGAGATTTCACTATTTATAACATGCATTGAACTTTCAGAACTTATAACATCTATCGAGATTTCACTAATTATAACATGCATTGAACTTTCACAACTTATAACATCTATCGAGATTTCACAAATTATAATGTCTATCCAACTTTCACTACCGATAACATCTATCGAGATTTCACTAATTATAACATGCATTGAACTTTCACAACATATAACATCTATCGAGATTTCACATATTATATTGTCTAACGAACTTTCACTACCGATAACATATATCGAGATTTCACTAATTATAACATGCATTGAACTTTCACAACCTATAACATCTATCGAGATTTCACAAATTATAATGTCTATCGAACTTTCACTACCGATAACATCTATCGAGATTTCACTAATTATATCATGCATTCAACCTTTACAACTTATAACATCTATCGAGATTTCACAAATTATAATGTCTATCGAACTTTCACTACCGATAACATCTATCGAGATTTCACTATTTATAACATGCATTGAACTTTCAGAACTTATAACATCTATCGAGATTTCACTAATTATAACATGCATTGAACTTTCACAACATATAACATCTATCAAGATTTCACAAATTATAAAGTCTATCGAACTTTCACTACCGATAACATCTATCGAGATTTCACTAATTATAACATGCATTGAACTTTCACAACTTATAACATCTATCAAGATTTCACAAATTATAATGTCTATCGAACTTTCACTACCGATAACATCTATCGAGATTTCACTAATTATATCATGCATTCAACTTTCACAACTTATAACATCTATCGAGATTTCACAAATTATAATGTCTATCGAACTTTCACTACCGATAACATCTATAGAGATTTCACTATTTATAACATGCATTGAACTTTCAGAACTTATAACATCTATCGAGATTTCACTAATTATAACATGCATTGAACTTCACAACTTATAACATCTATCGAGATTTCACAAATTATAATATCTATCGAACTTTCACTACCGATAACATCCATCGAGATTTCACTAATTATATCATGCATTCAACTTTCACAACTTTTAACATCTATCGAGATTTCACAAATTATAATGTTTATCGAACTTTCACTACCGATAACATCTATCGAGATTTCACTATTTATAACATGCATTGAACTTTCAGAACTTATAACATCTATCGAGATTTCACTAATTATAACATGCATTGAACTTTCACAACTTATAACATCGTTCGAGATTTCACAAATTATAATGTCTATCCAACTTTCACTACCGATAACATCTATCGAGATTTCACTAATTATAACATGCATTGAACTTTCACAACATATAATATCTATCGAGATTTCACATATTATATTGTCTATCGAACTTTCACTACCGATAACATCTATCGAGATTTCACTATTTATAACATGCATTGAACTTTCAGAACTTATAACATCTATCGAGATTTCACTAATTATAACATGCATTGAACTTTCACAACATATAACATCTATCGAGATTTCACAAATTATAAAGTCTATCGAACTTTCACTACCGATAACATCTATCGAGATTTCACTAATTATATCATGCGTTGAACTTTCAGAGCTTATAACATCTATCGAGATTTCACAAATTATAATGTCTATCGAACTTTCACTACCGATAACATCTATCGAGATTTCACTAATTATAACATGCATTGAACTTTCACAACTTATAACATCTATCGAGATTTCACAAATTATAATGTCTATCCAACTTTCACTACCGATAACATCTATCGAGATATCACTAATCATAACATGCATTGAACTTTCACAACATATAACATCTATCGAGATTTCACATATTAAATTGTCTATCGAACTTTCACTACCGATAACATCTATCGAGATTTCACTAATTATAACATGCATTGAACTTTCACAACTTATAACATCTATCGAGATTTCACAAATTATAATGTCTATCGAACTTTCACTACCGATAACATCTATCGAGATTTCACTAATTATAACATGCATTGAACTTTCACAACTTATAACATCTATCGAGATTTCACAAATTATAATGTCTATCGAACTTTCACTACTGATAACATCTATCGAGATTTCACTATTTATAACATGCATTGAACTTTCAGAACTTATAACATCTATCGAGATTTCACTAATTATAACATGCATTGAACTTCACAATTTATAACATCTATCGAGATTTCACAAATTATAATGTCTATCGAACTTTCACTACCGATAACATCTATCGAGATTTCACTAATTATATCATGCATTCAACTTTCACAACTTATAACATCTATCGAGATTTCACAAATTATAATGTCTATCGAACTTTCACTACCGATAACATCTATCGAGATTTCACTATTTATATCATGCATTGAACTTTCAGAACTTATAACATCTATCGAGATTTCACTAATTATAACATGCATTGAACTTTCACAACTTATAACATCTATCGAGATTTCACAAATTATAATGTCTATCCAACTTTCACTACCGATAACATCTATCGAGATTTCACTAATTATAACATGCATTGAACTTTCACAACATATAACATCTATCGAGATTTCACATATTATATTGTCTATCGAACTTTCACTACCGATAACATCTATCGAGATTTCACTAATTATATCATACATTGAACTTTCACAACTTATAACATCTATCGAGATTTCACAAATTATAATGTCTATCGAACTTTCACTACCGATAACATCTATCGATATTTCACTAATTATATCATGCATTCAACTTTCACAACTTATAACATCAATCGAGATTTCACAAATTATAATGTCTATCGAACTTTCACTACCGATAATATCTATCGAGATTTCACTAATTATAACATGCATTGAACTTTCACAGCTTATAACATCTATCGAGATTTCACTAATTATAACATGCATTGAACTTCACATCTTATAACACCTATCGAGATTTCACAAATTATAACATGCATTGATCTTTCACAACTTATAACACCTATCGAGATTTCACTAATTATATCATGCATTCAACTTTCACAACTTATAACATCTATCGAGATTTCACAAATTATAATGTCTATCGAACTTTCACTACCGATATCATCTATCGAGATTTCACTAATTATAACATGCATTGAACTTTCACAACTTATAACATCTATCGAGATTTCACTAATTATAACATGCATTGAACTTCACAACTTATAACATCTATCGAGATTTCACAAATTATAATGTCTATCGAACTTTCACTACCGATAACATCTATCGAGATTTCACAAATTATAAAGTCTATCGAACTTTCACTACCGATAACATCTATCGAGATTTCACTAATTATATCATGCATTGAACTTTCACAACTTATAACATCTATCGAGATATCACAAATTATAATGTCTATCGAACTTTCACTACCGATAACATCTATCGAGATTTCACTATTTATAACATGCATTGAACTTTCAGAACTTATAACATCTATCGAGATTTCACTAATTATAACATGCATTGAACTTTCACAACATATAACATCTATCAAGATTTCACAAATTATAAAGTCTATCGAACTTTCACTACCGATAACATCTATCGAGATTTCACTAATTATAACATGCATTGAACTTTCACAACTTATAACATCTATCAAGATTTCACAAATTATAATGTCTATCGAACTTTCACTACCGATAACATCTATCGAGATTTCACTAATTATATCATGCATTCAACTTTCACAACTTATAACATCTATCGAGATTTCACAAATTATAATGTCTATCGAACTTTCACTACCGATAACATCTATAGAGATTTCACTATTTATAACATGCATTGAACTTTCACAACATATAACATCTATCGAGATTTCACATATTAAATTGTCTATCGAACTTTCACTACCGATAACATCTATCGAGATTTCACTAATTATAACATGCATTGAACTTTCACAACTTATAACATCTATCGAGATTTCACAAATTATAATGTCTATCGAACTTTCACTACCGATAACATCTATCGAGATTTCACTAATTATAACATGCATTGAACTTTCACAACTTATAACATCTATCGAGATTTCACAAATTATAATGTCTATCGAACTTTCACTACTGATAACATCTATCGAGATTTCACTATTTATAACATGCATTGAACTTTCAGAACTTATAACATCTATCGAGATTTCACTAATTATAACATGCATTGAACTTCACAATTTATAACATCTATCGAGATTTCACAAATTATAATGTCTATCGAACTTTCACTACCGATAACATCTATCGAGATTTCACTAATTATATCATGCATTCAACTTTCACAACTTATAACATCTATCGAGATTTCACAAATTATAATGTCTATCGAACTTTCACTACCGATAACATCTATCGAGATTTCACTATTTATATCATGCATTGAACTTTCAGAACTTATAACATCTATCGAGATTTCACTAATTATAACATGCATTGAACTTTCACAACTTATAACATCTATCGAGATTTCACAAATTATAATGTCTATCCAACTTTCACTACCGATAACATCTATCGAGATTTCACTAATTATAACATGCATTGAACTTTCACAACATATAACATCTATCGAGATTTCACATATTATATTGTCTATCGAACTTTCACTACCGATAACATCTATCGAGATTTCACTAATTATATCATACATTGAACTTTCACAACTTATAACATCTATCGAGATTTCACAAATTATAATGTCTATCGAACTTTCACTACCGATAACATCTATCGATATTTCACTAATTATATCATGCATTCAACTTTCACAACTTATAACATCAATCGAGATTTCACAAATTATAATGTCTATCGAACTTTCACTACCGATAATATCTATCGAGATTTCACTAATTATAACATGCATTGAACTTTCACAGCTTATAACATCTATCGAGATTTCACTAATTATAACATGCATTGAACTTCACATTTATAACACCTATCGAGATTTCACAAATTATAACATGCATTGATCTTTCACAACTTATAACACCTATCGAGATTTCACTAATTATATCATGCATTCAACTTTCACAACTTATAACATCTATCGAGATTTCACAAATTATAATGTCTATCGAACTTTCACTACCGATATCATCTATCGAGATTTCACTAATTATAACATGCATTGAACTTTCACAACTTATAACATCTATCGAGATTTCACTAATTATAACATGCATTGAACTTCACAACTTATAACATCTATCGAGATTTCACAAATTATAATGTCTATCGAACTTTCACTACCGATAACATCTATCGAGATTTCACAAATTATAAAGTCTATCGAACTTTCACTACCGATAACATCTATCGAGATTTCACTAATTATATCATGCATTGAACTTTCACAACTTATAACATCTATCGAGATATCACAAATTATAATGTCTATCGAACTTTCACTACCGATAACATCTATCGAGATTTCACTATTTATAACATGCATTGAACTTTCAGAACTTATAACATCTATCGAGATTTCACTAATTATAACATGCATTGAACTTTCACAACATATAACATCTATCAAGATTTCACAAATTATAAAGTCTATCGAACTTTCACTACCGATAACATCTATCGAGATTTCACTAATTATAACATGCATTGAACTTTCACAACTTATAACATCTATCAAGATTTCACAAATTATAATGTCTATCGAACTTTCACTACCGATAACATCTATCGAGATTTCACTAATTATATCATGCATTCAACTTTCACAACTTATAACATCTATCGAGATTTCACAAATTATAATGTCTATCGAACTTTCACTACCGATAACATCTATAGAGATTTCACTATTTATAACATGCATTGAACTTTCAGAACTTATAACATCTATCGAGATTTCACTAATTATAACATGCATTGAACTTCACAACTTATAACATCTATCGAGATTTCACAAATTATAATATCTATCGAACTTTCACTACCGATAACATCCATCGAGATTTCACTAATTATATCATGCATTCAACTTTCACAACTTATAACATCTATCGAGATTTCACAAATTATAATGTTTATCGAACTTTCACTACCGATAACATCTATCGAGATTTCACTATTTATAACATGCATTGAACTTTCAGAACTTATAACATCTATCGAGATTTCACTAATTATAACATGCATTGAACTTTCACAACTTATAACATCGTTCGAGATTTCACAAATTATAATGTCTATCCAACTTTCACTACCGATAACATCTATCGAGATTTCACTAATTATAACATGCATTGAACTTTCACAACATATAACATCTATCGAGATTTCACATATTATATTGTCTATCGAACTTTCACTACCGATAACATCTATCGAGATTTAACTAATTATAACATGCTTTGAACTTTCACACCTTATAACATCTATCGAGATTTCACAAATTATAATGTCTATCGAACTTTCACTACCGATAACATCTATCGAGATTTCACTATTTATAACATGCATTGAACTTTCAGAACTTATAACATCTATCGAGATTTCACTAATTATAACATGCATTGAACTTTCACAACATATAACATCTATCGAGATTTCACAAATTATAAAGTCTATCGAACTTTCACTACCGATAACATCTATCAGGATTTCACTAATTATATCATGCGTTGAACTTTCAGAACTTATAACATCTATCGAGATTTCACAAATTATAATGTCTATCGAACTTTCACTACCGATAACATCTATAGAGATTTCACTATTTATAACATGCATTGAACTTTCAGAACTTATAACATCTATCGAGATTTCACTAATTATAACATGCATTGAACTTCACAACTTATAACATCTATCGAGATTTCACAAATTATAATATCTATCGAACTTTCACTACCGATAACATCCATCGAGATTTCACTAATTATATCATGCATTCAACTTTCACAACTTTTAACATCTATCGAGATTTCACAAATTATAATGTTTATCGAACTTTCACTACCGATAACATCTATCGAGATTTCACTATTTATAACATGCATTGAACTTTCAGAACTTATAACATCTATCGAGATTTCACTAATTATAACATGCATTGAACTTTCACAACTTATAACATCGTTCGAGATTTCACAAATTATAATGTCTATCCAACTTTCACTACCGATAACATCTATCGAGATTTCACTAATTATAACATGCATTGAACTTTCACAACATATAATATCTATCGAGATTTCACATATTATATTGTCTATCGAACTTTCAGAACTTATAACATCTATCGAGATTTCACTAATTATAACATGCATTGAACTTTCACAACATATAACATCTATCGAGATTTCACAAATTATAAAGTCTATCGAACTTTCACTACCGATAACATCTATCGAGATTTCACTAATTATATCATGCGTTGAACTTTCAGAGCTTATAACATCTATCGAGATTTCACAAATTATAATGTCTATCGAACTTTCACTACCGATAACATCTATCGAGATTTCACTAATTATAACATGCATTGAACTTTCACAACTTATAACATCTATCGAGATTTCACAAATTATAATGTCTATCCAACTTTCACTACCGATAACATCTATCGAAATATCACTAATCATAACATGCATTGAACTTTCACAACATATAACATCTATCGAGATTTCACATATTAAATTGTCTATCGAACTTTCACTACCGATAACATCTATCGAGATTTCACTAATTATAACATGCATTGAACTTTCACAACTTATAACATCTATCGAGATTTCACAAATTATAATGTCTATCGAACTTTCACTACCGATAACATCTATCGAGATTTCACTAATTATAACATGCATTGAACTTTCACAACTTATAACATCTATCGAGATTTCACAAATTATAATGTCTATCGAACTTTCACTACTGATAACATCTATCGAGATTTCACTATTTATAACATGCATTGAACTTTCAGAACTTATAACATCTATCGAGATTTCACTAATTATAACATGCATTGAACTTCACAATTTATAACATCTATCGAGATTTCACAAATTATAATGTCTATCGAACTTTCACTACCGATAACATCTATCGAGATTTCACTAATTATATCATGCATTCAACTTTCACAACTTATAACATCTATCGAGATTTCACAAATTATAATGTCTATCGAACTTTCACTACCGATAACATCTATCGAGATTTCACTATTTATATCATGCATTGAACTTTCAGAACTTATAACATCTATCGAGATTTCACTAATTATAACATGCATTGAACTTTCACAACTTATAACATCTATCGAGATTTCACAAATTATAATGTCTATCCAACTTTCACTACCGATAACATCTATCGAGATTTCACTAATTATAACATGCATTGAACTTTCACAACATATAACATCTATCGAGATTTCACATATTATATTGTCTATCGAACTTTCACTACCGATAACATCTATCGAGATTTCACTAATTATATCATACATTGAACTTTCACAACTTATAACATCTATCGAGATTTCACAAATTATAATGTCTATCGAACTTTCACTACCGATAACATCTATCGATATTTCACTAATTATATCATGCATTCAACTTTCACAACTTATAACATCAATCGAGATTTCACAAATTATAATGTCTATCGAACTTTCACTACCGATAATATCTATCGAGATTTCACTAATTATAACATGCATTGAACTTTCACAGCTTATAACATCTATCGAGATTTCACTAATTATAACATGCATTGAACTTCACATCTTATAACACCTATCGAGATTTCACAAATTATAACATGCATTGATCTTTCACAACTTATAACACCTATCGAGATTTCACTAATTATATCATGCATTCAACTTTCACAACTTATAACATCTATCGAGATTTCACAAATTATAATGTCTATCGAACTTTCACTACCGATATCATCTATCGAGATTTCACTAATTATAACATGCATTGAACTTTCACAACTTATAACATCTATCGAGATTTCACTAATTATAACATGCATTGAACTTCACAACTTATAACATCTATCGAGATTTCACAAATTATAATGTCTATCGAACTTTCACTACCGATAACATCTATCGAGATTTCACAAATTATAAAGTCTATCGAACTTTCACTACCGATAACATCTATCGAGATTTCACTAATTATATCATGCATTGAACTTTCACAACTTATAACATCTATCGAGATATCACAAATTATAATGTCTATCGAACTTTCACTACCGATAACATCTATCGAGATTTCACTATTTATAACATGCATTGAACTTTCAGAACTTATAACATCTATCGAGATTTCACTAATTATAACATGCATTGAACTTTCACAACATATAACATCTATCAAGATTTCACAAATTATAAAGTCTATCGAACTTTCACTACCGATAACATCTATCGAGATTTCACTAATTATAACATGCATTGAACTTTCACAACTTATAACATCTATCAAGATTTCACAAATTATAATGTCTATCGAACTTTCACTACCGATAACATCTATCGAGATTTCACTAATTATATCATGCATTCAACTTTCACAACTTATAACATCTATCGAGATTTCACAAATTATAATGTCTATCGAACTTTCACTACCGATAACATCTATAGAGATTTCACTATTTATAACATGCATTGAACTTTCAGAACTTATAACATCTATCGAGATTTCACTAATTATAACATGCATTGAACTTCACAACTTATAACATCTATCGAGATTTCACAAATTATAATATCTATCGAACTTTCACTACCGATAACATCCATCGAGATTTCACTAATTATATCATGCATTCAACTTTCACAACTTATAACATCTATCGAGATTTCACAAATTATAATGTTTATCGAACTTTCACTACCGATAACATCTATCGAGATTTCACTATTTATAACATGCATTGAACTTTCAGAACTTATAACATCTATCGAGATTTCACTAATTATAACATGCATTGAACTTTCACAACTTATAACATCGTTCGAGATTTCACAAATTATAATGTCTATCCAACTTTCACTACCGATAACATCTATCGAGATTTCACTAATTATAACATGCATTGAACTTTCACAACATATAACATCTATCGAGATTTCACATATTATATTGTCTATCGAACTTTCACTACCGATAACATCTATCGAGATTTAACTAATTATAACATGCTTTGAACTTTCACACCTTATAACATCTATCGAGATTTCACAAATTATAATGTCTATCGAACTTTCACTACCGATAACATCTATCGAGATTTCACTATTTATAACATGCATTGAACTTTCAGAACTTATAACATCTATCGAGATTTCACTAATTATAACATGCATTGAACTTTCACAACATATAACATCTATCGAGATTTCACAAATTATAAAGTCTATCGAACTTTCACTACCGATAACATCTATCAGGATTTCACTAATTATATCATGCGTTGAACTTTCAGAACTTATAACATCTATCGAGATTTCACAAATTATAATGTCTATCGAACTTTCACTACCGATAACATCTATCGAGATTTCACTAATTATAACATGCATTGAACTTTCACAACTTATAACATCTATCGAGATTTCACAAATTATAATGTCTATCCAACTTTCACTACCGATAACATCTATCGAGATATCACTAATCATAACATGCATTGAACTTTCACAACATATAACATCTATCGAGATTTCACATATTAAATTGTCTATCGAACTTTCACTACCGATAACATCTATCGGGATTTCACTAATTATAACATGCATTGAACTTTCACAACTTATAACATCTATCGAGATTTCACAAATTATAATGTCTATCGAACTTTCACTACCGATAACATCTATCGAGATTTCACTAATTATATCATGCATTCAGCTTTCACAACTTATAACATCTATCGAGATTTCACAAAATATAATGTCTATCGACCTTTCACTACTGATAACATCTATCGAGATTTCACTATTTATAACATGCATTGAACTTTCAGAACTTATAACATCTATCGAGATTTCACTAATTATAACATGCATTGAACTTCACAATTTATAACATCTATCGAGATTTCACAAATTATAATGTCTATCGAACTTTCACTACCGATAACATCTATCGAGATTTCACTAATTATATCATGCATTCAACTTTCACAACTTATAACATCTATCGAGATTTCACAAATTATAATGTCTATCGAACTTTCACTACCGATAACATCTATCGAGATTTCACTATTTATAACATGCATTGAACTTTCAGAACTTATAACATCTATCGAGATTTCACTAATTATAACATGCATTGAACTTTCACAACTTATAACATCTATCGAGATTTCACAAATTATAATGTCTATCGAACTTTCACTACCGATAACATCTATCGAGATTTCACTAATTATATCATGCATTCAGCTTTCACAACTTATAACATCTATCGAGATTTCACAAAATATAATGTCTATCGACCTTTCACTACTGATAACATCTATCGAGATTTCACTATTTATAACATGCATTGAACTTTCAGAACTTATAACATCTATCGAGATTTCACTAATTATAACATGCATTGAACTTTCACAACATATAACATCTATCGAGATTTCACATATTATATTGTCTATCGAACTTTCACTACCGATAACATCTATCGAGATTTCACTAATTATATCATGCATTAAACTTTCACAACTTATAACATATATCGAGATTTCACAAATTATAATGTCTATCGAACTTTCACTACCGATAACATCTATCGAGATTTCACTAATTATATCATGCATTGAACTTTCACAACTTATAACATATATCGAGATTTCACAAATTATAATGTCTATCGAACTTTCACTACCGATAACATTTATCGAGATTTCACTAATTATAACATGCATTCAACTTTCACAACATATAACATCTATCGAGATTTCACAAATTATAATGTCTATCGAACTTTCACTACCGATAACATCTATCGATATTTCACTAATTATATCATGCATTAAACTTTCACAACTTATAACATCAATCGAGATTTCACAAATTATAATGTCTATCGAACTTTCACTACCGATAATATCTATCGAGATTTCACTAATTATAACATGCATTGAACTTTCACAGCTTATAACATCTATCGAGATTTCACTAATTATAACATGCATTGAACTTTCACAACTTATAACATCTATCGAGATTTCACTAATTATAACATGCATTGAACTTCACAACTTATAACATCTATCGAGATTTCACAAATTATAATGTCTATCGAACTTTCACTACCGATAACATCTATCGAGATTTCACAAATTATAAAGTCTATCGAACTTTCACTACCGATAACATCTATCGAGATTTCACTAATTATATCATGCATTGAACTTTCACAACTTATAACATCTATCGAGATATCACAAATTATAATGTCTATCGAACTTTCACTACCGATAACATCTATCGAGATTTCACTAATTATATCATGCATTGAACTTTCACAATTTATAACATCTATCGAGATTTCATAAATTATAATGTCAATCGAACATTCACTACCGATTACATCTATTGAGATTTCACTAATTATATCATGCATTGAACTCTCACAACTTATAACATATATCGAGATTTCACAAATTATAATGTCTATCGAACTTTCACTACCGATAACATCTATCGAGATTTCACTAATTATGACATGCATTGAACTTTCACAACTTATAACATATATCGAGATTTCACAAATTATAATGTCTATCGAACTTTCACTACCGATAACGTCTATCGAGATTTCACTAATTATAACATGCATTGAACTTTCACAACTTGTAATATCTATCGAGATTTCACATATTATAATGTTTATCGAACTTTCACTACCGATAACATCTATCGAGATTTCACTAATTATAACATGCATTGAACTTTCACAACATATAACATCTATCGAGATTTCACAAATTATAATGTTCATCGAACTTTCACTACCGATAAAATCTATCGAGATTTCACTAATTATATCATGCATTCAACTTTCACAACTTATAACATCTATCGAGATTTCACAAATTATAATGTCTATCCAACTTTCACTACCGATAACATCTATCGAGATTTCACTAATTATAACATGCATTGAACTTTCACAACTTATAACAAATATCGAGATTTCACAAATTTTAATGTCTATCGAACTTTCACTACCGATAACATCTATCGAGATTTCACTAATTATAACATGCATTGAACATTCACAACATATAACATCTATCGAGATTTCACAAATTATAAAGTCTATCGAACTTTCACTAACGATAACATCTATCGAGATTTCACTAATTATATCATGCATTGAACTTTCAGAATTTATAACATCTATCGAGATTTCACAAATTATAATGTCTATCGAACTTTTACTACCGATAACATCTATCGAGATTTCACTAAGTATAACATGCATTGAACTTTCACAACTTATAACAAATATCGAGATATCATAAATTATAATGTCTATCGAACTTTCACTACCGATAACATCTATCGAGATTTCACTAATTATAACATGCATTGAACTTTCACAATTTATAACATCTATCGAGATTTCACAAATTATAATGTCTATCCAACTTTCACTACCGATAACATCTATCGAGATTTCACTAATTATAACATGCATTGAACTTTCACAACATATAACATCTATCGAGATTTCACATGTTATATTGTCTGTCGAACTTTCACTACCGATAACATCTATCGAGATTTCACCTATTATAACATGTATGAACTTTCACAACTTATAACATCTATCGAGATTTCACAAATTATAATGTCTATCGAACTTTCACTAACGATAACATCTATCGAGGTTTCACTAATTATATCATGCATTCAACTTTCACAACTTATAACATCTATCGAGATTTCACAAATTATAATGTCTATCGAACTTTCACTACCGATAACATCTATCGAGATTTCACTATTTATAACATGCATTGAACTTTCAGAACTTATAACATCTATCGAGATTTCACTAATTATAACATGCATTGAACTTCACAACTTATAACATCTATCGAGATTTCACAAATTATAAAGTCTATCGAACTTTCACTACCGATAACATCTATCGAGATTTCACTAATTATATCATGCATTCAACTTTCACAACTTATAACATCTATCGAGATTTCACAAATTATAATGTCTATCGAACTTTCACTACCGATAACATCTATCGAGATTTCACTAATTATAACATGCATTGAACTTTCACAACTTATAACATCTATCGAGATTTCACAAATTATATTGTCTATCGAACTTTCACTACCGATAACATCTATCGAGATTTCACTAATTATATCATGCATTCAACTTTCACAACTTATAACATCTATCGAGATTTCACAAATTATAATGTCTATCGAACTTTCACTACCGATAACATCTATCGAGATTTCACTATTTATAACATGCATTGAACTTTCAGAACTTATAATATCTATCGAGATTTCACTAATTATAACATGCATTGAACTTTCACAGCATATAACATCTATCGAGATTTCACAAATTATAAAGTCTATCGAACTTTCACTACCGATAACATCTATCGAGATTTCACTAATTATATCATGCGTTGAACTTTCAGAACTTATAACATCTATCGAGATTTCACAAATTTTAATGTCTATCGAACTTTCACTACCGATAACATCTATCGAGATTTCACTAATTATAACATGCATTGAACTTTCACAATTTATAACATCTATCGAGATTTCACAAATTATAATGTCTATCGAACTTTCACTACCGATAACATCTATTGAGATTTCACTAATTATATCATGCATTCAACTTTCACAACTTATAACATCTATCGAGATTTCACAAATTATAATGTCTATCGAACTTTCACTACCGATAACATCTATCGAGATTTCACTATTTATAACATGCATTGAACTTTCAGAACTTATAACATCTATCGAGATTTCACTAATTATAACATGCATTGAACTTTCACAACTTATAACATCTATCGAGATTTCACAAATTATAATGTCTATCCAACTTTCACTACCGATAACATCTATCGAGATTTCACTAATTATAACATGCATTGAACTTTCACAACATATAACATCTATCGAGATTTCACATATTATATTGTCTAACGAACTTTCACTACCGATAACATATATCGAGATTTCACTAATTATAACATGCATTGAACTTTCACAACCTATAACATCTATCGAGATTTCACAAATTATAATGTCTATCGAACTTTCACTACCGATAACATCTATCGAGATTTCACTAATTATATCATGCATTCAACTTTCACAACTTATAACATCTATCGAGATTTCACAAATTATAATGTCTATCGAACTTTCACTACCGATAACATCTATCGAGATTTCACTATTTATAACATGCATTGAACTTTCAGAACTTATAACATCTATCGAGATTTCACTAATTATAACATGCATTGAACTTTCACAACATATAACATCTATCAAGATTTCACAAATTATAAAGTCTATCGAACTTTCACTACCGATAACATCTATCGAGATTTCACTAATTATAACATGCATTGAACTTTCACAACTTATAACATCTATCAAGATTTCACAAATTATAATGTCTATCTAACTTTCACTACCGATAACATCTATCGAGATTTCACTAATTATATCATGCATTCAACTTTCACAACTTATAACATCTATCGAGATTTCACAAATTATAATGTCTATCGAACTTTCACTACCGATAACATCTATAGAGATTTCACTATTTATAACATGCATTGAACTTTCAGAACTTATAACATCTATCGAGATTTCACTAATTATAACATGCATTGAACTTCACAACTTATAACATCTATCGAGATTTCACAAATTATAATATCTATCGAACTTTCACTACCGATAACATCCATCGAGATTTCACTAATTATATCATGCATTCAACTTTCACAACTTATAACATCTATCGAGATTTCACAAATTATAATGTTTATCGAACTTTCACTACCGATAACATCTATCGAGATTTCACTATTTATAACATGCATTGAACTTTCAGAACTTATAACATCTATCGAGATATCACTAATTATAACATGCATTGAACTTTCACAACATATAACATCTATCGAGATTTCACAAATTATAATGTCTATCGAACTTTCACTACCGATAACATCTATCGAGATTTCACTAATTATATCATGCATTCAACTTTCACAACTTATAACATCTATCGAGATTTCACAAATTATAATGTTTATCGAACTTTCACTACCTATAACATCTATCGAGATTTCACTAATTATATCCTGCTTTGAACGTTCACAACTTATAACATCTATCGAGATTTCACAAATTATAATGTCTATCGAACTTTCACTACCGATAACATCTATCGAGATTTCACTAATTATAACATGCATTGAACATTCACAACATATAACATCTATCGAGATTTCACAAATTATAAAGTCTATCGAACTTTCACTACCGATAACATCTATCGAGATTTCACTAATTATATCATGCATTGAACTTTCAGAATTTATAACATCTATCGAGATTTCACAAATTATAATGTCTATCGAACTTTTACTACCGATAACATCTATCGAGATTTCACTAAGTATAACATGCATTGAACTTTCACAACTTATAACAAATATCGAGATATCATAAATTATAATGTCTATCGAACTTTCACTACCGATAACATCTATCGAGATTTCACTAATTATAACATGCATTGAACTTTCACAATTTATAACATCTATCGAGATTTCACAAATTATAATGTCTATCCAACTTTCACTACCGATAACATCTATCGAGATTTCACTAATTATAACATGCATTGAACTTTCACAACATATAACATCTATCGAGATTTCACATGTTATATTGTCTGTCGAACTTTCACTACCGATAACATCTATCGAGATTTCACCTATTATAACATGTATGAACTTTCACAACTTATAACATCTATCGAGATTTCACAAATTATAATGTCTATCGAACTTTCACTAACGATAACATCTATCGAGGTTTCACTAATTATATCATGCATTCAACTTTCACAACTTATAACATCTATCGAGATTTCACAAATTATAATGTCTATCGAACTTTCACTACCGATAACATCTATCGAGATTTCACTATTTATAACATGCATTGAACTTTCAGAACTTATAACATCTATCGAGATTTCACTAATTATAACATGCATTGAACTTCACAACTTATAACATCTATCGAGATTTCACAAATTATAATGTCTATCGAACTTTCACTACCGATAACATCTATCGAGATTTCACTAATTATATCATGCATTCAACTTTCACAACTTATAACATCTATCGAGATTTCACAAATTATAATGTCTATCGAACTTTCACTACCGATAACATCTATCGAGATTTCACTAATTATAACATGCATTGAACTTTCACAACTTATAACATCTATCGAGATTTCACAAATTATATTGTCTATCGAACTCTCACTACCGATAACATCTATCGAGATTTCACTAATTATATCATGCAATCAACTTTCACAACTTATAACATCTATCGAGATTTCACAAATTATAATGTCTATCGAACTTTCACTACCGATAACATCTATCGAGATTTCACTATTTATAACATGCATTGAACTTTCAGAACTTATAACATCTATCGAGATTTCACTAATTATAACATGCATTGAACTTTCACAGCATATAACATCTATCGAGATTTCACAAATTATAAAGTCTATCGAACTTTCACTACCGATAACATCTATCGAGATTTCACTAATTATATCATGCGTTGAACTTTCAGAACTTATAACATCTATCGAGATTTCACAAATTTTAATGTCTATCGAACTTTCACTACCGATAACATCTATCGAGATTTCACTAATTATAACATGCATTGAACTTTCACAATTTATAACATCTATCGAGATTTCACAAATTATAATGTCTATCGAACTTTCACTACCGATAACATCTATCGAGATTTCACTAATTATATCATGCATTCAACTTTCACATCTTATAACATCTATCGAGATTTCACAAATTATAATGTCTATCGAACTTTCACTACCGATAACATCTATCGAGATTTCACTATTTATAACATGCATTGAACTTTCAGAACTTATAACATCTATCGAGATTTCACTAATTATAACATGCATTGAACTTTCACAACTTATAACATCTATCGAGATTTCACAAATTATAATGTCTATCCAACTTTCACTACCGATAACATCTATCGAGATTTCACTAATTATAACATGCATTGAACTTTCACAACATATAACATCTATCGAGATTTCACATATTATATTGTCTAACGAACTTTCACTACCGATAACATATATCGAGATTTCACTAATTATAACATGCATTGAACTTTCACAACCTATAACATCTATCGAGATTTCACAAATTATAATGTCTATCGAACTTTCACTACCGATAACATCTATCGAGATTTCACTAATTATATCATGCATTCAACTTTCACAACTTATAACATCTATCGAGATTTCACAAATTATAATGTCTATCGAACTTTCACTACCGATAACATCTATCGAGATTTCACTATTTATAACATGCATTGAACTTTCAGAACTTATAACATCTATCGAGATTTCACTAATTATAACATGCATTGAACTTTCACAACATATAACATCTATCAAGATTTCACAAATTATAAAGTCTATCGAACTTTCACTACCGATAACATCTATCGAGATTTCACTAATTATAACATGCATTGAACTTTCACAACTTATAACATCTATCAAGATTTCACAAATTATAATGTCTATCTAACTTTCACTACCGATAACATCTATCGAGATTTCACTAATTATATCATGCATTCAACTTTCACAACTTATAACATCTATCGAGATTTCACAAATTATAATGTCTATCGAACTTTCACTACCGATAACATCTATAGAGATTTCACTATTTATAACATGCATTGAACTTTCAGAACTTATAACATCTATCGAGATTTCACTAATTATAACATGCATTGAACTTCACAACTTATAACATCTATCGAGATTTCACAAATTATAATATCTATCGAACTTTCACTACCGATAACATCCATCGAGATTTCACTAATTATATCATGCATTCAACTTTCACAACTTATAACATCTATCGAGATTTCACAAATTATAATGTTTATCGAACTTTCACTACCGATAACATCTATCGAGATTTCACTATTTATAACATGCATTGAACTTTCAGAACTTATAACATCTATCGAGATATCACTAATTATAACATGCATTGAACTTTCACAACATATAACATCTATCGAGATTTCACAAATTATAATGTCTATCGAACTTTCACTACCGATAACATCTATCGAGATTTCACTAATTATATCATGCATTCAACTTTCACAACTTATAACATCTATCGAGATTTCACAAATTATAATGTTTATCGAACTTTCACTACCTATAACATCTATCGAGATTTCACTAATTATATCCTGCTTTGAACGTTCACAACTTATAACATCTATCGAGATTTCACAAATTATAATGTCTATCGAACTTTCACTACCGATAACATCTATCGAGATTTCACTAATTATATCATGCATTGAACGTTCACAACTTATAACATCTATCGAGATTTCACAAATTATAATGTCTATCGAACTTTCACTACCGATAACATCTATCGAGATTTCACTAATTATAACATGCATTGAACATTCACAACTTATAACATATATCGAGATTTCACAAATTATAATGTCTATCGAACTTTCACTACCGATAACATCTATCGAGATATCACTAATTATAACATGCATTGAACATTCACAACTTATAACATCTATCGAGATTTCACAAATTATAATGTCTATCGAACTTTCACTACCGATAACATCTATCGAGATTTCACTAATTATATCATGCATTGAAGTTTCACAACTTATAACATCTATCGAGATTTCACAAATTATAATGTCTATCGAACATTCACTACCGATTACATCTATTGAGATTTCACTAATTATACCATGCATTGAACTTTCACAACATATAACATCTATCGAGATTTCACATATTATAACGTCTATCGAACTTTCACTACCGATAACATCTATAGAGATTTAACTAATTATAACATGCCCTGAACTTTCACAACATATAACATCTATCGAGATTTCACAAATTATAATATCTATCGAACTTTCACTACCGATAACATCTATCGAGATTTCACAAATTATAATATCTATCGAACTTTCACTACCGATAACATCTATCGAGATTTCACTAATTATAATGTCTATCCAACTTTCACTACCGATAACATCTATCGAGATTTCACTAATTATAACATGCATTGAACTTTCACAACATATAACATCTATCGAGATTTCACATATTATAATGTCTATCGATCTTTCACTACCGATAACATCTATCGAGATTTCACTAATTATAACATGCATTGACCTTTCACAACAGATAACATCTATCGAGATTTCACATATTATGATGTCTATCGAACTTTCACTACCGATAACATCTATCGAGATTTAACTAATTATAACATGCACTGAACTTTCACAACATATAACATCTATCGAGATTTCACAAATTATAATATCTATCGAACTTTCACTACCGATAACATCTATCGAGATTTCACTAATTATAATGTCTATCTAACTTTCACTACCGATAACATCTATCGAGATTTCACTAATTATAACATGCATTGAACTTTCACAACATATAACATCTATCGAGATTTCACATATTATAATGTCTATCGAACTTTCACTACCGATAACATCTATCGAGATTTAACTAATTATAACATGCACTGAACTTTCACAACATATAACATCTATCGAGATTTCACAAATTATAATATCTATCGAACTTTCACTACCGATAACATCTATCGAGATTTCACAAATTATAATGTCTATCCAACTTTCACTACCGATAACATCTATCGAGATATCACTAATTATAACATGCATTGAACTTTCACAACATATAACATCTATCGAGATTTCACAAATTATAATGTCTATCGAACTTTCACTACCGATAACATCTATCGAGATTTCACTAATTATATCATGCATTCAACTTTCACAACTTATAACATCTATCGAGATTTCACATATTATAATGTCTATCGAACTTTCACTACCGATAACATCTATCGAGATTTCACTAATTATAACATGCATTGAACTTTCACAACATATAACATCTATCGAGATTTCACAAATTATAATGTCTATCGAACATTCACTACCGATAACATCTATCGAGATTTCACTAATTATATCATGCATTCAACTTTCACAACTTATAACATCTATCGAGATTTCACAAATTATGTTTATCGAACTTTCACTACCTATAACATCTATCGAGATTTCACTAATTATATCCTGCTTTGAACGTTCACAACTTATAACATCTATCGAGATTTCACAAATTATAATGTCTATCGAACTTTCGCTACCGATAACATCTATCGAGATTTCACTAATTATATCATGCATTGAACTTTCACAACTTATAACATCTATCGAGATTTCACAAATTATAATGTCTATCGAACTTTCACTACCGATAACATCTATCGAGATTTCACTAATTATATCATGCATTGAACTTTCACAACTTATAACATCTATCGAGATTTCACAAAATATAATGTCTATCGAACTTTCACAACTTATAACATCTATCGAGATTTCACAAATTATAATGTCTATCGAACTTTCACTACCGATAACATCTATCGAGATTTCACTAATTATATCATGCATTGAACTTTCACAACTTATAACATCTATCGAGATTTCACAAAATATAATGTCTATCGAACTTTCACAACTTATAACTTATCGATCTTTCCCACGGTTTCCTGTAGGCCTAATAGTTATATTACCTGAAAGTTTATAAAAAATTATAGATAATTTTGAGATCCTTGAGTTTCTTATTTCATGCATGTTTTAGTTGTTTATGAAAATATTCCTTTATATGAACCTCGAAGATCACATTATTTTATATCAGTTTATGAAAGATTATGGACTCGAGTTATAATAAAAAACAAGTATTTGCAAACGTTTTTTTTAATAATCATAGCATCATACTTAATTAACTATCAGTTTAAAGCATTTAAAAATAAATTTTGTTTTGGACGAAAACTTGTTTTTGTAAATTACAAAAAATCCAAACTTAGAAAACACTCAGTCAAATGTTTACAACTTGTAAATAAGTTTTTTTAAAGAGTTAATTTATAACAAAAACCCCCACGATTTGCACTAGTTCTACACGTATACTGGGCTTGAAATCAGGGAAGGAATAGGTTTTAAGTAGCTGTAAAGGGTTTGGGAAAATATCATTTAGCCCAGGAAATTTAGTTTTATACTTTTGAATATTTCAAAACTTCAATTTATTCTTATTAATTTAAATCAGTAATTACTAAAAATCTCTATAGTAATTAAATTAGCTCTGTTTGACATAATCATTAGCGTTCCAATACAATTATAATAATGATGAAAGCAATAATACATCGATACTTAATTTTGTAAAATTTATATTTACAAATCCGGTATAATTTTAGTATATTATTTGCCCTGACTAAGAATAATAGCTTTCAGCGTAGTTTTATTTTCTTTACATTTACATTAGAGCACACAGAAACAAAACGTGTACACTATTATAAATGTGAGACTAGCTTTAACGTACTCTGATAGTCCTGTGGTTGCATTAAATCCAATTATCTTGTGGTTTTTAAGCATATATATATATATATATATATATATATATATATATATATATATATATATATATATATATATATATACATATATATATAAGTTACGTGTTTTATTAGGCTTGAAAGGTTTTTAAAAAAATTTTATTTTTATAAACCTATAATAATTAGGAAACATTTAATTTTAAAAATGTTACATTATTTAGCTTAACAAAAACTCAACTGATATACATTCAGTGGGAGGGGAGACGACTATCTAGTACAGACGTTTGCTACACACTGAACTAAAGCTGGTTTTCTAGCTGCACAATAGAAAAAAGTCTGCGTAAGCAGAAATCTATTCTAGTAAGCATTTTATTTAGTTCATATTAATCAGGTCAAGTTCATATTATTCGTTCACTTAACTCTCTAAATCTCTAAATGAAACTTCGATTCTAATTTGGCTGTGGCAAGGATGAAGAGGAGGGACCTGGAGAAGGATTTTGATGTTTAGTTATATTTCTTATCTTCCTAGGTCTTTTAATTTTTGACAAATGTATTTTTTCTCTTGTGTTATGGTGTCTAGGCTCTATTCTACCTGTTTTCCTTTCCTTATTAACACAACATATTTCTTCTTTGCAATTTTTATTTTTTGTCTTGCCCTGTTTCTGAATTGACTTTTCATAAACTTCAGTTGGTATTTCTGGAAGTGAATGTGATTCCTTGTTTATATTCTTTTTTAAATATTTTCTTTAATTTTTTTATTAGCATTTCTAATGTTTTCATAGTGCTTTTGCTTCCTCTCTATGGCATAAAACGTAGTCATTTGTAAACTGGTTTTCTACATCTACATCCAGTAGTGTGTTCGAGTTTATGTGACCAAATAAAACTTCAAACGACATCAATTTAGTAACTGAATGTATGCTATTATTATATGCTATTATATCACATTTCACTTTATTCATTATATTGTCCCTTTTGAACTCGATTTGATTATTTAAAGTCCTATGTGTTCTACTATCGTGGAATGAACTCCTTCACATAATCCATTTGATTGGGGGTTTTGTGTACTTATAGAAGGTATTTTAATTTTATGCAGATCTAATATTTCTTTTACAACTATATTGTTAAATTCTGCCCCATTGTCTGAAATAATAACTGTTGGTAAGCAGTAATATTGGAAGAAATCTAGTAGCTTATCAGCGACCTCTGTTGCTTCTACTCTTCCTACACGGTACATATGAGCATAACGTGAGAACGCATCTACTAGGCTGAGGAAGCGGTTCTTATCAAGGGATATTGTGTCAACATGAAGTAGTTGCAAAGTTTTTTCCAGGTGTGTGGCGTGAGATTAATTTCTAGCTTTAAAGGGATTCTGTCATATTTAGTTTTTTGGCATATTTCACACTGGTTTATGAAATTTTAAATGTGTCCTTTTATATTAGGCCAATAATATCTATGTTTAACCTGTTCATAAGTTACTTGTAACAGAATAATTATTTATTATTTCCCTTGTTGAATTGCATTAGGTGCAATAAAATTGTAATCATTTAAAGGTTTTAATTCTAGTGGTGCATTTATTGGTTTTTTTATATTTTCTTCTTTGTTGTTCACAATAGGGCAATATGCTTCACCCTTATGCACTGAAACTATGCACTGTGGGATTTTCAACCCAATTAAGAGCTTGTATGATAGGAGTCCTTCTCCATTATTATAATATTGTAACTTAGCCTTAACTATTTGGGTAGTGCGTGCTTGTACAACATAACTCAATTGTTCTTGTTTTACTGAAGTGCTGTCTCTTTTATCACACTTTCCTTTTTCTGTATTAAAATATTGAATAGGGATATCTTCACTACAAAGTAGTAGTTTATTGTTTACAAAGTCTAAACTGATTTGTAAATCTTTTATATTATCCAGACACAGAATAGGTCGAAACTCTGATGAAAAACAAATAAGTAAAATTTATCATAGTCTTCAGGTAAGTTTTGGTCCTCAGCGAAATACTCGTTCTTTTCTGAATTTTCGTCAGAAACGAATGATTCTTGTTCGTTAATTCTTTTATATGTTCAAAAGACCTTATGCCTAAAAGACCTTGAAAATGTTTGCGTCTGTAATCAGAATCTGTATTCAATGAAGGTTTGAGGGTTTTGGTAACATGTAGTATTGTCAAGGTGACAAATCATAATACTTGCTATGCTTGTAATTATATTTACATTATTTTTTATGTGTAATTTCCTATAAAATATGTTTATGCATTCCCTCTTACGTGCAAACCTCCAACTATGTATGCGTTTACTAACCAAATAATACCGTCTTCCAGTATGAACGTTAAATCAAAGTTTCACCGTGACAGATATCACTCTGTAGGATTCGACAATGAATCAGACAGATCTTTCTAAAATATAATATAGTGTACAAGTAATCAAATTATTATGGATGGAAGTATACACATTTACCGATATATGTGAAAAAACCGATAATAGAAAAATTGATATTTTATTTAACGAATTTGTGAATATTTTTAATTCATTTTAAGGGTACTTGAACGCCTTGGAATAAACATGTGAAATTTAAAGATTTGCAGTTTTTAGAAGTAAATATAGGATTTAAAACACTAATTTGAAATGCTACTTTCTTTATTTATTTCGTAAATTTGGCGTTTTTAGTATCGTATGTACGGGAAACAAGGCCACGTGATGAATACAATCCAATGATGTCTTGGGTTTTGGGAGATATTTTGGCGGGTGAGTATTATTAACTAAACGCATGCGCACTGATCGAAATTGCGCCATTAAAACTAAATATGAATCCCCTAATGGATATAAACACATACAAGCCCTCCGTTGTCATACTAATAGCAGGTAACAACCCCAGAAGGCTGTAAGCTCCCAGAAAGTGGTAGGATAATAGCTCGGTACTCGCACAATATCAATACTGTCGTGTTGTGAATACAAACTTCAGATTACAGATTGGGAGGTTATCTCTCACTGTAGGTCACGCAATATGATATGCAATAATTGTGTCTTTAATACTCATTACTGTAATGGTGGAGAAATTCATTAGGGAGTAAACAAAACTGCCAAACTGTTTATTCATTTTCTCTATGTACAAAGCATACTTTTATAATTTAGCTAAAGCGAAATTAGATAGATTTAATGAGAGAATATTAAAGTTTTTCTTGTAAGAAAGTATATGAAAATATCTTGTAATTTATCTTATATATTTATTTACATCAAACCTGAAAACTATAACTCAAACTTAGCTACACACGCCAACAAAGACAAACACACATTCTCCACATTAGAAAACGTACACCTAATAAAAAAAGTGCAAAAAAGCGCCAAAACGACATTCTGGGAGCAACTACAAATTTATAAACATAAAAATAATACCATAAACGAACAAATACAAATAAAATCAAAAAGCGATAAGTTAATCAACCTAATAGACAAAGATAACCCCAAGACAAAATTAAAAGACTCCCACAGTGTATTGAATCCGAAAATAGAACAATAAAAGTGTAACGTAAATTTTTGGATAACAAATCTTTATAAACTTTTCTTGTGACTAGCTGTGATGGACGCTGATGGAGATAAAACATGTGACACATTCATCGTACTCCGTTTCATTACTGTTTTAGTTTACTTTTCCTGGCTTAAAACCTTATAGTCCTGTCTAACATCCAATTATATACAATATTAATTTATATGTACAACAAAAACAGATATAGACCTTAGAATTAGAATCTACCTTGTTTATAGTTGTTTTATTTCTATCAATAAACCAAACGTCAATAAATGTTGAAAATATTAAGAACTGAACGACAATTTAGATTGGAGACAATCTATTAAAATATCCTTTGTTCAGTGGCAAAGCAATCTTAACCAGAGTGATTTCTCTAATTAAAACTGATTTTCTTTGGGCACTGACACTACTATTTGTACGCCATCGTTAGCGTTACTAGTATAAAGAAATAGGTTTATATCATTTCCAAGAAATATAATTAGTATCTCTGTAAAATAACTATCGTTTCTCTGGAAATAACGAAATTCTCAATTATCTCATAGAAAAATAGAAACTGGAAAAAAAAACAGTTGAAAAGTAAAAAGTTATTACTATAAAAATAAATTCAAGCGCATTTTCCAACCCCTTAGTCTTACCAAGTTGCGCCCTTACTTTCTCACGTGAGACAAGAATTCTTTTGTCATCCAGATATAATACTCACAGCGCCTGTCTTTCTGGCATTAGAAGCTGTCTAGCTGTTAAAAGCTGTAACAATATTTTGAAAGTGAAATAATTCTTGGAATATCCACATAAAAGGTAATACATCATCCGTGACAAGACAACGTGACAAGGAGAGAAATAAAATTGGTTTCGACAGGAATTTGTGAGTGATTAACTATTTTAGAATCTAACATTATTTACAGGCTGGAGATATCTCGGAAGCTGAACGTAACTGTAAAGCTGCTAATATTTAAAATGCCAACGTGATGAAATACCTTCCTTCTATGTGACCTCGACATAAGTGACTCTTACCTAGTATCAATCCATTGGAGTCCTTCTCTTTACAAGAGAAAATATCACACACACACACACACACACACACACACACACACACACACACACACACACACACACACACAAACACACACACACACATACACACCCACACGCACACGTATACGAACTCGAACACCCACATGCTCTCGTGCGCACACACACATACACACAATCACTCCCACAAACACACACACACACACACACACATATGTAACTATGTGTATATATATATATATATTGTTAAGTACAGGACTTTACCTATCCTGTACAGTGACTCAAGTTATTTGCCTTTTGTCGTTTGCTTCGCGTATCACTTAGAATCAGCTGTAGCAATGTACACATAATTCAGTTCCGCCGCTTACTCTATCTTCAATGGAGACTAATATCTGAGTGCAATTTGCTAAAAAGAGATATTTTCTCTGTGATCTAGTTCAGATCTATAATAGTTTCGATCTATGTACCAACTGTTGTACATTTCCGTTTCCTCTACTTCTTGTTCTTGTGTATCAGTTTAGTGAGTATAGTCGCTCTCTCTAGTCAAGTATGTTACCCGATTTAATCGACGCTATAATTTCTCTAATGAATTAGTTTCTTAACTAGGACGCTGTGTAATTGAGATTCATGATTTTAAATGTATTAAAATCTTGTAAAGCCGCATTTATTAGCTGTAATCAATTTCACATGTTAAACCGCGTGGTTAGTAACATTGCACAAGTACATTAATTTCCAGTTAACATTATTGTATGAACATACATTAATGCATCAAGACGGTTCTGCTGTGATCAATGATTGTGAAGTTATTTAAATCAAACTTATTAAGTTTTACTTATATGCCACACTTCAAGGTACACCTCTTCCATCGCTTCTACACCACGCGCAGGCCTGTTGCGTCGATCGACACTCCGCTCTTCAAGAACGGCATGCAATTTAGTTGGTAAGTGGCCTAAATAGTAATAGTACTATCTATTTTAATTATATTTGTGGTGCTAAATTTAAATTCAGTGTTTTAACAAGTCAAGCAAACCTTGAACTACTATTTAAATATCCAAGTTGGTTCTCCGGGTTTAATTGTACAATCTCCTTATGAATTCGACCTGCCCTCTTGTCTTGTTGGGAATTTCTATTCTTCTTTCTTAGTTTTTGCTATCGAAACTATATATATTTATATATATATAATGGTATTTTATTATTTGCAACAGCAAATAAAATAAAGAACACAACTGAGTTTATTTGTACAAGTATGTATGTTTATTCCAACTATCAGATTTGTATGTTGTATAACTTATAATTTAAATACCTGCGAACAGATAAACGACATTTAATGTTCATCATTATTTTATTTTATATTATTGTGTCGCAACAGCGTTCTATTATTATCTATTATTTCTAATAAATCAATATTTCCCGTAACAACCATATTTCAACTTTTCTGACAACAAACAAAAAATGCTATATATATATATATATATATATATATGTGTGTGTGTGTGTGTGTGTGTGTGTGTGTGTGTGTGTGTGTGTGTGTGTGTGTATGTGTGTGTGTGTGTTTTTGTGTGTGTGTGTATAATTTTTTTGCATCACAATATTTTACTTAATACTCACCATAGACTTAAACACAACCCTCCGCATACGATGCAATATTTACAACCCTACATTCGTTACATGTGATGTTTCACCCCTACCTTGGTAATACCTGGTTGACATATCCTTCTCACCCTTAGTAGGCGATATATATATCCTCTCAAACTACAGGGGAGAGATGGATTTTCCAAAATTTATAGATAGAGATAGATTGGTGAATACACAGAGATTTTTTTTTAATTGGAGAAATACTCCACTACTGTTAAGGGAAATGAATTATATGAGTTTTTCCAATCGTTCAAGCTGATCTTAGAAGAGAATCAAGTCGTATGGAGGAATAATCTAACAGGATAGCGCAGACTTTGTGTAAGGAGTCTTATTTCAGAGGTAGTATGGCCGAGAAGATTTATCAACAACTGAATTAAAATAACCAATGGCATTTTTTGAGTATTTTCTTGTATATGGAGATTATGGTGACAATCCAGTATATACAGTAGGCAGTTAGGCTGTTACAAAACCTTTTAATACAATGGGTGCTATAAACGCCGATAACAATGCAACGATTCTACCATATAGAGTAGGGGATCAAGTGGGTTTGTTATCTCTGCAAATTTTGTAGTATATATTACTATTTCAAATGAAGGTTTAAATAGGTTTAATGGTGCATTAGAGAAAACTATATTTTACTACTGAACATGTAATGATGGAGTTCCTTAAAAGCCTTCATCGAGGAAACTTCTTCACGAACCGTTAAACAAAACAACCACGTATGCGTGGCTTAAGAATATCGCTAGACTTATATCGCACGGCATTATCTCGCCTGTGAGGAAACGTGCACCAACTGACACTAAATCACTGCGCCGTGGGGGTGCGAAGTAGAAGCGTGTAAGATTGCCGAGTACTGAGGTTACACTGATATCTTTTGCCACATCTTCGCTCGTTAGCACGGAACAGTGAAAACGAAAAGGCCACGTTCGAGGTATTTAGCTCGTTCGTCTTTACAATTTGTAACTGCGTAACGGTACTTTCCATAGACTCCTCTCTTTGGCAAAGTCAGCCAGTGTATTGTTAATACTTGCATAGGATATCAAAGGGTTGTAAGAATAAGTAGCATGAAGGTAGAGACATGAAACACTCTCGCAAAGGTAAATGTTTAGCATAATATATCTTGGCATGGTTATGTATTTTAAGTAGACGTGATCCCTATTGCACTCATAGAGGACACAGAGTTCTAGCCGGTTTATTCATTAATTTTTTTGTTAACTTACAAAAGTTTGGGGCTGAATAGGAACTACCTAACACGAATATTGTTAATTTTTTTAAAAATAATAAATACTAATACAAAGTAGTAAGTTTATTTATTTATGAATTGATTTCGTGTAAATTGTGACAAGATTTTCCGACCCACATGTTGACAGATATTACAACATTTTCGCTGATCAAATGTTTTAATAATAATAAATTTCAACGTGCGTAAAAATATATTTTATAATGGAAATATTTTCTTAAGAGAGAGAGAAAATACTTATACTTTACTAAACCACTAATCTGATCGCCAAGATATTTTGGGAAATTGTTGAGTACATTCCTGGCAAGGTTCCTGCCAACCCAGAAAATTTTGCAAACATGTAATTTTCAAGTATCAAAACAGCATAAAATATTACTTTATATCTAAGATATTTTATTGAATATAAAAATTTTGGTTTTCAGGCAACACTCAACAATCTAAAATTAATTCACACATTTTAAACAATATACAAAAACTATTTAATGCACTTAAATAAATAACATTCATTTTAAAACATATTTATTTCCTCACTTTAATCTATCGACTACTATTAGCTCAGTAATTATTATGTTAATACAATACTAAATTACGTTTAGCTAATGTTAACAGACCATTGATTGACTTTTAGGCGACACGACGTTTGCCGGGTCAGCTAGTATTGTATTAACTATAATTAAAAACAAAATTAAAATAAATTTTAAAAAATAAAGAAATAAATTAAAATAAATAGTTATAGATTTTAAATTTAATATCTTTAAACTACAGTCCAACTACTTTCATAACTACAAGAAATATAAAACTAATATTATAAATTTTTAAAACCATTTGTTAGATACAATATTTGCTACAGAGTTATATTATTCTTTTACTATAAAACTTTAAATAGATTTTAGACTTGTTAATAGCTTCCCAACTTAAGGGTATTTAGGACATAATAAATACATTACTTAAAAGAAGCACTGAGGAAGGTGACGTCGTCGACGAAACTATTCTGTTGTAATCTAGTGTGTTTGTTTCTTAAAAGCTAATTTTTGGTGAGATTTTTGGTTTAACTATTTTCTGTATTACCGTAGTGAATAGTTCTCACTAGCTAAGCACTAATTTACTAAATAATATCTTAGTTTGTTGCAATACTTTCCACCTAATAGAACTCAAAAGGTATAATGCTCTTTATATACCCCGAAATATACTTTGCGTGTTTATCACAGATACATATAATAGATAGAAGATTATGTACTTTGTATTGTACTTTATTATCTAAATCGTATTTGAATATTCATTTCAATAAAACTAGTGGAGAGGCATAGTTCTACTAAATTTTCAGTTTATTTTGTTTTCCTTTTGGATAATTTATTTCTTTTCAGGGTTAAACTTTATATAAATTATTTGTTTTAAATTTTGAATTTTATGTAACAAAAATTTTATTTAATCAAAGTTGCATGTAGAAATGTTTTTATATATTAACTTTCTAACAGTAGGCAAGTGAAATACTGACGTAATCAATCAAAGCAAGCCGTCCTGCGGTCGCTGCTGCACAGATCTCCTTTGACCAAACATTCTAAAGGCTCAACCACACTGTGGTAGTTTGATTTGACGAGAACCAGAATCGACGGTATTCGTACTGTTTTTAGCTTTAAATGCATAATACTGTAAACCACTTTAATTTAACGCCTATTTTAAACAAACCTCTCTCTCTCTCTTCCCTCTCTCTCTCTCTATCTCTCTCTCTCTCTCTCTCTGCCTTACACACTCTGTGTATGTTTGTATGCGTGTGTGTGTGTGTGTGTGTGTGTGTGTGTGTGTGTGTGTGTGTGTGTGTGTGTGTGTGTGTGTGTGTGTGTTGTGTGTAGAGAGAGAGAAGAAAGAGAGAGAGTGTGTGTGGGGAGGTATTGAAAAGGTCTTATAAAATTTGTATGGGTCCTAAGAAAAGCCTAAAATAGTTAATGATGTGCCTCAAACTAAGTAAGCTAATAAATAAGAAACTAAGATGGTAATCAAACGAAAAAATATAACCGTGTTTAACACAAGCAGTAATTACATGTATTTCGTTGTGAAAGAATCATTCATCACAAAAACAATCTAAAAAGATAAATATTAATCCAGAATATAAAATTTCAATTCAAGGTATCAAGAAACAACAATGAGAAACTATGATTAAAAAGAAATAGGCATATTAAATTCAATAATTGGGTCAGTTTTTTTCAATGAAACTGTATTGATATATATAATATAAAACCTTATTTTAACTTCTTAAGAACGTAATGCAAAAGGCAATTGTAAACAAAACTAAAGAGAAGAGCTATTTTCTTAAATGCTTTCTCAATAGTTATTGGTTAAATAAAATGTTTAAGGATCACATGTAATATATTCTAAGAATGTTACATTTAACTACAGCTAATACATTTTCCAAAGTTGAGATTTAAAACTTTATAAATAGTAAAACTAATTTAAATTTGGTTGAATTGCAAAAAATATAGATACGAGAAATTATTATGTTCAATGACTTCCTGTGTTTTGGCTAAAATAGTATATTTGATAAGGCGTGAACTGTGTTAGTGGCTGTGTATAGTAGGAGGTCTAAGTGTACAGAAGGCCTTGTCACTTGGAGGGATCCTCCGTATGGTCGAGGAAGATTACTGTTCTTGGTTCCGCTTAGAATTTGAAGAAGGATGATATTGATGGGGATGGGCAGGAAGGGATAGAGATCTCTAAATAACTTGGTATTTGTAGAGAGAGAAGAGAAAGGGAAACGATACATCAAGGTTAGGGAGGGTTAAAGGTTTCCAATATGTTTCCATTTGTATTGCACAAAAAAGATGTAGATCATACATCACGACTGGTGGTTACAGCTTTCCAATACGTTTACATTTGGTATAGACAAAAAAAGATGTAGATGCTACGTCAAGGCTAGGGAGGAATACAGTTCTTCGATCTACTTGGCATTTCGCTAGGGTGGAAAGATACGGAGATGCTATGCCTAGGTGGAGGAGGGTTTTAAAATTTATTTCATCTAATTGGCCTTTGGAGAGGGATAAAAGTGACGGAGATGCTAATTGATCGTTGGAGGGCTACAGTTCTTCGATCCGCTTGACATTTAGAGGTTGAGGAACGTGATGGAAGTGCTACAGTTAGGTGGGGGTTTATTACAGTTTTTTGATCCGTTTGGCTTCTAGAGAGGAAGGGAAGCGATGGAGATGCTACGTCTAGTCGGAAAAGGGCTTAGGTTTTTCGATCTACTTTCGATAGGGAGGAAAGGTATCGAAATGCTACATCTATGCGGGGGAGGGTTACAATTGTTTGACCCACTTGGAATTTGAAGAGGAAAGAAAGTGATGATGCTACGTCTAGTCTGTGGTTTTGTTATATTTTTACAATCCGTTTGGCTTTTAGAGAGAGAAAGGAACTTGATTAAGATGCTAAGTTTGGGTGAGTAATGCTTACAGTTCTTCAATCTACTTTGCATTTAGAGAGGCAGGAAAGTGTTAACATTATAATACCGTTAGTTGAGGGATGCTAGATATTTATATATACATTCCATGTAGGCACAAATGATTACAATTGCTATTAAATACCCACAAATAGAAATAGCAGTTTTGTCAATCATATTATACATTTTCCAACAAACTATATGTTCTAAAAAAGGAATATTCAAGATGTACTTGAGGTGAGTGAAAGTTCTTGACACGTTTATATGAGAAATAGCACACATTATTAATACTGTGAAACGGATAACTGCGTTTTTAATTAATATTTTACAACCGGTCTTTGCATAATCTGAACCAGAGCTGTAATTAATTACAAAGGGAGTATCATCATAGTTAATACGTTTCGTAAAGTAATGTCCCGCAGCAAGCCTGATTGCTATGTGTTTATCATTGCCCTTGTTTCTGTATTATTTCATTTAAAATAATATTTAGGTTCCACCAAAGCTATCACTACCTAGATGTAAAAATGCTAAAACCTAGATATAATAGTATGCAAAATATTGAAACCTCTATTATTTTTTGTTTTATGAGAATATATATATATATATATATATATATATATATATATATATATATATATATAAAAACACACTCACATAAATATATATATATATATATATATATATATATACATATAAACGTCAATACATACTTACAAACAAGCTACATCCAAAACGTGGTGCCTTGTAGGTGTTTATAGCGTCATTTGAATCAGTGTAGCTGTGAAGAGAGAGCAATCCAAAACAGGAATATAGTGAACCGATCCAGCACTAAAGAAAATGAAGAGAATGTACAATTGAATCACGTATTTGAGAAACCCCATAAGTCCATAACAATACATTTTCGGTAAATAAAAAAAAAATATTTTTTTCCATTACATGCAACATAAAAATTTCAAAAAAATTCAGGGTGGTTTAGAATACTTTAAAGAAACATTTGAAGTGTTCGCATGCCTATTATTGACATATTGTAATTTTTTATATTATATATATTTTTTTAATTTCCAGGACTTGTGTTGTTTCTCAAATGCATTATCTCATAATTAATAATATTTTTTTGGGATATTGAGGATGTTATAAGAATGAACCTAGTATCAGAATAAAAAAACATAATTTAATATTGAACAATGTATTTGACATATTGTTAGTTATTTATTGAATTATTTATTCCATCGACATCATCTTTTTCAGTAGTTGGCCACTTGAAAATGCTATTTTAAAATTCTTCTTCAACCTCTCCGTGTGGAATGTAATTTTTCAATATTTTTAAATCTTCAATTTTTTAAAAATGTATTGCTCTTATTCCTTCTAAATATGCTAGATCTGCCGGCATAGTTACTTCTGTAATTAACTCGGGAACTTAACAGTCGAAAATGATGCTGAAATATCCAATCAATAAAATTTCTAGCTACTAACAATGCTGGAGTGTCAATGCTATAGGAGTACTGCATGAACTGGCTAGGTTTCAAAGTTACCTTTTCATCTTTTGGAACAGCACGTCCAGAAGCTTCTACAGACAACATAGCCCTTTTGTAATGGCAAAGCCACCATTTATGAAAGTAAATAATGTCATTGGACTCAGGCGCAATGACAGTAAAAGAACCCTTTGCAGATGCAGTCACTATACTCTCAATATATTCTTTGATTGTGAATATACGATCACATGTTTTTAATTTTTTCTTTAATACATCATAATCCATATCGCAGGGTAACAATGAATGGCCCCGAATAGGATAATAATGTTCAATTGTTTCAAATTTCTTGAGGACGGTTAGCGCACTCATTAGTCGGATCATAGTATGGTTTTTATTCTGTGCACCTGAGCCATCGGAAAATATATGAAGTGATTTGACATGTCTCATATTTGATTCAAGATACAGTAATATGAAAGAAGAGACTTCATTGGGGCCCTTAGTCGCGACACCTTTGTGATAAATGTAGAATGTTGCATATTCTGAATATTCAGAATTATTACACTCGTTTACCATACTTAAACATTCAATCATGTATCCAAGTAGACCTACTCATTAACAAAACCTACTAATTACTATGAAATAGTAAATAGGCCTAATCATAATAAATTAATACAGTATTATGATGTATGATGAAACTTACCTGCAATTCTTACCAGGGTGTCTTTCTGACACAGTTTTACCATTCCAACTTGTATACTGTTTAAAATTAACATGTGATCTTCGTATTTTATTTGCTCTATATGACGATACATTTCTAAACCCTTTTTTTCGTTTTTTTGTATAAACAAAACACCTTTCTTAACTTGACACTGTCACAAACAAAATGTAACCTCAATACTAGGTGGCAGTTGCTGACAAAGAATAACAAGTGAACACTACCTGGTGGCGTAAACGAGAAGCAACATTAGTCCTGGACTTGTTTCTCCAATGCATTGGACAAACAGAGGATCCATATCTCACTGTATAGGCATTGGACTTATGTTATATCTCGCTGACATGTAGATGAACGTAAAATAAACTATTTAGTGGAACTAACTTATTTTTGATAAAAGGTGGACCCTTGGGGCTTCTCAAATACACGATTCAATTGCAGGATTGAGTTTCGAAAAAGGAAAAAGGAGTCAGTTTAAGATCTTTATTAAAACAAGAACAATAATTATACATTTACACTTAGTATATTTCATGTATTTTACATCTAATGAGAAAACTAAGGAATCACTAAATATTTAATACCTTGGACGATATTTAGTTTATCTAAATGGATACCGTCACCTGTTATTCGCTAAGATAACGATTATTCTTAGCTGAAAACAAATATATATAAATATATACAATAATTACAATATTTACAATTTGTAAATACTTAAAATTGTTTAATAATTATAATATTTAGAATAATTGTAAATTCAATTATAATTCTTGTATTTGTATTTATGACTTAGTTCTTTATTAATAAACAAGAATATATATATATATATATATATATATATATATATATATATATATATACAACTAAATGGTACTTTCATAAACAAGAAATTTTGTTTTATTTTTTTTTCATACACGAATTGGTAGTATCAGCATTATCAAAATGAAGAAAAATTAAATAAAATTTTGTGTATATATATATATTTATATATATATATTTGTGTGTGTGTGTGTGTGTGTGTGTGTGTATTATATATTTAAATTTGAGAAAGAGGCCAAAGCTTCATTTTCAGTAAGTAATTAACATTTATCTTTTAGCTGGGCCATTGGCGCATAAAAGTAACAATTCCCTGCAAGTAAAGAAGGAAAACATATTTCACTTCAACCTGACGTCGCTCAGGAAATTAAATTCTGGGTTCAGATCAGAGAACTATTTAGTTTTAGAAGTGCTTAATAAAAGATAATATTTATTTTGTTTGTTAACGTAAATAATAAATACAATTCTTAGAATAAATAATATGTTGAAATAAAAGAAACTCTATTCACATTTTGAGAAATTAGGAACAAACAACAGAAATATATATATATATATATATATATATATATATATATATGTATATAGAATATTAAATATGTTTTCCTGTTACAACTTTTTTTAAGATTAAATAAATTCACAATTACAGGATTAATTTATATTATTTACAGGAATATATATATGATAAATAATCAAATACATATATATATATATATATATATATATATATATATATATCTTTAATATGGTGATATGTTTTCTTGTAATAAAGTTAATAAAATAACAATATTTCTAAAACAAGATTACTTTTAATGAACATATTTATTCAAAGTTTTATAAGTCGATAAAATAGTACCAGCATCTTCAGGAAAATAATTGTCTAATAATATATTTTTACAAAATTAATTATATTCATTAAAAGTATTCTTGTTTTCGAAATATTTTTAATTTATTAATTGTATATATATATATATATATATATATATATATATATATATATATATATATATATATATATTACCCCAAAATTAATTATATTCATTAAAAGTATTATTGTTTCTGAAATATTTTTAATTTATTAAATATATATATATATATATATATATATATATATATATATATATATATATATATATATATATATATATGTTACGTGTGTGTGTTCATGTATGTGTGTCTGTCTATGTCTGTCTCTCCCTCTTTCTCTCTCTTTATCTCTCTCACACTTCCTCTTTCTCTCTGTTTTTGCGTGTGTGTGTGTTCGTATATGTGTGTGTGTGTTCGTGTATGTGTGTCTGTCTGTCTCTTTCTATCTTTCTCTCTCTTTCTTTTTGCGTGTGTGTGTGTTTGAATGCGCGCGCGCGCGTGTGTTTGAGTGTGAGTGTGTGTTCACAAGTACACAATCATATATATTCATCAATAAACAATACTGTTCCGTGTGAGCATTGCCTTGTATATGAGGTGCTATAAAGATTATTCCTTATTGCGTTAAGAGTGCCACTTGCAAACAACTCTCACATGCAAGAATATATTTCTGGTATAACAATAATATGATTATCAGTAAAGAGTAACAATAACCTTCAGTGAAGAATAATAATAACGCTTCAAACACACTGGGTATATATAATTGTAACTTGCCTTAGTGATTCTATTGTCAAATATTGTTTGTAGTTATAAAACATAGAGATTGCTTTATACAAAATTGAAGTGTACACATATTAGAAAAGTAATGTTATTTGGACTTCTTCTATTCTGGATTTAACCAACGGTTCCATGAAACTGAAATTAAAAGAATTGTTGTGAATTAGTCAATTTAAGATTGTAAGTCATAGTCTTGGTTTTTGTAGGTAGTTTAAAAGGAAAGTAACATATAAATACAATGTATGCAATACATAAAGCATACAATATATAACTTATTACAAGGAAATTGATCAATATGGAATAGTATAATTATCTCTTACGTCACTATTTTAAAACGATGCTAACGGGTTGTCGTCGGAATGGAGGTAACAAATGCCGTGTATTTATGATGACGATGCGGCCGGGCACTATGCATTATGGCAAGTAGGCGCATTATGACTTCATCATAAAGTGTTACAGCAGTATTCTAACTTTACTTCCTATATAACTATTTTGTTACGGTAACAGTATAAACTATTTGCAATATAGTGATGAAATATATTTTATTAAATAAGTAATAATATATTTAAAATATTCATATATATTCTTTGAACAATATTATGTTGAATGAGACTAATTATTCTTCCTAATTTCAGGCAAAACACGATGACATATGGTGTCATTTACAACATCTGTAATGTTGTCAGATCAAATATAGTTACCGATAAATACAGTTACTCAGGAAAATACAGTTACCGATAAATACATTTACTCAGGTAAATACAGTTACTCAGGTAAATACAGTTACCGATAAATAGAGTTACTAAGGTAAATACAGTTACTCAGGTAAATACAGTTACCGATAAATACAGTTACTCAGGTAAATACAGTCACTCAGGTAAATACAGTTACTCAGGTAAATACAGTTACTCGGGTAAATACAGTTGCTCAGGTAAATACAGTTACTCAGGTAAATACATTTACTCAGGTAAATACAGTTACTCAGGTAAATACAGTTACTCAGGTAAATACAGTTACTCAGGTAAATACAGTTACTCAGTTAAATACAGTTGCTCAGGTAAATACAGTTACAAAGTTAAATATAGTTACTCAGGTAAATACAGTTACTCAGGTAAATACAATTTCTCTGGTAAATACGGTTCCTCAGTTAAATACGAGTACAGCTACTCAGGTAAATACAGTTACGCAGATAAATACAGTTACTCAGGTAAATACAGTTACTAAGATAAACACTGTTACTCAGGTAAATACAGTTACTCCGGTAAATACAGTTGCTCAGGTAAATACAGTTACTCAGGTAAGTACAGTTATTCAGATAAACACAGTTACTGAGATAAATACAGTTACTCATGTAAATAAAGTTGCTCAGTTAAATACAGTTACTCAGGTAAATACAGTTGCCCAGGAAAATACAGGTACACAGGTAAATACAGTTACTCAGGTAAATACAGTTACACAGGTAAATACAGTTACTCAGGTAAATACAGTTACTCAGGAAATACAGTTACTCAGGTAAATACAGTTACTCAGGTAAATACAGTTACTCAGGTAAATACAGTTATTCAGGTAAATACAGTTACTCAGGTAAATACAGTTACTCAGGTAAATACAGTTACTCAGGTATATTCAGTTACACAGGTGTGACTCAGATAAATACAGTTACTCAGATAAATACAGTTACTCAGGTAAATACAGTTACTCAGGTAAATACAATTGATCAGGTAAATACAGTTACTCAGGTAAATACAGTCACTCAGGTAAAAACAGTTGCTCAGGTAAGTCCAGTTACTCAGTTAAATACAGTTCCTCTGGTAAATACAGATACTCAGTTAAATACAGTTACCGATAAATGCAGTTACACAGGTAAATGCAGTTACTCAGGTAAATACAGTTACTCAGTTAAATACAGTTACTCAGGTAAATACTGTTGCTCAGTTAAATATAGTTACCGATAAACACAGTTACCGATAAATGCAGTTACTCAGGTAAACACTGTTACTCAGGTAAATACAGTTACTCCGGTAAATACATTTACTCAGTTAAATACAGTTACTCAGTTAAATACAGTTACTCAGGTAAACACAGTTACTCAGGTAAATACATTTACTCAGTTAAATACAGTTATTCAGGTAAATACAGTTACTCAGTTAAATACAGCTACTCAGGTAAATACAGTTCCTCAGGTAAATACAGTTACTCAGTTAAATACAGTTACCGATAAATAGAGTTACCGATAAATGCAGTTACTCAGGTAAATACAGTTACTCAGGTAAATACAGTTACTCATTTAAATACAGTTACTCAGGTAAATACAGTTGCTTAGGTAAATACAGTTACTCAGTTAAATACAGTTACTCAGGTAAATACTGTTACTCAGTTAAATATAGTTACCGATAAACACAGTTAATAATAACTTAATAATAACTTGGAGCAACTGTGATGTTAAAAAGTTTACTTGGTCCGCACAATACATTACATATTTTGTTGGCGAGCAGGAAATGGTCAAACTTTATAGAATCAGATGTAAGATGAAATAAGTAAATAATAAAGTAGAAACCACAGATAGATAAAAAAAGAAGAAAATCATTGATGACATTGATGGACGAAATAAAATTAACACGGTGACTAAGATGGATTTATAAAGCTCATAATATGTTTTAATCTTAACTTGGGGCAATCTTTAATGTAATGTTTAATTATAAGTAAATCAAATAACTTAAACCACTAACACTTTAAAAGGCCTAAATTATGGTGGTAATCCTTAATCCTTGAATATGATTGCTTTGTAATTAAAATGTCCTTCAGGATATAAATAAAAAGGTTTGTGGTTAAGGAGGTTATATTTATTTATAATTATAAATTTAATAATAGCTAAAGCAAGGGGAGATCTAGTCACAAATAGATTTATAAAAAACAAATTCCCACCACTTACTCTTAGCAGGCCACAGTGTCCCTGCCAGAAGTGTATTATTTTGGTTTATAGATTCTAATCGACTTTAGTACTAAGCAGGAAAGGTTTTCAATCATTGATTATTAATTCGAGGATTCTATTGTCATCGACCAAATACTTAAATTAAAAATTGACCGACCGAAAGAACCTATATTTTAGGCTATTTTTATAAAAAACTAAGGAATGAGGCAATTAATCTCAGTAGGTGACCTTCGTTAAAGTGGGCCCCAAAATCCTAACAATATGCCTATCGAAAACGTTTAACCTCGGCAAGTTCTTATAGTAACTTAAATCCTAATTTTGAAAATTTTTCAATTTTTTTACCAGATCATTTCAATCATCGCATACAATATTACCCATTGTTTGTAGTCTTGGGAAAGGAAAAGGCGTGTACAAGTAAATTAGGTCTCCTTGAGAACAAATGTCTGTAGTTGGTAACTGATTCAACTAGCATTAACTAATCGAAATAAATGGGTTCTGCAAGATAATACACACCATCTAGTGGACGATGTTCTAGATTGATAACATCTGTGTCTGTGAATTCAGATAGTTTGAGAATACAGTATCTCAGTCCAACACCTGGAATGAAAACTAATTCCAGTGTCCAGTGTTATTTTAGTTGTAATACAAAAAAAAATTAACGATATTTTACTATTATTGCTACAAATGTTTACTACAACAATATTCTAAAACTACGTGTATGTAGTATATATATGTATATATATATATATATATATATATATATATATATATATATATATGTGTGTGTGTGTGTGTGTGTGTGTGTGTGTGTGTGGGTGCGTGTGTGTGTGTGTTGTGACGGCGTTGTATTGTGAACATTTGATTTGCCAAAAATAACTTTTAATCGAAATATTACTTTAATATTTCTTTTAATTTTATCAATCTTTAACAATATCTGTCTACATTATTAGAAACATTTTAACATAATGAAGGTTTGGATTGTTGTCGCTTGAGTAGCCCGTTGATAATACCGAGAAAGACTATTGGCAATCACCTTCGAAAGAAGGAATAGTAACAGTTGAAGAGTGAGTCAGCTTTTGTTGGGTTCACCTCGTCAATGCTAAGGGAGATTTTAGCGAAACCTAATTTTATGTACGGCAGAATGAACGGATGTACTCCTGATATTAACTATTCACCATATTTTCCTATCATTAAGGAATACTTATCAGCATATATATAAATTTTAAAAAAGTTTATATATATATATATATATATATATATATATATATATATATATATATAAATATCGCAATATGTATTCTTGTGTATTAATAAAAAACGTAAGTCAAAATACAAATACAAGAATTATAATTGAATTTACAATTCAAAGCTTTTCGTTGGCTAAAAGTACCAATTTCAAATTGTTTAATATTCCTGATGATGTAGGTACTGTTAGCCAACGAAAAGCTTTGAATTGTAAATTCAATTATAATTCTTCTATTTTTATTTTGACGTATGTTCTTTATATATATATATATATATATATATATATATATATATATATATATATATATATATATGTGTGTGTGTGTGTGTGTTTGTGTATGTGTGTGTGTGTGTGTGTGTGTGTGTGTGTGTGTGTGTGTGTGTGTGTGTGTGTGTGTGTGTGTGTGTGTGTGTGTGTGTGTGTGTGTGTGGTGGGTGT
>JBAIZL010000002.1:250730654-250743154 GCA_036971475.1 Prosapia bicincta
ATTAGTAACTTATTTTGTTTTAACTCAAGGATAATCATTGCAAGGAAAATCTGTAAACTATAACATACCATTGCTTTGTTATTTAAAAACATCCTGAAGAAATTAACAAAATAAATTAAATCTAAAAAAATAATAAAGTCATTTAGTATAAAACTTTGATTGATACATTTAATATTGTTTCTTTTGAATTATTATTAGTCATTCAGAAATTATAAAATAAATATATTGAAAGAATTGACGACGCACTTGAGCAACATAATTTTACTGACACTTTAATTTTTTGAAGTTTTTAATCTTTATAATATACTAGATTCAAACCAGCGGTAGAAAACACAACAATGCATCGTTAAAATTCATAGAGTAATTTACATATAGCACAATAGAAACTGATACTTTGTCAGCTTGCTAAAGTTCTGCGATAAAACAAACTTTATGGCAATAATTAATTGTTCAATCTTAAAGTCTAATATAGAGTCTAAGTATTATCTATTAATAATTTAACCATACAATACAAAAATAATTGTGTATAATTCTAGTCGTAAGGTTTCCTGGTGAGGGATTGTATTATATATTTCGATACAAGGCTCCTTCTTTGAATTTATTTTATTGGCATCAAGAATCTATTTTAAAACCAATAATGAACTTCAAGCATTAGTTGAATTATACTCAAGTAATTTTGAGTATAATCGATCTTTGATTAAACCCAGTCGAACCTCAACGTCACTCGGATGTCCGGGATGATCAACTTGGTGTCAATGAAGGAAGAACCTCAGACTTCTTGATCCGTCCCTCACGATTTCTTTTTTCCTACACCACCTGCACCCTTACCTCCCAGATAACGACTCACTCTTCCATAAATCTCCTTACCACATTTACCTTTGGCCTAAGTACTGCACCTTATAACCGTCTCTTCGAAATCCCCTCATTTACCTCCGCCTTCCAGAACTAGACTAATCATAATTCTTGATTTTTCGTCCCTTCTAAAAGCCTCCCTCTCTAACTTTTTTTGTCTAAAAATGTTGTTATATAAAAATAAAGATTTTATTTGTCTTATTTTAACCAATCCTAGCCTGCTATTCTTTTGTTGCCATGGTCATTTCAAATTTTGTTTCAATTCTTTCTATTAGTTCCCGTTCTCAGTCTCCTTATATATATATATATATATATATATATATATATATATATATATATATATATATATATATAATTGCTCGAAATTTCAATCGTTAGATAAATACATTTTCTTCTTCCACCTAAGTTGAAATATATTTTTTAAACTTGTATTGAATAACACGTCAAATTAATACAGCTTTTTCGAATAGTAATTCATCAATTAAATTAAATCAATGCATTTTAGTTTTAAATGGAAGAAAAAAGTTTCAAAAAGGGGAAATATTTGCCATATATAGTGTTTTCGTTCTATTTGGCCGATTTTATGTTGTAGGTTAGGTGATAAAACAACTGTTTTAACGCATAGGTTTTATGTTTCTTTATTTATAATAATTGCAATTATTTATGAAAAATTATTTAGGAGACTACAATTATACTCTATCTCAATGGGTTTGCTACATTAACCATGTTATCCAAGAGATATTTTCAAATATTATACTTTTTTTCAAAAAACCAACGGCATTTCTTTTTAACTAAAAGAAGGCAGCTTAGTTTATAATTCAGTAAATTCCGCGTAACGTGGTGTATAAAAGTTTCCAATTATCAAAACTTTGCCCGCAAGAAGGTTTAGCGGTTTGAGCGCAAGGAGAGGTTTGAGCGAGTTTATATGAAACATATTACGGAAACACAGTGTTAGGTTCTTTTAATATAGCTAATATATTCTTATTATAATTATTATAGTGAGGGATAGTAAAGTTTTTTTAAAACTAGGATATTTTATACATCTCTATAACAACTTCACGGATACAAAAGTAATTATTTATTACGTATATACATCTTATAATATATAATATAAAATTAGACACACACAAGCACACACACACACACACATATATATATATATATATTCGAAAAATAATTTGAAAAAAAAATATTTAGAGTGATCACGCAATTACTCTCATATTTTTTAAATCTTGTAGTGCATGGCACCAGATATTAATACAGTTTTATTTAATTACTGTGTTAATTTATTAATTAAATTTCCATTATTAGTTTTATTTTTTCAGTTTATTATACACTCTTCTTCTTATATACATTGCAAAAATATATAATAATTATTAAAACACATTTTTATTCATTTAATCACGTTCAAACACATTTTACTTAAATTTTAGTGACAATTGATCTAAACGCCTTTTTTTCAAATATGTACTCAATAATTAAAATTATAAACATACAATTTGTAGGGCCTAGCTCGGATTCGAATTGAGTATTTTCATGTTCAAAGTCTACCGTTTTTGGCACTGAGTCAATTTTTCCATAGCTAGATGTGTTTATCTCAAAGAAGTATATGAATTTCATTTGGCTCCCATCTGTTGTCGTCTAATACTCATTTTGTAGCCCTATAACCTTATATCTTTCCATAGTTCCCGTACAATATGATGAATAATCCTCAAGGATTAAAAATGAATTAAAAGAATAAAACAAACTAACTAAATCAACGGTATTGAACTTTGTATCACAAATGGACAATGGGAAAGAAAAGTGAAAATCAACTACAATACAATGCAGGCGACAAAAAAAAGAAAGCCTGTAAATAGTAACAAACAAAAATAATAGTTCAACATCATGCATAGAAGAAAAACGTAAAACTGCAAGGAAATTCACTTTCTATTTTGCCACTTAATATTGTTATACTGACATTCGTATATAAATATTTATTTTAGTTGTAATTATACAATTTTAAAAATACTGAAATTTTTTTCTTTTTTGAACAATTTTATATAACTTATTTGGCTTAATATATGTATTAGCATATGATTTTTTTGAACAGCTGATTTTAAGTTATAGGTTATTAGGTAGAACAACTGTTTAAACGCATAGAATATGTGACTTGATTTATATTTACTATAGTTATTTAAAAATTAATAACTAAAACTTTTTTATTTTGCTGACCCAAGTAATAATTATTTTTAAAACAAATTTGATTATATTACTTGCTTCATGTTATATTAGGGCCATATAAATTATGTTATACGTGCCTCTCGATGTATTTCTGAAAACAACAAAGTGCTTATCAGCAACCCTCCCGCTAAAACCGAGTACAGTTTGTTTTAGACGAAGAATATTGCTTTGCGTGTTTCGGGTGATCAATGTATCATGAAAGTGATATAAATACGTATATATATATATATATATATATATATATATATATATATATAATAAATATCGTTAATTATATATAAATATATGCGATCACAGAGCAGGGTGGTTCTGTTCTTTGTGTGTGATACATGGAAGACTCAACCGTTCACGTGAAGGAGACTTCCTGTCTATCAGAACCACACAGGAGTGTCTACCGGTTGCACCGCTTATGTGTCATGAGACATACATTCATAACGCTTTAGAAAGGTTGTTTTATAGTAGTGGTAAAGCATAAATAAAATTTAAAAATACAAAATGTATTAGAAAATCAAGAAAATTAAAAGCCTCCAGATTAATAACTTTGTTTTTTTAAAGCATAAAAGCTATTTGTTCATAGAGAAAGACGCGCACTGAATGAAAACTCTAAAACAATACGTTAATAAATTGATTACTGTCGTTGGCAGGAAATATGGCCCGGATCTAGGCAAGAGAGGCCAGATTAAAGGAAAATAAATTTCATTTAATCCGCTAATTGAAGACCTTCTATAGAGCTCCCCTGTCGCCTTTATCACGCTCCTGTCTAGTTATACTACAATAATTACCCTTGTTTCAAGAATTTTCCAATACCTATTAATAATAGTAGGTACGTAATTCTATAAGATCGAAATAAAATTCAAATAATATATTCAATAATTATCTATATGTAAATTTATATATAAAATATAACTAAACTTAAACGACGAACAACCAAAACGTACCGTAGCAGTTACGTACACAGGTTAGATCAACAATAAAAAAAATAGAAATAACAATAGACCATATAAAAACACGGGATATATATATATTCAATAACATAAACCAAACAAAAACATGTATCTAATTCTTAATATCGGAATTTATAAAGTAGAATGGACAGATTTTATTAAATTATACATTTTCCAAAGAAGCAAAAATAAATATTTACAGGTGATGGTAAAGATATTTTTAACGCCTGTATTACAGAATAGATTTATATCACAATCCTTAGCCACGCACGCAATCAAATATAGTCGTACATTCCCACACTGAAATACATACATTTACCAAAAAAAGGTAGAAAAGTGTTTTAAAATACCAATCTTGTAACAGATACAAATGTAATAATTAAAGGTAATATAATTAACGAACAAATGACAATATAGTAAAACATGACAAACTATTCAACCTAATAAACGTATCTAATATTAGCACCGACCAGTTAAATGAATGGTCGGTGCCTATGATACCACCTAAAATAGAACTTTACTTATATATTATGTGACTATGAACATTATCAAACTCCCGTCTTGTTCAAGGACACCACAGTCTCAAGCTTGAAAATTATAATATCACAGCTGTGGAAAGGCGATTTGAATGAAATATCAAATGATATCTATGTACGTGTATTGAACAGAAATATAAAGATAATTACAAAAAATATAGAGAATAAACAGTTTTTGAGTATGTTTATAACTTTGTGGGTTAGTCATTTAGAGGCCACCGCAAACGCGCCGTAGCCGAACAGATCTCTTCGCTAGCGTCTCTTGAGCATAGAATTTATATTAAGTATACGTCAGACAATATTTCATCGCTCTACGTCATACATTCAAGTTACATCAGAAACACATTTAGAAGCCTTGTCGAGACAAGTATGTAATATAGCCGGAGACCATGGTCCTTGTAGGGAGAACCTTACCTGAACAAGGCGTTACAAAGCCTTGAGATTATAAAATAAATATTCTAGATCCAATGGACGAAAAGAGATTCTAATTTGAATTTGAATACTTTCACAAGGTTTATGCTTTAAAGTCAAAGACAGTTATTGGCACACTTTTTATTAGGTTCACATTAGATTATTACCTTTCTATATACGTCGGTATGTATTTGTATATTGCTCATTCACCTCCTTACAACTTCCTTATCGTATAATTAGCATAGACAGAATCACGAAATGGAACTTTCTGAGGAAATTATTTCTGCTTCCACTTCAGATATGTTTGCTAGCGTCACGCAGTGCTTCGTTTGTGTTTAACCCTTGAGCTGAACAAATCACTTGTGTTCCCTTCACGTTTGGATTCTTGCGCATGTGCATTGTCTCTAGAAACACACTACTAACTATTCCAAATACATTAGTTTTGTTTGCGTCATAGTTCACGGTCTTGAGTTTGGTTTATTGGTAACAAAAAAGACATTTTTATTAACGGTACTGAACCAATGAATTCTAATTTGTCAGGAAAAGTTAATCTATTATTGTAAGTTATAATGTACAGTAACAGTAAGCTATTACTACTTGTATTGAAAGAGTATTAATTTATTTTTGTATTGTTCTAGTGGCCATGTGTTTTGGTCACAATACATGTGTAAAGTAAAAATGCCACCAATAAATTGTTTATGACTACAATCGCGACACCTTGTTCGAATATGCGTAGACAGCTATATCTCCACACATTTTAAGCGTGGTTGTTTTTTTGAATATGTATTATATATATATCGCAATATGTATTCTTGTGTATTAATAAAGAACGTAAGTCAAAATATAAATACAAGAATTATAATTGAATTTACAATTCAAAGCTTTTCGTTGGTTAACAGTACCAACATCATCAGGAATAATAAACCAATATATATATATATATATATATATATATATATATATATATATATACAGATATAGTGATATTTATTTATATTTGTCTTTATATATGATCGGGCTTTGTCCTTATGTTTATTGTTTACATATGGGTTTCCTTTATCATTCTTCATTTTGTTTGTTTAATTTTCTAATTAATTAAATTTTAAAAAATTCAACTATCTCTGTATCAGGGTTTTTATTTACAGTTCTCCTTGTTGTTTTTTGATACCTTGAATTGAAATTTTTACGTTCTAGATATTATTTATTCTTTTAGAAACATTTTGTGATCAAAAACAGTTTTTACAACGAAATAAATGGAATTACTGATTGTGTAACAACCAATTTTATTTTTTGTCGGTAGTTTTATTACCCTCTTAGTTCCTGTTTATTAGCGTAATTAGTTTTATGCATTTCATTAAATTTTTAAGGCTTTTCTTAGAACCTATACAAATTTTATAAAACACACACTCACACTCACATACACGATATATATATATATATATATATATATATATATATATATATATATATATATATATATATATAAGGGGTTTGGCTTAAAATAGGCGTTAAATAAAGTGTTTACAGTTTTACGCATTTAAAGCACAAAACAGTACGAATACCGACGAGTCCGGTTCTCAAACCAAATCAAACTATCACAGTGTGGTTGAGCCTTAGGAATGTTTGTTCAAAGGAGATCTGTGTAGCAGCGACCGCAGGACGCCATGCTTTGATTGATTACGTCAGTATTCAACGTTCCAACTGCCAGTAAGTTAAAATAACAAAACATTTCTACACGTAACTTTAAATAAACACAAATTTGTTCAAAAAAATTAAAAGCCTAAAATGAAATGGAAACAAATAATTTATATAAAGTTTAACCCTGAAAACAAATAATTTATCCAAAGGAAAACAAAACAAACTACAATTTCAAAGGTACCATGGTTTTACACTAGTTTTATTGGCATAAATATTCAAATACGAATTTGATATTGCAGTACATTACTAAGTACATATTCTTATGTCTATTTTATCTGTGATATCCACGCAAAGTATACTTCCGGGTATATAACAAGCAATATACCCTTTGAATATTAGGTGGAATATATTGCAACCAACTAAGAAATTATTTAGTAAATTAGAGCTTAGCTAACAGAAAACTATTCACAACGGTAAAACACAAAATAGTTAAACTAAAATCTTACAAAAAATTGCTTTAAATGAAGAAACACACTAGACCACAACAGTCTCGGCTACGCTGACACCTTCTTCAGTGCTTGTTTTATTAGCGTATTTATTATGTTTTAAACACCCTTAAGTTGGGAAGCTACTAACGAGTCTAAAATTTATTTAAAGTTTTAGAGTAAAAGAATATCATAACTCTGTAGCAAATATTGTATCTAACAAATTGTTTAATAACTTATACAAATATTAGTTTTATATTTATTGAAGTCATTAAAACGGTAGATTGTAATTTTCATTCCTGATGATGTTGGTACTGTTTACCAACGAAAAGCTTGGAATATAAATTAATAAATATTCTTGTATTTGAATGACCTATGTTGTATTAAATTATTAAACAAGGAAACGTATTTTATATATATATATATATATATATATATATATATATATATATATACACATTATATATAGAGAACATTTGACTGTTAGATAGGCTTAAAATGTTTCTATACTTTTTGGAAATCATTATTATGCAATACAGGCAACCATACAAATCTATAAATAAATAAAATTGCTTACCCAATTGTTTAAACTACATATTAAAACATTATATCAGCAAAAATGTTTAGATATCTGTCAACATTTGGGTCGGAAAATCTTGCCCCTATTTACACTAAATTTTTTCGTAAATAAATAAACTTACTATTTTGTAGTATTACTTATTACTTTAACAAATATGAACAATATTCGTATTATGTAGCTCCTACTAGGCCCCAAACTAACGTAAGTTAACAAACAAATTAGTGAATAGATCGGCTAGACCTCTGTGTCCTCTATGACCACAATAGGGTTTATGTCTACTTAAAATATATAACCATGCCACGATATAATATGCTAAACATTTGCGTTTACGATAGGATTTCATGTCCCTACCTTCATGCTACCTATTCTTACAACGCTTTGATATTCTACGTAAGCTTTAACAATACACTGGCTGATTTTGCCAAAGAGATGAGTCTATGGAAAGTACCGTTACGCAGTTACAAATTGTAAAGACGAACGAGCTAAATACCTCGAACGTTGCCTTTTGGCTTTCACAGTTCCGTGCTAACGAGGGAAGAGATGTTCCAAAAGATATCCGTGTAACCTCAGTACTCGGCAATCTTACACGCTTCTGCTTCGCACCCCCACGCCGCAGTGATTTAGTGTCAGTCGGCGCACTTTCCCTTTCATAGGCGAGATAACGCCGCGCGATATAAGTCTGGCGCTATTCTCAAGCCACGTACACGGTGCCGTATTGTTTAACGGCTCGTTAAGAAGTTATCCTCGGTTAAGGCTTTTAAGGAACTAGATCATTACATGTTGAGAAGTAAAATAATATCTTTTCTCCAATACAATATTTTACTTATTTATCGATTTAACCTATTTAAAAATTGCTAAATCGGTGGCTATCGGTCACTAAGTAGTAATAGATATTACAAAATTTGGAGAGATAATAAACCTAAGTGATAACCTACTCAATATGATAGAATCATTGATATAGTAATCTCTATTCACGTCACCACCTGTACTAAAAGGTTTATGTGACAGCCTAATTGCATACTGGAATGTAACCACAACCTCGATATACAAGAAAATACTTAACCATCGGTTATTTTAATTCAACTGTTGATACATTTTTCTCGGTCATACTATCACTGAAATAAGACTCCTTACACAAATGTCGCACCATTCCGTTAGATGAATTCTCCATCCGACTAGACTCTTTTCTAAGATCTTACGTGACAGATTGGAAGATCTCATATGTCTCTTTTCCCATTACAGTAGTGGAGTATTTCTATCACCAATTAAAAAAAGCTTTGTGCATTTATCAATTAATGAAAATCTATCCCTTCCTGTAGTTTGAGGGGGTAAATATATCGCCTACGAAGGGTGAGAAGGTTTTGTGAAAACGCTATTACTAAGGTAGAGGATGTAGAAACGAAATTGTTGCATCGTATGTGCATGGTTGTATTTAAGTACAGTGTGTCTAAGAATGTGTAATTCGTGAAACAATTAGACAGCAAAAAAATATATAAATACATGACCGTAATTTGATCTGTAAGTTATATAATTTCTAGCTGTTATGTAATTAATTATTAGTTTTAAAGCAATAAAATTTAGCCTAATGACTGTCCTAAATGTCTGGCCTAAACAATCTTGTGTAATTTGAAATAATTTTTTACATTTTATATTCTTATGTATTGATTACTTTATTTAAACTACTTAAATCATCTAATTATCCTACAGGAGTATCAGATACCTGAATCCAGTCCATTATACAAATACAGTTTACAGATATCTAAATCAAATGTAAGTTGCTTAGGGAGAATTATAATTCAATACAATACCACGTCACGAGGTTGTAAAGGATATGTATAGATATATATGTTTGTGTGTGTGTGTGTGTTTGTATGACTGTGTGTTGCCGCGGCCTTCTATTGAACTTGATATCCTTTGCGTGGAAAATTACTTTCATTCCGTCACCCTCCAGTCCGACCGCGGTCAAAATATGATCTCAACCGACTTACCAGCTCCTGGTACCTGTGGTGTGTCGAGCTCGATCTGCCAGGGAATAAATTCGTGGACTTTGTTTGAAAAACCCACCACAAGGTTTTTACCTTACTTAAGAGTTAATTTATTTCTTATGCCTTGATTAAAATTATTTCTAACTAACGTTTTTCTTAATTCTACGGGATTCATTTAATTTCTACCCTTTTAATCGATTGAAAAAATTCTAAGTATTTTATTTAATTAATTTCACCACAGGATGGTTTTAATAAATTCAATCACTGTTTGTTATAAATTGTTTAATTCTCTAAATTTGAAATAATATTTAAAATCGATTCTAATACATGACGTTTACTTTTTCTGTAAATTTAACTCATTTTACATTTCTTTTCTAATAAGCAATTATTTTTACATTAAATACATTTTAACTGATTTTTGAATTTGTTTCTACATTTTATTAAAATTTTTCAAAATTTGGCCTATATTATGGTTCACCTTCTTTAACGTTCATGGAAGAAAGTTAATTGTGAAAGGTAGACGTTGTTAAGGTTCCAGATATCTTGTTAAGGTTCAAGATAGACATATCCTTGAACAGGTCGTATCTTAAAATTCAAAATACTACCTTAATTTTACTCACATATTGAATTAGACAAGAAAATGATTTATATTAATTTGTTTTATTGCATGCCCATATAACCCTTTCATGAGAGCAACAGGTGAAATTACTTCTTAGTAATACTGTGTTTTAATTATTTCTGTGCTCCCACAGATAATTCTGCTGGACTTTAGTAAGTATTTCCCTTAATTTATTTTTAATCAATTATCTAATCCCGATTTCTTCATATCGGATATATGGACATAGAACATTTTAAACTGTGATTATAAAGTAAATCACTTCATATTCTTTTGTTTCAAGATTCTCTTATTACTTATGGCACTAATATTTAAATATATTACTTTATTTCTTATTTTTAATAATAAGTGGATAGACTAATTTATTCGTTTATATAAATGTTAGTTTAATCATTTGCTTTCCATATTTGATAATAATTACTCAAAGAATATTTTGTTTATGACCACCTTTTATGAAGCGTTTTGGTAATAAGTCAATTGCTTATATATTCTCTTATTTAATTTTTACTTTATTTGTAATTGATGATTATACTGTTAATTCAAAATCTGGTAATTATTCCTTAGAAAATTTAAAAATTAAACAAAATGGTTTATACTATTAAAATTTAGACCTGCCCCAAACCTTTCACTGTGATTGTTCCGCTTGTCCCTCGGAGGTTGTCCTGGAATCCTTGGTTCCCCCTTGGATATGGTCTTGGAGTCCTTGGGTCCGGCAGCAACCCCACTAGATCGGTTTAAGTGCCGTCTTTATTACTTTTCTACTTTAATTTACATTTTACAAAAATAATAAAATGTTCGCTCTCGCAGAAGCTCGTAAAGCAGACCTTCTTCAAGTCCATGTAGGGATAGTTATTGTCTTTAGCCATCGAACATCATCCTGGAAACGCCTTTAGATGTCTTTGCTAAAAAATACGTCCGTTCTATTCTACATCTTGTATGCATCTCCTCACTCCCTTTCTCCGTCGGGCGGTTCCCCACCCCTTCTACAAACAGTTATTATTTACTTTAGACAAGTCAGTCCAGACCTGCAAGGGTGGTTGTCTAGTAAACTTTCTCTTTTTGTTTTGGTCCGATTTTAGCTAGGATTCGTAAGTGTTCCTTGCGGTGTAAATTTAGATAATTCCTTTAACCATGGTCCATTATCATGATTTGAGATGCTGCTACAAACTTGAATGACATTTCTAACTCTTTCCGTTCGTGAGTTGCTCTACTTTAGGCATATTTCTCCTTTCCTCAATAGTTCATCGCTTTTGGGGCAGCTACACAACCATGCCTTCTTTTACCCTATTAGTACATAATTTCAATTATATTCTTTTCATTAATTTTGCTTTTAACATAATTGTCTTTTATCTTACTTTATATTCAGCTTCTGTGGTTCATTTTATAAAATTGTATAGTTACATTTGCTAAGTTTGTTAATTAGTATAATTAAAAATTTATTACTTTTTTCATTATTCTATTTGAAAGGAAAACATTGCATATATGCTAGCATTCTGTTATGTGAACAAAGAAGACCCTATGGACCAGCCTTGTTCACATAATCAGGTAGTGCCGCTAATTGGCGGTCTTGTGCGTAGCATTTGTTTTAATTTCTACTGTTTTTTTCATAACAATATTTGAAAAGATTTTGGATAGGATCCATCTTTTCCCTGGAGACGGTTTTGGCCGTCTCAGTGTGTGTGTTTGTGGACGTGGGTTTGTGTGTGTGTTTGTGCGGAAAAGGTTACACCTCTTCCTACAAGAGCCGAGGCCGGCGGCACAATTATTAAAAAAATAGTAATTACTTTACAAATTATAACAATAAAACTAGCACTATGCCTTAGATATCTTACTAGGTTCGTCGGAGTCGGGATTATCAGAGTATTACTGGAGCTCAGGTAAAACAAACTTTACACAAACTGTAGCTAAGATCTGAGTAAATACGTTTCGTGCTTTACAGCACAAGTGCACAAAATGAATTTAATGATGTAACTTATCTCTCTGATTTAAAGTGAAACTTTATATAAGGGTCGTCTCGAAAGTGGTTGGTTTGTAGGACCTTCTCTACCCTGAGTCTTGGATCTAATGCAAGCAGTCAAATGAAATATATATATATATATATATATATATATATATATATATATATATATATATATATATTATATATCAACATAGATAATTCTTTAGGATATCTCTATTCTAGAAAGTGAAAGTAAATAGTTTACTCACGTTTTATGGTTCTAAAACCCAC
>JBAIZL010000002.1:250750654-250948154 GCA_036971475.1 Prosapia bicincta
AACTAAATTTAGTTCAGATTGTTAACATTTTTAGCTATGCATAATGCAAATCTCTCATAAATGTCATCTTCAAAATATAGGTTATATTTTACTTTAGGTGCCAAATATGATTTAACGAAATTAACTATGTCAATATTAAAATTATTTTCTCATATTTCAACTATTAAACGCATTTTTGAAATTCCAAATAATTTATTATTTTCCTTTATTTTGGTTCATACTTTACTAGAGGAAAAAATGTTTGATTTTTGCCAGGGTTTACAGGTTCGTCGGAAATTGGTATTTCTTAATGAGTGTTTCATTCAAAATTGGAGTGAACTGTCTGGTTACTTTCTTCATTGATTTTTGGTGTCGTCTTCTTCTATATCAATGTTGACTATCATAGACTGGTTATTAAGCCGGAAAGTAACGTTGAAGTAAATCAGCTGTAGGCATTTGCAAATCTTCCTCTACAGTATATTGAGAGTTTGTTGACATTTTATCGGTGACATTCAATTGTATTCTCGATACAGCATCCGCGTTTTGGTTTAACTTACCTTTTTTATTTTATTACGTAATCATATTCATCTAGTTCTAGTCTCCATCTTAAACGTTTGGAATGTAGTTCTTTTACAGAAAATAAACATTGAAAAGTCTCATGATCTGAATAAATTTTTAATTTTCTTTTAAATAAATAAGGCTTGATGTGTTTTGTTGCTCATACAATCGCTAATAGTTCTTTCTCAATTGCAGAATAGTTAATTTCACTGTCATTTAAAGTTCTGCTAGCATACGCTATAGGAGGCCCTTTCAGTTTTTGTCTTGACTTAAAATTGCTCCTGTCACATAATTGCTTGCGTCTGTTGTTAGAACGAATTCTCATTCAAAGTCAGGGTGTTACAAAAGTGGTTCGTTAGACAAAATATGTTTGTATGTTTCGAAACAGTTTATAAGATCTGGGTTTTGTTATTTTTGCGAAGTTTTTAATGAATTTTCGATAATATCCTAATAGTTATGAAAATCCTTTAATTTGTTTGGTAGTCTTTGGTATTGGATAGTTTTTTATTACAATTATTTTTTACGGGATTGGGTCTTATTCCATTCTATATGTCCTAAATAAGCAACTTCCTTTCTCAAAAATTTGGTTTTGTCCAGCTGTACTCATAATTTAAAGTTGCTTTGCGCAATCAGACAAAGACTTCCCTAAGTCTTTCTATATGTTCCTGACGGCTAGTTGCATTAATTTTAATTTCGCCCAAATAAACTAGACACGTTTCATTTTGAATTCCTGTCAGAATATTATTCATAATCCTTTGAAACGTAGGGGAGCTATTTTTTAGGACAAAGGGCATTCTTAAAAATTCGTAATGTCCCGTTTTGTTGAATATTCTGTTTTTCTACGTTACTTGGGCTCATCTCTACTTGATGAAATCCTGAGGCCCGGTCTAAAGTTGTGAGATACTGAGATCGTCTTAATTTGTCTAAAATGTCAGTTATGTTCGGCAAGGGAAATTTATCACCAATTGTTTGTTTATGTTTAGGCCTCTAAAATGTATTCCTAATCGAAATATCCTTTTACCAGAAGAGTCCTGTATTTTTGGTACAATCCAGACCGGAGAGTTCCATGGAGAATTAGAAGGTTTAATGATTCCCTGTTTAAGTATGTCTTCTGTTTGTTTATTAATTTCATGTTTGTAAATTTCTGGATATCTATAATTTCTAGAATATATGGGAATTTCGTCTGTAGTCCTAATAACATGTTTTATTTGATTGGTAAAAGTCAAATCATTTCCATCAATATGAGGTATTTAGTACACTCTAAATTTTTATAGGTCTGAAATTTTTCCTCTTGATTTTTTTTATAACCTAACATATTAAAATTAGTGTTTGTTTAATTTGCATTAGGTTCAGAACATAGTATTATTTTAAAGGATTTAATTCTAGTAGTGCATTTATCGTTATTTTTTTATTTTCTTCTGTGTTGTTTACAATAGGGCAATAGGCATCACCCTTATGCACTGAAACTATGCACTGTAGAATTTCTAACCCATTTAAATGCTTGTATGATAGGAGTCCTTCTCCATTATTATTATATTGTAATTTAACCTTAACTATTTGGCTAGTGCGGGCTTGTATAACATACCTCAATTCGTCTTGTTTTACTGACGTGCTGTCTGTTTTATCACACTTTCCTTTTTCTGTAATAAAATACTGAATAGGTATTTTTTCACAACAAAGTAGTAGTTTATTATTTACAAAAAATCTAATCTTATTCCTAAATCTTTTATATAATCCAGACGCAGTAATCTGTCGAGACTGATGAAAATCAAATGGTTAAAATTTTACTGCCTTTTTAGAAAACAGGGGTATTTTGCAGCAAAAACCTCCTTTGAAGTGCCGTGTGCAGAGGTTACTTCAAACGGCTCTTTTCTTACACACGTTTGACAATTTTTCCAACCTAGTGATTTTCGTATAAACAGTCGAGTACTACCTGTATCAATTAATATTTTTAATTTAGTATTTGTGATATATATATATGAAAGGTAATTCATTATTTTTACACCGTAAATTCGTTATGGAAAATTGGTTCCGAGGCTTGTACAACCTAAAATATTATTTTGATTCGTTTTAATGGTCTCTTCATTTTCATCATAGTCTTCAGGTAAGTTTTGGTGCTCAAAGAAATACACGTCCTTTTCGGAATATTCGTCAGAAACGATTGTTTCTTGTTCGCTAAATTGGTACATTGAATATTCTCTGTCTTCAACTCCTTGGCTCGTCATTTGATAAAGTTTAGTACTTTGTCTAGAAGGCTTGTATGTCTGTCTAGTGGGTATGCTCATAGGGGTGGGTTGATAACTCTTATTCTGAGGGTAATGAGGTTTACTATTATTCAATAATTGTCCTCTTTGAGGTTGGCCATGGCTAGAAAAAAGTGGTTTCTTGAAAATATTGGGCTGTTGGTAAGTTTGTTTAGGTATTTTGTGATAATTAGTCTCTGGGTGTGTTGGTTTTGTTATGGTATAATTTTGACCTTTCTGAAAATTTGATTGTTTGTTCGGTTGTGTAAACATTTTATAATTTTAAACTGAACATCGTTAGTTAGCATATTTAAAGCTTCTGCGAGCGTTGTGGGGTGTTTAGTTTTCATTAAAGACCCTAGTGGTTCTTGAAGACCTCTTAACAAAACTCTTAAAACCCATTTCAACCCACTGTCGACAAATGCCAACGTCAAATGTAAACATTTTCCTATCAAAGCAGAATGGGCGTTTTAGAAGAGGGATATTTTTGTCTGTATCACTGGTAGATACTGTAACAGCCTGTAGTGTTGAGCTTAATTGGCGGCAGTAAATACGTGTCTAGTGTTTGAGGTTAGGTAGAGCTGTTCCAAGCGTGATAGATAACTTCAAATCGTAAGTGTTTTACTCTTTTATGATGTAGTTTAACCTTATTTTCTTATTATAAATGCAGTAGTTATAAAACAAACTAAATTAATAATCTTCTAATTAAACTTCAGTAAGGCATAACAATCATGTCACGATTTGAAATATGATGTCAACATTTGTCGACAGTGAGCACGGATGGGTGGGGTTGAGGATACGAAAACTATTTGGGATTTTATTTATAGGTTGAGAGTAGAGCAGACCACAACACTCATTGAGGAAGATGACGATACTCTTGATTGGTACATATACTTTGAACTTCCATAAAATCCAATATTGAGCGACGGAGACAGCGATGACGAAGACGCCTCAGGTGATATGAACAAACTTGGTGGCGCGGTATGTTCAGTTAGGAAACTTCTGGTATAGTAGGCCCGTCCCGGTCTCTCTCACTGTCGACCAATGACGACGCACCTCTGGTATAGTAGGCCCTTCCCGGTCTCGCTCACTGTCGACAAATGTCGACGCCCCTCTGGTATTGTATGCCCGTCCCGGTCTCGCTCACTGTCGTCGACGCACTTCTGGTATAGTAGGCCCGTCCCGGTCTCGCTCACTGTCGACCAATGTCGACGCACCTCTGGTATAGTAGGCCCTTCCCGGTCTCGCTCACTGTCGACAAATGTCGACGCACCTCTGCTATAGTAGGCCCGTCCCGGTCTCGCTCACTGTCGACAAATGTCGACGCACCTCTGGTATAGTAGGCCCGTCCCGGTCTCGCTCACTGTCGACAAATGTCGACGCATCTGGTATAGTAGGCCCTTCCCGGTCTCGCTCACTGTCGACCAATGTCGACGCCCCTCTGGTATTGTATGCCCGTCCCGGTCTCGCTCACTGTCGTCGACGCACTTCTGGTATAGTAGGCCCGTCCCGGTCTCGCTCACTGTCGACCAATGTCGACGCACCTCTGCTATAGTAGGCCCTTCCCGGTCTCGCTCACTGTCGACAAATGTCGACGCACCTCTGGTATTGTATGCCCTTCCCGGTCTCGCTCACTGTCGTCGACGCACTTCTGGTATAGTAGGCCCGTCCCGGTCTCGCTCACTGTCGACCAATGACGACGCACCTCTGGTATAGTAGGCCCTTCCCGGTCTCGCTCACTGTCGACAAATGTCGACGCCCCTCTGGTATTGTATGCCCGTCCCGGTCTCGCTCACTGTCGTCGACGCACTTCTGGTATAGTAGGCCCGTCCCGGTCTCGCTCACTGTCGACCAATGTCGACGCACCTCTGGTATAGTAGGCCCTTCCCGGTCTCGCTCACTGTCGACAAATGTCGACGCACCTCTGCTATAGTAGGCCCGTCCCGGTCTCGCTCACTGTCGACAAATGTCGACGCACCTCTGGTATAGTAGGCCCGTCCCGGTCTCGCTCACTGTTGACAAATGTCGACGCATCTGGTATAGTAGGCCCTTCCCGTTCTCGCTCACTGTCGACCAATGTCGACGCCCCTCTGGTATTGTATGCCCGTCCCGGTCTCACTCACTGTCGTCGACGCACTTCTGGTATAGTAGGCCCGTCCCGGTCTCGCTCACTGTCGACCAATGTCGACGCACCTCTGGTATAGTAGGCCCTTCCCGGTCTCGCTCACTGTCGACAAATGTCGACGCACCTCTGCTATAGTAGGCCCTTCCCGGTCTCGCTCACTGTCGACAAATGTCGATGCACTTCTGGTATAGTAGGCCCGTCCCGGTCTCGCTCACTGTCGACAAATGTCGACGCACCTCTGGTATAATAGGCCCGTCCCAGTCGGGCTCACTGCGGACATTTGTCGACACAACTTTGGTATAGTAGGCCCGTCCCGGTTGGGCTCACTGCCGACATATGTCTTGCACCTCTTGTATAGTAGGCCCGTCCCAGTCTCGGTCACTGTCGACAAATGTCGACGCGCCTCTGGTATGGTAGGCCCGTCCCGGCCTCACTCACTGTCGACAAATGTCGACACACCTCTGGTATAATAAGCCCATCCCGGTCGGGCTCACTGCCGACATATGTCGTTTCACCTCTGGTATAGTAGGCCCTTCCCGGTATGGCTCACTGCCGACAAATGTCGACGCACCTCTGGTATAGTAGGCCCGTGCCCGGGGTCGCTCACTGTCGACGCACCTGTAGTATAGTAGGCTCGTCCCGATCGGGCTCACTACCGACATATGTCTACGCACCTCTGCTATAATAGGCCCGTCCCGGTCAGGCTCACTGCCGACATTTGTCGACGCACCTCTGTTATAGTAGGGTCGTCCCGGTCGGGCTCACTGTCGACAAATGGCGACGCACCTCTGGTATAGTAGGCCCGTCCCGGTCTCGCTCACTGTCGACGCACCTCTAGTATAGTAGGCCCGTCCCGGTCAGGCTCACTGTCGACATTTGTCCACGCACCTCTGTTATAGTAGGGTCGTCCCGGTCGGGCTCACTGTCGACAAATGTCGACGCACCTCTGGTATAGTAGGCCCGTCCCGGGGTCGCTCACTGTCGACGTACCTGTAGTATAGTAGGCTCGTCCCGATCGGGCTCACTACCGACATATGTCTACGCACCTCTGGTATAATAGGCCCGTCCCGGTGAGGCTCACTACCGACATTTGTCGACGCACCTCTGTTATAGTAGGCTCGTCCTGGTCGGGCTCACTGCCGACATATGTCTTGCACCTCTTGTATAGTAGGCCCGTCCCGGTCTCTCTCACTGTCGACAAATGTCGAGACACCTCTAGTATAGTAAGCCCGTCCCGGTCGGGCTCACTGCCGACATATGTCGGCGCACCTCTGGTATAATAGGCCCGTCCCGGTCAGGCTAGTAGAGACGGGTATACTTTATCCCCCCAATGAGAGAGCAGTATTTGTTACCCCCACCACGAGCTAAGCCCCGCCCCTAGAGGTTGATTGGTGTCCTGGATCGGGAGGGCCATTTTGTTTTGGTGTGCGCCCTGCCCTGGAGGGCCATTTTGTTCTGGTGACGTAATTGTTTGAAAAAATATAAATGCGTATTGGGGAATGGAACCGTGGACGTTTGGTTTGCTGGCGTGTGACGCTAGCGACTGAGCTACGATGTAGTCAGTTGTGTGTTGTGGTTAGATGTTGGTAGAAGTGAGTGTTGGACGTTGGTTTGGTTGTATGAAATAAGAGTAAAACGTGTATTTGTATAAGAATAAATATTTTTAACGGGTATACTTTATCCCCCCAATGAGAGAGCAGTATTTGTTACCCCCACCACGAGCTAAGCCCCGCCCCTAGAGGTTGATTGGTGTCCTGGATCGGGAGGGCCATTTTGTTTTGGTGTGCGCCCTGCCCTGGAGGGCCATTTTGTTCTGGTGACGTAATTGTTTGAAAAAATATAAATGCGTATTGGGGAATGGAACCGTGGACGTTTGGTTTGCCGGCGTGTGACGCTAGCGACTGAGCTACGATGTAGTCAGTTGTGTGTTGTGGTTAGATGTTGGTAGAAGTGAGTGTTGGACGTTGGTTTGGTTGTATGAAATAAGAGTAAAACGTGTATTTGTATAAGAATAAATATTTTTATTGTGTTAAGAATATAATTATAAATATGAATAAAATAAAAATCTGACAATATGAAGACTAGAATAAAATATTATGTTAAAAATATGAATATAAATACAGGATTATACATATACGTAAATAAAATAAAATTCTGACAAAATGTAGACTAGAATAAAACTCAATATTACATATTACAAATATAATATAATTAAAATCTAACAAAAATAAAATGATAAAACTAAATATAAATACAAATACGAGTAATATATAACACGCACACCAACAGTCACAAATACGAACACAATATAATATAATTGAAATATAACCATAATAAAATAGTAAAACTAAATATAAATACAAATACGAGTAATATATTTAAAATATCACAATAATAAAATAATAAAAGTAAATACAAATACGAGTAAATCTAACAAAAATAAAATGATAAAACTAAATATAAATCAAATACGAGTAACATATAACACGCACACCAACAGTCACACAAACATAATTTTAGGAAATACGAACACAATATAATATAATTGAAATATAACAATAATAAAATAGTGAAACTAAATATAAATACAAATACGAGTAAAATAATTAAAATATAACAATAATAAAATAATAAGACTAAATACATATACGAGTAATATATATATATAATACGCACACCAACAGTCACACAAAAATATTTTTAGAAAATATATTACGCACAGTAGGTTAGCGAATATTGGGTTCGCGTGACTTTAAAATTCGGTGTAATATTTGTAGGTGACATCACAGCAACATCACAGTTATGCGATATCGAAGTCGAACCACACCATCAATTACTCCTCATCAGAATTGAACTACAATATAGGTCAATTCTAGTAACGAGTCTTTGATGGTGTGGGTCGATTGCGATAGTGCATAAATATGATGTTGCTGTGGGTGTCAGAGTACAAATATTACACACCCGATTTTAAAGTCACGCAAAACCAGCATTCGCATGTATCCTTGGCTGTGGGTAAAATATTTTCTAAGGAAGACAGCTCCAGCCATCGCTGTCCTCAGTGGTGGCCATTCCATTACAACATGCCACCCCCAAGCAAACACACACACACACACACACAGACGCACACAGTAAGTAGGTTAGCGAATGCAGGGACCGCGTGGTAATATAGGGGAAGTAAAATAATTACGATTGGGATCTCAACAACATCAGCAATTACTCACTATCAGAATTGAACTACAATATAGGTCAATTCTAGTAGTGAATCTTTGATGACGTTGCTGTGGGTTCCAAATCGTAATTATTTTTATTTCCGATATTACCACGCAAGACCGGCATTCGCATGTATCCTGAGCTTACCGGGTGCGTAAGCTGCCTTAAGGGCTACGGAAGGCAGCCCCATCCATCGCTGCCTTCTGTGGTGGTCATCCATTACAACATACCACCCCCAAAGAAATGCGGGAATATACACCTCTTCAAATGAAAAAAACTGTTGGTTTTACGTGAAAATGAATGTAGGAAGTAATACTTTAAAACAAGTGTCACTGCAAGGTTTAAAATACTGCTCACTATTATCATATTCACATGAAAACAATAATCTTACCGCTTTGCGAGAAGTGTTATTCCTCTAGACTCCGCATTTCTTCGTCCGTAACCGTCAATAGGTCTATTACCTCTATCCCGTCCAGGTCCCCGAGCGTGACTGGCGGCTGTTCAGGAGAAGGTGATCTCTCAGATGCCATTTGACTCTGTAAATCGGCTAAGATAGCGTCTATAAAGTCCAGGCTCTGAGGGACCACCTCCGCTGCCCTCGAGGTGGACGGTTGAGGTTGCTGGGATGCTGGTGGCTGGGATGCTGGTGGCTGGGATGCTGGCTGGGATGCTGGTGGCAGGGACGTCGATTTCCAGGCATGCGCTGGTGGTGGTTGTTGTTGCCGCTGGCCGTCGTTGCACGTCCTGAGATGCCTATCCCATGACTGGCTGATGATGATGCGGCCGTCGTTAGTACATGGGATATAGGAAACCCCTGACGAAATGTTCAACGTTACCAACGGGTATCCCGATGATGTAGCCTCCGCCCTGAGTCTCAGCATCTGGCTACCGACAACACAATATAGTAATATGAATACACGAAATACTATAAAATTGCTGTGAAAAACTAATTCACAGTACAATTTTTAAAATTAAGTCAATCTAATGAATAAATACAACGTTTATGAAAATACAGTACTACTGCCTTATACTATTTTATCAAAAATTGATTGGTTTGATATAAGTTTAAAATATAAAATATCAAACAGTTTGAGCTCTCTTAAAGTTAATAAAATATAGTTATTGGTAAAATTTTAAGAAGCAATGTGATTCAAATTCAAAAAGTAAACATATAAAGTAATTTAAAATAAAAGATGACAAAGTAATGTGATTTAAATGAAAATATAACAAAAGTAAACATATGAAGTATTTTCAAAGATGACAAATATAAATAATCGTTGTCACTTACCTAAATAGATCTTCAGCCAAGCCCGGTAAAATAGATTTGACCAGCTCCCGCAGCATGCCCTCAGTATATCTGGTAATATTGAAACCTGGCACCATTATCCTGGATCCTGGTGAGAGATTAACAAAATACGAAAATATAATTATAATAAAATATTAATTGGTAAAATTTAAAAAGCGTTTGAAATGATAAATATTCAAAAAAGTTGACAAATAAAATTTAAAAAAGAAGCATTGTGATTGAAAACAAATGTAAACATATAAAGTATTTTCAAATGAAAGATGACAAATTAAAAAGCAATGTGATTGAAATGAAAAATTAACAACAGTAAAATATTTTCAAATAGAAAGATGATAACTATAAATATTCGTTGTGAATTACCTAAACAAAGTTTCAGCCAATCACTGCAACCTCTTCCTCAGACTCTCGTCGGTCCAGGCAAGCTACTGTGAGAGATCTACAAGTGTGTTGTTGATATATATACTCTTCAACGTTTGGTGGGGTATCAAAGTCTCACAGTTGGCATCCGGTTGTCAAGGTCTGCTGGTTCACGTTCTCACGCCGAGTTCACTAAACACTCACGACCCGCAACGTCCGGTTCTCAAGGTTTACCAGTTCCCAAGCCTATGAAAGATAAATACGTATCGTGGCGGATGTGGGCGTTCTGCACACGCTACATACTTCAAGGCTAAGCGAGCACAATTGACAGGCAAACACATGTCCGCATGGTAGACATACAACTTGTACTTCTTCTGCATAACAAATCTTACATATCGAACGATCATCCTTATTACGTTGTACTAGGTCACCGTCGTCATCGTCATCATCATCATCGTCGTCATTGTCATCATTATCGTCATCATCATCATCATCATCATCATCATCATCATCATCAGTTGCAATATCGATTTCCATTTCTTCTTCTCTTTTAGATTGTACAATCGATGCAAATTTACATTTATGAAACCATAAAACGTGTTCACCAAACGGGTCATTTGTAGGTTCCCAATCGCTTAGACCTCCCCCACAACTAAAACATATAGTAAGGTCATCTTTTCCGGTGTAGAAAAAACCGGCCAAGCTTAGAGTATATGGATTCACTGTTTCGTTTTCCACACCCTTCCAATTACGAAAAGAGCATAATCTTGTGTTCGCAAGTGAATAACGTCGATAAACTGGGTTCTCAATTGTAAGAGAATCGGTCCAAACCATGTCTGTCTGTGGAATGGCTGAAAATCTTAAATGTCTTGTATTCTTATACACTTGTTCTCTGTGTCTCATACGGGGTTGAAACCGTCATCATTATGCCCACATTACAAGTTTGGAAATAGCCGACGCTATTTACCAGTGACTGCCACAAAATGCAGTCCCCACGGGTAATCGACTGTAGGGTGTTTACCCCAACCTTCGAGGTCGAAAACCCGAATGAAAATGGCTCCAACTAACGCCATTTCCTGTAACTGCCACTCCATGACAAAATGCAGTTCCCAATGCAAACAGCCAAGAAGGTTTAGGAGGACTTGTCCTACGCCAGGGACCTTCAAAGGCAAAGCGTTTTTTTTTTTTGCTTTAAACGTTTACAGGGAGTTACCCCGTGGCAGAGACTTTTAAAGCATTTTTCTTTTGGTTTAGGGGGAGTTAACCCGCGCCAGTGACCATTTAGTTTTTTTTTTTGAAGCTTTAAAGGTTTACAGGGAGTTACCCCGTGGCAGGGACCTTTAAAACATTTTTCTTGAAGGTTTAGGGGGAGTTAACCCGCGCCAGTGACCATCAAATTTGTTTTTTAATTTTTTTTGAAGCTTTTAAGGTTTACAGGGAGTTACCCCGTGGCAGGGACCTTTAAAACATTTTTCTTGAAGGTTTACGAGGAGTTACCCTAACGCCAGTGACCTTCAAGTTGTTTTACACACTAAGACTAAGCGATAAGCAAATCGTAATAATATCTTGCACTGCGCAGTGCACATTTACAATCTACATAACTGTTGTGTTGCGGTAGTATGCACTTGAAGTAAATACGGCTGTTGTTGTTGTTGCTAGACGAGTATTTCTCAGGCAATTCCATGACATGTGGATGGAACTGTCGCAAATATTGAGCCTTTTCCAAACCCTTTGTGAATATGGTGGAAAACGGTGTTAACATGTTTCGCACTGTGTCTTCGTCAAAAGGTATACTACCTTCGTACCAGCTGATACGGTGATAGCTTGACTGTAACCAACGAGCAGACTTTTGCGATGACTCATTTAAATTGTGAAATTTGTAAGGCGGTTTAAAAATGGCAACACTTTGATAATGTTCGGCAACCACAGCCAGTTCCTTGACAACGTAATTACCTTCGTTGTCGACGAAGGCATGAAACTCAACCACTGCTTGCATGCTTCTTGTACAAAACCACTTCCTCGTACAACTTGTCTGCCTCGGGGAGAGTACTGGACACGATCTCGTCCGTGGCTAGACACTCAATGATGTAAGACCCTAGTTGTGGTTCATTATAAAACAGTTCGCTGATGCGCCGGTTTACGAGCGGTAAGGTATCCATTAATAAATTCCATTCTGGTAGGCCCAAGGTGACCCTGTGTTTTCCGTCAAACAAGGCGATATAACGTTTACCGAAGATAGTCTTTATTGTGATATCGCCGTTAGTTAGTGTAAACTTACGTTGGTCTCCTTCAGGCAGCGGTAGTCGTGTCTTGAAATCATTAAAGTCGTTGTATGTGAAAAAAACAAATTTTCTACCAGCCTGTATAAGGACGCCTAGTTCGTAGACGGTGTGCTGAAAAAACCCGGTCGCGACAAACTTCGTACACTGGTCATTCAGAAAATACACAGACTTTAGAAATATGTTCAACGGACGAGCGGTACGGTCTACATCCATCACGTCCATGACGACAACTGAGACTAAATGCGCACGGTATCGCAGGGTGTGGTCACAGATTACGTAATCTTTTTAACAACACCTGTTAGCAGGTTATAGACAATATGCGAATCGTGAATAATCAAGCAGTAACCGGAAGTATTAGTCGGAATATTGGCAGACGCCTCGATTTCAAGTCTCACATCTACAGGTCCTGATTTTATCGTATCGTTTTGTTTCGAACAATCGATTACAAAAATCGGTGCTTTCTCTTTAAAGGTTGACAAGTCTAGACACGGTGATGGTTCGCGTGAATAATAGGACTGTTGAAATCTAACGTACATGTCATACAAAATGGCGGTGTCGCCGAGAATATTATCGTAGGGAAAGTACTGAGAGTTGAGATACAATTTTACATCCGTTACCTTGCAGCTATCAAACTCTGAAGCATTTGTTTTAATCTTGTTTTTGCGATCGGTTTGCAACGCGAAAATTACGTAACGAGGTTTTTCCAGTTGCGAAGATGTCTTTACAGTCCAAGAGAGTTGTTTCGTGGCCGGTAAACCGGGATATTCTATTAGTTCCCATTTCCGGTGTGGTACGTGAACGGTGACATCGCGTTCAATCATTTTCAAAAGTTTCAATTTTATCGGATCGGCTACGGAGACGTGCGGAACTCGCCAATAGATAGTATTTATTTTCAGATCAATATTTGTCGCATCCGTGCTAACTATTGCGTTTAAATTTGAAGATGAACGCAAAAGGACAAGCTCCTGTTTCACGTTGACTACAATTCTATTGTAATCCTCGAAAAATCCCATCAACATACGCAACGGTATAACTATGTTGAACTCTTTACAATCGTTATTTGTTTTACCCACTCCTAGCCAACCGCAATTTCCGAGTTTATTTTTTTCGTGTTCGCGCAAAGAAAGCAAGTTCTTAATGGTGGTCGTTATACCGACATTCCTGGTCCTGTCTATTTCGTTGCCTCCGATTTCGTATCTGATATCGTCGAAAAGAAAAGTTATAGCATTATTTATCAAAGACACGTCAGCGGCCGCTCCTCCGTCTTTTGTCGCTGTCAAAGTACCTTTTATATGCAGCGTGCTCTGAAAAGGTATCGTAATGACATCTTGTTGATGAATGGGAATACGAATTTCATCGTTATTACCAAACGTAGCGGAGGAGTACGGTCGATGAGTATGGTACTCCAGCCCGTTGAGGGTGTTGTCGTACTGGGCGCTAGAGTCGATTGCCAAAAGGTTTTCCATTGTTCACTTTAAAACCCAAAGATCTGAGGAACCTAACGTTTCGCAGTGTTAACTGTGCCGTCGTCGGACGTAAACTGCCGCCCTTCTTATAGAAGCGCTCGTTAAATATTAGCCCCATCTCGACGTCTACGTAAATGTAATCGTAAGGAAATGTTTTCTCCACGAAAATCTATTATATCGCCGTTCTGATCTCGTAGACTTACAGTGATATTATGAATGACGCTTACGTTGACAGGTAAATATATTACGCTCTGAGGGACTTCTACAATTTTATAACCGGGCGGTACCTGCGGATAAAATTCGTGCAAAGTATGGCATTCTATGCCGTTTTGAAACGATCCTGCGACTATATTGCAATCCACGCGTATCACGTTAACCCTGATGATATCTACAGGCCGGTCAGAAGAGTGTTTATGATTTGCCTCTAATTTCTTCTTACTGAACCCCATCAGCTGGCCTATAGACATGGCCTTGTCGAAAAAGATTGCGTGCGAACATTTTATTTCCACTTTGAGTGTGTTATTATTCGGTGTCAATACTAAAACAGTATCGGGAACTAGTTTCGTTTTAATATACCTCTCAATATCGGATATTTCGTACGATCCTGTCGGTAATGAAATCGTGTGAACGTTTTTATCATCGCCGTAATGAAAAAGATTGTTTACATCCTCAACGATGTTTGGTATCGAGTTGTATGTTGCCAGATCGATAAAAGCTATTTCCCACTCGCCTTTTGATACATCAATTGGTGGGAAAAAGTCACAAGACAAAACGGCAGTGTGATCTGTTAGAACTATGCTCATGACGTTAGAAACTTTAGACACAAATGACCGCAAACGACTGAGTTGTCTTTTTGATGTCTCTTGTAGTTATAGTGTACGTTAGCGTTTTCGCCAAAATACCTACTTAGCTCAATTGGCGGTCGCAGATTTCCGAAACTATCATAGTACTCTATAGAGTTTCCTCTCTTTTTGTAACATACCCAATGGGTGCCGGGGCCGGTTATACTATCCAAATTCACGATAGCCGATTCGTTTCTTAAAGGTCGTGCAGGTAATGTATCTCTCATGTATACACCTCTGAACCACGGTACTCCCAATGCTAAGGCGTATCTTTCCAGTTCTATATTAGTCAACGGTCTAATGGGTATACAATCTATCGACGTTTTTTTTCGTACATCTTTTCTTCTTCTTCCCGCTACCTTGTTTCTTGTACGGTTTCAAGTAAAGCCCTTTGCCTTGCAGACGTTTCAACAGGTGTTGAACGGTAGGCTTTCGACGACGACGTCTTTTACCGCCGCCAAATGCGGTCTTAGCTTTCATCGCTGCCGTTACGGCCAAAGCAGCAGCGCGTTCACCGAGCGATGCGTCACCCGCTTTGACTCTGCTCCAAGCTTTTCCCGCTAAGATTTCGTCGGCTACGCGTCTTCTATCTGAATCACTGTAGTTGCTGTAGGAGATATCGTGTTGTTTACAGGCTTCGTCCAACGGATTTATACCTTTATCACCGCGTGCCAACCGTGTCTTCAATTTTGTTCCCGGTCCGCAATAATTGTACGAAGGTAAGTGTAATTCGACTGGAAGTAAATCGATGGCTTTATTCAAAACACCAGACACTAGTCCACGTCCTGTCTTTACGACACCGCGTTTACGACTAACAGCTGTTTTCCGTTTGACACCCATTTTATTAATGATTCATAACAGTCACTGTTACGCCTACTTATAAAATATGTCTTTCAAGATTGCATATAACTCTCGGAGTCTAGTCGTCTTCATGCATCGTATTTTCAAAACATCGAAAATATCCTTTTCAACTGCCGTCACAGCTTCCAGAAATTCGTTGTACACAAAAACCTGGTTGTCGGCGGTGAAGAAATAAAGATTTCCGTCCATATATCTGAAACCGCCGCGCAAATCGTTTGGTAAACCGTGGTAGATTTCGGTCATAGGTCCTTGATATAAACCGGTGTACCTACATTCATCATATCTCATCACATAAGCGTTGTCGTAGAGGACAATTGTTTTACCCAGATGACTGTTGAAAATAGCGTTAACCGTCTTCATCGGCCGTCCTATCCAATCTTTCAGCGTGTACATATATCTTTTCAAAAGACTAGGATATTCTATAGCGTAAACCCATCCGTGAGCAATGAGCACCACATCTCCGCTGGGTGATTGATAAACGGCGGTAACGTTAGTAAAACCAGGTCGCAAATAGTTTAACCATTCCGAAATGATTTCGGGTTTCGGAACAACTTCTCTCTTATTCGGATCCAAATTCAATATCCATACATACTGCCCGTGAAACAAGTACATATGTTTCATCGCTATTAAAACGGCGTCAAAGCCGCGGACAGAACATAAATCTATAGTGTTTATTTCTGTTTCGATCGTCGTAGGGCTAGAACGAGCGGTGGAGCTGATGGTAGTAGGGGTAGTAGTGCTTGTGGTGGTAGTGCTTGTGGTGGTGGAGGGGGTAGTGGTGGTTGGTTTTGCACCATATAGATACTGAATATTATTAATATCATCTGAAGAAAGGTCTAAATAATACATATTGGATATATTTCGGGTGGTCGTATAGGCATACATTATCGAATCACGTTTCTTATTATGAGAGAGTCCTAGAGCGTGCCCTATTTCGTGAACCAGAACAGCGTAAAACGAGTCACGACCATTAACGGATGTAGACATTGTAAAGTCCCACTCTTCTTCGTTATCGAAGTGTATCTCTACTTGCGATTGAAGCACATGAGGCGCAAAAGCGTGGGCAACGACTCTTCCTCTACCGTCAAATCTAGTACCGCACATTGTTTCTTCCGACAGTTTTATATGTTCAGCGTCCCCAAATAGTATAGCGATATTTGGCCTTGTCGAGTCGAGAGTAAAAGTCAAAGGGATATATCTACTCCAGAGATTGAAAGCGTGCGAAGCGATATTGAGATATTTTCTATTACCATACATATACCAAGTTAGTCCGTTGATACCCCATTTACGGTTGGTCTTAGCCTGAACAATACTGCTACTACTACCGTTAGTTTCAGTATATCCACAAAATACCGTCGTATCGGTGATAGGGGAAGGCGACGACGACGACGACGACGTTGCGAGCGAGGAGCTCAACAAGGCGAACAGTAACATCAGCTTGAAGAACATTTCAACGATTGATATTATTTTTAAAGTGTTCCCGTATTTATTTTCGTGTATTGACCTTGTCAATCTATTTTTCGACAGGCTTCTCTCGCATTAGCGTGTCTCGTAGGCTTTGAATAGCCGTATTCAATTGCCTTTGCGAAACAGCATCGTTATCAGCTATACCATCGGCTATCCCCGATAAGCGCTTAGAGTTTAACCAGTAGTAGTCGCCCGTCTCCTCGGAATGCAGAGTGTATTTCTTTATCCAAGATTTAATTTCATGAAGCTGGCGAACGTTAACAGCGTCGACATCGGTGAAACCGTCTCGAACATTAGTTATACATTTTCCGTTTGCGTTATACATTTCACCGATCGGCAGTAGGGTGAGAAACAGCGTATTTTTCATTAGAAAACCCAGTGTGACCGAATCTTGTTGGTACAAAGGTTCTTCGACCTGAGCGAGCCGCTTATTTTGAAAACTCCAAACAGTTTTGTCTTTTCGAGGCACCCTATCGTCCACGTATAATTTTGTAGCGGCGTCATTTTTATACAAAGGCGCTTTAACATTACATATGGCCACTCCGTGAGCGTCAAATTTACCCTCTGCGTTTTTCGATAAGAAATTATCTCTGACGTACTTCATGTTAATAGCGTCAGAGTCTTTCATAGGCGCCGATACACCGCACACCCTTTGGTCGCCGAAGGAAAATTAATCGGCTAGTTTAATAGGAACCAACGATTCCAAGTAGGCTCTCGTTACGGCATCATCTTTTTCTTTCGGCTCTCCGAGACCTCCCAAAGGCAAGCCTTTTGTATGATATCTATTCTTTATTCGAGTCAAACAGTGTTGTTCGAGATACGTTTTGGACACTGCATCGCCGTCCTCAACGGGATGGCCTAGACCGCCTACAGAAAAGCCTTTAGTGTAGTATTTTTTCCTATCCTCGTCGAAACCTAAACATTTTTTCGCTATCGTACCCGCATTGACGGCATCGCTGTCCTCAATAGGATCACCAACATTGCGCAATAACTTACCTATCGCGTCATAATGATTACCATCGGGAGTCAGACCTATCCCGTGCTGATGATGATGGGGGTGCGGAGCGTTAATCTGGTCCGAAAAACGACCAAACTTATCGACGCTCATCTTATTAATGTCCTAATTTTTCTATTTCCACTGCCTTTTATAAAACCCGCTTCCCTCAGCTCTTCTATAATGGAGGCAATTTCGTTCTCATGACCCGTATGACCTACCTCTTGAGATGACAAAAGGAGTCGTAACCTATCACAGAGTTCGTTAGGGTTGTCCCAATAGGCATAACTTTTACCGCTATGCAAACCGGTGGGCGGAAATAATCTCTATATAATTGCCTTGTACTTGGCGGATTTACTAGCACGGTTTATGGCTAATAGATGATTATAACCTTTCCTATGGGCACTGGTTTGTTCACAGATTTGTTTATAGGTGTTCAGGTCGGCCTTTGTGTATAATGTTTCATCGGGTTTGCGCATAAATATCAATTCATAGAGCCCTTCGGTTCCCTTGTAAGAGTCCGCGTCGATGATGATGTCACCGTTTTCGTCGTCAAACCTTATATACTTATCGCCTATCATAACAGTACCGTCTCCTGTTATTCGAGGACCGTATGTGTTATCAATTGTATTCCTATTGTCTTTAATCATTCTCAACACGTAGGTCCGCGGTAGACGATGTTTGAACATTGTATGGACATAACGAACACTATCTTCCTGGCCCGCCGGTGTTGATAGTAGCTCTTTAACAACACTACTTTGGCGCATCGGTGTAACTGAAGGTCCAGGCTCATCTGTTGATTCAGCTATTACTTCGGTATCGATGAATTTCGGAACATGGGTTTGTGAAGCATCATCCTCCATGTCTACATCCATTTCTTCTTCTTTTTTAATTTCCATTTTCGGCTGTGGACGACGAATTTTCGAAATTTCCTTAATGATAGGGCTATATTGTTTAGTCAAAATTCGTTCAGCATCTGCATCGCCGAACTTTATCTGCAGATACTTTCTCTTGATGTTCTCCCTCAAACGGGCGATCTCAGAGATAACCTGCTCCTCCTTTGGTGTCATATTGCGAAATGAACAGTAATTCGACTATCAAATAGCTTTTAAGACAGTTCCAAAGATCGAAAAAACACAGCGTAACGCTTTTCACGCAATAGGTACTGCACAACCTGCGATGCGGACGCTTTCATCAATTTCGAATTGTTCCAAGATAAACCTCGGCAGTATCTGTACATGTTGTTGTCAAAATATGGTATACTTTCCACCTTCTCGGCGCTCCTAAAGACAAAGGTACGTTTTATATTTTCGCGCCATTGCGGTATTTCGGCTACTATTAGATTATCATCTCTGGGCATATCTTGCATGTACCGTTTTAGCGTCGGTATAGAGTTTTCGAGAAGATAACTATTCAAAAGCAGAAACTCATCAGTATTTGCCCCCGTATATGTGCACCACATTTGAAGCTGCCTACTATCGACAACAGTATATTTTGATCCGTCAAAAGACAAGCCGAAATGATGACACTGATTAGGCACCGTCGGCAGGGCGGCCTTTAGAAATTCGGTTGTAAACACACCTTGTGCCTTATTATTTACAGCCTCGTAAAATTTACCTCTACTGCGTAAAGGTAGCGACGAAGGTCTAGGACCGTATTTCACATTGTAGCTAATGTCTACACAACACTTTACACCGCTGATAAGCTTGTACGCCTTTATAGGACCGACTATGGGAATTGTCCTTTCCGTGATTACTACACAACGGGACGCGTACGGCAATGAACAGCTGTACTGTAACATATCGAGGTATACTTGCGTGTACTCTATGCCTCCGTGACTGAGAGTCAAAGTCCGATTGAAAAAATCAGGAAACGGCCGGAATCTGGATACCAAGTTTTGCGGATGGCGAACAGTTCCTTTCAACATGTGTTCATTGTATAATATCAATTCAAATGGTACACCTCCTTTATCACATTCGTGCATGAACCTAATCCAAATGTCTCGATTATAAATTCTATTTGCGGATGTGATCATTAACAGAATTATAGGCGGTAAGCTCTTGCTGTACGATCCGAACCGCTTATGTCTCCAGCAGCGCCTATTAAATACATGTCCATGTCTATTCGTACGACTACAGTAGTTTCCGCAAAACCTCTTCTTATCGGGATAATAGAAACAACATAAATTTGATTTTGGTGTTTTCGTAGTGTCGCTATTAGCATATGGCGAAATATCATTATAAGTGTATATACGCATTATAAATCTTTTACGAAGGAATCAAACCCGATTCTGTATCGACCCTGATCTATATCGCTGTCTTTATCTATTACTATAAAACCGAATTTCTCTTTCCAGGCTGTTGCGCAGAGCTTTTTGAAAGTGTTAAACGACACGTCCGTGCCTACGTGATCCGAATGAATGTGTCTTAAATTCATATCGTCCTGTTTAAATACAACAATCAGATTGGTATTGTCTCGGATTAAATGTTTGGGAATCCTACTGTACGTTTGACCGAGATAAAAAGAATCAATTGAGCTATGTCTCCCCATACTGAAGTAATTACGTATATTATCATGTTTTTCACACTGTATATCGTCAAAAATCATAATGGAATTCGGTTCCGCTTCATGTGGATTGATGATGTTGTCGTTATCACTGTACGGAAAATAACCGATACCCGATTCTTCCATCACCTTAGACAGAAACTCATATTTCGGTTGGTGAAGTGATTTTGAAAAAATATATATGTTGGCGAACTTCAGCCCGTTTGCCTCGAACAAAAGATTAAAAATTACATTTGTTTTACCGCAATTTGAAGGACCACACACAATTGCTCTAATAGTGTTGGGCAATAGGGGACTGTGTCGAATTCGTTTCTCCTTTTCACCTACATAAGCGTCGAAAGTATGTAGCTGCATCGTATATGGAGCAACCACTACACGCATCTCGAAAGACGTAACCAGAATGAATCAATTGTGTGAAAAACCTGATATTTATTTTCGAAACATATTTTCTATTGCAGTATAAAGCAATTGTGACACATTGACTCTGCAACTAGTACTTTTCCATTGACGTCATCGCATGCTCGTGGCCGGATGCGTGTAAGGTCAGTTGGGACAAAGCAATTGCGACCAGTACTTTTCCATTCACGTCATCGCTTGCACATGGCCGGATGGGCGCAGCTGGCCGGATGTGGTAAATTGTTTCACAGTATAAGTTTATTTTTATCTACCCAAGAGTTGTGCTTTTTATCGAAACCTTGCCATTTCACAAGAAGCTTATCTCCTTTCCGGCGCAAAACCTTTTCCACCAAATAAACGTCGCCAACATTTGTTCGACTTAATTCTTCAGCATAAAACCCACCTTTTAATATTTCACCTCTCGAATCTTGTAAAATGTAGGTTTTAGGTGAGGACGGTACAACAGCAAACACGGTGAATACTTCTTGCGTCCAGTTTGGATAAAATCCTTTCGAAAAAACTTTTTTGTATTTGGATATTCTAACTCTATCGTCTACCTGGAATGATCGCGATTGAGGTATAGTACGACTATTTACTTTGTCTTTTATTCTAGCCAACAGCATTGCTTCATGTTTTTTTCTCACCTGACACGGTTTCATACCAATAGTACTGTGTACGGTTTTGTTGTATGACTTTACAATATCATCTAAAATATCAGTCCATTTATGACTACCGCGAGCCGTGAATTCTAACCACATTTTACTTTTCAAAGTTCTGTTTAATCTTTCTACGATGGAAGCTTTTTTCTCGGTGTAAGTGTGATAGTGATTAATTTTATAGGTTTTCAATAAGTTTTGAACAGATTTGTTAAACCATTCTTTACCCTGATCGGTCTGAAAATGCTTCATACTGTGTTTCTCTAGTATAGGCTTTAATGCTGAAGCTACTTCGGAACCGGTTTTAGATTTTATCGGCACCGCAAACGCAAATTTTGATAAACAGTTAATCATAGTCAATATATACTTATAGCCTTTGTTTTCCTTTGCATAGGGAATCATCTCAACTAAATCAGCTTGATAAAGATCGTTTACACCTTTCAAAGTAACACTACGTGTTTTAAAATTTCTACGAGCCGGCTTATGAAGCTCGTTAGCAATAGCACGTCTAACTTTCATTTCAAAACTGACCACCTTGATTTTACTTTTGGTACTTTTAAACCAACTGACTAGGTTTCCATCAACACCCAAGAGGTACAGTCCGAAGTCGTTCTTGTTTTTTGGAAGCTTCCCCGGGAATGTGAAGCATTCCAAGGCCTATCCTCCCAGGCGATCAGTTTTTGTCGTTCAATTTTACTTTTAATCCCATCCACACACACATTCAGTCTTATAGACGATTAAGTCGAGACAGAGGACCATTCAACCTAGGTTTCACACACACACACACTCGTGCAACAAATATTTTATACCTTTTGCAAAAAGGTATTTTATTCAATACAAACACACACAATCTGTCAAAACAGAAGCTATGTTCTTTTGTTGCTACAACACTTATCCATTCACACAACCTTATAGGCGATTAGACCGTGACAGAGGGCCCTTTCATTCAGCCTAGGATCTCCACACAGCATAGGTCATACAAAAAATAAAATGGAACGACTTGATTTCACAACACCGTTCAGGATGATGGGAATCATTCTAGGCGTGGAACCTTACAGTACCCATAAGGTAGCGTATCAAAATCCCCGTTACGTTTTCTTTTCGCACCTGTGGCTCTGAACAATTTTGTTTCACACACAGTAACAACACCATGATCCTTTCTGCGACGTATACGCGATTCATCGACCATTATGCTATCCTCCTCTGTTTGTTCATTCAATACTAATTTCTTTAAAGAATCGAAATTTAAATAACCTGAGGTGCGGAGATTTAAAGTCAGTCCTTTAATTTTGCAAACTGTAACGGTTTTGTCATTTTCCGTACACATTACCTTGTAGCCGTACGTTTTCGGACCTCCCGAAACAAATTCTGTAATGTATGCAGAAGGACCATAGTCAGCCAGTTCGTCTGTCATCTGCCCCAAGTAGTCTCCTGTCGATATATCGTGCGTACCGTCTTTGTGGAGATAAATGACACTATCTGTGTCGTAATAGAGGACCTGTGATCCCAACACGTCCAAATACTCATAGAGCTTAAGACGAGCATGGGCTGTAGTGAATGCAGCGAGAACGACATTTACTGTTGGTAGTACATCACAGGCGTTGTCAGTGTAGCACCAGTTCACTACGACAACGTCCTGGTTAACCTCTTGTATATGGATTACATCAATTGACGGCGACGTTAACAAGTTGAACAGTTCATTAGGCTCTCTTACTATTGTAGTCTTTGCCTGGTTTTCACGTTGTCCAAACTTACCCCAAAAGGAGTTTAACATTAGTTTAGCCAACGACCTGGCACCAGGATTTTTTTCAATTTTCAACGGGTCAAGTCTAACCCCTTCGTTGTCGAAATAGCTTTGGACATAGTCTATTTTGTCTTGTTCAGAACGACACCATTCTGGGTAACCTGAAGCCTCCTGCTTTATTTTTAAAAATGTATTAATATAGTCGGTAAACAGTCCGTTCCCTTTGTCAAATGAAGCCATTTCGTATTGCCAGAGCTCATACATTTCCAATATCACGTAACCTTTCTGCACAGCTTTGCGTATCTCATCCATAGTCCATGTTCCTGTCAACGTCCGTTCGTCAAGAGAGTGAGTACAGTCTCCAGGTATAAGGTTCTCGCCACATGTACGGCATAGGATGAACATCAATTTATCGTTCATCCTGACCGGCAGCACTGGATGATACAGATCCCGAGGAGGTAGGACCGTACATTTCAGGAGGCCGTCAGCAGACATTCCGACTGCTCTACACTCATTATTACCGACGTGTATTATCGGATGTCCTATCGGATATTCGCGGTACTTACACACCCAGGGGTACAAGGAGCAAACATCAATGTACCGAATTTTCTCGTTCTCCTGACAAATATGGTACGATTTTACATTCCCCGTACGACCGCCGAAAAACGCGTCTCGAGGGTTTAGTGGTGTGAGGTGCGTTAGAGGGTGGGAATCAAGGTATGCCATAGTTTTGTTTAAATTTTTCTTCCTATAAAATTCACACTCCCACATCTCGACAACATTATAATGACGGGACAATTTAGCCATCTTAGCTTTAGTCCTGGTCAGTCGTGCACTATGAGTGTCTGACGGGTCGTCGATTAGAGGTGAATCACGCCCAAATGTGTAACAGTTTGGACATCCGTGCCAGTAACAACCGTGAAATTCATATACGGTCTTCGTTCGGTCACATAGTCCGTCGACCTTTATACCGTCTACTTTAATTTCACGACCTCTACCGGCATGCTCCAGTCGATAGCCGTTCTGGTCTTCGATCCATGCGAGCCACTGTAGAGCGATGGCGGATTGATTATCGACGCGTCTGTACCCATTCTTTGGCAGTATGCCTATTGTGTTTGGCTTGAGAAACTTTCTTCTGAACGCTAAGCTACACGCACTAGCAATAGTGACGGCCTCGAGAAACGGATCTACATTGCATTCCTGCAAGAACGAAGCACGAAACTTTATACAGGCTTGAGCTAATATATCAACATCAGAGAGGCAATATTCGAATATTTCCGTTTGAAAATTGAACACATAACCGTTGGAGACTTGTTCATCGTACCACTGTAAGAATTTTGTATTGTTCTTTTCGAACATTGAGTCAGGACAGTAGTATTCCTTTCCAGGAATAGGACCTACATAATTTTCATTGGCCACTGTGTTGAAAAGGTGAGGAAAGTAACCTTTCTTTTTTTCGGGAGGTAGGTCGAACGCTTCAGGGAGTTTAGACAATGCCATTGGCATATAGTTTAGAGAATCGATAAACTTTACGTTATCGATCTCCATCAATATAATCCTAGTTCCACGCATTATCAATTCAGGTGTAAACTGAGTTTCTTCCAGAACGTATTTCAAAAGGAATTGAAAATCAAATGCCTGTCCATTATGAGCGATAACGCACACCTTTTTAAACGTTTTACGCACATCCATTATGTAGGCTATGAACCCGTCAACTGGACTCTCTTTAAAAACACGAGTTCGTGGCGTACAATTACGACAGCGTTCGCCATTTATGCATTTCCAACAGTACTGTTGAGAAATGCATAAATTTACCCTGTGAACGTGAGCGCTATCAAGGACTTCGTCTTGACGCGCTTCCAGATCGAAAAAAAGAAACACGAAATCTTTAACTTGAGGCGTTTGGGTATTGATTTTCATGTAACAACGATGGTTAGCCGGTTTGTACTCTAAGCACATTTTACAATAAACCTCTCCACACTGATGTGTGGTTTTACGATCTAGAGTAAATATTACCTTCTCACATATTAAACATTTTCTAATATACTCGCAAACGCTTACGGAATGTGTGTTGTAACATTGCTGGTTCATAAAGAGACGGTTACAGTCACCGCATTGAATACCTCCGTTGTCGTCTAGCACACACGGCGGAGACCGTTTACAAGAATAACAGATAGCTGAACATCTGTGTTTGCCTAAAGTGTTGTACGGTGTTCGACATGCTTCACAGTAGAAATGACACGCAAACGCGCTAGTTAAACTGGTAATCACATTAAAATGGGAATTGTGAAATAGCAAATTTATTTTATACTTGGGATTGTTCACATTACCTTCAAATAACACATGCCTACCTCTACTACCGTAACTGTACACCGTGATTTTATATTCTGTCAAATGATTTTGAAACGCTTGTAACTCATTCACACCGGCACCTGACTCGGTAATTTCTACATTAGCGTCAGCCATTAGTTGCTGTGCCCTAACGGTCTGACGTTTACCTTTGTTCTGTATTATAGCTTTATATTCTTTGTCATTTTGCGCCCGAGCAATGCCAACCACAAGAGCACAAGGCAAACACAAAGCATCTTTATTTTTAATTACAACGATTCCCGTTCTGCTGTGACACTCTTCGTCAACGTTATTGTAAATCCCACGCCTACGTCGACCCCGGCCTACAGGTACTCTAACCTTGGTACACGATACCTGGAAGGTATCACCTGACATAAATCCCTCAGCGTTACTCTGGACTATTCCGCCAAAAACGCTCCAAAGCGTGTCTGACGTTATTTCCGAAGCAGGTCTGAAGGCTACGTACCCAGGTGTACGATTCTTAAAGTTTATGCTAGTCATAGTAAAACCAAGTCGATCTTCGTCTGTTGTACTCCTAGTCACAGATTCAACCAACTCTTGAAGTCCCTGTCTAACCCATTCAATCTCTCCTACACCTTCAGGGGGTGTATTGAATTTAAAAACAATTTTATTCCCGTATAAACGGAATTTCTTTACATAGGTTTGCACATTAGAAAAAATATACACGGCCATAATATAGGTTTTATTTTAAGAAGTCAAATTAGAAACAGAGATAGGATAACAATCACACTTACCTCTTTGCAGTCAGAATGAGACCCGAGTATACTGTGCTAACTGTTATATAGCTAACTGTTTATTAGAAACAGAGATAGAATAACAATCACACTTACCTCTTTGCAGTCTGAATGAGACCGGAGTATACTGTCCTACCTGTAATATACGGGTTTATATAGCAACCTGTTTAGAGTGGGAGACATAGGCCAGCGATATCTAATCCTTTCACTGCACGACCGCGAGTAGGAGTGAAAGTAGGTCAGCGATTTCTAATCCTTTCACTGCACGACCGCGAGTGGGAGTGAAAGTTCAACGATTTCACACGGTACAACCTCGAGTGTGGGAAAAGGTCAATGATTTCTAAACTTTCCGTTGCGTGACACAGCCGCTTTGGGCAACTACGTCATGGGAACTACACAAAGGACGCGTGGGGAGTTGCACAGTATATAAGCCGGTACCAACATACAGAGAGCATCAGTCTTCAGCGCTTTGCAGTTAGGTGCGTTGTGTGTGTGTTTTATCTTAATTATGAATACTGCAAGTCAGCTCTCCAAAAATTCGACAGTTAACCGGTTCAATGCGGTTCCGGTTTACGAGCGAATTTTGGTGTCGTTAAAGTCGTTGGCGTTGAACAAAGAATACGGCATTATCTGTGCGAAACTCGTAACAACCGTTCATGGCTCGTCTATTCAGGTTGACTTTGATGACGACGATATAAAAAAGACTACTTTTTTTCCGAAACGGTATACAGCGATAGTGAAAGATTCCGATCTTCCGGAGTTGGAGAAATGCAAATTTGTCATTACACGTCATGTCGGTAAGACGGTGATAATGGAAATACGGCCGTAAATCGTATTTATTTTCAAGGGGGTGACATATTTTAATGGAGTGGTCACCACTGATTACAGCGTGGCTGGAGCTGTTTTCACTGGGACGAACTATTAGAGTTCGTCCCACGGGGAGCTGGCTTGAGCGGTTCCGGTTTACGAGCGAATTTTGGTGCCTTTAAAGTCGTTGGGCGTTGAATAAAGAATACTGTATTATCTGTGCTCGTAACAACCGTTCATCTGTTCAAGTTGACTGACGATATAAAAAAGACTACTTTTTCCGAAACGATACTGCTATAGAGAAAGATTTTTCTGGAGTTGGAGAAATGTCGGTAAGACATGGTGATAATGGAAATACGACGGTATATTTATTTTCAAGGGGGTGACATATATTAATGGAGTGGTCACCACTGATTACAGCGTGGCTGGAGCTGTTTTCACTGGGGCGAACTATTAGAGTTCATCCCACGGGGGGAGCTGACTTGATTAACGAATACTCTTTTTAAACAAATACTTAATTTATTTCAAAAATTATCGATTTATTTCAGAAACACGATGACCGATAGACGTAATCAATCAGAGGTGAGTATGAAATAGTGTGTTCTTTTTTTTTGTTAAAGTTTTTATGTTTCGTTATTGCAATTTTTCATTGGTTTTCAGTCTAATGACACAACAAACAACGATGATTCTAGCTACGATGAAACGGGCATTTGGGAAGAATTAGATAATCATGCTAACGAAATCGATCGTAACAGACGTAGCCCATCAATATTACATGGGGTTACATGGACACCGTACTATAGACGCCAATCGATAGTTGATCATAGCGGGGAGACTCCGTCACAGGTAATTATAAATAATTTAAATTATTAACAGTTTCATTTTCATATCTAATAAGCTTTTTTCTTTCAGGAAACAAACATTACGACTCCTCCTAGAGTACCTTTGACTGATCGTAGCAACACCGCCCACCCAACATCGGTGATTATTAATGAACTGCCTTTACCGTTTCCAAACAATTTAGATTATTAACAGTTTCATCTAATAAGCGTTTTTTTCTTTCAGGGAACAAACACACCTTCTAGAACCAGAGAGCCTTTGACTGATCGTAGCAACACCGACCACCCAACGCCGGTGATTATTGTATTCTTAATAAATTATTACTGTTATATTCTTATTTGCTCATTACTAATACATTGTATTTTATAGGCTGCAATATTAGATCACGTTGTAAATAGACTCAGAGATCGAGCTTCTTATTCGGGGGAACTAGATGAGGAACTAAAGCACATACAAGGACTCGAGCATTCCCGTATCGACTGTTTCCTTTGCTTAGGAAGTAGGACACGGTATCCTCCTCAATATTCAGTAAGTTTTATTGTACGATGATAATAGCAGTAATATCAGAGGATTATAATTGAATTTCATTTCTAATTAATTTTCTTAGACGGCTGTGGGAAACGCACGGGCAACTGCAGCTCGTAGAGTATCGGCTGATGCACTGCAGATACTAAAAAGACTCGTAGCGGACTTAGAGGCAGCGTTTCAAAGAGATGGATACGAGGAAAATTTCTATGCGGTCGGCGTATGGCGGATAATGATGAGCGATCTACATAAGCTACTCGAAGAGGGCCGAAGAAGAGTGGCTGTCGCTGAAGCGGCGGCGATAATGGCCGATCGAATCCCTTCAGGCGTAGTCGTAAGTGTTACAATTTGTAAAACCTGATATTTATGCTATTCATTTACAAGAAAATTATCTTCTTTGTTTTGTATGTTGAAACAGAGAACATCAGAAGAGCAGATTGTAGGAAACAGTGGCTACCGTATAGCAGACTACACTGTCTGCTTAGAACGACCACCATGCACTGCCATCATACCCTGCGGTCACGTCTATTGCAGGGAGTGTGCGGAAAGGGTGCAGAGGTGCCCCATATGCCGGAAACCCGCAGACAGACGCTGCCGACTATTTCTGAACATGGAATGATTGTGCAAAATATCATAGTTAATCAAGTCTCCCCTCTAAATTCTGTCAATTCCCAGATTTATATTTTATGTATAATCCTGTATTTATAATTATATTCTTAACACAATAAAAATATTTATTCTTATACAAATACACGTTTTACTCTTATTTCATACAACCAAACCAACGTCCAACACTCACGACATACTTCTACCAACATCTAACCACAACACACAACTGACTACATCGTAGCTCAGTCGCTAGCGTCACACGCCAGCAAACCAAACGTCCACGGTTCCATTCCCCAATACGCATTTATATTTTTTCAAACAATTACGTCACCAGAACAAAATGGCCCTCCAGGGCAGGGCGCACACCAAAACAAAATGGCCCTCCCGATCCAGGACACCAATCAACCTCTAGGGGCGGGGCTTAGCTCGTGGTGGGGGTAACAAATACTGCTCTCTCATTGGGGGGATACAGTATACCCGTCTCTACTCAGGCTCACTGCCGACATTTGTCGACGCACCTCTGTTATAGTAGGGTCGTCCCGGTCGGGCTTACTGTCGACAAATGTCGACGCATCTCTGGTATAGTAGGCCCGTCTCGGTCTCGCTCACTGTCGACGCACCTCTAGTATAGTAGGCCCGTCAGGGTCAGGCTCACTGCCGACATATGTCGACGCACCTCTGGTATGGTAGACCCGTCCCGGTCTCGCTCACTGTCGACGCACCTCTAGTATAGTAGGCCCGTCAGGGTCAGGCTCACTGCCGACAAATGTCACGCTCCTCTGGTATGGTAGACCCGTCCCGGTCTCGCTCACTGTCGACGCACCTCTAGTATAGTAGGCCCGTCAGGGTCAGGCTCACTGCCGACAAATGTCACGCTCCTCTGGTATAGTAGGCCTGTCCCAGTCTCGCTCACTTTCGACAAATGTCGACACGTCGTAATTACGATTAGAAATACTTCAAATGTATAAGAAACTTTATTTAGTTTTTACTCGGATAGTAAGAAGCCACATTTTAAATGGTATGAAAAAATTTAGAAAAAAATAATTTGGGCTTAATTGGATAATTACTAACTTTTGAACATATTCACACATTGTATCAATAGCTTTAACTGGTTCTTTATTAATAAAATATGCTATTTGTAAATTTAATAATTTTTGTATCCTATCATAAAATTTAATAGGAGATTGATTTACTTCTTGTTTTAGCTCTGTCATTTCAAGATTTAATGTAAAACAATCTCGTTTATCTAAGAAACTAGGTAAACGAATTTTCCTAACAACTAAACAAATATAACTGTTTGAACTTACAACTAACTATAAAGTTTGTCCCTTTAGTTTTGCTAAAATTAAGAACATCAAACATTCATTTTGAAAGTCATCAGGATTATTAGGAACAAAGAATTTACTTACTATTTCATCACAAATTGCGACAAATCTATTTAGCATTATAGGCTCTACAGAAAATTCTGGTATCATATCTAAGAATTCTTTCTTTGAAGTTGGAGTAGCAAATTTTTTAAAGAAATTATTTTCAAAACAAAAATTAAAATATATAGTGAAAATATAACAATATTTTACTTAATAATATTTCCCAGGATTTACTTAAAGTACAATCCCAAATATTTTGCTCATTACGTATTGTAACGCTACACTTTTTGTATTGCACTATTCACAATCAATAAAACGTTTCTGTCACGATGTTTTCTCCTGTTGGTTATGGATATACACTCTATTAAATGTTTGCAGTTATTCACTCTGCTGCAGAGTTGTTCTTCAATTAACGGTTAAAATCTACGGACGTTATATTCACTAACCTCCTTGATGGGTCCTATCGACTGCGCCAGTTAAGTGTGTTGTTAAGATCAAAAGGTTTTTTAAAAGAATTTTATTTTTGTAAACCTTTATTAATTAGGAACAATTTAATTTTTAAATTATTAAATTAATGTTTACTTAACAAAGATCCAACTTATATGCAATCAGTTGGACTGTCTACAACTGTACTCTTCAAGAGTTGCTGCACACTAAAGCTTAAGCTGTTTTACCAGCTGCACAATACAAAATCTGCGTAAGCAGGAATCTACTTTAGTAAGTATTATATTTAGTCAAGTTCACATTACTCGTTCAAATAACCTATACATATATATATATATATATATATATATATATATATATATATATATATATAATATCAAATAGGTTTTCCTGTTGGAATTATTTTCAAGATTAAATAATATACACTAATTACAGGAATTAATTTATTGAATAATACACTCAAAGCTTTTCGTTGGTTGACATTACCAACATCCTCAGGAATTACTAAGATTGACAAAAGAACTGTCTAACAAATATGAAGTTACTCTATTCATATATGAATAGTAACTCATATATTCATATATGAAGAGCAACTTCATATTTGTTAGACAAATCTTTTGTCATTCTTAGTAATTCCTGAGGATGTTGGTAATGTCAACCAACGAAAAGCTTTGAGTGTATTATTCAATAAATGTATTCCTGTAATTAGTGTATATTATTTTATCTCGAAAAAAAAAAAAAAAAATATATATATATATATATATATATATATATATACATATATATAATTGATTAAAAAAATCACATGATAATTAGATTTAATGCAACCACAGGACTATCATAGTACGACAAAGCTAGTCTTACATATTTAATAGTGTATACGTTTTGTTTCGCTGTGATCTTGTCCTAATGTAAATAAAATAAAACTATGCTGAAAGCTAACAAACCTAGTCTGGGCAAATAATATACTAATATTTGACAGGCTATATAAATATGAATTTTACAAAATCAAGTATCGATGTATTATTACTCTCATTAATATAATTGTTTTGGAATGCTAATGATTACATCTAACAAAGATAATTTAATAACTTTAGATTTTTTTAGTCATTATTGTTTTTGAATAAATAGGAATAAATTGAAATTTTGAAATATTTAAAAGGCAAAATCGAAATCCCCCCAATGCCTTTAAGGCCACTTGAAACCCCTTCCTTCACGGATTTCAAGCACAGTACACATGTACAACTAGGGCAAATTTTAGGGCCCTTTTTAGAAATTGACACTAAAATGAATATCACAACTTAAAGACTATAAAAAAACTTATTTACAAGTTATAAATAAATGACCGAGTGTTTTCTGAGATTGGATTTTTGCCATTTACAAAATAAACTTTTCCTATAAATAATAGTTATATGAGACTATGATTATAAGAAACGTTTGGAAATACTTGGCATTGTTTTATTTTATAACTTGAGTACATAGTCTTTTTAAATGGAGTGAAGTATAACATAGTCGTTTATAAACCGAAATAAAATATGGAGAACATGGGGTTTATATAAAGCAATCCTTTAATAAACAACAAAAACAAACATGAAATAAAAAAACTAAAATTTCTCAAAATTATATATAATTTGATGTAAACTTTCAGGTAATATTACTTTAACAGAAAACCTTAAAACAGGTAATTCTTCAAAGTTATAAGAAACGGGTTTCAGAAATGTTGCAATTCAAGCAATGAAGTTTCTTTGTTTATCTAAGATGTTAGCGAAACAGATTTGTTAATATACTGCACCTATCTGTGAGGTATTGAACTGGGTCGGGGGCTTAGTAATTGATTCAACGTACTCTTATATACCTTCCATTCTACGCTTTTTCATTTTATTATAACTTGACGCGTATCAGATATAAGTCTCTGAACTGGAATATCTGCTAATAGCAAAAAGTAATCTCACATATGACTGTAGAAAGCTTGTAGAAATTAATATATATTTGTAAATAATTTTTCAGAATTATCTCACGTGTTACAAAAATTTATGTGTTCTATTCCCAGTATTTCTGTCTCTCTTTCTATCTTTTTCTCTCTCTCTCTCTCTTTGTCTCTCTCAATTTATCACTATCTCTTTCTTTTTCTTTCACTCTCCTCCCTCTTTTTCTCTCTCTTTCTCTCTCGCTTTCTCTCTCTCTTTCTCTCTCTCATATATTATTTATTTTTTATTTTATAACAAACGTTTTATTAGGAATATTTAAGTTATATAAACATGAATAGAATACGTATTTGTATTTCAAGGTCTTGTGTGTGTGTGTGTGTGTGTGTGTGTGTGTGTGTGTGTGTGTGTGTGTATGAGTGTATAGGTGTAATAAAAAATATTGAATAGATAAAACGTATTAATAGGGAGTGAAGAAGAGATACATTGTTATGATCTTGATAGATAGTGGCTCTTCTCACAAGAAGGAGTGAGTAATAGATACATCATTATGATATTGATATAGAGTTGTTCTTCTTACAAGAGGGTGTGAATACATACTCACACGCAATCAAACACATACAGTCAAATTTATATCAACTATTTCAGTTACACAGGCACGCGGGCATACACACAGTCAGACCTGTCTCATTTTGTTTCTTCTACAATATGGGCCGAAGCACTTTAAAGAACTATAAACCGTGAAATATTTGAATAAAGAACTGTAAACCGGAAAAAGTTATTTAAGTTTTTCTTTTTATGCATAATGCAGTAATTTCCCTTCGAAACATGTATATTATTTAGCGCAATATACCATCTGTTAATAAAACAGGTTTGTATGTAGGTTTTCGTTTTTATCTTACTAATAAACATAATTTCTAACTTTAGGTATTTATAATTAATTTTACAGAATCACTTTACTGAACGCGTAAGTAGGTATAAAATAACAAGTGTTAATGAATGATTTTCCATTCCCTGTAACATAAAACCCCTTCTAACATGTTGCCTTCTAACGTACTTTAGCCTATTTACTCTGCCACTTTGCTTTAGCTGCTCATATCCTAACAGATATATCTATACGGATTGTTCCAACCATAACTGTAAGAAGAACCCATTTTTTCCTCCTAAAACTGTATGTATTAGACCATTTATTAACATGCATTATCTTACCCTAAACAGTCAGAAAACTAAAGTGCCCTTTAACCTTTCAGTTATTGTCTGGACATTATCAGTTACTTATATTAGAATTAGCACCGCACAACACTACACTACACAAACTCAAATGGTTTGGTTGTCTTCAATCTTCTAACCATATACTGGGTATCATTGTTTCTTCTGTTACCGTCGGAATATTTAAATCTCGGTGGAAACCTAAGTGTTTTGCATACCAAGATTAAGTAACCGTATTTCTCAGAACCTTATTTAGGAATATCTGAAGAAATTTTACATTATATTCCTCACTGCGTGTGTGTGTGTGTGTGTGTGTGTGTGTGTGTGTGTGTTGCAACGTCCCCCCCTTTAACCGTCCCTACTACCGCTGCTCTACGCGGTTGCCAAGTTGTTATGTACTTTCTTGCAGAATACTAACATTTTATTGTTTACAAGCAAAACTTATTTATAAACAACCAAAATCTGCCTATCACCCAGCTAGTAAAACCGTGCTAAACTCCCTAAGTTGAGTGTATGTTTCCCGCTGGTGGGGACAAGCCCACAACAAGCCTATTCCCGCTGACTACTATTTAAAATACGTATAAACACTCCTAAATTATTTTATCAATTGTGCATGGTCTAAGTATAGTCACACTTGTCAAATTAATAGTCAGCTGGAAAGAAACACATTTAGAATAATACACATAATAAACACAGAGTCTTACCACCTGATGATGATCTGCAGAGACAGCAAGGGAACGTGCAAAATATGATTGTGTTTAAAAATACCTATTTAAAAGGCTCCTGTGTCCTCTTAAACACAATCTGCCAGTAGATAAATCTCTGGACTTTTACACAAAAAACCAACTAATCTTTAGACTAGCTCATGAAGTTAGTAGAGCGAAACTCTTTAAAACATTAGGCTTTATCTATTGCCATTTAATGAAATTTAATTAAATTTGTTTACTGATTTAATAATCATTTTTATATTAGTTGGAAAAAGCTAAACAGTTTTTATTGGTTATTTGACACAGGATGAATTGCAAATAATGTTGATTTTTATGACATATTTAATTCTATTTATTTAAATAAAACAGAAAATTTATCCTTTTAAGTATTACACAATTATATTAACAAAACAATTCACTGAGTTACTTCTTGTTTCTTATGCTTTAAAAAATAATACTTTGCATATAGATTGATTACATTGACATAAACATATAATTATTTTCCAAATTGCACATAATAATATTTTATCTCCTATATGGAATTGGTAAATTCATATTTTATGACCTTTAATTTTTAAGTTTATAATATTCGAAAATTTCTCATTTCCTTTAACTAAACGGCTTATGGCCAAAAACCTTTTGTAATTCTAATATTCATTATTTTAAATATTCTGAACACATAAATTCATTTACTTAGCATACAATTTATTAAAATTTTATAAAGAGTGAAGTCATTGTTTTAAGCTTGCAGATTTGTTTGAATTTAATAAAATTAACTAACTAAATTTGACGTGACTGATATCGAATAAAGAAAATGACTTGCCAAAGATGTTCCTGCCGGTCCTTGGGGTCCCTCGTCTGGATTCCCTGGTCCTTGGACACCGGAAGTCGCCATCCCTGGTTCGTCGGTGGTGGTTTCCCTCTATTCGAGCGTCCTGGAGGCTGAGTCTGGAGCCTTCATCCTTTGGTGGTCCTGGATGTCGAAAGCGCTGAGGTTATGGTCCATCTGGCCTTGTGACGGTCCTACACACGGTCCAGCATAGCGTCCCGCGGCACCTCGTGTTAAAAAATTATTACAGGCTGTCTCTAAAGGCTTAGAGACCAAGTATATATAGCGGTGAATTTAACCTACCTCACCCCGCCTGCAAAGCTTGCTATCGCTCGATTTATTCCTTGTACAGGCAAGTCGGGCAACGAATCTGTTTTAGCTTGCATGGTTTGATTATTAATTTTAGAACACTGAAAAATGTCTATTTTATTTAAACGGCTGTAACTTTTTTGTTTCTTAAGTTTTTTGAATTTTGTTTTCTCTAATGTTCATTCTAGCTTATTGTGGTTCTTTTAAAATGTCGATTAAAGTTCTACGTGGTTTGGTTCATAATATAGCTTTTTTAGGCACTTAGAATTTTTTCGCTTCACTCCCGATGTTCAAATTTAGTTAGTTATTACAAATTTATTTTATAACATTCTTTAATTTAGCTTAACTATTCTATTTAAGGTTTTTTAATTTTTCTCTCTTTATTAATTGTATAATTCCCTACTTGATTATTTTAAAAACAGCTTTATTTCTAAAAAACAGGAAATTACTTATTTCCCATTTGCCACGGTCTCCCAGACCGTTGCAGTGTGTGTGTGTATGTATACCCACCGGGGCGCGCACGCGCTGTTTATAACATTAAAAACCATAAATGACAAGGATTTAATGGACTCTGTTACAAAACTATAAAATCAAATGATATTATGCGTGATTAGAACTATTTTGTTCTGAACACAATAACTTGAGCTTTATCAGATGCTCTCATTCGCTCCTGCAAGTAGTAAAATTGTGATACTATTTGCTATGACGCTGATCGGGTGATGACGCATAAATTTATTTAGTATTCATCAATTTATGATTGAAATTTCATTTCAATACTAAGAACTACCGCTTATTATATTAAACTTTCACATCCCTTAGTGAATACAGAAACATCGCGTATACTTGACGAGTGTTGTATATTGTCTAGACAGAATGTGACCATTAGGAATGCCACAGCATTTCTTTATGCATGCTTACACGTGCTTCTCGCAGAAGTATCGATTGTTTTAACAGACCCCTCTCCTAACCATATATCACACACTAAATAAATGCATTAACTGCATTTTACTCTATTAATATTGGGCTTACCATAATAGAGTATTGTAGAATTAGGTTGTCATAGAATTTATCCTGGGCCAATAACCGCGACACTGGCTGTGGGTAGGATATGAGAAAAAGGTATAATGGAAGCTTTTAGTTGTATTTAAATTCTGCGAAATATATATTTTACTATATTAATTTTTTGTCATAAGAAATTGGATGAAAAGAATGGTTATTTTCACTGGCTACGCATATCTGGACTTGATGGCGATGTCTCAGAAATAAATGAAACAGCGACAGAGAAGTTCTAACAATTTCCGCTTATTATAATAAACTTCCTCATACCTTAGTGAAGACAGAACCATCGCGCGGATTCTCCAAACAGAATGTGACCACTAGAAAAGCCAGTACATTACTTTACTCGTGCGTTCTTATATCTTGGCAGAAGTATCGATTATTTTAACAGACCCTCTCCTAGCCATTCCATACATATTGAATAAATGCATTAACTGCATTTTACTCTATTAATACTGGGCTTACACAAATAGAGTATAGTAGAATTTGGTCGCCAAAGAGGTATTGCAGGGCCTATCCACCGCGACTATGGCCTGGGAAAAGGGGATTTGGAACCTTTTAGGTGTATTTAACTCATGCGAAATATAAATTGAATATATTATTTTTGTCATAAGAAATTAGATGAAAAGAAGTGTCATTTTCATTGGCTAATTATATCTGGACTTGATGGCGTTGTCTCAGAAATAAACGAGACGGCGACAGAGGTGTTACGATTTCAATCAGTCCTCTCTAAGGTCCTTACAATGTCAAGAATGCCTTCGTACTGCCTGGTAATATATTATACTTATCCAATTTGGCTGGAGATACTTTTATCATTAGAAAATATTGATGATTTTGGGTAATAATATTAGGATCTATAAATTGGAAATTTTATAAATAATTTAAACACTGATTCTTAAAAATCTTTGATATTCATGTTGAAAGCAAGCGCATTATATTCATTACGAAAATATATTATATTTTATTAACTTTGCATTATATTCATTAAATTCAGAACTCAAACAAAGCAATTAAAGGAATATACGCCCTCCTTTTGTCGAATGTTAGGAATTAAAAAGTATTTTGTAAATTATAACAGGAAAATAACAACTTGTCTATAAGGTCCAGTTAGGGACGGCAGTATTATCAAGTAAAGTGCTCAAAGCTAAATTGCATTAAAACCGTGGAAGCCACTTTGATGTAGTTTTGTTACAAAGGTTGACGTCGCAATTAAGCACTTAGGGTTCGACTGACAAGTGACCGCCAGAAGGGGTGCGGAGAGGAAATAAAGTTGAAAATTGTAAATAATTATGTCGTCACAAATATGGACGAAACTTGTTCCAGTGGAGCTGAAAATCAAGGGGGAAATTTCTGCGATACTGAGAAGAAGTTAGGTGCACATTTTATTAACAAAGCAGGTGTGTGTGTGTGTGTGTGTGTGTGTGTGTGTGTGAGTGTGTGTGTGTGTGTGTGTGTGTGTGTGCGCGCGCGTGTGTGTGTGTGTGTAGGTACCTTGTAGAGGGCCCTTACAAACGCTTACAGGGTTTTTATTTACCGGACACGAATCTGGCTGTGCTCAGCTGTGAGGATGATCTGATACCAAAATATTATGATCTTAAGGGTATTTGTACCCCTCTGAAGGTGACTGCTATAGCAAACGTTGCAACGAAACGTAAGAACTTACCTTTGCCAAGCATATCGCACCAATATGACTAAGTACTTGCATTAAGCTGAAATCACGTCACGCATAAATAGGCAGATACACGAGAGGAAGTCAACACAGTGTTTATAACATTGTAAATTTACTAATTGGATAAGCTATTGACGTACGTAGGATATGTATATATCCCTTAGTGTAAATAATAATATATACATACCTCTCTTCAGCTAAGTTGGGATTCAGTCTACTTCAGATAACCCCTATCCTTCCAAGTAACTCCATCTCCCCTTTATTATCTTTCTTCTAACGTAGAGTGTAACACGGCCGTATTAGGGAGTAGGTGTACAACCACGTGATACTATGGCCTCCTCTCTACCTTCTATCAGGGAGTTTTAACCCTTTCCTTAACCCCACATTTATGCACGACCTACTCTATTTCTTTCAAAAAATATCATGACCGGCTAATCACGTTGTCACCGCAAACTAATACCTGTTGAAAATATTATAACGAGTAAAACATGTTACAAATATTATGATTTGTTAAAACCTGTTGGCATTTTTATCAGAAGTATAACCTGCAATTATATCAAACTGAAGTAATTTGCAATTATTGTAACAAACTAAAAACTGTTGCAATTACTTAAACAAGCGATAACCTATTGAAATTATTTTAACAAACTAAAACAGGTTGCAATTGTTACCACAAACTAAAACCTGTCGCCATATTATAACAAACTGATAATTTTTGCAACTAATTAAACAAAGTGAAACTTGCTTCTATTACAATACCAAACTAAAACAGTTTGCTTTTATATACCAAAAAAATACTTGTTGCAAATACCATAACAACTATAATGTTTTGCTAATATTATAACAAAATAAAGCCTTTTGCAGTTATTACAACAAACTAAAATGCATTGCATTAATATTAAAAATTAAATCCTGTCACAATTATTACAACAAGTTGAAACCTATCATATTTATTATAACAAACTAAAACCGTTTACAATTATTATAACAAAATACAATCCGTTGCGTCATTATTAAAAGCTATATCCTATTACAATTATTATAAAATGTTAAAATCTGTTGTAATTGTTATAAAAAACTAAAACCATTCCCAATTATTATAACAAACCTAACTGTTAGAAATAATAGAAATAGTAAACACCTGTTGCAATTAATACTACAAACTAAAACCTACTGCAATAATGATATGAGAATAAAACCTGTTACAAATATTATAACAAACTAAATCCCGTCGCAAGTATTATAACAAACTAAAACCTTTTGGATTACTGTTAAAAACTAAATCCGATTGCAATTTCTATAACAAGTTAAATCCTGTTGCAATTCTTAAATTTTTCAGACCGTTACATTCTGTGAAACGTATTAATCACCTTTACATGAGTTTATACCCATCCGAACTTTATTTTCTTGTATTTATTCATGATATTTGATCATGTCATGTGTGAACGACAAAATAATATTCGAAACTATTTCGCAATGAGTAGATACAATGACATTGATACTTTTTATTTATGTCAAACATATAGTCGAATACCAAAACAATTGATACGTGATAATGCTAATTTAGTGGTTTTATTCAGACAAGATGAAAGAAATTTACGTCATGTGTATAATGATCATGTCAACACAGATATGAAATTTGAAACTTTAAAAGAAATGTGTTCGATGGCCTGGTCTAAAAACCAAAATTCTTTTCTAGTTTTGGATAAAGATAGACGTTTAAATAAAGGACGATATCGTATAATGTTTGATGAATTTGTAACATTATAGAGTCAGTAGTAATCATGACTTTGTCTAGTTCACTTGGCGAACGTGGAAAAATTGTTTTAGAAATAAAAGATTTAAGAAAACGAATTAAGGAAAAACATCGTGCACTAAAACGAGGTATTATGGATATGGAAGATCATATAGAGAAAAATATAAAACCCATAATGGAACCGTTGATAAAACCGATAAAAGAATATACTGAAAAATTTCAACCCATAAAAGAATATAGCAAAAATTTAAATTATAAGCCTATAAAAAGTTGGCTAGAGTTGAATGAGAAAACATTGTTGGCCACTATACATGAAAAACAATAGCAGCAAGAAGAGAAAATACAAAAGCAACAAGAAGAAAAATTAAAAAAGAGAAAAAAGAATTATGAAGCCAATGATAACGATGAGAGTTATACTTCTGACGATGATTTTACTGAGGGAAGAACTGCATTTAAACGTTTGAAGCCAGCGAAAGGGGAAAAAAGGAAAAACCAAATGATAGGTGGGAATCGACTGAAAAGACGTCCTCCAACACCTGAAACACCAAAGAGCGATGAAGATGCTAATATAAAAAGAATAAACACTGGAAATAAGATTGAATGTGAAATTCCTGTTAAAAGAAAACCTTTAGACCCCGAAATGTTGATGGACGTAAAAAGCGAATATTCTTCAGATAGCAATATGGAGGAAGAACCAATGGATGTTAATGTCTATGAGTCACAACCCACCTTTAGTGAATATGTGAAATCACCTAAAGTCAGGCGTCAAGCCATATCATTTATAAAGAACACATTTAAAGGCAAATTGTCTACAGAATATTTTTTAAATTTTATAAAGAAACCTAAACAAGTGGATAATGTTTTCGGAGCGTGCATAGAAAATGATAAATGGATGGTTGGTGATAAAGAGTTAGAAATTGAGGGAGATGATTTGATTATCGATGGTGTTAGGTATGCTGGTACGCGTGGTATTTATGAATTATTATTCATGAGAATGCCTGATGCATATATTTATACAGAAGATGATCTCATAAAATATCGAGATATTTTATTAGCAACGAATGCACACAGATTTAAATATTCGGCGATCGGTAAATTGAAATCAAACAAAAGTAATAAAAACACGAAAGTAATTTTAAAATTTTTTTCCGCCCCAGAACCCCGCACTCACATGGATTGGACGAGCGGAAGCGGCTTGATTTTGAAAGAATATGAAAAAAATAAACCATCATATATTTATTGGAATGATCCCAATGAATTATGCGAGCGATTAAAAATACTAATTGCATCACAGTCGGCAGGAAATACGGGGCACAATAATGAAATATTTTCCATAATTGAAGAGTTGAAGGAAGCAGGAATTATTATTAATAAAAATAAAAGTGATTTGTAAAAAAATAAAAAATAAAAGTGATTTGTAAAAAAATAAAAAATAAAAGTGATTTGTAAACAATATTAGTCATTTGTTTTCTATTAGTCCATGTATGAGCATCTCTAAAAATAGCGTTGATAAATTTGGACGTCATTTGCATTCTTCCTATCGACAACGCAATAGACGAAAACCTGCTGGAGTGGGGTTTAAAATGACTAAAAGTGGTGACTATGACATGGAGAATAAACGGTTGACACATTTGAAGATGATGAAGATGCTGTTAATTTTAAAATGTTTAAAGAAAAATACCTAACATTAAAAACATATATCGATGGACACATAAATTATATCCGAATTGAAGTGAATGTTATAAAAAAAGTATCAGGAAATAATTTTGAATCAAAATAAAAAAATGGATGCTAGTGAAGGAGATATTGACAATGATTTAGTACCTGAACTGAAAGAAACAATATTCATTACGCCTGCATCTGCGATAGGGGGAGGAAGAAGGCTATAATGACAGGAAAACAGTTTAGTGTGTATCAAGGAAGCGGCATAATAAGTTCTTCAACGAGTTAACCAGGAAAAATTTTTAATCGTACTATAGATTTATTACCAATAGATTTACATGTACCAGGATACCAATATTGCGGCCCCGGCACCAGATTGCAAGCAAGATTGAGAAGAGGTGACCCAGGCATTAATAAATTAGATCAAGCCCTTAAAGATCACGATATTGCATATTCAAAATATTCGGATTCACATCAACGATCCATTGCCGACGAACAACTAGCTGATAAAACTTGGCAGCGTGTCACATCAAACGACGCTAGTTTGGGCGAAAGAGCAACTGCTTACGCAGTTACTAATATTATGAAATTGAAAAATAAATTAGGTGGTGGAGGAAGAAGAAAAGTTAATACAAAGAAACGGAGGACAAAAAATTTAAAAAAAACGTGCAAAACTAAAAAAATTCTAACAAAAGTACTCAAACGAATAAAAAAGGGTGTGCTAGTAAAAAGGGTAGAGCCTATTATCTGAAACCTTACAAAGGAGGTGGCTGTTATAAAAAAAAATAATAACATTAAGAACATGAGCACTATCAAATAAAGATATATATAAATATGCTAAAAAATTGAACATTCCGAACTTCAGAGGAGTTTTTATGCGTGACAATTTACCTTTTCAAATCAAATAAAATGAACACGGAGTTATAAATTTGGACAGTGTGCTAGGACGAGGTACGCAATGGGTTGCCTATCAAAAGATAAAACATAAAATTCTTTATTTTGACAGTTTTGGTAATCTGCCTCCACCTACAGAAATAATTCGATGTTTTGAAACATCGACAGATAATGCACCTATTTTCTACAATTACACAAATAAACAAAACTTAAATTGGCACATATGTGGTCATTTGTGTTTAGCGTTTTTAACGAATAACATCTAAATCACCAATATGCTCTGTTTAAGCGGCAAAGGCTCAAACATCTCATGTCACATATTTCCGCCTATAGATTTGACCATTGAAAAATGGGAAATAGGTTTAATTGATTTTATGTCTTACAACACTATAATAAATATTGAAACAGATGTTAATGATAAATTTTACTATGGCAATAATAAAGTCATACAATTGCCTGAGGGATCTTACGAGATAGATAATATAGTTTCGTACTTAAAAGATGCTATTCATGAGGAAAACAAAAATGTCAAGTTCGAACTAAGTGGGAATATTAATACATTTAAAACGAAAATATTTTGTTCGAAACCAATTAGATTTGACAAAGCGCATAGCATCGGTCCATTACTGGGAATTAAAGCAGAAGAATTGCGAGCAAATACTTGGCACATTTCCGAAAATACTGTAAACATTAATAAAGTGGACGTTATACGAATAGTATGTAATATTGCAAGAGGATCATATAGGAATGGTATTGAAGGACATATTATTCACGAATTTTATCCAACCGTTGAACCTGGTTATAAAATTATTGAAAAACCGGTCACAGTAATTTATCTACCTCTAAACATAACAGGTCTACTTCATAACATTACAGTACGTCTCGAAGATCAGGACGGGCAACTGATAAATTTGCGAGAAGAATATATAACACTTAGACTTTTTTGCGCCGAAGTGTTACATAATCATGGTCTTAGTTTTGAATAATAATAATACTAATTTCGACAATTTTATTACACCAGTAGGTCGACGACAGTTGACAGAACACAAGCTGACAAGGGTGATCAAAGAATTTTTGAAAACTTTAGGGTATAGTATGAATAAATATATGTTGCGAGTAGATGATAAAATTATTTTTGATGAAACTATTGTCGATTTAGAATATCACACACATCTACCATATGTACAAACAACATACGGTGAGAATGATGAGATTCGCATTCCAGTACATCAACAGAATGTGTACACTTTTCCTTCTAAAAGTTACATTTATATAGAGGGAGAATTTAAAGCAATAAAAGCGACAAACAATAGTGAAAGTGATGTAATCGAACTTATCAGCAATGGAATGTCATTTCTTTTTGATGAAATTCGCTATGAAATTTGTGGAACAGAATTGATCGAGTGAAAAATGTTGAAATAACGACAACAATAAAAACCTCTTAACCAACACTGAAGATGAAAAAAATATTTTATTAAATGCTGGGTGGACATTAAATATGGAATCTTTAAAGTGTAAGACAAATTTTTCGTTTTGTTTTCCTTTAAAAATGCTACCTGGATTCGCGGACGACTATGTTCACATATTATTAAATGTTAAACAAGAATTAATATTACTCAGGAGTTTAAACAATTTCAATACGATTATAACAAAAGACGCTAATAATAAAATAGAATTGAAAATTAATAAAATATTTTGGAAAATTCCATATATTCGAGTGGCTGATGATTATAATCTATCACTACTAAGAATCACTGATAAGGACCAACCAATTTCACTAGGATTTCGTCGATGGACGCTTATCGATAATCCTTCATTATCTGTTTCGAAAAAACTCAACTGTGAAGACAGCATCAAATAATTTGAAACCTCGCTACGTTATTATTGGATTCCAAACCGATAGGAGAAATGTGAAAAATAAAAATGCTGGACACTTTGATTTCTGTGATATTAATAATATTAAACTGTATCTAAACTCACAATATTATCCATACGATAATATTAATGGAAACAGAGCAATTATATACGACATTTTTACAAAATTTCAGTCATCTTATTATCACGGTAGCAGCAATATACCTGCTATTGATTTTGAAACTTTTTCGCAAAAAAACCGTTATTTGTTATAGACTGTTCACGACAAAATGAAATATTGAAAACCGGTACTATTGATGTGCGTATAGAAATTGAATCAAATGTCAACATACCTGAAAAGACAGCTGCTTATTGTGTCATCATCCAGGATGCACTTGTTGAATACACACCTTTATCTGGTCTTGTAGGTAAAATATTTTAATTTAATGTAGTCAGAAGAATAATAATTTTTTCTTAGTTTAAATTCAGTGTACATTTTATTGATCTTTAATTCACATTTCATCTGTAATTTTAAATAATGGTTGAAAGTACAAAAAAATCACATATAAGAACGACTTTTAGGAAGGGGAAAATCGAAAATTGAGCAGTAGAGGGGATACAACGGATAATATAAATAGATACGCTAACACAAGATGCAGAGTACACACATACGAAGGAAGTGGAGAGTTGCACCTAGTATGTATATATTCAAGAAAATTATTTTAGTTTATAATATAGGAGATATGGTTGGATACCCGAGATACAGTACACCTGAAAGCAGGCTGGAATCGTTCAACAACACCAGATTTGTATGCCCCCACCCTTATGCTGGGCAATTTGCAGAAGCAGGTTTTTTCTTTCACTCTCCACCTGATGGCGTTATATGCTTTTACTGTGGTGGTGGTTTAAAGGATTGGGAAGCAGATGAATTGCCATGGAATGAACATGGCGGATGGTTTCCGAGGTGCGGTTATTTAAAATTAGTAAAGGGTGAGGATTTTAGGGCACGATGTTATGCTTTGCGTTACGTATACCCAATACCAATACACTCCGCAAAGAAGAGGAAACAGGGATAAGCAACGCATTTATTGTACAAGGCTAATGTAATATATTGTTATACTGTTATGTAACACTTTATGTTCATACAGATATTTTTGTATTTCTTTAATAAATAGCTATTGACTGACTGTGGTAATGAAAGTTTATTAATATCCTAAGTAACATTTAAACATATTTGTTCAACACACAATTGGTATAATATGGAAAAAAGTCAAGGATAAATAGGAAATAAATGATTTGAACAATTCACTTTTTTACTATATATTTACTCAATAAACAATTGAAAATGGTTACCAAATAATATTTATTCATTACAAAGCATTAGTTTTTTTTTAAAGAAAAATGGCCATGTGCCAAAGTATTAATTCCATTATCACATATATGTGACATCATCGCCACTGAAAGCTAATTTATTTACAGTTATTGTCTGTACAATATGTTTCTTTGATTTGAATGATTTAATATCACTTCTGGTTTTAGTGAAAACATTTAGGCATTTTTTATAATCATCAAAATTTATATTTCTAAGTGCTGCTTTTGTTAAGCCTTTAGCTTTTTTTTCAATGCTATTCACAGTTTTGAAAGTATATAATTTAGCTCTTAGTCCAACAAATTCTGACAACCCAACACCTTTGCATTCGTCTTTAAAACAACCTAATGTTTTTGCATTATCTGTAAAATAACCTATATGAGTGTGAGGAAGTTCTGACATATCAAAATGTCTTCTCGCCTCTTGATTTTCCTTAATATCTTTATAAGAATTGTAAGTAGAAATTTTATAAAATAAACTGTCTGTATCCATATAAAGAAGCTGAATTTTAGAGTTATACAATTCTTTCATAACTTCATAATGCATTTCATACATACGTGTTTTACTTTTTCCCAAAACAGTAAACCCTATATATATTGGTTTGTTAATATAGATGGATTCTTTATCTGATTCAATTGCACACAAAGATTCATCATAAATTATTCGATTTAAGAAGGTAGGTTTTCCCATTTAATTATTTAATTTTTTTCTGAACTCACAAGTTTCAAATTTTTTCTTTTCCTTATATTTTCAATAGTTTTAATGCCATTAATTACAACATTATAAAAATCTTTTTCAAATTCATTTTTAGCATTTTGTCTCTTTTTCGTGTTAAATAAAACATATCTCGATAACGAAGCACTTTGTCTGAATTGCATGATTCTATGAATTTTTGTAAGTACTAAACCATGTCGCATTGCTTGTTTTAAATTAACATAATGACAAACGTAATTTTGTTTATCTTCTAAAGTAGTTAACAATTTTGGTTGTTTACTGCCTGGCGGACATTTGTTTTGCTGTAAAAATGGCAACTTATTGTCACAATTATGCAAATTTTGTGGATACATAATATCAACTTCTAAAATATAACCTATGGGAGAATCATCGTCTATAGACAGAACATCAAAAGCCTTTATTTTTTTAACTGACATCCATTTAAACGAATCATAAGGATGAATCTGGTCATGCTCCACCCATATAAATTTGTAGCATCGATATAAGCTAAACAAGAGGAAAGTTTGTCTATATCAAATTCATCTTCCAATAGATAAATATTAGCTTCTGCATATCTCGTCACGCATGCAGTTATTCCACCTTTGATACCATTTTCTATGAATAGATATTTATCATATTCGTCAAATAATTCTAATTCAATTTTTGTAAATTTTAACATAGCATCAAATATCAAACCAGGAAGTGTAAAATAATAAGCACAGTCCAATCCATAATTTAATATAGACAAGTCTCTAAAATGTTCAAAAATATCACTTAACAATAATACATCTATTTTAAGGTAGAGATTGCTATATTCCCCTAAATTTCTACATTCAAAATGATTCCACACATCTTGCGCATATTTGTATTCAGCATCTGTGATATGACTAGATTCTAGATTGTTATGAAAATCATTTTTTGTTGGCAACTCAGTATCTTTTAATTTGTCCCAACAATCTGTATAATTATAGGGATAAACACCTTTTCATGTTATAAACGGTAAATCATTTACAGAAAAATGTTTATATGTATGTTTAAAGTTGTCTTTAGGCAAATTATTTGCTAATTTACTAAGACTTGTACTCATAAATTTATAGGTGTCTATAAATCGTAATGCAATGCCATTAGTTGTGTTTTTTGAAAATGTTATATATTTGTTATTAGTGTTTGGTATTACATGAAATTCGTTTGAGTCACAACCTAATTGTCGTACAATAAAATGGCTATCATAATATGAACTCACATGAATAAATATAGGTAAAAATTTTTGATTTTGTCGTAATGAATTAAAATTATTACATAAAACATACCTAAATTTACCAGTAATGTGACAATAGTCTCTTACTTCTGGCTTAGTCATAGTAAATTCATCGTTACAAGACTCACATTTTGTAGTTGTTTTAAATTTATGTTTTTCATCTTTATTTAATTTCCTCATTGGAATATTTATTTTATAAATTTCACCAATAATGTTTGCAAGTGATATGAGGTATGACATGAATTTTTTGGCTGCATCTAAACCCTGATATATGTATGGATCTGTGGGCAATGTTTCTAAAATGTCTGGCGGTAAAGACGATGCATCTTCATCAAGAACTAAATATACACCAAATGACATTGGCTCGTGAATATCATTACGTATTACACGGTTACTAATCTGCTCATTTATTGGCTTCAACAAACATTCAATATCTGCGTACACGGTGAAAGGTACTCTAAATTTATAATGGAAATTTTTGAATTTCAAAATATTATTTCCTTCTGTAATCATTTTCACTTTTACTGCTTTTGTATTTTCACGTGCATTTAAATGATCTGATAAGAGTGAGTCTTTATTTTTACCGCTATAATGTGTTAAACATCTTCTACAAAAATTTAATTTACCCTTATGTTTATTTAGTCGATTGTTTAATAATCTTGAAAAATGTTTAATATAAGAATAATGAGCATGGCCCGACTCGTTTGTCAACATCAATAAATCATAATGTTTTATTTTAATAGTTTTATTAGTTCTTAATGGATACTCTTCATTATCTTTATTTAAACCATATACATTAATACTTATACCTGAATTATTTTTTTCAAATTTACTAATCTGCTTTAAAGGTGTTGGAAAGTCAATACCTTGTAAATTAAACATATCCATAATTTTAAAATATCTCTTGTTAATTGAACTAAGATGATCTACATCAGTTTTTATATGTGGAACGAGAAGTGACCACAAAAAACATTTATCGTCATGAAAATATTCAGGATTAATTACAGCATTCTTATTTTGTATACAGTTTGGTAAAGGTAAGAATGAACTTCCACCTAAGGGATTGTATCTACTAAAACGAATTATAATTCCATCAATTTTATTCAAAGACCAACCACTTCGTTTACCCAAATATTCCGACTCTTCGGTGCATAATTTTGTTAATAAAACGTCTAAAATATCTGAAAAATCTGAATCTTCGGAAACACTAGTATTTTTTGTTTTAAAATAACGCAATTGCTTTTCTTGGGTTAAAAATTTTACATAAGAAGCTTCTACAAGTATATCAAATTTTAACATATTGTAAGTGGATGAATCAACCATTAGTCGTATCATTTTTTGTTTAGTACGTCTCAACAACAAACACACATCTCTAACAGTTGACGTGTTTTCTAAGTAAAATGTTTTTAATCTGCCTTTAAAGGCGTGATTCCTTTCTAAAAATACATCATCGTTTTCGATATCATCATCATCATCATCATCATCACTATCAACATCCATTTTTTCAACGGAGCTTTCGTCCATTATTATAATTTGTTTTTAAAAAAGAAGCACTATTTAGTTCACTGAAATAATAAAACAATTTTTCTATAAATTTCATAACGTACATTTTATTTTTTTAAATTTCATCTACAACGCATATATAATTATTAGTATTTAACTACATTCAAAAACCTAAAAACTAATTAAAAAAATTGTTTTTATCAGTTGAAATAACATCATGAGTAACATTTTTTATTTTACTTACTCTATCAGCAACATTGCGTATTATTTTATTTGATAATTTCAAAAGATCATCATTAGAATTATTAACAACAAAATAAGCCTTTTTGCTAACTTGTGTCCAATACTGCTTTTCACTTATACATTTTTTCAAATCCTTACAATCCGTAATTTCTATTTTTATTAAATGTGATCCCACCTCACCAGGAGTGATCATTCTTCTTTTTTTATTATCTTTAGTAATCTGAACAGTTTGTTTAATAACAGCAGAAGCTGATTTTTAGTCACATTAAAATATTTACCTAAATCATCATCATCATCATCAGAATATGATGATGAATTATTTACAATTTCATTAGAACTATGTATTCGTTTTCTTTGAATTTTATTCAATACAGGATTTATAAAAGTCATTGCTTTTTTTAAAGTTTCAATTGAGAAAGTACTTGTACTTTGTTTAAATTCTTCTCTCCCAAAAATTGCAAGAAACTCATCAGAGGATAATTCTTTATCTAAATATTTATCAAGATTTTTCTGTGCAACTACAGTGCTAATGAAATATGATTTAGCTGCTAAATAAAACGATTTTATTTCACAAAATAATTGTAACATTTCACTATCTTGTACAGAGTTATGTAATGTGTTTGCACATAACAACCATTTGTTGGCTGTTGTCAATCCATCATTAAACAAAGTTGATAATACATCAAATAATGGTTTTTTATTAATAACATTACTACTACTATTAAAGACCATACTAGGTCCTGGCTCGTTATTCTCCATTATGCCTTCAGTTTTGAATAATTGATTTTCTGCTTGATTTTGTTGTGACATAACTATAAAATACAAACACAACAATAATAATAATAGACTTAAAACAATTTACATTTATTTCCTATCACTAGATTCAAACCCTGATTCTTCTAAGTTAACAATTTCTACTAATTTTGGATAAGCACAAACCACAGAAATAAAATGAGCAATTTTAAAAACTATATCAAAAATTATATATATATGTATGTTTATCGTTAACAAATCATCATCATCATCATCATCATCATTATCATCAGATGATGATGAATTATTTACAATTATAGGATTTGTTAAAGTCATTGCTTTTTTTAAAGTTTCAATTGAAAAAGTACTTGTACTTTGTTTAAATTCTTCTCTCCCAATAATTATAGGAAACTCATCATATGTTAATTCTTTATCTAAATATTTATCAAGATTTTTCTGTGAGACTTCATTGCTAATGAAATATGATTTAGCTGCTAAATAAAACGATTTCATTTCACAAAATAATCGTATCATTTCGCTATCTTGCACAGAGTTATGTAATGTGTTTGCACACAACAACCATTTGTTGGCTGTTGTCAATCCAGCATCAAACAACGTTGATAATACATCAAATAATGTTTTTTTTTATTATTAACTTTACTACTACTATTAAAGACCATACTAGGTCCTGGTTCGTTATTCTCCATTATGCTTTCAGTTTTGAATAATTGATTTTTTGCTTGACTTTGTTGTGACATAACTATAAAATACAAAAACAACAATAATAATATACTTAAAACAATTTACATTTTATTTCCTACTACTAGATCCAAACCCTGATTTTCCCCTTTTTGTTTCTTCTAAGTGAACAATTTCTACTAATTTTGGATAAGCACAAACCTCACAAATCAACTGAGCAATTGTATCGCCCTTTCTAACAAAAACATCATTATTTGAAAAATTAAATAACAACACCTTTACATCCCCTGTATAATCCTTATCAATAATCCCTGCCCCTACATGAATGAAATAATTAAAAGCTACCCCGATCTGGGGGCATATGTATTATTAGGTAAAGAAATTGCTAAATCTGTTTTCACAAAACATTTACCAAATTTAGGAACAACCTATTCATAAGCACTTTTTAAATCAAAACCTGCAGATAATTCACTGCACTTTTCGGGTGCATATGCATTTTCCGTTAATTTTACAAATCCCAATTCCATAACTGAAAATAATAAAAACTATATAAAAAATTATATATATGTATGTTTATCGTAAATAGCAAGAATTCTAATTAATAAAAAAAATTTACCTGTAAATTCTGTCCTTCTACCAAAAGAAATAAACGCAAAGTCTTAGCACAGAGATGTATCCAGCTGCGATGTAGAGAGAATAGTGAATAGAAACGTTTATAAAGAGAACTGTAGTCTGCACATGCGCACGCAGTATAATCAAAGCTAAAAGTGAGAGGTTGTTTGTTAGGCACTTGACGTTCTTATTGAGGCCACATACAGAATAAAAAATTCAACACGCGCTGGATTGTTTGTTAAGCGCATGGCTATCCTTATTGGGATCACGTAGAAGACAAACAATCAACACGTGTTGTATTGTTTTCCATATTAAGGTTACACCAAGGGCATAATAATGCGTGTTGTATACTAATCCAAGTCAGATTTAAACTTTTATCGGCTGACCTTATTGAGTTATCGGCTGACCTTATTGAGATTACACCAAGAGCATTCAACATGCGCAATATTCTAAACATTTTAGCGTCTACCATAGTAAATGCCGATTCGTATTTCTGTATTCAATTTAACTTAAAGTAATTATTATTTTAATTGTAATACATAACTTTTTAACTTGTTTAAAATATTAGCATTGTTAGAGTATTTACTACATTCAACGCCAAAAACATCTAACTCATTTACCTGTGCTTTAACTACTGTGTTTAAAAATTCACTGTAGCCTAAAATAGTGTTATTCTTGAAAAAATATAATAATCCATCTGTAAATCTAAAACCGGACTCCATATTACCAGGTAAGAATGAAAATGTATCGGAAATGAACCCATAACACTTAATTTGAAAATTACATTCATCTAATAACATATAATAGTTTGTATTAAAGAAAATAAATGTATTTCCTTTATAACTGTTTACGACCCCATTTATAATCATTGAAGATCTACCTCCTAAAATTGAAATATGTTTTGGATAACCACTAACAAGTTTTAAAGACGGAAAATCTAACATAAAATATATTGATCGGCAAAAAAGATGATTTGCTCAGTTGGTCTCTGAAAAAAAAAAATCAAATTTTGTAAATTTTTCTGGTAAAAAAATTAACCAGTCTACAATTAGTTGTGCTTTGTTAATAACTGTCTTATCTTGTAAATATTCCGACCAAAACCATGTCTCATAAAAAATATATAACTGATAATTGATAACTAGAAAAGTTTTTTAATTCTTCAAATCACACAAATTCGGTGTATAATCTTCTTTATCTTGTTTTACACGTTCTGTAGCAGATTTCGAAGGTCTTGGTGCTGTTAATAAGGTGTCTTTAGATCCATATAAGGTTTGTATTGCTAAAATGTCGTCCGCTGACAGATCATCATTCATATTCTGATAATATTGATACATTACTGAAGTCGAATCGTTTGAGTGGCTTATACACAGAGTATGACCTATTTCGTGAATTAAGACACCTAATAAAAAAATTTTACCTTGATCACATTTTAAAATATCTCTTTCTAAACACCATAATTCATCACTGTCAATGTGTATTTCACGTGTGCTTTGATTAACATTGGGATGAAATGCATGTGCCGAAACACCACCTTCACCGTCAAATGTATTTGTACAAAAAATCGATGATCTTTGAAGTTTATGCATACCTTTTTTATAGGAAATTAATATATCAACTTTCGATCTGTCATTTACAAAAACCAAATCAATATGCTTTTCCCAAATTTTAAACGCTTGTTTCGCTAATTCTCTTACCTGACGCGTTGCTACAACAAAATACCATTTTAATACTTTCTTATGCCACTTTTCAGAAGATAACCGAAAAGGATAAATTGTGTCTTTAAGACCACATCTAGGTATTCGCATATATTGTAAATTTTCATTAGTTATTTTACCACTTATCGTTAAATTGTAATACTCTTGAAATAATAAAGTTGCGTCAGATACTAATAACAAATTTATATTTGAAATATCAGTGCTATTAGATATATTCAAATAACCAAACTAGTTTAAATAATTTAAAACAAAATCAAGATTTTCTTCTTTACATCGTTTTACTATTTCACTTTCACCTGTTCATGTATTCAAATCAAACAGATCTTTTATTGCATAGTTTTTCACAATTAAAACAGTCACAAAAATTACGAACGTACATAACACATTAGTAAATAGCATTGTATCCAATGTTAGTATATTGTTACCCCAGCGCATCACGCAAAGAACTGACACACATGTGAAAAATCAGTTTCAGCCATTTTGAAATTTAGATTTTGAAAGAGACACACTTAAGATTTATAATCGATGTTATACGTCATAATATACATAGCAGCCATTTTGAAACAGTGTTGATTATCTTGAAAAATAGGTTAATCTCTTGTAAAGGTGGCGAAAAAAACAGAGGTCATCTTAAAACAATACAATTATCTGTTGCAAACGTCACACCAGCCATCTTGAATGACGCAGTTCTCCCACTCGTTCCCCCCACAGTTCTCCAACTCGTTCCCCCCACCACGCAACGCCCTTCTCCTCATTCTCTTCACTCCCCTCCCTCCGCACTTTCCTCCTTTTTAAACCACGCCCTCCCCCACCACGCCCTCCCCCACCACGCCCTTCCCCCACCACAACCTCCCCCTATCACGCACTTTCCCTTACCACGGCCTTCCACCACCACTGGCCACGCCCCTCGCGATAATCTTATCTAAGCCACGCCCCTCGAGATACCCGCAACCCTATACTACTTACACTATATGTTGTAGTAAACAATGTTTAATTGTCTATTAATTACTATCTGTCACTAAGATTTATTGCTCCTAATTGGTTTGTTTCATAAAAAGCTGTCTACATTTTAACGTTTGTGTTTTAGCTTCACAAACATTATTAATTAATCACACCACACTCTTCGTCATTATGTTTAAAGCGACGAAAACGTCCAGAATGATTAATTAGACATTTGAAATGCTTTTATTTTAGTAAAATATATCTCTTTTCAGGTTCATATCCAGCTTGAAAATCTTAACAACGATTGAACCGAATTATTTTGGTTTTGTTTTTACATAAAATTTGGTTAGAGCTAAATTAGGTATTTCTCAATTTATAAGATATTATGATAAGAACCGATCTAGAAGAGGCAATATGTACCTTATAGAGAACAAGTAGTCTTATTGTAGTCATGCTACTTTTTGATAGATAGCAGATCTAAGAACCTCACTAATAAGGTATTTGTAAGGTGATAAACTCCTCCTATCCCTCATCATAAGGATAACTTAGCCCCAAACGCAAGGTTTTTCCTGGCAAGGTTTATTTCTTGCCTGGGTGTTTCATCCCGATTTTAGCGCGATACTTAATGTACTGTTTCATATCACTGTTTCCTGATTTTCCATGGAAAGAGCTCATGAGCTTGGTACATGGACATTCAATCCCGTTTTCTTCATGCGCCGTAGGGATACTAACTTCATGCGCATGTGTGGCGGAGGCATCAAAAGGATGGCCGTCTCGAGGGCTGTGCAGGCCCTGTGGGCCCAGACCCTGGTTAGTCAATCTAATACTTAATCAATAATCTTACTTGGTATAAATGCGAGTTATCTTTCGATAACTTTATTTACGTGTCTACATTTTCGATCATCATCTGAGACTCTGATTGTAAGCCTACACATTCACAATTATGTGTAAATTATTTTAAAGTAATTATGAGTGTATGGATTTGTGTAGTAAAAATGTACAAACTCATTCTGGTACGGAAATTGGACTGTATATTACCAATAGTTTTACGTTTGTACTTTTTCAATCCTAACTTGAAAGAAATAAAAAAAATTAATAAATGTTAAAAATGAATTTCATTACAAAATTTCTTTTTTTTTCTACTACACAGGTACTTAATATTTCTCGTAAGGACAAGCCCGCTTTCTGGAGTTATTTTTGCTCAATAAATTCTTTTTAGCTACTTCTGTCGATATCTAAAAAAATCTCCTCGTCAGACGCATGGATTTATTTCTTGTGTCTTGCATTTACCTTCTTATCGAGGATATAATATATTATGGACATGGATATGATAATAATATATTTATGATCCTAAAAAGGTTATTATTAGTTTAAATTCTATGTTTATATTACATTTATTTTGTCAATAAAGTTTTAATATTTTTTACAAACACCCTACAGTTTAATCGTATTTGCTATCTCTATTTTAAACTAAAACGGTTCAACATTTTACCCCTTAAAGCGCAACGGCCCAAGGCCGACGGACTGACAGACGTTCGGCTTTCGTGTTTTGCGTAATTAATTGTAGGAACAAGGCGTCATTTGTCTTTGGTTAAGCTGTACACCTAATATAACCAGGCCGGGACGTTCTCAATAGAGGCGCCATTATTTGTCATTACAAGGTGGAATTAGTGCTTTCATTAAAAATAGGTAGCGTTTAACCTAATTACATTAACAACGCTTTGCCTGTGCTCTCACGCTCGACCCCATACACACACACACACACACACACACACACACACACACACACACACACACACACACACACACACACACACACATACATACACACACACACTCACGCACACACATACACCCACACACACACACACAACTTGCACATCAACTTGCGTATGCGTATGAAACTATGCGGAGGGCCTCTGTTATAGAAAAAGTAAGGCACGGAATTACGCACCATTAGCAAGCTCTTGTAGGTAATAATAAATCGCAGAGTTGTAGAGCTCACACATGTTTGGATGGAAAAGGTTATTCGTTGTATTCGGTTCACATTAATGGGTTAAGCAATCGATGAGCAGTGTTCTATAAAAACGGCATGCATATATATGACCTTTACGACCTTTACCTCCTTTATTATGGTATTATATAATAACTTAAGACAAGGAAAGGCTAAAAATTATGTGAAAACAGTTTTAGTCATCCCGTCGGAGGAAAAACATTGGGAGTAATATATTCGCTAAACGGAAAACAGGCGAACATTCTTGTAGGCAAGGAACTCCTGACATCTGACTGGTAAAGGGGGTAAAGAATCTGGAGTAATTTTATCAATAGTCGGCTACTAAGCGAATAGCCCTGTAGGCAAGGAACTCCGAACATCTAACGGAGGGGGGTAAAGAGTCGAGAGTAATGTTATCATTAGACAGTAGTTAGACGAATGGCCCTGTAGGCAGGAAACTCCAAAAATCTGAAGGGGGAGGGTGAACAATCGGGAGTAATGTTATAATTATATGGTGGCTAAGCGAAAGGTAATGTAACCAGGAACCTTCTAACCATTGACGGGAGGGGGTAATGTTATCAATAAACGGAGGCTAGGCAAATTTCTCTGTAGACACGGAACTCCTAACATCTGACGGAAAGGGGTGAAGAGTCGAGAGTAATGTTATCAATAAATGGAGGCTAGGCAAATTTCTCTGTAGGCACGGAACTCCCAACATCTGACGGGATGGAGAGAGGAATCGGGAATAATGTTATCAATAAAAGGAGGCTAGGCCAATTTCTCTGTAGGCACGGAACTCCCAACATTTGACGGGACGGAGTGAGGAATCGGGAGTAATGTTATCATGAAAAAGGAGGCTAGGCAAATTTCTCTGTAGGCACGGAACTCCCAACATCTGACGGGACGGAGAGAGGAATCGGGAGTAATGTTATCAATAAAAGGAGGCTAGGCAAATTTCTCTGTAGGCACGGAGCTCCCAACACCTGACGGGACGGAGTGAGGAATCGGGAGTAATGTTATCAATAAAAGAAGGCTAGGCAAATTTCTCTGTAGGCAAGGAACTCCTAACATCTGACGAGACGGAGTGAAGAATCGGAGTAATGGTATCAACTATCGGTGGCTAGGCGAATGGCCCAGTTGGGGCAGAGCCCCCCCGCGATATCCGGACGGGAAAAGCATCAGTAGTAATGTTATCCTTGAGTGGACATTGTCTCTAGTGCAGTACAAACTAAAAGAAAACAATCCTTATATTGCTCCATGAGATTACCCATTAAACCATTTTTCTAATTTTTCCACGGGGCGTGTAGAACAAGTCTTTCTCTCAAAAACATGATTTTCATTAGGATTCAGATTTTAATTTTAATTGCATCGATAAACTGATATAACAAAACATTCTGAAGTTTACGTTTCTTAAGCTTAGTTCGTTACTTCACGATTTCATGAATTTAATAGTTTTCAAAAATCGTACATGACACCTGTTTTTAAAATTTTGGACTACGGTGAATACTCACATGCTATAATTAACACTCTATTTGCTATATAGATGTAGATCTCTCTCTCTCTCTCTCTCTATATATATATATATATATATATATATATATATATATATATATATATATATATATATATATATATATGAGGGGTTGAGTGTATGTATGTAGGAGTCATTTGTGTTACTAAACCACTGATCCGATCGTCATGAAATCTAGGGATATTATTGAGTACATTCCTGGGAATGTTGCTGGCATAGTAAGTCTCAAAAGGGAAAGCCAGCAGCAGCACAGGGGTTGCGTGACCCACTCAAACCAATTAATTTTAGCAGAAAAACCAGCAAGTTAGGTTTTTAGCAGAACAGCTTCTTGATAGTGTAACATTTTTTTTAAACGTGTATATGTTATGTACCAAAATTGCATAAAATATGACTGACTATCTTATCTTTACTTAAGACATTTCATTGAATTTATTCAAAATTTTGGTTGATAAGAAACACACAAAAATTTAAAAAATTGGTCTTAATTTTAAAAATCTATGCTTTGCATTCTAACAGTTGTAGGTGGCTTGCTGACGCGTCGGAAAACGTTTTCTATTTGTGTAAGTACCAGAGTACCAAAAATATTGTATACCAGAGTGCACTACAATAACTAACATTCAATTAACCCTCGGGTAGGCGCGTGGGGTACAGTTGTAACCCAGACTGTTTTGTTTCCCCTATAACGTTTTTTCAGGCTGTGGTGGTCGTGGGGGATGTCTAGTACCTTCCAATCGGTAGGTGGGCTACAAGGTCAGTTGGGCGCCAGACGTTGGCGTGTGTTATTCTGTGTGTAATTCTTAGTCAAAGTACCTTGGGATACAACTGTACCCCACGCGCCAATCTACGTCTCAATATGGCAAAGAGACCGGGTATGTGTGATGATGCGTATATAAGTGAACTTTTAGATTTAGAGTCTAGCGACGAAGAAAATATTGTGGAAAATGATAGTGATGATGGGGAGGAAGACAACGTGGAAGAAGAAATCTATGATTCAGATACAGAATACGTGGTACGGGATCATCGTGACCTAGACAACGTGACTATTGATAAAGAGATGTTTGAAGATGATGATGATGATGGCACTCCTCTAGCCCATCTATATTTCGTAAGAGGTAAAGATAAAAATGTTATGAAAAGGCGGAAAAATCCTCCTCTACCAATAAATATCAGAAAGAGGCCGGAAAATATAGTTGTAAGGCTTCCAGGACCTAGGGAAGTTACACAGGAAAATTTTCTTTGATTGATTGTTTTATTTTATTTATAAATGATACAGTAATAAGGATTATTGTTACCTTTACTAATATTTACATTGACCTACTCAAAGAACGATTCCAAAGGGACAGGGATGCAAGACAAACGGACGAGGTAGAAATACGTGCCTTTCTAGGGATTCTTAAGCATTCCGGTACATTAGGGACCAACAGGAAAAAAACCAAGCACATTTGGGACCACAGCAAAGCGTCTGGAGTTAAAACATGCTATCTGGAAATGAGTGAGAAAATAGAATGAGATAATATTCATATTAACTATCAAAGAAGTTGCAATAATGTATGTATCGTATGTATTAAAGTTTGTCCAAGTTTTTTATTTTATAATATTTAACCTACACAGAATAAGTTATTCCACATAAATCTTGTGTTTTTGTGTTTGTAATTAAACGTTCTATAAAAATCTCCGTTTAAAATTATTTGTTACCTTGAGAGAAAAAAGTTATACATGTGTAAAGTTACACAAATGTGTTTTACTTCACAATTTAGGAAGACTCGAGTTTTCCAAATTTAACAGTATGGCAATTAAAAAATTATAAAAACAGGTAAAAAATAAATGATTACGTTCAGTGGTAGTGTATAAACACGTTCCTGATGTTTATATTGTCTCAATGTAAAAACTACATTTTGAAACAAAATTATAAGAATTTGGAGTACACATGTACCCCACGCGCCTATTAACGTTATAAAAGTCCGCGCTCCTACCCGAGGGTTAAGAACTTTTAATCACACGTTTTTCGATCGACTACTATAGGTACAGCTATTATTATGTTATTACAATACTAAACTAAGCTCAACTAATGTTAACAGGCCATTCATTTACTGTTAGCGGAAGTTAGCTGGTTCAGCTAGTACCATATAAAAATAGATAGAAATTATTACAATTTCGTCCTAATACATTTTTTTTTAACAAAACGGTTCTAATTTGTTTAAAATAAAAGCTCAATACCGTTACCCATTCGTGTAAATATAATAATTAGGTTTATACTTATTTGTTTTTTAATGGCAGTAATTTTGTAAATTGAGTTTGATTGTTGTTTTAAATATAAAAATGTAGGTGTTGTCGTTTGAAAGGTATTAAAATAAATACATATTTTGCTCCTGAAAACGGTTTCAATTTTGTTGAATAGAAACTTATAACAATGTCTTAAAAAGAGTTGAAGGTTTTTTTTAAAGGTTATATTGTATGAATTTAGTTGTTTAGAACTAATCAAATGTTGTGATAAACGATTGTCGTGTCATAACTACTTCTAGCTGTAGCGTAGCATTATATCGTATCACGAGATGTATATATTATATTATATCGTGAAATTATATTATATGTTTTACAATATTATGGTTTTAGTTTAGGGATGGGTCGTGTTAATCATTTTATTTGAAGATAATGTTAGATCAATGACCGGCTCTGTACTGGCAAAATTTGTTAAAGTTGTTGCCTTTTAAAGTTATGAATTATTTGAATTGAACACCCTTTTTCAAATTCATTTTACTCCATAAATTATTTTTTCATTTAAGTGTAAGTGTATTACTAGAGAAAAGTTCAAAAACTATACGTAGAGAGCACAGCCTTACACGGAACGCAAGTCAATATTCACACGAGTCTTGACGAAAAAGTAAAATTTGAAAATGAAATGGTAGTTTCTGAAGACAAAAAGACCGTTGCATCCGGTTGTAAGCCGGATGTTGTACATATAATTGCGGTTCCGGCAGCTCCAATATTCGCGGTTGATACATACAATATAACATATAATAAACAGACACACACACACACACACACACAACCAAATTTATTTAGAAAAGAAAATGTCAACTAATCGAAGGAATTGAAAAATACATTTAACCAACAGCGGCCGTTTCACCCATCACAGTTGTAATACTTGTCGCCGTATTACAGCATGTGACTGACATTATATAACTGATAACAATCCCATATACCTCTTTTAATTTCTTTTAGCGTCTCTTTTACTTTAAATTGTGTTTTTCATCATTATTCTATGCTCTTTAATTTGTAATCCTAAAACCACAAATTCGGGAGATTTTGTGCAAAAATATTTGAAGAGAACTCGAAGTGTTGAGGACTAAGTGTTTGTTGTGAATAGTTTTCTAACGCAAAATGTTGGTTCTGTTTGGCAAAGTATTTAAAGCTATGTTAACTGTTTGCTCTCCGCAAACACTCTGTTTGAGTTTCGTCTCAAGGTTTTAACAAAAAATACTGCGGGAGAGATTCTGGAGTTAAGGGCTTAAATATGTTTTGTAATGAAATAATATTGTTTGCTTTTCACGCAATGCCAGACAATTCTGATTGTAGTGGATGGCAAGAAGTGTATATGTAGATATACTGCAAACAAAGATATGGGTAGCCCTTAGGTATTCCGTTGACAATCAAAATATGGTGTACAAGGTACGGTTATGTTTATATACATATTAGCATACGGATACATATGTCTGTAAGCTGTTCAGAGAAAGTTAGAACAGGATACGTTATGAGTATCCTTAAACGCAGAATGAAAAATCATGGTATAAAATAGAGATGTGTATTTTGTTGATAGATATATCTCTGGAAACTGGTAGATTGATTGTACATTCCAGAATCACTGCAACACGGACAAACTATGTGTACATTCCAGAATCTCTGATTCACAGGTACACTGTGTGAGTAATTCCTGTATATCTTCGCCAAGTATAGACTGTGTGTACATTCCAGGATCTCTGCAACACGGGAAGACTGTGTATACATTTTAGATTCTCTGAAACACGGATTGACTTTGGATACATTTTCGAATCTCTGATACACGGAAAAACTGTGTACATAATTTAAAATATTCTCGACGCGGATAGATTGTGTATATATAGTTTCTAATCTGTGTGACGCGGATGTATTGCGTATTCATTTAGGACTCTCTGTACCATGGATTGATTGTTTATAGATGTTACAAACTATGGAACACGGATATACTGTATATAAATTTTAGAATCTCTGACACGGATAGATTGTGTTTACAATTTACAGTATCTGCGGCATGGATAGGCTTTTTATACATTTAAGAATCCATGCGACACCGATAAACTGCGTAAACATTGCAGAGTTTCAGTGCCACGGATGGACTGTGCATACATTTTAGAAAACTTGCGACGCGGACTGGTTGTGTAGACACTTTAGAGTCTTTGCGACATGGATAGACTGTGAATACATTTTATAATCTCTGATACACGTAAATAATTGTATATATATTAGAATAGCTGCAACGCGGATATATTGTGTATATATTTTATAGTCTTTGCGATACGGATAGACTGTGTATACATTATAGAATCTCTGCGAAACAGATAGAAATGTTATACATTCCGGAATCTCTGCGTCACAGATAGAATCTGTAAATAGTTTAGAAATAATGCGACGCGGGTAAACTGTGAATACATTCCAGAAACTCTGCGACAAGGACATACTGTGTATATATTGCAGAATTTTTACGACTTGGATAAACTGTGTATACATTCTAGTATCTGTGCGACATAGATAGAGTTTTTATACATTCCAGAATCTCTGAAACACAGACAGATTCTGTATATATTTTAGAAACTCTACGACTCGGATAGATTGTGTATACATATTAGAATCCCTACAACACGGATAGACTGCGTACGCATTGTATAATCTCTGTGACACGGATTAACTGTGTATATATTGTAGAATTTCTGTGACACGGATAGACTTTGCATACATTTTAGAGTTTTTGCGACTGTGTATACATTTTAGAATCTCTGCGACATATATATGCTGTGTGTACAAGGAAGAACCTCTGCGACACGGATAAACTCTTTATATATAAAATAATCTCTATTACACAAACAGACTGTTTATACATTTCAGAACTTCTGTGAGACGGATAGACTGTGTAATCATTTTATAATCTCTCCAACACGGATAGAATGTGTGTGCATTCCAGACCTCTGCTACTCGGATGGAGTAATGTTCAATTGCTAGCAATAAAGGAGATTTCTGTCAGCAACTGAAAATTGTCTACTGAATGACAAATTTTATTTTTATTCATGAAATACACAAAAGCTTAGATTGTACGAGTATTTATAACATTTTTTTATTGATCGACGATAGTGGTGATATTTTAAGGTGATAGTGAGAACAGAATCAGGCAAGGAATAAATAAGAAAAAGGCAGAGTAGTGACACGAGCCTTAACAATGTTTTAATAGATGTGTATAAATAAATACATATATATATATATATATATATATATATATATATATATATATATATGTATGTATGTATACATTACCTTGACATAATTTACAAATCGTTATGAGGTATAAAAATGGCATAATTGGGTTCAAATACAATTGAATTTTCAAATTGTAAAATATGTGTTTTTCACTTCAGTCTATTAGTTTACAACCGCCCTATATATATATTTATGTATGTCTTGTTCAAATTTTCGATCGTCAATAAATAATTTTCAATGATCCACCCAAGTTCAAATTTATTTTTGTAATCTGATATGGGATGACACTTGATGTTATACAGTACTTTGAAATAATCATCCATTAATTTAATTTATTGAATTATTTTTATTAAGTAATTTCGCTTTTTATTTCGGCGCCTTATATTTTGGTTGTGCCATATGTATATGTAATTTTTTCATAGAAATTAACTAAAATACTTGTTTTCTTTGTTCACCTAGCTAATAATTGATTTAAACCTTTTTTTTATTACTTGTTACTAACGGGGAAAGCTAATAGTACTTTACAAGTTACGCAACGGCAAAATATTAAGCAACCTACTTTCCTTGCTTCTACTTCGCTCCACAGGTTTGAGTACACTTCAAACACGACTGTCTGTAGAAAACAGAAGAGAACAAAGCCTTCAAAGATTCCAACCGACAGTAACTATCATTGTTCTACATCCTTCACCGCTGCTTTGGAGAGGGTTTAACAGGAACACATACCCCTAGGACCGAGTTGTACCTTTGCTTCGTACTAACACGTCATACAGGTAGGTCTGTACAACTTACATAAAATAAATGTATACATAGCTACTGAATTGTTATTATTAACAACATTATCTCAGAATGATTAAAAATTGTAATGGTATTTGTAAAGGTCATTATTGTATTATATTATATAAAGGAATATATTTAAGTAATATATATTACTTTATTTAGGTATGCAACAGCAAGAATGACCGATGCAAATAAATCTGGGATTAGTACAGATAAATGTAACTAAGCCTAGAGTGGTTGAATAGATCAATCAAAAATATTCCAATTATTTCATAGCATTATAATAAAAATGTTAAATATAGGGAAAATCAATGTAAACTAAAGTAATTGGAACTAAAGAGACAAACTAGGTATGTTAGGATAAATTATAAACCAACACAACATTAATTAGGCTAACGGCTAATAGACCGATTTAAATGAAACAGTAAGAGTGAGGCCTATGGGACCCAGCCAAAAATGTATAATATTAAATTAATTTTGACCAAATATAATCAGGGATAGTGAACATCAGTATAAAAACGTGCGGAAAGTAAATTATGGCTAGCTAGAGAGAGTTGTATTTCTGCAAAGATGCAAATTTTAATTTAAAACATAATAGCCTAAAAATTTGAGGTTATCAAAGATTGGAGCTATATTAGTTTCGGTAAAAACCAGCGTGGGGAAATTGTTTATACGATCTTGCCACACTGCAGCGACAGCGCTACCGTCGACGTTTGAGTTAGCAAGAAGACACAGCAAGGTAATTAAATTAGAAGAAGTAAACACAAACAAATTGTTAAATGGAAGTTAAAAAATTGAAAACAACACATTGGAGTAAAGCAAAGTCTTTCACAAAAATTGATTGACGAAAAATTGAAAATCTAATTAAAATTCAAAATTACTAAATAAACAAAGTCAGTCACCACAGCAACGGCTTTTTCATTGGTTACAAATGTAAGATGGATATCGAAAAGGCGGAAGTTTGAAGAAATTGGGACGACGAAGCAAAAACGTTGACGCTTGGTCAGTACAGTTTGAACGGTCAACGAGTGAGGTCGTATTGATACACGCAGAACCATTAACGACCCAATATGTGGTAAGAAGTTCATATAAAGTGCTACGGTGACCCGGGGAGTGTACAAATATATGATCTGAGGCTCATATATGTTTCTACCAACATCTCGACCAAAAAATTGAAAAAAGCCTAGCTTAACAAAATTCACCGACGCCATGCCATGCCGTGAAGCCTATATCCAAATCCCATGGAAGCTGTGAACAGGCCCAAAGACAACCCAACCATAGAAGATACCTAACGTTTTGCAGTATAAGGTCATATAAACAATTTAATTTTCTTTTAGATAAAATTTTATTTCAAAATATATTAACTTAAAATCAAAATTAACAAAAAATTGAATAACCTAAGGGACTGAAAACTCTCTTAGGTATCCTAAATTAATTAACAAATATTCAAAATTGATTTCCATTTAACCGTTTCACTAAAGTGGAAATAAACGTATTGTCTTTAAAAAATTTTTTTTTTGTCTTTAAGTATCAGCAAGACGTTTTTAGTAAATGCCTAGCATGTTATAACTAATTAGGTTAACCTACAAATAGGTAAATGTTAACCAGAGTCTATTACTGAAATAAAAGGATTTTTGTTAAAAGGCATAGCATAAAGTAACTAGAAATTAACCTTAAAATGTTTGAAAATGATCAAGACTGTAAAATACGTGAAATTTAACTTGAATACTCAAAATTATGTGCAAATTAATTATAATAATTGAGTTTAAATAGATGATAGTAAACATATAAAGCAATTTTGGATTTTGATAGTAATATTAGAAAAGGATATAGTAGTTTATATATATATATATATATATATATATATATATATATATATATATATATATATATATATATATGTGTGTGTGTGTGTGTTAATATAAATAATAATTAAATTGTAAACATAATAAAGGGGATATAATCTGTACTAATACCATGAAACAAGATAGTCATGGTAATTTAAAAGTAAGGTTAGGTAAAATTAAAAAAGCTAAATCCTGTTAATTAAAATAAATCAAATAATAATTAGCAATTTTAAAACCAAACAGATAATAAAAAAAATTATAGTTTCCATTTAGTTGTGTTTTCATTTAAAATAAAATAAGTTCAATAGGTAACCATCTATAGTCTTTAAGTCACAAGTGTCTCTCGAAGATTCCACTACCCCGAAAGGAGCTTAAAGAGGCTTATGTGAGGCTAATTATGGGAGGTTTTCATAAAAAAATCAGGAGTTGGTTATTCTGAGAGGTTTATTCCTTGAGATACAGGTCTCGAACCAAAGTTCGTAGTCAAGGGTTAAACCATTACTCTCTTACGGACAAGGTGTGGTAAAAGGAAGATAGGTGAAGAATAAGAGAAACGGCTAGTCGGAAGGAGCAGCAACGGTAACATAAATTATTTCGCAACAAAAATCAGTTTCATTAGACTAAAATTAATGCATCATTGCGACATAAATATCATCAAATTGTTACAATAGAATTATTTGTAACAAATATCAAATATAGAATTATTATTTATATCAAATACATTGGGAACTGTGTAACCTCCGTGGGTCCCATTATGTCAGATCATTACTGCATCGACTTGTATCTATAAATTATATCAAGGAAGTTACATATATTACATATAAGTATTTTAATTCACAAAAACAGAACATTTAAATTAATACAAACGTCCTCAGAGTATTTAAATTATTAATATAAAATAATATTTTGTAATGGTTCAATTTAGATAAAGTTTAAGCCTCTATTGGATAAAGTCTAAGGAATAACACAAAACTCTACGGATCTGACTAATAATTAGTCTCTTTGAAAGTTTTATTCTTAACAGATGAAAGTGACTTAACAGATGCATACAGAAACCTTCACCTACCTGCAATGCTTCAACAAAACTGAAAAAGGCATCAGAATTTATGGTAGGCTTACTCTTGTCCTTTTGAATAGAGCGTTTGCAAATATTTGGCTCTAACACTGTTTCTTCCATGGTGTACAATTTTTTATTTTTTGGTGAATTTTACAGTATGTTATTCTACATATATTTCGTACAGTTTTTTTAAGTATTTAATATTACACCAAGAGCTATCTTACTCAGTGTCAAATAAATATCATTTCTAACATTTATATTTGAAGGGTTTGTTTATTCATAGGTTACAATAAACCTGCAGTCCAAATCTATTCGCAACAAAAACATGTATTTTGTTTACTGTAGCCAAATAGAACTAACACCCAAAGTGTATTTTGGGAAAAAATCAAAGATCATTTTATTTCTTTACGTTAAAGTAAATGGGAATAGAGTTTGCCTTACAGTTTCTCTCGAGATAAGAAAAAAACAACAACAATGGTCACAGGGGAGAAACTTCAACTTATGCACAGAGAGGGCGTTTTCGGTCCAGTGATAATGTATCTAGTAGTGAAATAGTTGCTGCGTACAGTTTCTAATAGACAAGTAAAATCGACAAGAACAAAATTATCAAGTTAAGTAAAGGCGGTGTTTATGTTCCATCCAGAATGCTTGTAGCTCAGAATATATTGGGACACATACGTGAAGAAATCTAATGCAGATCAATTAAACAACATAATAAAACATTTATTTTGTAGTAGAAAATTAAACAGAGTGGACCATAAAATGAAAACTACAAACATAAAATTATGTATTTAATGGACAGTAAAACCTTTCCCTAAATAAAATAAATTGAAAAATCCCTTCATTAAATACCTTGAACATATTCTAGTTTTATATATATATATATATATATATATATATATATATATATATATATATATATATATATATATATATATAGAGAGAGAGAGAGAGAGAGAGAGAGAGAGAGAGAGGAATTTACATACTTATTCCGTGGCGAAATACATGTTTTCAATAAGATAACTCAAACCCCATAAACTTGTTCAAGTCTCGATAACTTCTAGCTTAGGGACGTGCAACAATGTCGTTTGAAAAAAAATTACTTTAATAAGAAACACACTATTCGCAAGAATACAAATGCTTATGAAGCCATACAGACTAATACTATTCCTAATACAGGGCAAACAACATTGTATAGAACAACGTTGTATAAATGTATTTATATACATACTAGAACTATACAACCGATGTACAAACATCAATAAATGGTCCAGAGAAAATAAATCCCAGAGAGAATCACAAATGATGAACTGTATTACAAGGGTCCAAAATGATTAGGAAAAGGTTATTGTTCGGACATACAGTGACAACAAGTAATAACACTAAAAGATTCAAGGAATATAAAGGAGGAATCCCTAAAGAAACAAGGATGGAGGTGAACCGAAGTCAACATAGAAGGGGTCAGATGTAATGCGAGAGAAGTAGGATCGAATAAGGGACATGAGCTAGGATCGGGTGCGGTCTAGGTAGTTTATTTCACTCCCACGTCTCCCACGGGATTAAAGGAATTAAAGGAAATAAATGAAAAAATTTAGATTACTTTTAGAAATAGAGGTTTTTTTAGAAACATTTATCTAAATTTTACAAATGGCGATCAATACATATTGTAATTGTTATAGTAGTGTTTTAGTATATATTGCAATAGCATATATTATTAAAACCATTCTTATATTCTTCAAAAGAGATTTCTGTTGATTCCTATCATAAAATATATATATATATATATATATATATATATATATATATATATATATATATATTAAAACAACATAGGTGATTCAAATACAAGAATATTTATTAATTTATATCCAAAGATTTTCGTTGGTAAACAGTACCAACATCATCAGGAATGAAAATTACAATAATGATATTATAATGAAATTATATATATATATATATATATATATATATATATATATATATATATATATATATATATACATATATATATGACTTACACTTTAATGTACTGAAACAAGAATATTACTTGGTGTATATATGATTCCATAAGTCACGCGATTGTATGTATGTCTAAATGAAACCCTATAGTCTAATTTTAATTCAAAAGTCGCCACACATTCTGTTGCAAGTAACAACGATTTTTTTGATCCATTGGATATGAATTTGGTGAAAAATAATGTCCGGAGGAAGAATATTTTCTAAACTTTCGAAATTCCCAAACATATATTTTATAGTAAATTACTATTTAATTTCTTACGTATCGAAATGATCATACTATATGGAAAGATAATATAATTCATAGAGTTTGCAACAATGTAAAATTTGATAACATTGATGCTTAATTAAATTAAAGCTAGTTGATATTTGTAACTCAATAAATGTAGATATTTTGCGGAAGATTCTGGCAATAAATTTAAATTCGTCTAATTGAAATACTTTTACAAAATTAAAGCATATAAGGAGAAACCCCAATATCCTAATTATTGGCAGCACAATTGTCTGTATGTAAATAAAAATAAAATTAAAGTATATTTTTTGCTTGTTACATTTTACATTGTAATAAATACTTTATAAATATGAATATACTTAGTAAGGGCTTTTTCGACACTACATTGTATTATATACTTTCATGTAACACGTAGATTATTATAAGTAACATTATCGAAGATTATGAAACTATAGAAAAATATAAACTAGCAAGGTTGTAATGAATACATAATGAATTCGGTTTATATAACGTCATAAGGCGGGAAATTATAAACCATGTAATGCTTTGCTTTCTAAATTACATAATAAGACTTGACCTTGACGGAACTCAATCTTTCCTTCATGAAATACCAAAAATGCAAGATTTTGTAATACTGCAAAACCATTCAATATTAATAACCCCAAGTCTATTTATGTTAGATATTTAATATATTCTTTAACAATCAGGATTCTGATGAATTGTAACGCAACATTTTATGTAACTAGTTATTTGGCTTTTCTTGACGTTTCACACTTTCCCAGCACTCGAATCAATTTTCAAAGATAACATCTTACGACATTTTAAATACTTAATTATTAAAATGTAAATAAAAAATCCACAAAAAGAATATAGCAACTAAATAAAACATAATTGTCTTGGGACTCATTACAGCCCTGCTTGTTCGGTTAAAACTGGTACTGGCGGTTAGGAAATGAGTTCCATATTATCGCTCCATTAATGTTTCTTAAGGTGAAAGCACTCCGAAATACAATGTATCCATTAGGTTTAAAAGTTGTTAACATGGTGGCCACCTCTATTTTCTCTAAATAAGGATTTCTATACAGAATTACGTGGACGTGCTGTATGAAGCTTTAGGACGAAATAATCTCTTGAAACGACTTTCGAAAACTTGAACGCTTTTCAAACTAGCCGAGGCTGTTGCAGGTTTCCTTCACCAGAATATAACGCGCTTCGTTAAAGTCTCTAAGGTATTTGTTGTTTATTAAGGCTTATGACATTTAAACCTTTCTGCAATCCTTACACCTATCATGATCTACTTTGTAGGACAACGGTCTCACTGAAACGAAAAATTGTTAGTGCCTTAGGCCACAAAAATCTTACAACGAGGTGCTATTTATATTCTTGTGATTATATTGTATGTGTGGAACTTTTAAAAAAGTAATAATCTTTCATTGGAAGCTAATACGTTTTTAGAGTGATATTCATTATTAAAGGAATAATATGAGCGACAAAAATACATCTCTATATCAATATTATAATACGATACAGAGTTTTATAAATCTTGTTTGTGTGTTTGTGTATGTGCCTGTGTGTCTGTCTGTGTGTGTAAGAGAGAGTGGGTTTGCGCGCTAGCGCGCGGTTGTGTGAGTGTGTGTGTGTGTTTGTGTGCGTGTGTGTGAGTGTGTTTGTGTGTTTGAGTGACCTCAACTCAAAGTTACTGTAGAGCTGGTCACAGGTCAATGGAATCTGAGGGAGTTCCAATAAAAATTAGAAGGTCTAGTTCTATTGCGTGCAAGACATGAAGACCAAGAGGAAAGTCCAATCAACGTACTCTGTGAGTACCATGCTTTGGGAGCTGCAAAGAAAAATGGGTTTGCCTAGTAGGTATGTACACACGTGGAGATTAGAAGATTGCGCATCAGGTGGGTACTTGATTTCTGAAAAGAGGTGGGGATCCACTAAGCAAGGAATGTCGTAGGGATTGGAAGAGAGTACAACGGCTGCAGCTAAGTACTCTACACCGATAAGGTCACTCCGAGTTTAGTAATAATAAGTATAATAATAATAATATTATTATATTTGTGCTTATACACTTTGGAAGCTCAATATGACACAGCAAATATCCAACACTTAGGGGTATAGCTGTTCTTCTACCATTAGGAGGACTATTATGAATAGAGACAGCAAACATCCAACATGTAATGATATATCAGTAATTGTACATGTAGGAGGACTATTATGAATGAGATAGCAAACATCCAACATGTAATGGTATATCTGTAATTGTACATGTACGAGGACTATTATGGGTAGAGACAGAAAACATCCACCATGTAATGGTATATATGTAATTGTACATGTAGGAGGACTATTATGAATAGAGAGAAGCAAACATTTAACAAGTGAGGGTTAATCTTTGCTTTCACCATTAGGAGGTTTATTCTGTAATTGTACATGTAAGAGGACTATTATGAATAGAGATAGCAAACATTTAACAAGTGAGGGTTAATCTATGCTTTCACCATTAGGAGGTTTATTATGGGTAGAGACAGAAAACATCCAACATGTAATGGTATATCTGTAATTGTACATGTAGGAGGACTATTATGAATAGAGACAGCAAACATTTAACAAGTAAGGATTAATCTATGCTTTCACCATTAGGAGGCTGATTATGGGTAGAGAGAGCAAACATCAACAAATAAACAGCATATCTGTACTTGTACTTTTAGAAAGCCTATTATGGTTAGAGAAACAAAAATATAAAGAGGACGGATTTATCTGTACTTGTACATTGAAGAGACTTTTTATTGTTACAGACAGCAAAGTATATCAGTGGTTGTACCTTCAGGGAGCTTAGTAGCGTTAGAGGCAGCAAACATTTAGGAAGTAAGGATATATTTGTGCTTGTACATTAGGAAAACTCAATATGGTTAGAAACCGCAAACATCCATCAAGTAAGGGTATATCTGTCATTGTACATGTAGAGGCCTATTATGAATAGAGATAGCAAACATTTAACAAATAGGGGTATACAGTATCTTCAAACGGACAAAAATGCTGTTTGAAGGCTTACAAGCTAAAATTTAATAATATAAAATAAAATTGATTTTCCAATTAGCTGTCATTAGTGATAATTTAGCTAAATGACTCGCAGTTTCATAGTTTCTTACTAAAACGTTTCCAAGTACCAAACACCTTAAATAGCAGACACCCCATCCCGAGTATTATGCTAGTATAGGGAAATACTCCGCTAATTGGTTTTTCATACGAAATCTAGGAATTTATTCCTAGGAGATCTAGGCAGGGATGTTACAGGCTTCGGTTGGCTGACCGAAATTCCTTCTAGGTCATTGCAGGGCAACTGGTAAGTATTAGGGATACTTAGGATAAGGAACAGGACCAAATAGGTGTTAGGAAATGTAGGTCCTATTACTTACCGGGTAAGAAAGAGTCTCGGAGAATAATATATAAATAAAGATGAATGACGAAGGTTGAAGAATAATAGGGGAAATAGAAAAAGGGTGTAAGTGAGTTATTGAAGGAAATAAATAAATGGTAGGTAAGGAGTGAATAAATAAATGAAGTAAAAATAAGGATAGCTGAGTATAGATAATAAGTAAAGAAGGCAAGTTGCCTATTAACATCTAGCGTCATTCTTTACTAGTATAAAAAAAATGTGGATGAATATAAAGTATTTATTAGTTAAAATCTCAATACATACGTTATAATAACTATAACCTTACTGACATTGTGTTGTGAGTGTCCTATATCTAGGTACGATGCAAAATCTCAATACATACGTTATAATAACTATAACCTTACTACCATTGTGTTGTGAGTGTCCTATGTCTAGGTACGATGCACAATCTCAATACATACGTTATAATATCTATAACCTTACTGACATTGTGTTGTGAGTGTCCTATGTCTAGGTATGATGCAAAATCTCAATACATACGTTACAATAACTATAACCTTACTGACATTGTGCTGTGAATGTCCTATGTCTAGGTACGATGCAAATTCTCAATACATACGTTATAATAACTATAACCTTACTAATATTATGTTGTGAGTGTCCTTTGTCTAGGTACGATGCAAAATCTCAATACATACGTTATAATAACTATAACCTTACTGACATTGTGTTGTGAGTGCCCTATGTCTAGGTACGATGCAAAATCTCAATACATACGTTATCATAACTATAACCTTACTGAGATTGTGTTGTGAGTGTCCTATGTCTAGGCACGATGCAAATTCTCAATACATATGTTATAATAACTATAACCCTACTGACATTGTGTTGTGAGTGCCCTATGTCTAGGTACGATGCAAATTCTCAATACATACGTTATAATAACTATAACCCTACTGACATTGTGTTGTGAGTGCCCTATGTCTAGGTACGATGCAAATTCTCAATACATATGTTATAATAACTATAACCTTACTGACATTGTGTTGTGAGTGTCCTATGTCTAGGTACGATGCAAATTCTCAATACATACGTTATAATAACTATAACTTTACTAACATTGTGTTGTGAGTGTCCTATGTCTAGGTACGATGCAAAATCTCAAAACATACGTTATCATAACTATAACCTTACTGACATTGTGTTGTGAGTGTCCTATGTCTAGGTACGATGCAAAATCTCAATATATACGTTTTAATAACTATAACCTTACTAACATTGTGTTGTGAGTGCCCTATGTCTAGGTACGATGCTAAATCTCAATACATACGTTATCATAACTATAACCTTACTATAACCTTACTCTAACCTTACTGACATTGTGTTGTGAGTGTCCTATGTCTAGGTACGATGCAAAATCTCAATACATACGTTATAATAACTATAACCTTACTAACATTGTGTTGTGAGTGCCCTATGTCTAGGTACGATGCAAAATCTCAATACATACGTTATCATAACTATAACCTTACTAACATTGTGTTGTGAGTGCCCTATGTCTAGGTAAGATGCAAAATCTCAATACATACGTTACAATAACTATAACCTTACTGACATTGTGTTGTGAGTGTCCTATGTCTAGGTACGATGCAAAATCTCAATACATACGTTACAATAACTATAACCATACTGACATTGTGTTGTGAGTGTCCTATGTCTAGGTACGATGCAAAATCTCAATACATACGTTACAATAACTATAACCTTACTGACATTGTGTTGTGAATGTCCTATGTCTAGGTACGATGCAAATTCTCAATACATACGTTATAATAACTAAACTTTACTAACATTGTGTTGTGAGTGTCATATGTCTAGGTACGATGCAAATTCTCAATACATACGTTATAATAACTATAACCTTACTGACATTGTGTTGTGAGTGCCCTATGTCTAGGTTCGATGCAATATCTCAATACATACGTTACAATAACTATAACCTTACTGACATTGTGTTGTGAGTATCCTATGTCTAGGTACGATGCAAATTATCAATACATACATTATAATAACTATAACTTTACTAACATTGTGTTGTGAGTGTCCTATGTCTAGGCACGATGAAAATTCTCAATACATACGTTATAATAACTATAACCTTACTGAAATTGTGTTGTGAGTGTCCTATGTCTAGGTAGGATGCAAAATCTCAATACATACGTTATAATAACTATAACCTTACTAACATTGTGTTGTGAGTGTCCTATGTCTAGGTACGATGCAAATTCTCAATACATACGTTACAATAACTATAACCATACTGACAATGTGTTGTGAGTGTCCTATGTCTAGGTACGATGCAAATTCTCAATACATACGTTATAATAACTATAACCTTACTAACATTGTGTTGTGAGTTTCCTATGTCTAGGTACGATGCAAATTCTCAATACATACGTTACAATAACTATAACCATACTGACATTGTGTTGTGAGTGTCCTATGTCTAGGTACGATGCAAATTCTCAATACATACGTTATAATAACTATAACCATACTGACATTGTTTTGTGAGTGTCCTATGTCTAGGTACGATGCAAATTCTCAATACATACGTTATAATAACTATAACCATACTGACATTGTGTTGTGAGTGTCCTATGTCTAGGTACGATGCAAATTCTCAATACATACGTTATAATAACTATAACCATACTGACATTGTGTTGTGAGTGTCCTATGTCTAGGTACGATGCAAAATCTCAATACATACGTTACAATAACTATAACCATACTGACATTGTGTTGTGAGTGTCCTATGTCTAGGTACGATTCAAATTCTCAATACATACGTTATAATAACTATAACCTTACTAACATTGTGTTGTGAGTTTCCTATGTCTAGGTACGATGCAAATTCTCAATACATACGTTACAATAACTATAACCATACTGACATTGTGTTGTGAGTGTCCTATGTCTAGGTACGATGCAAATTCTCAATACATACGTTATAATAACTATAACCATACTGACATTGTGTTGTGAGTGTCCTATGTCTAGGTACGATGCAAATTCTCAATACATACGTTATAATAACTATAACCATACTGACATTGTGTTGTGAGTGTCCTATGTCTAGGTACGATGCAAATTCTCAATACATACGTTATAATAACTATAACCATACTGACATTGTGTTGTGAGTGTCCTATGTCTAGGTACGATGCAAATTCTCAATACATACGTTATAATAACTATAACCTTACTAACATTGTGTTGTGAGTGTCATATGTCTAGGTACGATGCAAATTCTCAATACATACGTTACAATAACTATAACCATACTGACATTGTGTTGTGAGTGTCCTATGTCTAGGTACGATGCAAATTCTCAATACATACGTTATAATAACTATAACCATACTGACATTGTGTTGTGAGTGTCCTATGTCTAGGTACGATGCAAATTCTCAATACATACGTTATAATAACTATAACCATACTGACATTGTGTTGTGAGTGTCCTATGTCTAGGTACGATGCAAATTCTCAATACATACGTTATAATAACTATAACCATACTGACATTGTGTTGTGAGTGTCCTATGTCTAGGTACGATGCAAATTCTCAATACATACGTTATAATAACTATAACCTTACTAACATTGTGTTGTGAGTTTCCTATGTCTAGGTACGATGCAAATTCTCAATACATACGTTACAATAACTATAACCATACTGACATTGTGTTGTGAGTGTCCTATGTCTAGGTACGATGCAAATTCTCAATACATACGTTATAATAACTATAACCATACTGACATTGTGTTGTGAGTGTCCTATGTCTAGGTACGATGCAAATTCTCAATACATACGTTATAATAACTATAACCATACTGACATTGTGTTGTGAGTGTCCTATGTCTAGGTACGATGCAAATTCTCAATACATACGTTATAATAACTATAACCATACTGACATTGTGTTGTGAGTGTCCTATGTCTAGGTACGATGCAAATTCTCAATACATACGTTATAATAACTATAACCTTACTAACATTGTGTTGTGAGTTTCCTATGTCTAGGTCCGATGCAAATTCTCAATACATACGTTACAATAACTATAACCTTACTGACATTTTGTTGTGAGTGCCCTATGTCTAGGTACGATGCAATATCTCAATACATACGTTACAATAACTATAACCTTACTGACATTGTGTTGTGAGTGTCCTATGTCTAGGTACGATGCAAATTATCAATACATACATTATAATAACTATAACTTTACTAACATTGTGTTGTGAGTGTCCTATGTCTAGGCACGATGAAAATTCTCAATACATACGTTATAATAACTATAACCTTACTGACATTGTGTTGTGAGTTTCCTATGTCTAGGTACGATGCAAATTCTCTATACATACGTTACAATAACTATAACCTTACTGACATTGTGTTGTGAGTGCCCTATGTCTAGGTATGATGCAAATTCTCTATACATACGTTATAATAACTATAACCTTACTGACGTTGTGATGTGAGTTTCCTATGTCTAGGTACGATGCAAATTCTCTATACATACGTTACAATAACTATAACCTTACTGACATTGTGTTCAGAGTTTCCTATGTCTAGGTACGATGCAAAATCTCAATACATACGTTATAATAACTATAACCTTACTGACATTGTGTTGTGAGTGCCCTATGTCTAGGTACGATGCAAAATCTCAATACATACGTTATCATAACTATAACCTTACTGAGATTGTGTTGTGAGTGTCCTATGTCTAGGCACGATGCAAATTCTCAATACATATGTTATAATAACTATAACCCTACTGACATTGTGTTGTGAGTGCCCTATGTCTAGGTACGATGCAAATTCTCAATACATACGTTATAATAACTATAACCCTACTGACATTGTGTTGTGAGTGCCCTATGTCTAGGTACGATGCAAATTCTCAATACATATGTTATAATAACTATAACCTTACTGACATTGTGTTGTGAGTGTCCTATGTCTAGGTACGATGCAAATTCTCAATACATACGTTATAATAACTATAACTTTACTAACATTGTGTTGTGAGTGTCCTATGTCTAGGTACGATGCAAAATCTCAATACATACGTTATCATAACTATAACCTTACTGACATTGTGTTGTGAGTGTCCTATGTCTAGGTACGATGCAAAATCTCAATATATACGTTTTAATAACTATAACCTTACTAACATTGTGTTGTGAGTGCCCTATGTCTAGGTACGATGCTAAATCTCAATACATACGTTATCATAACTATCCCCTTACTATAACCTTACTCTAACCTTACTGACATTGTGTTGTGAGTGTCCTATGTCTAGGTACGATGCAAAATCTCAATACATACGTTATAATAACTATAACCTTACTAACATTGTGTTGTGAGTGCCCTATGTCTAGGTACGATGCAAAATCTCAATACATACGTTATCATAACTATAACCTTACTAACATTGTGTTGTGAGTGCCCTATGTCTAGGTAAGATGCAAAATCTCAATACATACGTTACAATAACTATAACCTTACTGACATTGTGTTGTGAGTGTCCTATGTCTAGGTACGATGCAAAATCTCAATACATACGTTACAATAACTATAACCATACTGACATTGTGTTGTGAGTGTCCTATGTCTAGGTACGATGCAAAATCTCAATACATACGTTACAATAACTATAACCTTACTGACATTGTGTTGTGAATGTCCTATGTCTAGGTACGATGCAAATTCTCAATACATACGTTATAATAACTAAACTTTACTAACATTGTGTTGTGAGTGTCCTATGTCTAGGTACGATGCAAATTCTCAATACATACGTTATAATAACTATAACCTTACTGACATTGTGTTGTGAGTGCCCTATGTCTAGGTTCGATGCAATATCTCAATACATACGTTACAATAACTATAACCTTACTGACATTGTGTTGTGAGTATCCTATGTCTAGGTACGATGCAAATTATCAATACATACATTATAATAACTATAACTTTACTAACATTGTGTTGTGAGTGTCCTATGTCTAGGCACGATGAAAATTCTCAATACATACGTTATAATAACTATAACCTTACTGAAATTGTGTTGTGAGTGTCCTATGTCTAGGTAGGATGCAAAATCTCAATACATACGTTATAATAACTATAACCTTACTAACATTGTGTTGTGAGTGTCCTATGTCTAGGTACGATGCAAATTCTCAATACATACGTTACAATAACTATAACCATACTGACAATGTGTTGTGAGTGTCCTATGTCTAGGTACGATGCAAATTCTCAATACATACGTTATAATAACTATAACCTTACTAACATTGTGTTGTGAGTTTCCTATGTCTAGGTACGATGCAAATTCTCAATACATACGTTACAATAACTATAACCATACTGACATTGTGTTGTGAGTGTCCTATGTCTAGGTACGATGCAAATTCTCAATACATACGTTATAATAACTATAACCATACTGACATTGTGTTGTGAGTGTCCTATGTCTAGGTACGATGCAAATTCTCAATACATACGTTATAATAACTATAACCATACTGACATTGTGTTGTGAGTGTCCTATGTCTAGGTACGATGCAAATTCTCAATACATACGTTATAATAACTATAACCATACTGACATTGTGTTGTGAGTGTCCTATGTCTAGGTACGATGCAAAATCTCAATACATACGTTACAATAACTATAACCATACTGACATTGTGTTGTGAGTGTCCTATGTCTAGGTACGATTCAAATTCTCAATACATACGTTATAATAACTATAACCTTACTAACATTGTGTTGTGAGTTTCCTATGTCTAGGTACGATGCAAATTCTCAATACATACGTTACAATAACTATAACCATACTGACATTGTGTTGTGAGTGTCCTATGTCTAGGTACGATGCAAATTCTCAATACATACGTTATAATAACTATAACCATACTGACATTGTGTTGTGAGTGTCCTATGTCTAGGTACGATGCAAATTCTCAATACATACGTTATAATAACTATAACCATACTGACATTGTGTTGTGAGTGTCCTATGTCTAGGTACGATGCAAATTCTCAATACATACGTTATAATAACTATAACCATACTGACATTGTGTTGTGAGTGTCCTATGTCTAGGTACGATGCAAATTCTCAATACATACGTTATAATAACTATAACCTTACTAACATTGTGTTGTGAGTGTCATATGTCTAGGTACGATGCAAATTCTCAATACATACGTTACAATAACTATAACCATACTGACATTGTGTTGTGAGTGTCCTATGTCTAGGTACGATGCAAATTCTCAATACATACGTTATAATAACTATAACCATACTGACATTGTGTTGTGAGTGTCCTATGTCTAGGTACGATGCAAATTCTCAATACATACGTTATAATAACTATAACCATACTGACATTGTGTTGTGAGTGTCCTATGTCTAGGTACGATGCAAATTCTCAATACATACGTTATAATAACTATAACCATACTGACATTGTGTTGTGAGTGTCCTATGTCTAGGTACGATGCAAATTCTCAATACATACGTTATAATAACTATAACCTTACTAACATTGTGTTGTGAGTTTCCTATGTCTAGGTACGATGCAAATTCTCAATACATACGTTACAATAACTATAACCATACTGACATTGTGTTGTGAGTGTCCTATGTCTAGGTACGATGCAAATTCTCAATACATACGTTATAATAACTATAACCATACTGACATTGTGTTGTGAGTGTCCTATGTCTAGGTACGATGCAAATTCTCAATACATACGTTATAATAACTATAACCATACTGACATTGTGTTGTGAGTGTCCTATGTCTAGGTACGATGCAAATTCTCAATACATACGTTATAATAACTATAACCATACTGACATTGTGTTGTGAGTGTCCTATGTCTAGGTACGATGCAAATTCTCAATACATACGTTATAATAACTATAACCTTACTAACATTGTGTTGTGAGTTTCCTATGTCTAGGTCCGATGCAAATTCTCAATACATACGTTACAATAACTATAACCTTACTGACATTTTGTTGTGAGTGCCCTATGTCTAGGTACGATGCAATATCTCAATACATACGTTACAATAACTATAACCTTACTGACATTGTGTTGTGAGTGTCCTATGTCTAGGTACGATGCAAATTATCAATACATACATTATAATAACTATAACTTTACTAACATTGTGTTGTGAGTGTCCTATGTCTAGGCACGATGAAAATTCTCAATACATACGTTATAATAACTATAACCTTACTGACATTGTGTTGTGAGTTTCCTATGTCTAGGTACGATGCAAATTCTCTATACATACGTTACAATAACTATAACCTTACTGACATTGTGTTGTGAGTGCCCTATGTCTAGGTATGATGCAAATTCTCTATACATACGTTATAATAACTATAACCTTACTGACGTTGTGATGTGAGTTTCCTATGTCTAGGTACGATGCAAATTCTCTATACATACGTTACAATAACTATAACCTTACTGACATTGTGTTCAGAGTTTCCTATGTCTAGGTACGATGCAAATTCTCAATACATACGTTATAATAACTATAACCTTACTGACATTGTGTTGTGAGTTTCCTATGTCTAGGTACGATGCAAATTCTCTATACATACGTTACAATAACTATAACCTTACTGACATTGTGTTGTGAGTGTCCTATGTCTAGGTACGATGCGAATTCTCAATACATACGTTATAATAACTATAACCATACTGACATTGTGTTGTGAGTGTCCTATGTCTAGGTACGATGCAAATTCTCAATACATACGTTATAATAACTATAACCATACTGACATTGTGTTGTGAGTGTCCTATGTCTAGGTACGATGCAAATTCTCAATACATACGTTATAATAACTATAACCATACTGACATTGTGTTGTGAGTGTCCTATGTCTAGGTACGATGCAAATTCTCAATACATACGTTATAATAACTATAACCTTACTAACATTGTGTTGTGAGTGTCATATGTCTAGGTACGATGCAAATTCTCAATACATACGTTACAATAACTATAACCATACTGACATTGTGTTGTGAGTGTCCTATGTCTAGGTACGATGCAAATTCTCAATACATACGTTATAATAACTATAACCATACTGACATTGTGTTGTGAGTGTCCTATGTCTAGGTACGATGCAAATTCTCAATACATACGTTATAATAACTATAACCATACTGACATTGTGTTGTGAGTGTCCTATGTCTAGGTACGATGCAAATTCTCAATACATACGTTATAATAACTATAACCATACTGACATTGTGTTGTGAGTGTCCTATGTCTAGGTACGATGCAAATTCTCAATACATACGTTATAATAACTATAACCTTACTAACATTGTGTTGTGAGTTTCCTATGTCTAGGTACGATGCAAATTCTCAATACATACGTTACAATAACTATAACCATACTGACATTGTGTTGTGAGTGTCCTATGTCTAGGTACGATGCAAATTCTCAATACATACGTTATAATAACTATAACCATACTGACATTGTGTTGTGAGTGTCCTATGTCTAGGTACGATGCAAATTCTCAATACATACGTTATAATAACTATAACCATACTGACATTGTGTTGTGAGTGTCCTATGTCTAGGTACGATGCAAATTCTCAATACATACGTTATAATAACTATAACCATACTGACATTGTGTTGTGAGTGTCCTATGTCTAGGTACGATGCAAATTCTCAATACATACGTTATAATAACTATAACCTTACTAACATTGTGTTGTGAGTTTCCTATGTCTAGGTCCGATGCAAATTCTCAATACATACGTTACAATAACTATAACCTTACTGACATTTTGTTGTGAGTGCCCTATGTCTAGGTACGATGCAATATCTCAATACATACGTTACAATAACTATAACCTTACTGACATTGTGTTGTGAGTGTCCTATGTCTAGGTACGATGCAAATTATCAATACATACATTATAATAACTATAACTTTACTAACATTGTGTTGTGAGTGTCCTATGTCTAGGCACGATGAAAATTCTCAATACATACGTTATAATAACTATAACCTTACTGACATTGTGTTGTGAGTTTCCTATGTCTAGGTACGATGCAAATTCTCTATACATACGTTACAATAACTATAACCTTACTGACATTGTGTTGTGAGTGCCCTATGTCTAGGTATGATGCAAATTCTCTATACATACGTTATAATAACTATAACCTTACTGACGTTGTGATGTGAGTTTCCTATGTCTAGGTACGATGCAAATTCTCTATACATACGTTACAATAACTATAACCTTACTGACATTGTGTTCAGAGTTTCCTATGTCTAGGTACGATGCAAAATCTCAATACATACGTTATAATAACTATAACCTTACTGACATTGTGTTGTGAGTGCCCTATGTCTAGGTACGATGCAAAATCTCAATACATACGTTATCATAACTATAACCTTACTGAGATTGTGTTGTGAGTGTCCTATGTCTAGGCACGATGCAAATTCTCAATACATATGTTATAATAACTATAACCCTACTGACATTGTGTTGTGAGTGCCCTATGTCTAGGTACGATGCAAATTCTCAATACATACGTTATAATAACTATAACCCTACTGACATTGTGTTGTGAGTGCCCTATGTCTAGGTACGATGCAAATTCTCAATACATATGTTATAATAACTATAACCTTACTGACATTGTGTTGTGAGTGTCCTATGTCTAGGTACGATGCAAATTCTCAATACATACGTTATAATAACTATAACTTTACTAACATTGTGTTGTGAGTGTCCTATGTCTAGGTACGATGCAAAATCTCAATACATACGTTATCATAACTATAACCTTACTGACATTGTGTTGTGAGTGTCCTATGTCTAGGTACGATGCAAAATCTCAATATATACGTTTTAATAACTATAACCTTACTAACATTGTGTTGTGAGTGCCCTATGTCTAGGTACGATGCTAAATCTCAATACATACGTTATCATAACTATCCCCTTACTATAACCTTACTCTAACCTTACTGACATTGTGTTGTGAGTGTCCTATGTCTAGGTACGATGCAAAATCTCAATACATACGTTATAATAACTATAACCTTACTAACATTGTGTTGTGAGTGCCCTATGTCTAGGTACGATGCAAAATCTCAATACATACGTTATCATAACTATAACCTTACTAACATTGTGTTGTGAGTGCCCTATGTCTAGGTAAGATGCAAAATCTCAATACATACGTTACAATAACTATAACCTTACTGACATTGTGTTGTGAGTGTCCTATGTCTAGGTACGATGCAAAATCTCAATACATACGTTACAATAACTATAACCATACTGACATTGTGTTGTGAGTGTCCTATGTCTAGGTACGATGCAAAATCTCAATACATACGTTACAATAACTATAACCTTACTGACATTGTGTTGTGAATGTCCTATGTCTAGGTACGATGCAAATTCTCAATACATACGTTATAATAACTAAACTTTACTAACATTGTGTTGTGAGTGTCCTATGTCTAGGTACGATGCAAATTCTCAATACATACGTTATAATAACTATAACCTTACTGACATTGTGTTGTGAGTGCCCTATGTCTAGGTTCGATGCAATATCTCAATACATACGTTACAATAACTATAACCTTACTGACATTGTGTTGTGAGTATCCTATGTCTAGGTACGATGCAAATTATCAATACATACATTATAATAACTATAACTTTACTAACATTGTGTTGTGAGTGTCCTATGTCTAGGCACGATGAAAATTCTCAATACATACGTTATAATAACTATAACCTTACTGAAATTGTGTTGTGAGTGTCCTATGTCTAGGTAGGATGCAAAATCTCAATACATACGTTATAATAACTATAACCTTACTAACATTGTGTTGTGAGTGTCCTATGTCTAGGTACGATGCAAATTCTCAATACATACGTTACAATAACTATAACCATACTGACAATGTGTTGTGAGTGTCCTATGTCTAGGTACGATGCAAATTCTCAATACATACGTTATAATAACTATAACCTTACTAACATTGTGTTGTGAGTTTCCTATGTCTAGGTACGATGCAAATTCTCAATACATACGTTACAATAACTATAACCATACTGACATTGTGTTGTGAGTGTCCTATGTCTAGGTACGATGCAAATTCTCAATACATACGTTATAATAACTATAACCATACTGACATTGTGTTGTGAGTGTCCTATGTCTAGGTACGATGCAAATTCTCAATACATACGTTATAATAACTATAACCATACTGACATTGTGTTGTGAGTGTCCTATGTCTAGGTACGATGCAAATTCTCAATACATACGTTATAATAACTATAACCATACTGACATTGTGTTGTGAGTGTCCTATGTCTAGGTACGATGCAAAATCTCAATACATACGTTACAATAACTATAACCATACTGACATTGTGTTGTGAGTGTCCTATGTCTAGGTACGATTCAAATTCTCAATACATACGTTATAATAACTATAACCTTACTAACATTGTGTTGTGAGTTTCCTATGTCTAGGTACGATGCAAATTCTCAATACATACGTTACAATAACTATAACCATACTGACATTGTGTTGTGAGTGTCCTATGTCTAGGTACGATGCAAATTCTCAATACATACGTTATAATAACTATAACCATACTGACATTGTGTTGTGAGTGTCCTATGTCTAGGTACGATGCAAATTCTCAATACATACGTTATAATAACTATAACCATACTGACATTGTGTTGTGAGTGTCCTATGTCTAGGTACGATGCAAATTCTCAATACATACGTTATAATAACTATAACCATACTGACATTGTGTTGTGAGTGTCCTATGTCTAGGTACGATGCAAATTCTCAATACATACGTTATAATAACTATAACCTTACTAACATTGTGTTGTGAGTGTCATATGTCTAGGTACGATGCAAATTCTCAATACATACGTTACAATAACTATAACCATACTGACATTGTGTTGTGAGTGTCCTATGTCTAGGTACGATGCAAATTCTCAATACATACGTTATAATAACTATAACCATACTGACATTGTGTTGTGAGTGTCCTATGTCTAGGTACGATGCAAATTCTCAATACATACGTTATAATAACTATAACCATACTGACATTGTGTTGTGAGTGTCCTATGTCTAGGTACGATGCAAATTCTCAATACATACGTTATAATAACTATAACCATACTGACATTGTGTTGTGAGTGTCCTATGTCTAGGTACGATGCAAATTCTCAATACATACGTTATAATAACTATAACCATACTGACATTGTGTTGTGAGTGTCCTATGTCTAGGTACGATGCAAATTCTCAATACATACGTTACAATAACTATAACCATACTGACATTGTGTTGTGAGTGTCCTATGTCTAGGTACGATGCAAATTCTCAATACATACGTTATAATAACTATAACCATACTGACATTGTGTTGTGAGTGTCCTATGTCTAGGTACGATGCAAATTCTCAATACATACGTTATAATAACTATAACCATACTGACATTGTGTTGTGAGTGTCCTATGTCTAGGTACGATGCAAATTCTCAATACATACGTTATAATAACTATAACCATACTGACATTGTGTTGTGAGTGTCCTATGTCTAGGTACGATGCAAATTCTCAATACATACGTTATAATAACTATAACCTTACTAACATTGTGTTGTGAGTTTCCTATGTCTAGGTCCGATGCAAATTCTCAATACATACGTTACAATAACTATAACCTTACTGACATTTTGTTGTGAGTGCCCTATGTCTAGGTACGATGCAATATCTCAATACATACGTTACAATAACTATAACCTTACTGACATTGTGTTGTGAGTGTCCTATGTCTAGGTACGATGCAAATTATCAATACATACATTATAATAACTATAACTTTACTAACATTGTGTTGTGAGTGTCCTATGTCTAGGCACGATGAAAATTCTCAATACATACGTTATAATAACTATAACCTTACTGACATTGTGTTGTGAGTTTCCTATGTCTAGGTACGATGCAAATTCTCTATACATACGTTACAATAACTATAACCTTACTGACATTGTGTTGTGAGTGCCCTATGTCTAGGTATGATGCAAATTCTCTATACATACGTTATAATAACTATAACCTTACTGACGTTGTGATGTGAGTTTCCTATGTCTAGGTACGATGCAAATTCTCTATACATACGTTACAATAACTATAACCTTACTGACATTGTGTTCAGAGTTTCCTATGTCTAGGTACGATGCAAATTCTCAATACATACGTTATAATAACTATAACCTTACTGACATTGTGTTGTGAGTTTCCTATGTCTAGGTACGATGCAAATTCTCTATACATACGTTACAATAACTATAACCTTACTGACATTGTGTTGTGAGTTTCCTATGTCTAGGTACGATGCAAATTCTCAATACATACGTTACAATAACTATAACCTTACTGACATTGTGTTGTGAGTTTCCTATGTCTAGGTACGATGCAAATTCTCTCTACATACGTTACAATAACTATAACCTTACTGACATTGTGTTGTGAGTTTCCTATGTCTAGGTACGATGCAAATTCCCTATACATACGTTACAATAACTATAACCTTACTGACATTGTGTTGTGAGTTTCCTATGTCTAGGTACGATGCAAATTCTAAATACATACGTTACAATAACTATAATCTTACTGACATTGTGTTGTGAGTGTCCTATGTCTAGGTACGATGCAAATTCGCAATACATATGTTATAATAACAATAACCCTACTAACATTGTGTTGTGAGTGCCCTATGTCTAGGTACGATGCAAATTCTCAATACATACGTTATAATAACTATAACCTTACTCTAACCTTACTGACATTGTGTTGTGAGTGTCCTATGTCTAGGTACGATGCAAAATCTCAATACATACGTTATAATAACTATAACCTTACTAACATTGTGTTGTGAGTGCCCTATGTCTAGGTACGATGCAAAATCTCAATACATACGTTATCATAACTATAACCTTACTAACATTGTGTTGTGAGTGCCCTATGTCTAGGTAAGATGCAAAATCTCAATACATACGTTACAATAACTATAACCTTACTGACATTGTGTTGTGAGTGTCCTATGTCTAGGTACGATGCAAAATCTCAATACATACGTTACAATAACTATAACCATACTGACATTGTGTTGTGAGTGTCCTATGTCTAGGTACGATGCAAAATCTCAATACATACGTTACAATAACTATAACCTTACTGACATTGTGTTGTGAATGTCCTATGTCTAGGTACGATGCAAATTCTCAATACATACGTTATAATAACTAAACTTTACTAACATTGTGTTGTGAGTGTCCTATGTCTAGGTACGATGCAAATTCTCAATACATACGTTATAATAACTATAACCTTACTGACATTGTGTTGTGAGTGCCCTATGTCTAGGTTCGATGCAATATCTCAATACATACGTTACAATAACTATAACCTTACTGACATTGTGTTGTGAGTATCCTATGTCTAGGTACGATGCAAATTATCAATACATACATTATAATAACTATAACTTTACTAACATTGTGTTGTGAGTGTCCTATGTCTAGGCACGATGAAAATTCTCAATACATACGTTATAATAACTATAACCTTACTGAAATTGTGTTGTGAGTGTCCTATGTCTAGGTAGGATGCAAAATCTCAATACATACGTTATAATAACTATAACCTTACTAACATTGTGTTGTGAGTGTCCTATGTCTAGGTACGATGCAAATTCTCAATACATACGTTACAATAACTATAACCATACTGACAATGTGTTGTGAGTGTCCTATGTCTAGGTACGATGCAAATTCTCAATACATACGTTATAATAACTATAACCTTACTAACATTGTGTTGTGAGTTTCCTATGTCTAGGTACGATGCAAATTCTCAATACATACGTTACAATAACTATAACCATACTGACATTGTGTTGTGAGTGTCCTATGTCTAGGTACGATGCAAATTCTCAATACATACGTTATAATAACTATAACCATACTGACATTGTGTCGTGAGTGTCCTATGTCTAGGTACGATGCAAATTCTCAATACATACGTTATAATAACTATAACCATACTGACATTGTGTTGTGAGTGTCCTATGTCTAGGTACGATGCAAATTCTCAATACATACGTTATAATAACTATAACCATACTGACATTGTGTTGTGAGTGTCCTATGTCTAGGTACGATGCAAAATCTCAATACATACGTTACAATAACTATAACCATACTGACATTGTGTTGTGAGTGTCCTATGTCTAGGTACGATTCAAATTCTCAATACATACGTTATAATAACTATAACCTTACTAACATTGTGTTGTGAGTTTCCTATGTCTAGGTACGATGCAAATTCTCAATACATACGTTACAATAACTATAACCATACTGACATTGTGTTGTGAGTGTCCTATGTCTAGGTACGATGCAAATTCTCAATACATACGTTATAATAACTATAACCATACTGACATTGTGTTGTGAGTGTCCTATGTCTAGGTACGATGCAAATTCTCAATACATACGTTATAATAACTATAACCATACTGACATTGTGTTGTGAGTGTCCTATGTCTAGGTACGATGCAAATTCTCAATACATACGTTATAATAACTATAACCATACTGACATTGTGTTGTGAGTGTCCTATGTCTAGGTACGATGCAAATTCTCAATACATACGTTATAATAACTATAACCTTACTGACATTGTGTTGTGAGTGTCATATGTCTAGGTACGATGCAAATTCTCAATACATACGTTACAATAACTATAACCATACTGACATTGTGTTGTGAGTGTCCTATGTCTAGGTACGATGCAAATTCTCAATACATACGTTATAATAACTATAACCATACTGACATTGTGTTGTGAGTGTCCTATGTCTAGGTACGATGCAAATTCTCAATACATACGTTATAATAACTATAACCATACTGACATTGTGTTGTGAGTGTCCTATGTCTAGGTACGATGCAAATTCTCAATACATACGTTATAATAACTATAACCATACTGACATTGTGTTGTGAGTGTCCTATGTCTAGGTACGATGCAAATTCTCAATACATACGTTATAATAACTATAACCTTACTAACATTGTGTTGTGAGTTTCCTATGTCTAGGTACGATGCAAATTCTCAATACATACGTTACAATAACTATAACCATACTGACATTGTGTTGTGAGTGTCCTATGTCTAGGTACGATGCAAATTCTCAATACATACGTTATAATAACTATAACCATACTGACATTGTGTTGTGAGTGTCCTATGTCTAGGTACGATGCAAATTCTCAATACATACGTTATAATAACTATAACCATACTGACATTGTGTTGTGAGTGTCCTATGTCTAGGTACGATGCAAATTCTCAATACATACGTTATAATAACTATAACCTTACTAACATTGTGTTGTGAGTTTCCTATGTCTAGGTCCGATGCAAATTCTCAATACATACGTTACAATAACTATAACCTTACTGACATTTTGTTGTGAGTGCCCTATGTCTAGGTACGATGCAATATCTCAATACATACGTTACAATAACTATAACCTTACTGACATTGTGTTGTGAGTGTCCTATGTCTAGGTACGATGCAAATTATCAATACATACATTATAATAACTATAACTTTACTAACATTGTGTTGTGAGTGTCCTATGTCTAGGCACGATGAAAATTCTCAATACATACGTTATAATAACTATAACCTTACTGACATTGTGTTGTGAGTTTCCTATGTCTAGGTACGATGCAAATTCTCTATACATACGTTACAATAACTATAACCTTACTGACATTGTGTTGTGAGTGCCCTATGTCTAGGTATGATGCAAATTCTCTATACATACGTTATAATAACTATAACCTTACTGACGTTGTGATGTGAGTTTCCTATGTCTAGGTACGATGCAAATTCTCTATACATACGTTACAATAACTATAACCTTACTGACATTGTGTTCTGAGTTTCCTATGTCTAGGTACGATGCAAATTCTCAATACATACGTTATAATAACTATAACCTTACTGACATTGTGTTGTGAGTTTCCTATGTCTAGGTACGATGCAAATTCTCTATACATACGTTATAATAACTATAACCTTACTGACATTGTGTTGTGAGTTTCCTATGTCTAGGTACGATGCAAATTCTCAATACATACGTTACAATAACTATAACCTTACTGACATTGTGTTGTGAGTTTCCTATGTCTAGGTACGATGCAAATTCTCTCTACATACGTTACAATAACTATAACCTTACTGACATTGTGTTGTGAGTTTCCTATGTCTAGGTACGATGCAAATTCTCTATACATACGTTACAATAACTATAACCTTACTGACATTGTGTTGTGAGTTTCCTATGTCTAGGTACGATGCAAATTCTAAATACATACGTTACAATAACTATAACCTTACTGACATTGTGTTGTGAGTGTCCTATGTCTAGGTACGATGCAAATTCGCAATACATATGTTATAATAACTATAACCCTACTAACATTGTGTTGTGAGTGCCCTATGTCTAGGTACGATGCAAATTCTCAATACATACGTTATAATAACTATAACTTTACTAACATTGTGTTGTGAGTGTCCTATGTCTAGGTACGATGTAAATTCTCAATACATAAGTTATAATAACTATAACCCTACTAATATTGTGTTGTGAGTGTCCTATGTCTATGTATGATGCAAATTCTCAATACATACGTTACAATAACTATAACCTTACTGACATTGTGTTGTGAGTTTCCTATGTCTAGGTACGATGCAAAATCTCAATCCATACGTTATAATAACTATAACCTTACTGACATTGTGTTGTGAGTGTCCTATGTCTAGGTACGATGCAAATTCTCAATACATACGTTATAATAACTATAACCTTACTGACATTGTGTTGTGAGTGTCCTATGTCTAGGTACGATGCAAATTCTCAATACATACGTTATAATAACTATAACCTTACTGACATTGTGTTGTGAGTGTCCTATGTCTAGGTACGATGCAAATTCTCTATACATACGTTACAATAACTATAACCTTACTGACATTGTGTTGTGAGTGTCCTATGTCTAGGTACGATGCAAATTCTCAATACATATGTTATAATAACTATAAACCTACTAACATTGTGTTGTGAGTGCCGCATGTCTATTTACGATGCAAATTCTAAATACATACGTTATAATAACTATAACTTTACTAACATTGTGTTGTGAGTGTCCTATGTCTATGTACGATGTAAATTCTCAATACATACGTTATAATAACTAAAACCTTACTGATATTGTCTTGTGAGTTTCCTATGTCTAGGTACGATGCAAAATCTCAATCCATACGTTATAATAACTATAACTTTACTAACATTGTGTTGTGAGTGTCCTATGTCTATGTATGATGCAAATTCTCAATACATACGTTACAATAACTATAACCTTACTGACATTGTGTTGTGAGTGTCCTATGTCTAGGTACGATGCAAATTCTCAATACATATGTTATAATAACTATAAACCTACTAACATTGTGTTGTGAGTGCCGTATGTCTATTTACGATGCAAATTCTCAATACATACGTTATAATAACTATAACCATACTGACATTGTGTTGTGAGTGTCCTATGTCTAGGTACGATGCAAATTCTCAATACATACGTTATAATAACTATAACCATACTGACATTGTGTTGTGAGTGTCCTATGTCTAGGTACGATGCAAAATCTCAATACATACGTTACAATAACTATAACCATACTGACATTGTGTTGTGAGTGTCCTATGTCTAGGTACGATTCAAATTCTCAATACATACGTTATAATAACTATAACCTTACTAACATTGTGTTGTGAGTGTCATATGTCTAGGTACGATGCATATTCTCAATACATACGTTACAATAACTATAACCATACTGACATTGTGTTGTGAGTGTCCTATGTCTAGGTACGATGCAAATTCTCAATACATACGTTATAATAACTATAACCATACTGACATGGTGTTGTGAGTGTCCTATGTCTAGGTACGATGCAAATTCTCAATACATACGTTATAATAACTATAACCATACTGACATTGTGTTGTGAGTGTCCTATGTCTAGGTACGATGCAAATTCTCAATACATACGTTATAATAACTATAACCTTACTGACATTGTGTTGTGAGTGTCCTATGTCTAGGTACGATGCAAATTCTCAATACATACGTTATAATAACTATAACCTTACTGACATTGTGTTGTGAGTGTCCTATGTCTAGGTACGATGCAAATTCTCTATACATACGTTACAATAACTATAACCTTACTGACATTGTGTTGTGAGTGTCCTATGTCTAGGTACGATGCAAATTCTCAATACATATGTTATAATAACTATAAACCTACTAACATTGTGTTGTGAGTGCCGCATGTCTATTTACGATGCAAATTCTAAATACATACGTTATAATAACTATAACTTTACTAACATTGTGTTGTGAGTGTCCTATGTCTATGTACGATGTAAATTCTCAATACATACGTTATAATAACTAAAACCTTACTGATATTGTCTTGTGAGTTTCCTATGTCTAGGTACGATGCAAAATCTCAATCCATACGTTATAATAACTATAACTTTACTAACATTGTGTTGTGAGTGTCCTATGTCTATGTATGATGCAAATTCTCAATACATACGTTACAATAACTATAACCTTACTGACATTGTGTTGTGAGTGTCCTATGTCTAGGTACGATGCAAATTCTCAATACATATGTTATAATAACTATAAACCTACTAACATTGTGTTGTGAGTGCCGTATGTCTATTTACGATGCAAATTCTCAATACATACGTTATAATAACTATAACCATACTGACATTGTGTTGTGAGTGTCCTATGTCTAGGTACGATGCAAATTCTCAATACATACGTTATAATAACTATAACCATACTGACATTGTGTTGTGAGTGTCCTATGTCTAGGTACGATGCAAAATCTCAATACATACGTTACAATAACTATAACCATACTGACATTGTGTTGTGAGTGTCCTATGTCTAGGTACGATTCAAATTCTCAATACATACGTTATAATAACTATAACCTTACTAACATTGTGTTGTGAGTGTCATATGTCTAGGTACGATGCATATTCTCAATACATACGTTACAATAACTATAACCATACTGACATTGTGTTGTGAGTGTCCTATGTCTAGGTACGATGCAAATTCTCAATACATACGTTATAATAACTATAACCATACTGACATGGTGTTGTGAGTGTCCTATGTCTAGGTACGATGCAAATTCTCAATACATACGTTATAATAACTATAACCATACTGACATTGTGTTGTGAGTGTCCTATGTCTAGGTACGATGCAAATTCTCAATACATACGTTATAATAACTATAACCATACTGACATTGTGTTGTGAGTGTCCTATGTCTAGGTACGATGCAAATTCTCAATACATACGTTATAATAACTATAACCTTACTAACATTGTGTTGTGAGTTTCCTATGTCTAGGTACGATGCAAATTCTCAATACATACGTTACAATAACTATAACCATACTGACATTGTGTTGTGAGTGTCCTATGTCTAGGTACGATGCAAATTCTCAATACATACGTTATAATAACTATAACCATACTGACATTGTGTTGTGAGTGTCCTATGTCTAGGTACGATGCAAATTCTCAATACATACGTTATAATAACTATAACCATACTGACATTGTGTTGTGAGTGTCCTATGTCTAGGTACGATGCAAATTCTCAATACATACGTTATAATAACTATAACCATACTGACATTGTTTTGTGAGTGTCCTATGTCTAGGTACGATGCAAATTCTCAATACATACGTTATAATAACTATAACCTTACTAACATTGTGTTGTGAGTTTCCTATGTCTAGGTACGATGCAAAATCTCAATCCATACGTTATAATAACTATAACCTTACTGACATTTTGTTGTGAGTGCCCTATGTCTAGGTACGATGCAAATTCTCAATACATACGTTATAATAACTATAACCATACTGACATTGTGTTGTGAGTGTCCTATGTCTAGGTACGATGCAAATTCTCAATACATATGTTATAATAACTATAAACCTACTAACATTGTGTTGTGAGTGCCGTATGTCTATTTACGATGCAAATTCTAAATACATACGTTATAATAACTATAACTTTACTAACATTGTGTTGTGAGTGTCCTATGTCTATGTACGATGTAAATTCTCAATACATACGTTATAATAACTATAACCTTACTGATATTGTGTTGTGAGTTTCCTATGTCTAGGTACGATGCAAAATCTCAATCCATACGTTATAATAACTATAACTTTACTAACATTGTGTTGTGAGTGTCCTATGTCTATGTATGATGCAAATTCTCAATACATACGTTACAATAACTATAACCTTACTGACATTGTGTTGTGAGTGTCCTATGTCTAGGTACGATGCAAATTCTCAATACATATGTTATAATAACTATAAACCTACTAACATTGTGTTGTGAGTGCCGTATGTCTATTTACGATGCAAATTCTCAATACATACGTTATAATAACTATAACCATACTGACATTGTGTTGTGAGTGTCCTATGTCTAGGTACGATGCAAATTCTCAATACATACGTTATAATAACTATAACCATACTGACATTGTGTTGTGAGTGTCCTATGTCTAGGTACGATGCAAAATCTCAATACATACGTTACAATAACTATAACCATACTGACATTGTGTTGTGAGTGTCCTATGTCTAGGTACGATTCAAATTCTCAATACATACGTTATAATAACTATAACCTTACTAACATTGTGTTGTGAGTTTCCTATGTCTAGGTACGATGCAAATTCTCAATACATACGTTACCATAACTATAACCATACTGACATTGTGTTGTGAGTGTCCTATGTCTAGGTACGATGCAAATTCTCAATACATACGTTATAATAACTATAAACATACTGACATTGTGTTGTGAGTGTCCTATGTCTAGGTACGATGCAAATTCTCAATACATACGTTATAATAACTATAACCATACTGACATTGTGTTGTGAGTGTCCTATGTCTAGGTACGATGCAAATTCTCAATACATACGTTAGAATAACTATAACCATACTGACATTGTGTTGTGAGTGTCCTATGTCTAGGTACGATGCAAATTCTCAATACATACGTTATAATAACTATAACCTTACTAACATTGTGTTGTGAGTGTCATATGTCTAGGTACGATGCAAATTCTCAATACATACGTTACAATAACTATAACCATACTGACATTGTGTTGTGAGTGTCCTATGTCTAGGTACGATGCAAATTCTCAATACATACGTTATAATAACTATAACCATACTGACATTGTGTTGTGAGTGTCCTATGTCTAGGTACGATGCAAATTCTCAATACATACGTTATAATAACTATAACCATACTGACATTGTGTTGTGAGTGTCCTATGTCTAGGTACGATGCAAATTCTCAATACATACGTTATAATAACTATAACCATACTGACATTGTGTTGTGAGTGTCCTATGTCTAGGTACGATGCAAATTCTCAAAACATACGTTATAATAACTATAACCTTACTAACATTGTGTTGTGAGTTTCCTATGTCTAGGTACGATGCAAATTCTCAATACATACGTTACAATAACTATAACCATACTGACATTGTGTTGTGAGTGTCCTATGTCTAGGTACGATGCAAATTCTCAATACATACGTTATAATAACTATAACCATACTGACATTGTGTTGTGAGTGTCCTATGTCTAGGTACGATGCAAATTCTCAATACATACGTTATAATAACTATAACCATACTGACATTGTGTTGTGAGTGTCCTATGTCTAGGTACGATGCAAATTCTCAATACATACGTTATAATAACTATAACCATACTGACATTGTGTTGTGAGTGTCCTATGTCTAGGTACGATGCAAATTCTCAATACATACGTTATAATAACTATAACCTTACTAACATTGTGTTGTGAGTTTCCTATGTCTAGGTACGATGCAAATTCTCAATACATACGTTACAATAACTATAACCTTACTGACATTTTGTTGTGAGTGCCCTATGTCTAGGTACGATGCAATATCTCAATACATACGTTACAATAACTATAACCTTACTGACATTGTGTTGTGAGTGTCCTATGTCTAGGTACGATGCAAATTATCAATACATACATTATAATAACTATAACTTTACTAACATTGTGTTGTGAGTGTCCTATGTCTAGGCACGATGAAAATTCTCAATACATACGTTATAATAACTATAACCTTACTGACATTGTGTTGTGAGTTTCCTATGTCTAGGTACGATGCAAATTCTCTATACATACGTTACAATAACTATAACCTTACTGACATTGTGTTGTGAGTGCCCTATGTCTAGGTATGATGCAAATTCTCTATACATACGTTATAATAACTATAACCTTACTGACGTTGTGATGTGAGTTTCCTATGTCTAGGTACGATGCAAATTCTCTATACATACGTTACAATAACTATAACCTTACTGACATTGTGTTCTGAGTTTCCTATGTCTAGGTACGATGCAAATTCTCAATACATACGTTATAATAACTATAACCTTACTGACATTGTGTTGTGAGTTTCCTATGTCTAGGTACGATGCAAATTCTCTATACATACGTTACAATAACTATAACCTTACTGACATTGTGTTGAGAGTTTCCTATGTCTAGGTACGATGCAAATTCTCAATACATACGTTACAATAACTATAACCTTACTGACATTGTGTTGTCAGTTTCCTATGTCTAGGTACGATGCATATTCTCTCTACATACGTTACAATAACTATAACCTTACTGACATTGTGTTGTGAGTTTCCTATTTCTAGGTACGATGCAAATTCTCTATACATACGTTACAATAACTATAACCTTACTGACATTGTGTTGTGAGTTTCCTATGTCTAGGTACGATGCAAATTCTAAATACATACGTTACAATAACTATAACCTTACTGACATTGTGTTGTGAGTGTCCTATGTCTAGGTACGATGCAAATTCGCAATACATATGTTATAATAACTATAACCCTACTAACATTGTGTTGTGAGTGCCCTATGTCTAGGTACGATGCAAATTCTCAATACATACGTTATAATAACTATAACTTTACTAACATTGTGTTGTGAGTGTCCTATGTCTAGGTACGATGTAAATTCTCAATACATAAGTTATAATAACTATAACCCTACTAATATTGTGTTGTGAGTGTCCTATGTCTATGTATGATGCAAATTCTCAATACATACGTTACAATAACTATAACCTTACTGACATTGTGTTGTGAGTTTCCTATGTCTAGGTACGATGCAAAATCTCAATCCATACGTTATAATAGCTATAACCTTACTGACATTGTGTTGTGAGTGTCCTATGTCTAGGTACGATGCAAATTCTCAATACATACGTTATAATAACTATAACCTTACTGACATTGTGTTGTGAGTGTCCTATGTCTAGGTACAATGCAAATTCTCAATACATACGTTATAATAACTATAACATTACTGACATTGTGTTGTGAGTGTCCTATGTCTAGGTACGATGCAAATTCTCTATACATACGTTACAATAACTATAACCTTACTGACATTGTGTTGTGAGTGTCCTATGTCTAGGTACGATGCAAATTCTCAATACATATGTTATAATAACTATAAACCTACTAACATTGTGTTGTGAGTGCCGTATGTCTATTTACGATGCAAATTCTAAATACATACGTTATAATAACTATAACTTTACTAACATTGTGTTGTGAGTGTCCTATGTCTATGTACGATGTAAATTCTCAATACATACGTTATAATAACTATAACCTTACTGATATTGTGTTGTGAGTTTCCTATGTCTAGGTACGATGCAAAATCTCAATCCATACGTTATAATAACTATAACTTTACTAACATTGTGTTGTGAGTGTCCTATGTCTATGTATGATGCAAATTCTCAATACATACGTTATAATAACTATAACCTTACTGATATTGTGTTGTGAGTTTCCTATGTCTAGGTACGATGCAAAATCTCAATCCATACGTTATAATAACTATAACCTTACTGACATTGTGTTGTGAGTGTCCTATGTCTAGGTACGATGCAAATTCTCAATACATACGTTATAATAACTATAACCATACTGACATTGTGTTGTGAGTGTCCTATGTCTAGGTACGATGCAAATTCTCAATACATACGTTATAATAACTATAACCTTCCTAACATTGTGTTGTGAGTTTCCTATGTCTAGGTACGATGCAAATTCGCCATACATATGTTATAATAACTATAACCTTACTAACATTGTGTTGTGAGTTTCCTATGTCTACTTACGATGCAAATTCGCAATACATATGTTATAATAACTATAACCTTACTAACATTGTGTTGTGAGTTTCCTATGTCTAGGTACGATGCAAAATCTCAATACATACGTTATAATAACTATAACCTTACTGACATTGTGTTGTGAGTTTCCTATGTCTAGGTACGATGCAAATTCTCAATACATAAGTTATAATAACTATAACCTTACTAACATTGAAAATTTAAACCAGGCACACACACACACACAAACACACATACACATACACACACACACGCACAATCTTTGGCAGAATAAGATAAACAAATACGGGAAAAAACGTAGGCAATCTGTAGCTATCAAAGGAGAAAAGATAGGAGAAACTACTACATTCGCTGATATTATAAAGATAATGAAGCAGGACGTTGATTTAAATCACATAAATATGAAAGTCTTAAAAGTATGCAGAATTCGTGGTTCCTAAAACTAAAGAAAATAGAGATAAATTGAATAAAGCTATGACACAAGCCCTTGGAAGTATGGCGACAGTCAAGATGTCGACACAATGGAAGACATTGGTCATCAAGAATCTTGATGGAACAACGGATAAAGAGGAGGTCATGAAAGGAATAAAAGATGTCATTGTTGACCAAAAGATAGGATCCTAGATAACTTGTCATCTGTTGTCAGATAACTTGTCACAGGGTCCTTCGGGGACGCAAAATGCTTTCCTACTACTGCCTCCACTGATAGCGGACAAAATTGTAATGCTGGAACGAGTGAAGATAGGCTGGATCTGCTGCAGAGTTAGAGAACAAACCCAAGTTATGAAATACTTATCATGGTGCCTAAGTTTTGGTCAATTTTCTTCTTCGTGTAAGGGTCCGGACTGGAAAAAGTATTGTTGGAAATGTGGAAAAATATTCCACAAAAGTAATAAACGTGACATTAATGAGCCAGAGTGTATTGTATGTAAAGAAAACGGCATACAAAATACGAAACATATTATAGGTAGCAGATATTGCGGTTCCTTTAAACTAGAGTTATCAAAACTAAAATCAAAGTGGAACCAGAAGAATAACCCCTCAAAATGATAAATATACTCCAAGTAAATCTGGGGAGGGGTAAACAGGCACAGGACCTGCTTTTCCAAACAGCCGAAAAAAAGAATATTGATATTGTTCTTAAAAGTGAATAACATAAATATCATAAACCTCAAAGTGTAACATGTTATGAGGACAGGAATAAAAGTCCGCAATTGCTGCTCTTAATTGCGCAGTGGTTGGTAATTTTGGAAATCAATCAGACGGTTTATTTGGGTAGAGATGGGTGAATGTAGGATATATAGCTGCTATTTCTCTCCAAATGACTCCATACAAGAGTTTTAAGATAATCTTGAACAGTTGGAAAGAAGAATACAATCCTCAAGGTATAAAACCTTCATCACAGCTGACTTTAACGGAAAGGGCCAGAATGGGGAGAAACTAGAACCTGTAAAAGAGGCCTAATATTCTCAGATTTTCCACTTCGAAATAATTGATATCTTTAAGCGAAGGAACTATGTGCACTTTCGAGATATGTAATGCGAGTTATTGATCTAACTATATTTCAATCTGGAATGTTGGAATTGATAAAAAAATGGAATATTCTACAACAATGGTACCCAAACTAGAGTCCTCACCTCCGTTGGGGGATTTGAAGGCAAGTCAGGGAGGGCGAGAGACTAGTTGGAAAATAAAATATATTTATTATTATAGGATCAAACTTGAGGTTGCTAACGACTTGGATTGTGTCCTTATTTAAATACAACGTCAAATAGGCATGCTAATGTAAAAAATGCAAGCTCAAGCATCTAACTAACGGATTTTTCTCTTATCAGTTAAAATTTATGTTGCAAATTAAAACTTGAAATGCTATATAATGTTTCTTGTGAAAGTAGGCCTATGTATAAATAAATAAATTGTTTTCAATATCCGTCTATAATATTTGATTATTTTCATATGCCCATATCATATTATGTGACGTAAAGTGGAGCCCACGCCCATATTGTATAGTGGAGGGGGCGTGGAAGGATTTCATATCAAGAGGAGGAGGGCGTGAAAGCAAAAGATTTGGGTACCCATGTTCTAGAAGATGAAACACTTAGCGATCATCGGTACATACAGTTTCAAATTACTAGCACAGATGGAACAGGCAAAGATCTCTTTAAAGAGAATATTCGTAAGAGCCGAGGATAGAACAGACGAAAACTTGAAATTCAGGTATTGGTTGAGTTTCTCGAAGAAACCAAACTGATAGATGAACTCAAGTGAACAATACCAGTGAAAAACTTCAAAGGCATTGTGATACACATAATGGATACTTTAATAAAAGCCTGTAAATAAATCGCATGCCCATCGTGGGAATACCGAGGTGTCGAAGGAAAGCTATGTATTGCTGGAGCGAGGAAATCGCCCAAAAATGGACTGCTCGAAGAAAAGCAACCAGAACAAAAAGAAATCCCGAACTCCAAAATAAATATAGAGAAGGAAAGAAAGAGCTGCAGAAAGGAATAAAGAAGAGCAAAAAAGAATGAATGGAATGTCTGTTTGCAAAAATAGAGACCTACCCGTAGGGTTCGGATTACCAAATTGTAATCCAGAAATGGCGGACGCAAAATAATATACCTGGCCTAAATAATCCAGTTAGGGTTCAGGAAATAACTAAAACTTTATTTCCTAAACAGGAAAAATACATAAGGAATAGAGTACATGGACACAGTTACCAGAAAATAAATGTCTCGGCCACACTGAATTTGGAATGATAATCAGAGAGCTTAAAAGAAAGAAATCTCCCAGACTATATATAATACCAAATGCAATACTGATAAGGTGTCAGAATTGTATCCGGAGATATTATTAACTGCTTTTAATGCTTTTTTAGATAAAGAAAAAATTTACAAATGTTGAAAAAACAAATTTTGTTGCTGCTTAGAGAAGGGAATAAACCCTTTTACAATCCTTCATCGTTCATGCCTTCATACCTTTTAATGCTTTCAATTCGGCTAGGTGGAGCGATACTCATGACGCACTACAGATGAAAAATAAGCCAGAGTATCTGGGTAAAATGTTTGATGACTACCTTAGCCAAAGAACAGTGGTATTCAACTGCGACACTTATATATTCTTGTCTATAATAAGGAAGGAGGAGCGCCACTAGCTTCAAAAATCGGTTCTCGTTTGTGGAACAAGATGTATGACGGGCTTCTACTAATGGATCTTCCGGAAGACACCTACATAGTGGGCTATGCAGATGACGCAATATTTGTTTGCACGACACCTATAGAACCTGCCCTAGAAGAGGAGGCAAATGATGACTTAAATCGGGTACAAAATTGGGGTGAAATTGGTGGCTTAAAGATGACTACAGAAAAAACAGAAGCAATGTTATTAACGGATAGCCGAGTATTTGTGACGCCAGTGTTGTAAATATGTGATTCCCAAGTCTAGTGCAAAGATGAACTAAACTATCTGGGGTTTACCCTAGACAAGTAATTACGTTTTTCAGCCCACATGGTTAAATCCTGCCAGATTGTCCTGTGGGAATTTGTGCCTACTGGTGCCTAATATTGGGGGATGAAAGGAGTGTAAGAGGAGACTGATATCTTTGGTGGTGCAACTAGTATATGCAGCACGTATCTGGGCTCTTGCAATGGAACAGCTAAAGAAAAAAATGTTTCAGTACAGAAAGGTAGCACGCTACGAATAGTTTCTGCACTCAAAACGGTATCTGATAGTGCGGTTCTAGTACTTGCCAGAACCCCGCCTATATACCAAAGAAATTATACGAACAACTAAGCGGTATTAAATACATGCGGAACAAACAAGAAAGTGAAAGTGCAAAGAAAATAGCTAAACAATCTGCTAAAGGATGCCTATTTGGATGCCTATGCTGGCAATCGGAGTGGAATGACTCCAGCACTGTGAGATGGACATACTGCTTAATTCCCGGTCTAAAAGCATGGATGATAAGAGGGCATGGAGAAGTGAACTACTATCTCACACAAGCCCCCAATTGACACGGATGTTTTGGTGAATTATTTTTATAAATTTAAATTACGTGACACAGCTCAGTGGGAGTTCTGCGAAAGCCTAAATTACGATGCGAGACAAACATTGTTTTACTGTGAGGAAAGCGACAACAAATAAATGCCTGCCTGGGCAATCATTAATGAACAAAGCGTGATATCCACTATACTAAAAAGTGAAATTAAATGGAATTATATAGCAAACTTTATTGTGATGATTATGTTAGATAAAAATGAAAAAATAAGAAGCCAAATGAACATGTAATCGTTTCGACAAGTTGAAACAGCATTTGTTGTTGGTCATGTCACTCCCTGAAGTAATGTCTAACTGTGCTCTCAGGGGACGACAAGTGGTTGAAAGAAGTTCAAGTTTGTTTAGGTTTTTACTACAGTTGGTCTGTAGTCAAGATGTGATGTTGAACAGCCAAAACCCCGGGTGGCAGGGTTTGTAGGTTGAAAGGTCAAATCCCCTTTTATCCTCCAACTATTTCTAAAATAAAAACCCACACACAGTGTGAGTGTGAACTAATAGAAGGAATTGAATAACTAGGCCATGTATCCCTTGAATCTAATTCCTTTATTTACATTACACATTTTAGATTCTCACCTTTCCTCTCCTGTCACCACTTCTTTATCTTTCACTCCTATATTATTATATTTTTGTTCGCTGTTGTGTATTTTTATTTTATTCCCATTACTCTCGTTCGTTTGTCTTCCTCAATTTACTGACCACGCTTCGTCACTTGTCGCTACGAAATTGTTTATTTATATTTCATTAATATATACTATATCAAAAGCACAGTGGTACAGTGTATTACAATGAAAATATTGGAAACTACCCCAATACCACAAAAATAATCAAACATTACAAAAAAAACAAGCTACTTAAGATTTAAACCTTAGTTACATATATATTACATAAATATTAAAAATAATTTTTTTTCCAAAATGATTCCTTATGACCTTCAACCGCTAATGTATTTTTTTTATTTAAATATTTCCATCTGAGGAAAGTTTATATTTATCATTAAATATGTTCTTCTCTGAAACATTGAATAATTTAATCATTTTAAAATGTACAATTAAATTTTAAATAATACAAAGGGTTTTACTTTGGACTTAGTGTAGAACCACTTTGATCACTAAACTGTGTCAACTTTTCTGACTCAAGTTTCGCGAAACATTCGATATAAATTTAAGTTTGAAATAAACCACAAAGTTTTATCAAAAGAGTTTCAAGCAAGAAATTCTGCATTACTAAGTACAAAGTTTTCTTACACTGAGATTTCTTAAAGCACTCTAGCAGCAATGAAACAAATATACCCAGTTTCTAGACCGCCAAGTGCATTATGATGGGATATATATAGTAAAGCAAAATGGAGCTTGGGACAAATTAGTTTTACACAATATTCATTCAACTGAATTCTATATTGAGTTCCTGAGGTCATAACATTTTGAAAACAATTTCTGTACTCTGTACATAAGAAATACGTATAAGAAATACTCTACGTGCAAAAATAAGAATTACTGAACCATTTGTAATGTTTTATGTTCTTTCATTTGATCTTTTTATAGTTTTCTCTGGAATACCACCGTTTAAGCAGAAACTCACCTCAAATATAATACGTCAATTTGAATACGGGCCAAAAACAAACGGCGGGATAGCTGATTGAGAAAGCAATTACAGATGATCTAGTTTCAATACTGTTTATTTTGGAGCATACTTTACATCTATACATATATTATATATACATCAAAAATATATATTCGATAATAAAATTTTGTGCTTACTTGTAAAATAATTGTCCAATGTTTTATATAATCTCGCCTTCAAGAAAAACCCAATGGAGAATGAGTGTGTTAGTTTTGTTTTATCTTATGATATATTTTAGGCAAAGTGCTAAAACAACTATCGGATTGAGTATGGTGTGCTTTATAGTCAGGGGTTGACAGTGTTATTTTTATTGCTCTCGTATGCTATAGCCATTATTATTTTAGTATTTTAAGTTATTTGTAAAGATTTTCATGTTTTATCATTTCATCTTAACTCCATGAGTGAAAGGAACCTATCGGTGAAACACTGCTACAATAGGAAGGCATGGAGGCAAAGTTTAGAAATCAGGCGTTTATAGTGTCTGCCGTCGCTGTCTGTTTCCTAAGCTATACTAGTGTTCCACCAATAGGCTTCTTTCACTTATGGTGTTAGGAAATGATAAAGTAAGAAAATCTTTACAAATAAGTACGTATGTGTGTGTATATATGTTTACTCCTCAATTTAAACCAATTAAAGGTATATCATGGTTATATTAAATAAATCGCCCCAATTGATTGGACATCCTCCTTGATCACAATATCACCCTCTTGTATGCAAATATTACGTCGGTATTTCCTCCTTGCTTCGTCCTGGTGGTGGGTTTAAGCCATTGTCTCTAAGAATTTGCATCGTTTTTCGAACAACCTTATGCAATTCATGGCGTGACATCGTTCGGAAAATCCTGTATCCTTCTAGGATTCATCAGTTTACATAATGATTCTGTAGCTCTTATACTCTTATTTCAGCACGTTAGTTTGTTCGTCCAGACTTTGATCGGTGGTAATATAGAACACCCTTTTTTGTTTAAAACGACATGATTTTGTGTGAAATAAACTTGCTAGGGTGTTGAACAAATATCGCCTCACTAGGGGATATTTTCTATCCATACTATAATGCTACCATAATCTGTGAAAGCGTGTGCGATCATTCCAAGCCATGCTTGACTGCGTCCTGTTTTGTTTTTTTAATTATTTACAGTAGTGATTCGAATATACGAACAAGCTGGCACTAATGGGTGATCGGACAGCCAAATATATATTACACTAAACTTAAAACTACAGTTTAAGTTTTAGAAAACATTAAGAGTTTACTGTTCAGCTGTATGTATAAGTTGTAGACGAAAACATTGTTTTATTGCAATTTTTTAAAGAAAATTTTACAATCGGAAAACTTTTAATTTTATTAATTTATATAATCTATAAACAGTTATACTGAGTGATTTACTGAAAATCAACACAAATTCGAAACTACTGAATGTAGAGGTTTGAAATTTTCAAGGAACATTCCGTTCATAACATAGACCCCCAGTTGGAAAGGATTTCGCGAAATGTTGATTTTAAAAGGCTGAAAATTGCAAATATCCGTGGAAAGTTAACAAGTCAAATATGAAATGCTCAGTTAAAGTATAATTTCATTTAAATATTTATAGTTAGAGTATAATTTCATTTAAATATTTATATAAATAATAATACAAATTATAACTTCCAATTCCAATTCCATAATAGTTATCAATTATGAGTGGTCTTTAAGTTTACTAAGCAAACACATATTGTAACCATTTTAAACGAGTGTGGGCAAATCTGCCATGGGGCTCGGGTTATTTTATAAGAATGGAGCAATATTAGTTTTATAGACACAAGGACATGTTTTGCGTGAGATATAACAGATAATTGTATATTTAAAACTTATTGCTCATTAACCTTCGCTTGTTTTAAATACTTCCTCTTGTCCGGTTCACAAGATATCTTGTAAGTAGACAACAATTTTAAAAATGTCTAGATTATGCTTGCTTGTACTATATATTAGGATTAAATGTTACTCTAGTTTAGTGAGTAAAGAAAATAAACACTCTAATTTTGCTAAAACAAACTTAAATGTATAGAAGTGACGTTTTCTATGTTAATAAAACTATAAAGAACAAAAATAGTTATTGTAATGTGTGGGAACCTATCATTCAGCTCCACAGAGTTTTTTATAGTTATTCGTTTTATCAATGAGTAGGGCTATATACACCGTCTATAGATCCTTTTACCTAGAGTAATTTTGGAGTAGACCTATATCTGCTTGCAAACAATAATTTCTGTTTAATAATAATTTTATATATATTACAATTTTCTGCAACTAAGGTTAGTTATTTCCTATTATCAAATACTCTATTGTTGAAAGGTAAATTAAATTTATTTGTATTTGTAATTATAATAAGAACAGGAAAGCTAGGCTCGGACGTTTGAGGCTATCAATTTATATCGTAATACATTACCGTCAACACTTTAGAAAGCTACTAAAGAAATGTATGATAAACCCAAGCAACAGATATTTGCCACCAATATATTACCGGGTAACATCTTTTATTTTCGTCACGTGCCTCCTCCTTCCTTCTATACAAAAACTTACACGATTTGTTTACAAAGTACCTACTTTATAGTTTTGGTATGGCCGCCATACAATATTTTGTTTAAAATTGTTACTAGCTACCAAATGAGTTTAGCAGTTTTTAAACACAGGAATGTTCTCCACATTTTCACATAACGATAAATAAACTTATATTCTGTTATAATAATAATATTAAATATTACTGTATCTGTATAGCATTGCAGTAAGAGTAAATGTATTGTTAATTACTTGTTATCTAATTACTTGTTGCAACGTCAATTATTTGTTATCCTGATTATAATAACTATTTTGAAACAAGATTTGATATTTGTTATTTTTTATAAATTACATTCATTTTGTAAATTTATTGTTTTTTAATATTCTGTAGTACGTAGGTTTGTACAGTATCTACTAATTGTACCCACTGTTTATTTTATCTGGGCCCTATTCGCCGTTTTAAGACTAACAAAAAAAATTACCACTTAATGTTCTTGAGACATGTGCTTAACGATAGTTTAGTTTATTCACGGATGTAATGGTGTAGATAGGTTTATAGAGTATAAACTAATATATTTATGGAGATTATTTATAGAGTTAACACCCATGTTTAAAGTGAGTCCTAAACTGGGATATGTATGGTGAACAAGAAACGTTCGATTTTTTAATTCGGATATTTATACTTGTGTACAGCATTATCACATGTGACTGTCCCCTGTACAAAAAAATAGAAAAGTTTGAAACAATGCACACTAAATCTAGGCACAAGATGTCGTATCCTAGGACTTTACACTGGTCCTTTTTGTTACCTCAATTCGTATACAAATTATTATATTTTAGTTTTTTATTTTCTGAACCATTCCCGAAGTAAAATCGCAAAAAAAATTTATAAACTTTGAAAGCTTTCAAAAATGTCTACTTTTCCACAAATGTCTAAAATAAAGTGCACTTACCCGGAGGCGAAATTTTATTGTAAAACCTGATTGCATTTTCTCAATATTCTTGTTAGGGGAAACTTTCTATGTATTTTTGTATCTTCGGCAAATATCTGAGACCGTTCTTCACTTAAAGTTGTTCCCATGATTCCAAACCCTTTTTGTGTTATAGGGGCTGTATTGGAGCAGCTTGTTGTGAGAAATATTGGCGAATTAAAGTGTTATGGAATTATGTATTACAGAGATAGTCTGCCTATCCCTTACGGTGGCTTGGGGTTGTACTGTGGAGATTGAAAGTAGAAATGGTGCTCCATCACGTTCCTGTAGGACTTTGGTTAGCGCTAAACCGTTGACGGATGCCAATTCATTGTCCCGCGGATCTTGGAGTAGCAACTTACCCACAGGAAGAGCCATGTTTCAAATGAGACGCTTCGAGTATAAACTCTTTGATTTCTGACGTAACTTATTTATTTTCTTACAATAAAGTATGTAAAACGAGATGGTTTTTAATATAGATTTTGAATTTCAGTTTATTGTCACAGTATCTAGAGCATAAAATAATTACCCCAAACTCCCAATACCCCTACGCAAGATATAATGAGTAACTAAAGTAGCAAAGTTACCCAGATGTAACCCATATGAAGATTTTCTATGGCCAGGCTATCATCATTAGAAGAAATCTTAGTGTATGACTAATTCTAATCTTGTATCAGTGGTCGTTGTCGAATTTTGTTTCAGTGTTTAAGGCTACTTAAAAGATTTAGCCAATCTTGCCTAGAAAATTACCTCATCTATTGTAACTGTAAAATGCTTTAATAATAAATTCCAATTAAAATTGTTTAGAATTGGTAATGACAACCCTTATCTGTCTGTTTGATTTCATTATTTATTAAATTAGTAATGGAGTTTTAGGGAGAGATTATATAGTATTTTGAATAACCGTTATGTGAGTGCCAGTCACACATTACGTTCCCACCACTGAGGGATTTCAGGCCCTTGCGCTCCAGTTAGAGTTCATTTGATTACAAGTTTAACCTAAACATTTCCACAATAGACTAGTAAAGAGTACAATAAAAGTTTGTCTGTTTATTAAAACAAATATAAAAACAATGTTGTAGAAGATCTAAGTAGAAGGGTGTCTCTCTCTCTCTCTCTCTCTCTCTCTCTATATATATATATATATATATATATATATATATATATATATATATATATATATATATATATATATATATATATATATATAAGAACTAAGTCAATATTTCTGATGATGTTGGTACTGTTAGCCAACAAAAAGCTTTGAGTTGTAAATTCAATTATAATTCTTGTATTTGCATTTTGACTTTGTTATTTATTAATACACAAGAATACAATTGCGATATATATATATATATATATATATATATATATATATATATAGGTTTGTATAACATAAATAAAAGGAGAGTGTGAGATAATACAAAGAATTAACAAACTTTATCACCCTTCAAATTGACGAATTTCAAACGATTCAGGATGCTTTCGGTTTGTGTGACGTCACTTGCATTCCTCGCATGAACACGTTCGTATGCAACACACCCCAAAAAGCCAATTTGCCAAAAAGTGTTCACCATTGGCTGTTCCTTTTATAGAAATGCTGTTTTTAGCATATGTGAAATAGAAGAGTAATTAACAAGGTTAGTTTTACCCCTTGTGATAACACACTCTGTAGCATTGATCAAGTTTAACTCATGTGTTATTTATAACATGTTATTCGTACGTTTGTTGTTATTTCCAACACTGAACACTTTACAAGTACATAACGTATGTTCAAAGTGAGGCTGCAGGTGTTTATTTTTTCTTCCGAAGGAACATTCAGCCACAGACGATGGCCATTCGTGCAACGTAACGGTTTTTAAATGTATTTTTGATGCTTGTTGAATGCGCCGAGCGCAGTGTTGAATAGATAGGCAGGGGCGCTCACTCTCGACAGAGAATTAGGTCTATTTTATGGAATATGTTAGCACGACTGGCGTTAGGACAACGTATTGCGATATTACTTACTAAACAAGTTGCTATAGTCTGTAAATACCGAAGAAATATTTTAGAAAAATAAATGACAGTTTTTAACACTAGAGTATTTCAATATTAAATAACACTAAGGTTAAAAACGTATAATCAATTATGAACTACAATTGGAAATATCAAATAGGTGAACAATTTTTAAATATTATAAGTTATAAATTCAAATGTAACTAAAATGCTTAAAATTAATAAACCTACAACGTTATCCTGGCAATTGCTACGAATTGATACACATCGCCGTAGGAGCACTAAATAGCGAGATTATCATTCGCTAAAATAGAATTTATTATTTTGACAAACAACACTCCTCGAGTATGCATTTTTACAATATGTAAAAATCTAATAAATTTAAAATATTTACCTTTTGCTGGGGTCAATATACTGACTAAGGTGTTCGCTGGTTTCCTTGGGAAGTGTCAGGCCTATCAGAAGTCGTACTTATAGTCTCCAGCCAAGACGCATTTCAGTTCGACTCTCGCTATACGGCTACGATTATTCGTAACTTGATTAACTTTACAAGGATACCAAAAATTTATGTTTCTGGCAATCAGTAGTATATGAACGGTTCGCTGAGGAGTGCTGCTCTCAAACGGCAAACATTGAAATTATAACTATTTTTCGTTTACTTGTATCGGAAGTTTGGTGGTAATACAAAAGCAAAGTTACAGAATATAGACAAATGTGTACAGTATAAACCCAGATGGGCAACATTTTGGGTTACGTGACACCATTCATCCCCTAAATGTATCCTATGTTTGGTTTTTTGGTGCTGATTACTAACTGGTTAAAGAAACTAAAAATTTCTTCTTTCATATTTTGGGATATTCTTTCAGCGGACACTAATATTTAAGGGAATTGGAACTTTTTTTTAATATTTGTATGAACACTAGATTATAGCAATGCTAAGAGGTAGTAAAATTTAAATGAAATAAGAATTTTGTGAATATACTCTCTGTATTACTGGCGCACTATCTATAAGTTCTGCTCTGGTCTGACCGCACTAGCCAGTCTGCGTACCACGACTCCGCCCTCCACGTCTTCAGACTATGCTGTCTGACTGTACACACTTTAGAAAAATGTGTACAGCTGAACGTATTGAAATTCCGCTTAATTAGTTTATCAAAATCGTTCAATGGTGTGTGTTACGTATTATTCTTTAAATATAATTTAATTTAACCATTGTAAATGCTTCTGAGAGGGAATCCTTATCGGCCAAACTTTGTCCCTTGCAAGGTTCGGTGTTGGACAGTTCATCTTAAAACGTCGGTAAAACGACATCTCTCCCGTCACTCTCTACGCGACGTAGTTTCTCGTGAGTTCTAAGCAAGGCTCGGTTTAGATCATACATATTTCCCGTTACGCTATACGTGACGTAGATTTTTTTTTTCTTTGTTTCTCCTGTCGTGTGGCGAAGATATTATTAGCATAAATAGTAAGTATTTTGAATTATATGCGATTTCTCTTAAGTTACTTAGGTAAGTGATAAGTGCGTGAAAGGGTGCACCCGAACAACTTTCCGTCATCCGACAGGAAGGACAAGTGGTGGTACTTCGCCCAGTGAGGTATGTGCGACAGCTGTTAACCTTTTTCATTTATTGAGTATTTAAGGTCCACCGGAAAACTATGCCGTTACATGTTAAAATATTTAACAGTGTCAATGATTTTGCTTTTACACGTGTTTTATCTGGAATTGTAAACACTTACACAACTGACATTGCATTCCCATCTTTTAGACAGTGTCCAGCGACACTCCACTCGTCCGACTTCACCGCTTTTGAGACGGTTTTATTGAAATCTAGATATTTTCGTCATTACACTTTCGAGCTTCTTCTTCAAAAAAACTCTAATACACGAAAACCTATCACACGGCCTGATTTTGAAGTTTTCTATGTTTTATTTTACTCACTGCAGGATACATGAGAATATATATATATATATATATATATATATATATATATATATATATATATATATATATATATATCCTTAGCAACTGTAGCTACACAATAAATTTGACAATTGGCCACTGCCAAGCTAGTTAGAGAAACTGACTAGAGTACCGTAGTCATACAAGTGCCATTAAAATAGTTGGAATTAAAAGAAAACGAATGTTTGAAAGAAAAACATTGATTCTTCCACCCTAACCTCCGCTCGCTTTCCTCAAAGGTCAACCCTGCCACTTTTATTTTGCATTTAACGATCATTAAAGCCTTTATGTCCAAATGTCTTTTTGGGAGAGCTTGATTGGTCATATGACTGGAGACAACCGTTTTCGTAACTATGGTCACGAACCAGATCCTCAACAAATGGAGCAGTCGCAGCTTGGTGCTGTAATTCCAAAATAACCTCTAATTACGGTTTATCGAACGGAGCAGCAAAATCACGACACGAACACACAGACGTATTTCGATTAAGGGATATATTAAATTTAAAATTATATATAATCAGAATGGGATGAAAGGGGGTACGTTTGTTTGTTTTTTTTGTTAATAAACAATGTGTTGGAAACAGATATTGTTTTACGTGTGGTTGTGGTTGTCCTTAGCTTGTATGGCGAATGATCCCCTTTTCTTCCAGCCACGAGTATATTAGTGTCACGAAAATAAAACGAAATAATCTTTAAAGAGGGTTGTAAGTCGTGACAAAATTTGAGCTCAATCGCTGCAGAACATTTTGAATTTTTAAGATTAAAACTTTTAATAAGCCACCGGAAAAAAATAAGTTTAAAAACGTGAAAAAACCAACACGAAATTGAAAATAAGGTAAAATAAACTGTAAACATTTCTAGATCTACAAACTTTTAAACGTAGGCAGCTTTTAAATTGCTACAATGGAAAGAAACAATCAGTACCAATAAGTAGCAACATTCCCCGTCAGATACGCTAATCTCTTGAATAAAATGCTTTTGAAGACACCGGCATAACGAGCATTTTGACCCAAGCAAATGCTATATTAAACGGGCAGATTTGGAATAATTTAATTTAAAATGAATATAATATGTTTGTGAGAGGACGGGATAAACCCATGTCATTCTAAAAGCCATTAGAACGACGGCCGAGGGATTTAGAAATAAATTGGTTCCGTAACATACACTTGTCACGTATTCTGGTAGCCTTTGACTGCTGAAACATTTAAAAGGCTTAGGTTTTGTTCCATGAACTTCGGCAAACATCACGATCTGTGTTTCTGTATAATAAATGGTGTTACAAGTATGTTCATAAATGTAATATTTAGTTTAGTTACATCCAACTAACCGTGTACTTGCTCATTCCCGCTTTCTCGTGTACCATTACTTCTGAATATATGTTACATATTTTGAATCTTAACAAACGCGATGATACTTTGAAACTCCCTGCAATTTGAAAATGTGTCATTGATTTTAACAGGAGAAAGGTGAACAAATAGAAAGGAATGTGAGTAATTGATTGTGTCAGATGTGTGTTTGTGTGTGTGTGTGTGTGTGTGTGTGTGTGTGTGTGTGTGTGTGTGTGTGTGTGTGTGTGTGTGTGTGTGTGTGTGTGTGTGTGTGTGTGTGTGTGTGTGTGTGTGTGTGTGTGTGTGTGTATTGACGTCAATGGGCGGTGCTGTTTTCCTCCATATATAAGCGCCGAGTTGTCTCGCTCTTCACCTGTTGTTGGGTTCACCTCGTCAATGCTAGATGAGATTCTAAAGAAACGTCGGAACTGCAATATTAAGCACTACAAAATAAACGGATGTACTCTGGATAGTAACAATTCGAAACACAGATACACACACCCACACACCCACACACACCCACACACACCCACACACACACACACACACACACACACACACACACACACACACACACGGAATCAAACTGAGGGAAAAAGGACAATCACAGTCACTCTTTTAATTTTTATATATAATAATTTCGAGCTAATTTAATTTAGGAGATATAAATTTGTTGCATAAACTAGGACATTGGTTTCTATTTTTAAGTGAATAATCAAATTATTCTTGTTTTAAAGCAATAAATTCACAGTAACATTATTTGAGAAAATAATTGTTTACCTATATACAATAACTACTTAATCCATTTGAATATTGAATAACTCTTTTTAATTATTATTTTATGTTGTTGATTTCTAGAGCCTATTTCCCACTGCGGCGAACTGATTAGTTTATAGAATAAAGTATGGCTTCACTGAGCTCGACTTCCTCTAGGAATAACTGTCAAGCCGTAATTACACCTTGTCCTACATTTCTTGTTTGGAAGTTGAGTATGTTGGAAGTGGAGGCAGAGTTAGGCACAGTGCCATACTTAATTACATTATAGCACTATACAAGACTGGACTCTCTATTATTGCTCTTTAGTTAACTCTATTTACATTATTCCCAACCTAATTATTGTAAGGTTCGAAATTATTTTTAGTGTGAAATAATTTTATTTATAATTTTTAATGTTCGGGCTATATTGCCATTTACAAAATAATTATTGAAAGTTTCATTCATGATAAATTTACCTCCGAAAAAGTACAAGAAAGGGATCTGAGAGACTTATTAAATAAATCGTAAGCTGCTTGAATATCGAGTCAAAAAAACTTTATTTATTAGTGCATCTTTGTATTAACACACACAAAAGAATCGTGTCATCATAAACATGATTGTCATAAGTTATGTGATATCTATGAACCATTGTACAAATTAAAAACATTCAAGAATTAGTTCCTGTTAATTTGTATGATTTCTCCTTTTGTGTTATTGTTGTTTTATTTTGTCATTTTATGTAAGATTAATATGTAAGTATTGTTGTTCTCTTAGTGTCGTTTATTTAATCGTTTCAAATAATTTTTAGACGAATTTCATAACTTAAGTGGGTTATTTAATACAATTTGAATTATAATTTCAATAAGTTTTTTAAAGTTTTAATTTATTGTAGTGAGTGTACGCATATTTTATATTGGTATTTATAAGCAAAGTATTATTTTTTTAAGGCTTGATAACTGTAACGAACAAGTTGCCGAAACGCTGCACTAATTGAATAAACTACTTTAACTCGATATGAAACAGCTTTATTATTTATTCGATATTTATTTTGACTCCTTAAGTAAACAATGGCAATTATAAGTTACAGCAAGGGGGAGTATAGATTGTTACATCAAAATTAGTTTAATTAGTGGAATGGATCCAGAATGTCTCTCGGAACCATCAGAATAATGAAGAACAGTAGGAATTCTAGGTAATGTGTCGGTTTGGAGAGCATAAAACTTGTTATTGCTAGAAAGATGCTTCAAGGGCACAGGAAACTCGTATAGCGTGATTTATTGTGTGGTATACTTTATTTATATATTGTTACCTTTGGAATCTAATCTCGTCCCACGACGTATTTTATTCTCTTTTGGATGTAATGATCATTCACTATGATTAATAACACCAACGAAATTCATGGAAGGAATAAACATATAATTAGAATATATTTTGAGATATGAAACTCCTTGTTAAGCATATAGAAGGATAATACCACCACGTATGTAGAGTTAAATACGTGGCGTAGACACATTCCTTATCTAGCCATTACACTACCATGTGCAGACAAACCAAGACAGGGGTGATAAAATAAAAAAAATGTAATTATTACGTGGTAATGGGATTAGGTTACCATTATGGAATCACCTACCCAGCCTAATAGCCACCTTCATATAACAGGCAGAAACTCCTGCATTCATCTCCCACTTGGATACCCTCACTCTGAACCTTCTCCCGCATCTCACTAAGCGCCTTCTTTCTTATATCTGAGAACCACCTGTATATACATCCCCCTTGCGCATTCTTACTACCGTTCTGGCAGCTTGCTCTCAACCTTCTCCTGTATGCACACATGCCCCTTCTTTCTTATCTCAGGTAACCACTCTTACATACATCCCCATCTTGGACATTCTTCCAGCGGGAAAAAAGTGCTGCAGGGAATCAAATTTGAAGAAAGTGACATAATTGGTTAGCTTGGATGTCAAGTCATTGTTCCCCAGCGTTCCCATTGATGAAGTGCTTCATAGGATGTCTATTTTTGAAGAGCTCCCTCCCCATGTCTTGGATCTGGCTAGGCACTTTCTCACAAACACTTACTTTTTGTTTAATGAATAGTTTCACAGGCAACTTGATGGTGCCCCTATGGGATCTTCACTTTCTCCGGCTGTAGCCAATATTTTTATGACGTTCTTTGAGCAAGACGCCCTTAATGATGCTTTTCTCAGGCCTTCGTTATGTGGATGACGTCTTTATGATTTGGCAACATGGTAGCACAGAACCTAATTATTTCCTTAAGTACCTCAACTCTCGCCACTCCAGGTTATTTTTCACTTTGAAGCTAGAGAGTGATGGCTGCTTGGCGTTTCTGGACGTCTTGGTTAGGAAGGGTCAGAATGGTTGTGTTCACCATTCGGTCTACAGAAAACCGACTCATACCAATAGATATCTTAACGCTGAGTCACATCACCACCCATCTAAGATCCAGGCTGTCGCTGACACGCTCTTCTCTCGGTCTCACAAGTTAGAAGACATCGATTCGAGGGACCAGGAAATTATTACTATGAGAGAGGTGCTTAGAAGCAATGGCTATAAGGAATATGCCATTAATAAAGCGTTACACCGCCAAAGTGTCCTTCCTGTTGACGTGGACGAAACAGAGACTGAGAAAGCTGGTACTTTAATTCTGCCCTTTATTAAAGGTACCGCTGATAGGACTGGCAGACTCTTTAGGAGGCATGGTTTACGTTCCGTTTACAAACCTTATATCAAACATCGACAAGGTTGTTGGTAACGCCAAAGATAAGATCCTCTTGGAAAACCATGGTGTTTACAGCGTTTCCTGTGGAGTTTGTAAGAAATCGTACATTGGCCAAACGAACAGACATATCTCGGCTAGGCTTGAGGAGCACAAACTGGGCCTTAAGAACAAGTAGAAAACGTCGGATCTGTACAGGTACCACTGCGATACAGGGAATACCATTGATTTCCAATGTTGGCGACAGATTGCTCAAGTGGAAAACTACAGGACTAGACTTATTCGTGAGGCTATCGAAATAGAGAAGCGAGAGAGTCGTAACAAACGCGATGTTACTTTGAACTTGCCCGCAGTCTAGAAATGTGTCATCGATAGATTTTATCGGCAGAAATGTGAACAAAGGCAAAGGAATGTGAGTAATTGTTTGGATCAGGTTTGTGTGGATTGACGTCATTGTGTGGATTGACGTCAATGGGCGTGCCATCATTTCTCTATATATAGGAGCCGAGTTATCTGCGCTCTTCACTCGCTCTTCTACTGTTGTTTGGTTCACCTCATCAATGCTGGATGAGATTCTAGCGAAACGTCGGAACTGCGAATTTATGGACTGCAGAATGAACGGATGTACTCCAGATAGTAACTATTCATGCATATATATATATATATATATATATATATATATATATATATATATATATATATATTATAATAAAGATGATTATTTTTTCTTGATTTGTTATAATTATTAAATAACTTCAAAAAGTTCATAATCAAGATATATTTTATCCAACATTTACAATTATGCTGAAGCTTTTCGCCGGAGTATAGTTCCAGCATTCTCAAAGACTACTCTATATATATATATATATATATATATATATATATATATATATATATATATATATATGTATATATATATATATATATTAATATGTATATATATGTATGTATATTTATTTATTTATATAACCTGATAATCAAAACATTACAATAGATCGAAGCACTATCATCGATCGTACAGGCATTGTACAGACTCAGGAACCAGTCGCGTGTACATTTTCTAGGAAAACGTTTACAACAAAACTCTAGCACTTGAAACATGCACTATTACATGACACCTATAACTGTATCTCAACTTGAAGTAATCAGACGCAATCATTGTAAATAATTTCAGTAGTCCTACTGCTAAAACGACGAAAATCTATGCTTTATGTAAATACATGTTTTTGCTACACACATTCCTTATCTAGCCATTACACTACCATGTGCAGACAAACCAAGACAGGGGTGATACAATTTAAAAAAATGTAATTATTACGTGGTAATGGGATTAGGTTATTATTATGGAATCACCTACCCAGCCAAATCTGGGTCATAGCCACCTTCATATAACAGCTATTCATCTCCAACTTGGACAATTTTCAAGCCGCTCTGGCTAACGTCAGACATCCTAGCTCTCAACCCTCTCGACATGTCATCATGCCTATTCTTTCTTATATCAGTTAACCACTCCTACATTCACCCCCACTTGTAAATTCTTCCGGCCGCTAGTCAGGTGTCAAACATATTCGCCCTATATCTGTCCTTTAAATAAATATACTAAAATATATATATATATATATATATATATATATATATATATATATATATATATTATTAAATAACTTCAAAAAGTTCATAATCAAGATATATTTTATTCAACATTTACAATTATGCTGAAGCTTTTCGCCGGATTATAGTTCCAGTATTCTCAAAGACTAGTCTTTGAGAATGCTGGAACTATAATCCGGCGAAAAGCTTCAGCATAATTGTAAATGTTGAATAAAATATATCTTGATTATGAACTTTTTGAAGTTATTTAATAATTATAACAAATCAAGAAAAATAATCATCTTTATTATAATATATATATATATATATATATATATATATATATATATATATATATATATATTATGAAACGAATTACCAGACAATATGTTTCAGTGTCGGACTGAATTATGAAGAAAAGGAAAATTTAAAAAAGCACTCAAAGGTTTTTATTACAAAAATACGAGGGAAAATAAATTTTAAATTAAATAAATTTATTGAGGTTTGCAGGTGTTGAAAACTTTTTGAATAAGACAAACTTATTTAATTTTAACTTTGTAAACTTAAGGAGTAAAATGGAGTGTAGATTGTTTTTGTGGTTTGTTGTGAAACTTGAAATTCAATCTTTCTTCGGTTTTATGTTTAAAGCAATTTATTATATTAGGAAAAGCATTACGTATCAAGTTGTATGTTATTACGAAGGTTTTACCTTATTTGGTATCATAGATCCTTACTGACTACTAACAAGGTACTCGCTGGATTAGTAAAGAGCTACTTAAATGCAGTATAATTAAACTGATAATTACTTAATGAAACTGTAACTAACCATGACTCCCTATGATTAATACTGGACCGTATAATGACCATGAAATTTGATAAACGGCTTTCAACCCAAAGACGTTGAATGCGGGAATTGCTGGAACTACTTGCAAAAAAAAGTTATTAAATCTGGGGCAGACCTGGTTCATTAAACGGCCTGGCCGGGATGAAGTATATCCCGGTCTGGAACGACGACATAAACTTTCACCCTTGTTCGGCCAACTTTAAACTTCCCCTTACTTCTGTAGAAACAACGTATTACTCCGTTGCTTTGTCAATGACAATTTCAGTTCTATTACAAACGTTTCGAAACCATTATAATTTTGCAATTTATTATACTATTAATTTATATTATTTCAAATACATAATGTGCGCGAATCCACTCAACCAAGCATAAAAGCAAACAACTACACTTCAACACTTACACAAACACAAACACACAATAACATCGAAACGCACACATACACACACACACAAAAAGACATACGACAAACACAATCACATTGAAACAATCCACAAACACCCCTCCCACACACACACAGACATATACACACATGCACAAACACACACACACACACACACATCTTTCATAGATATATTCCTTGAACTAGGTGGTAAAGAAATTTATTTCGTAATTAGACCACTTACGTCACGATTTCATAGAAATAGCCATATGTAATTTCTTTCTACTTCCGCAAAGTATTGAGTTCCTTTTTGATCTATTTTTTTATTCCATTTACGTTATAGTGAATTTAATATAAGGCGTAGCCTTTAGGTCACACTGGTCTGGCTCCTGCTGCAAACCAGGTCTTTATTCTCGAGAGGTACAAACTATTATCGAATGCATTGCACGTTAGTTGAAGCTTGCTAAAAATTGAAGGAGAAATTATTTACACAGTGTACCTATAACTTCTGTAAAGCTTACTTGTTGACAAGCGTGTTGCGTTTTTGCGTGGTAATAAAAATCCATAATAATTCTCCTCTATACTGGGTGCATAGAAGCTTAGTCCTAGCTAGTAATGCACTTTCGTGGAAACTACTGAGATTAAGCTGCATATTGTCAAATGTTAATGATACAGGTAATAACAATTAGTGATAAACCACATACACACTATGTTAAAGGTTTGTATTTTTTCCTAAAAAGACAACATACATAATAATTTAGAATATTCTTTTATTTAATCTGTAATATTTGATTAGGTCTCAATTAATGTAAGTTAAAATGTTTTTTTTTTTATATTAAAGCAAAGTAGCACAGCAATCTTTAAACGTTGAAGTTTAAAACAGCCCAATTTCTGTTTTACCGGTGTTATTTTTCAGTTACGGTCTCTATTTGAAGTCTCAAGTGTTAGCAACAACGTTTCCAGAGACCTTTATACCTTTTATACACTAAACACTTGTATATATATAAATATTTTTTTGATTAATAGCATAATGACGTCAACGGTTACAAGATGGATAAAACGGTTACAACATTTGTACAGGTTCATGGCAAGCAACTCCAAGTTTTTTAGTGAATACGTTTTATCTTTCATTTTACTTTCGGTTCTAGATTATTATTATTATTATTATTATTATTGAGAAGATAATTATTGGGTAAAATAATACGCTGATTTTATTGAACAATTTTATTTACATTGCCTATTTGATACTGAATAATTCTTAAACAACTATAATGGTAAATGTTATATATGCTTCTATTGAATATCATAGCAAAATTTAGATAAATAATTATGAAAAATCATTATATAATTTTTTTTTTATGCGATTAAAATATTTCCTGCAGAACAAAAACTTGCTCAAAACAAATAAATCGAGAGTAATATGTAAATAGTGACATTTCCTATCCACGGCACAATTATTCTGCGGGAAAACCCTTGGTTGGTAATGTAGTGAATTTTATTTGTCTAAGTAATACAACAATTAATGAGTGTTGCAAATTATTTTGACCAACTAGTTTGTATTTATTTGAACGCATTATCAGTAATTTATCGCCCTCTATTCATGAGATACGCCCGTTATGTGAGATATTATGACAGTCTTGTCACATTACCAACGCAAATAGTATCAGGATTGACGTGAGGAAAGTGGCCCAGATAAAGAATGATCGATGAAAAATAAAGAAGTTTGTGAGAAAGGAATAACTGTTAATCACATTTGCTTTTAAAAACAAAAAAAAAGAGAAAACCAAACGTTTTGAAGAAAATTATGGGAGGTGAAGTAAACAAGAAGAGAGATAAATCTACGGGAGGAAGTAAAAACTTTTTCAATAACTCAAAATAATTTGATTTTAACTTCTGAAACGGAAAATTTCGAGTCCAGATTGTTGTTGTTTGTTTTGACTATAAAATGTATTCAAAGTTCATCAAAACAAAAATTACCTTCATTTTCTGCGAATAATTAAACTCAGTAGTAAATAATAAATTCAAGAGTATTTTGAAAGTTTTTGTTTAAAACGTCTCTTGGTCAAGCATTCATCAAAAAACTAAACATTGCTAACCCTAACTATCAACTACAGTATTTTATTGGAACTCCGACCGTGCTAATAGTGTGCAAGAATAGACAAATGTTTTATACGTTTTTACTTTACATGATCCTGTAAATTTCTCTTAACGAATAACTTTTACTTTTGTACAATAATATGTATGTGTTATTAGAAATACTTTTTGTAGAACGTAGTGAAATATTAGGGCACATAATGTGCTACATTTTTATTACATCAATCAAGTTTGTCTTCCAAATGTAAACAAGTAAATAAAATAATCACAAATCGTACAACATGACTAAACATTTGCTAGAAAAGCTGTTAAAATTGCCAAAGAAATAAACACAAATTATATAAAAATACTTCCTGTAATTTCATAATAAATTCCTCTGAAGATGATTGATCTACAATTTAAATACACGTAACGGCATAAATAAAAAGTTTATTTGTGGGTTATTTATTTGTTTAAATTAAAAATTATTTTTCCTCTACAACTTTCATTGTTTCTCGTTTCGCTGTAGAAAGGTTAGTGGCTTCATTTTTGCTTTTTTGTGTTATTACTACACCTTGTGTCTTATAACTTCCTACCACAGCAGAGTTAAAAAGTCGCCCCATTTTTCCATTACGTAAACAAAACAACCTTCCAACAATACAATTAATAATAGGTGTAAAAAAACATTTATGAAATTTTATTTACCTTCACATTGTTGAATGCCTAACTCGTTCTACGACGGCCTATATACAAGAACCATTTGAACGCTAGATATAGCTTCACATTAAAGTTCAAGTATATCCATATACAAATTGAAGAAAATTATCGTTTAGTAACTATTTTTTGCTTTTTTGTTAATTAAATGTAAACAGTTATTATTATTTATAGACTTGCTAATTTTAAAGCAAACCATAAAGTTTGCAATTGTAATATCTATACCTTATGTAAAAACAAGGTGAATTGCAGAGGCGAAATAAGAGTGAGCGGGATTTCTTTTAGACTTTGACTTAGGATAGATTTACTTTAAATCTTGCAACGTCGCATATTAAGAAGTTAGAGCAAGTTTCTAGCGAGGTCATACATATCTATCGATTACTGGGAGTAAATGTTAAAGCAGTAACATGATCTCAACTGTTACCATGTTTGCTTAAATGATTCGCTGCGAAGTACGTATTTCTCTAGCTTCGAACGTGCACTTTGTTGTTTTAATGTCAATATGTACATCATGAGCGTCCTATCTTAGGGCAAGGATTGCTTTCACGCGTTCTCATCGAATAAACGCTCAACGTTCAGGCCTAGCAGTATAATATCATTACTAGTCGTTTCGCGTAACTCGTACGAGACAAATTCTCATGTTTCTTTCAAGCCGTCTGCGATGCCACATAATTATAACAAATAATGAACTATCTTGATAAAAATACACATTGCAACACCAATACAGAGTACGCAATCCCTTGCATCGTGCGAACGCGAAAACACAAACAATCCTATTCAACTTTACAAACATTAAATAAAACATGAAAGACAAATAATGGAATTTAGTAAGTCATAGAGCGCTATTGTACAAATGAAGTTTTAAGCTTAATTAGCAAGACTATCGTTAAAGATAATTTGACGTTCAATGAGATATTTAATTATAGCTGGGTAATAGAAAAGTAGTTTAACAATATTCTTCTTCGGAAACGTTTTATGAATAATTAAAAATAAGTGTTTCAACTCAAAACAAGAGAGAAGTATTTTCTGGGAAGCTAACTTGTAAAGTTATAAAGAACTAAACTAGAAATTCCAATTGAACTCGAGTTTTGTATTTATATTTTTAATTGAGTTAATAGCTCTTGTATGAACTATTAACCAATAGTGCAATTAGTCAGTATTTAATAGGTACACTTAATGTCTGAGCAATAAATGTATATTAAACATTATTGTTGTGTCTGAAGTATTCGGTGATATCTTGCACTTGCATATTAGAATAAGACTTTATATAATTTTAATTAGATCATAATATCAATCAATACTTGACTAATGTATCTATTACTCTTATTATTGTATTTATACTAACCATGCGGCAGATAAAGTAATGTGTCAGGTAGTTGTATTATTTTAGGGTAAATAGATTAATGGGATGTTATATTAGGTTTAATTATGGTATTTATTTTAATAACCAGTACATTATTATAGCAGCTGAAGTCCTTGGTGAATCAATCTGCAGGTGGCACACTTGGATCAACCAACAGCAGAGAACGCCATTGACGCACCAACCGACAAATTACGTCCTTGGCGCACCAATCAGCAGCTGACGCCCTTGGACCACCGAACAGCAGATTACGTATATGACCTGCCAAACTACAGGCTTTGTCAAAAGGGTCTCTATAAGTAGATAACGTCCTTAGCGAACCTTTAGAATATTACTATCTTTATTTTAGGCACATCAATCATCAGCTTTCGACCGTAGTGCATCCATCCGCTACTTATGACCTAGGCGCATCCATCGGCAGCTTATGTCCTTGGCGCACCAATCAGCAGCTGACCGCCTTGGATCACCAAACAGCAGATTACGTATATGACCTGCCAAACTACAGGCTTTGTCAAAAGGGTCCCTATAAGTAGATAACGTCCTTAGCGAACCTTTAGAATATTACTATCTTTATTTTAGGCACATCAATCATCAGCTTTCGACCGTAGTGCATCCATCCGCTACTTATGACCTAGGCGCATCCATCGGCAGCTTATGTCCTTGGCGCACCAATCAGCAGCTGACCGCCTTGGATCACCAAACAGCAAATGAAGTCATTGACTTGTCAATCGACAAAATATGTGCATGGGGCACCCGTAAGTAGGTGTAGACCATATGTAACCCATCAGTATTTTACGATCAATTTTTTTTTATTTACACATCCATCACAGTGGCTTACGTCCTTGGTAACCTCATCAGCAGATAATCTTTCAAGGCACTCCCTTTATCAGCAGTTGGCCATGGCGCCACCATCCACTGCTAAAGTGATCTAGGGGCATCCATCAGCCGCTTACGTTCTTGGTGAACTCATAAGCCGCTACTCTTTCATACATATCCATCACCAGCTGTCGACCTTGGTGCATCAATCCGCTGCTAATAATCAAGGATCATCCAGCGGCAGTTCACGTACTTGACCGCTGACCACTTAATCAGCCACTGACACACTTTGACCCAATTGCTGATAGTAGAAGTGGCGATAGTTTGGCACAACTACCCCTAAACTCGGCCGCTACGTAACCTAGGACTATAGGGGTAGTTTTGGATGATGCTCAAGGTCATCTCGGCCCCGACCCCAGACCAAGGGGTGGTTTCGACCACGTTCAGGGGGGTAGGGGGTAGTTTTTCGAAAAAAAAAAAAATCGGCCGCTACGTAACCTAGGACTATAGGGGTAGTTTTGGATGATGCGGGCGGATGTCGTGACCCTGACTGTAGCTTTGGGGGTGGTTTCGACCGCGTCTAGAGGGGTTGGGGTTAGTTTTTCGAAAAAATTTATTTCCAACACACTGACCTAAGCCAGCCAAAACGGATCTAACCTAACCTACGTGCTGGGGGTGACCTCGGCTACGTTCAGGACCATCACCGGGGGTAGCTCTGGGGGTGGATTGGGGGTGGGGGGTAGTTTTCGAAAAAATTTTGGAAAATCGTGCCTTGACCGATAGGGTATGTCTAGAGTGTATTATTGCGTCGGTAGGGGTTGTTTCACCTAGGGGTAGTTTTTACAAAAAATACGAAAATGCCGAAAATCGAACGGTTTGATCGAATGGCTGTATGGGATATGTCTAGAGTCCAATAAGGAACGCTGCGGGGGTGGATTCACCGAGGGGTAGTTTTTACAAAAAATATGAAATCGCCAAAAATGATCGGTGTCCTAGGTAATAGTCGCTCCCGAACCCGCGCTCGAGGTAACACCGCCTAGGAGCGGGTAAAGCCAACACGGAGCATGGTCTCGGGTAATAGCCTGCCCATAGGTAACCCGGCAATCTGGCGAAAGTGCCAAAAAATGATCTGTTATATCAAACTACCAACACAACACCACGCGTACGGTGGTGTGATTACCCAAGGCCTGAACGGTGTCATCATTCGATGATAACGAAGGTCGCCCCCTATCTACCATAAATATTCATGTATTTATGTAAACACAGACATATACACGATGGACATCAGACGATCCATTGCAGCAGAGTTGCATAAGCCTGCAAGGCGAAATTTTAAAACACGTAGAGTACGTGTAAGAGGTATAGACGATTTATATCAAGCCGACTTGGTGGAAATGATTCCACATGCCAAGGACAACAACGGCTACAAGTATATACTGACCATGATAAACTGTATGACTAAATTCGCATTTGCGCTCCCATTAAAATCAAAATCAGGCCATGAGGTGGCTGCCGCTCTGGAACCTATTTTAAAATTACACCCTATGAAAAACCTTCAAACCGATCAAGGTAAAGAGTGGTTTAACAATCATGTAGGTAAACTGATGAAAAAATACAAAATCAATCACTATACCACCTATTCCGATAAGAAAGCCTCGATGGTGGAACGCCTGAATCGTACACTAAAGGGGCGAATGTGGCGTGAATTTACATCGCTAGGGACATATCATTGGCTGAATATATTGAAAAAAATTGTCAACGCCTATAATAATACAGTTCACCGTGCTATAGGCATGAAACCGAGTCACGTGACTAGAAAACACGAGCAGATGTTGTTGGACAAGACACGAGGAGGAGGAGGGCCCGAGAGTAAGCCTAAAGCACATAAATTTCACGTAGACGACAAGATTCGAATCTCGAAATACAAGAAAACCTTTACCAAGGGCTACTTGCCTAGCTGGACAAACGAGTTGTTTACTATTTACGCCGTCTTACCGACAGATCCTGTCACGTACATCTTACAAGACGGCAAAGGCGAGACAGTAAAAGGCAAATTTTACACCGAAGAACTGAGTAAATCAAAAGTAGGTTCGATATACCTCGTGGAAAAAGTACTGCGCACAAAAGGCAATAGAGTCTTTGTGAAATGGCTGGGTTTCGATAGAAACCACAACTCGTGGGTAGATAAAGATAAGCTTATACTGTAGCCGCATAAGACCATATGATGTCATTGGATAAGTCAACTGCCAGCGCCAGAATATATATTTCAAATAAATATAATGATCGTCGCCCAATTGACTCATTCTGGTTACGTCGTTCGACATGCGTGTAGTGAATGCTCCATATACGATGCAACTACATAACTTTGACGCATATGTAGGCGAAAAGGAGAAACGAAGTCGACACAGCCCCCTATTGCCCAACACTATTAGAGCAATCGTATGCGGTCCGTCAAATTGTGGCAAAACAAATGTAATATTCAATCTTTTGTTCGAAGCAAACGGGCTGAAGTTCGCCAACATGTATATATTCGAAAAATCACTTCACCAGCCTAAATATAAGTTTCTGTCCAAGGTGCTGGAAGAATCGGGTATCGGCTATTTTCCGTACAGCGACAACGAAAACATAATCAATCCACGCGAGGCGGAACCTAATTCCATTATGATATTCGACGACATACAGTGTGAAAAACATGATAATATACGTAACTACTTCAGTATGGGCAGACATAGTTCAATTGACTCTTTCTATCTAGGTCAAACGTACAGCAGGATCCCCAAACATCTAATCAGAGACAATACCAATCTGATTGTTGTATTTAAACAGGACGATATGAATCTAAAACACATACATTCGGATCAGGTCGGTACGGACGTGTCGTTTAACACTTTCAAAGAGCTCTGTGCAACGGCTTGGAAAGAGAAATTCGGCTTTATAGTAATAGATAAAGACAGCGATATAGATCAGGGTCGATACAGAATCGGTTTCGACTCCTTCGTAAAAGATCTATAATGCGAATATATACGTATAATGATATATCGCCATATGCCAACGGCGACACTACCAAAACGCCAAAATCAAATTTATGTTGTTTCTATTATGCCGATAAGAAGAGGTTTTGCGGAAACTACTGTAGCCGTACGAATAGGCACGGGCATGTATTTAATAGGCGCTGCTGGAGACATAAGCGGATCGGATCGTACAGCAAGAGTTTTTCGCCTATAATTCTGATAATGATTACATCTGCAAATAGAATCTATAATCGGGACATCTGGATTAGGTTCATGCATGAATGCGATAAAGGCGGCGTACCGTTTGAATTGATAATATACAATGAACACATGTTGAAAGGAACTGTTAGGCATCCGCAAAACTTGATATCCAGATTTCGACCGTTTCCTGATTTCTTCAACCGGACACTGGCTCACAGTCACGGGGGCATAGAGTACACGCAAGTATACCTCGACATGTTACAGTACAGTTGTTCATTGCCGTATGCTTCCCATTGTGTAGTAATCACGGAGAGGACAGTTCCCATAGTTGACCCTATAAAGGCGTACAAGCTTATCAGCGGTGTAAAGTGTTGTGTAGACATTAGCTACAACGTGAAATATGGCCCTAGACCTTCATCGCTACCCTTATGCGGTAGAGGTAAATATTACGAGGCTGTAAATAATAAGGCACAAGGTGTGTTTACAACCGAATTTCTAAAGGTAGCCCTGCCGACGGTGCCTAATCACTGTCATCATTTCGGGTTGTCTTTTGACGGATCAAAATATACGGTTGAGGATCGCACGCAACTTGAGATGTGGTGCACATACACGGGAGCAAACTCTGATGAGTTTCTACTCTTGAATAGTTACCTCTTCGAAAACTCTATACCCAAGCTAAAACAGTACATGCAAGATATGCCCAGAGACGATAATCTAATGGTAGCCGAAATACCTCAATGGCGTGACAATATAAAACGTACATTTGTCTTTAGGAGCGCCGAGAAGGTGGAAAGTATACCGTATTTCGACATCAACATGTACAGATACTTCCGCGGTCTCCCTTGGGCCAATTCGAAATTGATGAAAGTGTCCGCATCACAGGTTGTGCAATATCTATTGCGTGAAAAGCGTCACGCCATGTTTTTTCGATCTTTGGAACTGTCATAAAAGCTATACGATAGTCGAATTACGGGTCATTTCACAATATGACACCGGAGGAGGAGCAGGTTATCTCTGAGATTGCCCGTTTGAGGGACAACATCAAGAAAAAGTATCTTCAGATAAAGTTTGGCGATGCAGACGCTGAACGAGTTTTGACTAAACAATATAGTCCCCTCATCAAGGAAATTTCGAAAATTCGTCGTCTACAGCCGAAAATGGAAATTAAAAAAGAAGAAGAGGAGGAGATGGATATAGACAAGAAGGAGGAGGAGGAGGAGGAGGAGGATGATTCGCAACACTCTGTTCCGAATTTCATCGACACCGAAGTAATAGCCGAGTCTGAACCTTCACCGATGCATGTTGAATCAACAGACGAGTCTGGACCCTCAGTAACACCTGTGCGTCAAACTAGTGCCGTTAAAGAGCTACTATCAACACCGTCGGGCCAAGAGGATAGTGTTCGTTATGTCCATACAATGTTCAAACACCGTCTACCGCGGACCTATGTGCTGAGAATGATTAAAGACCATAAGAATACAATTGATAACACATACGGTCCTCGAATAACAGGAGACGGTACTGTTATGATAGGCAATAAGTATATAAGGTTTGATGATGAAAACGGCGACATCATCATTGACGGAGACACTTACAAGGGAACCGAAGGGCTATACGAATTGATATTTATGAGCAAACCCGATGAAACCCTCTACACAAACGCCGATCTGAACACTTATAAACAAATCTGCGAACAAACCAGTGCTCATAGAAAAGGGTATAATCATCTGTTAGCCATAAACCGGGCTAGTAAATCGGCCAAGTACAAGTCAGTTATATCGAGATTATTTCCGCCGACCGGTTTACGCAGTGGCAAAGGTTATGCCTATTGGGACAACCCCAACGAGCTCTGTGACAGGTTACGACTCCTTTTGTCGTCTCAAGAGGTAGGTCATACGGGTCATGAGAACGAAATCGCCTCCATTATAGAAGAGCTGAGGGAAGCGGGTTTTATTAAAGGCAGCGGAAATAGAAAAATTAGGACATTAATAAGATGAGCGTCGATAAGTTTGGACGTTATTCGGACCAGGTTAACGCTCCCCACCCCCATCATCAACAGCACGGTATAGGTCTGACCTCCGACGGTAATCATTATGACGCGATAGGCAAGTTATTGCGCAATGTTGGCGATCCTATTGAGGACGGCGATGCAGTGTCCAAAACGTATCTCGAACAAAACTGTTTGATGCGAATAAAGAACAGATATCATACACAAGGCTTGCCTTTGGGCGGTCTCGGAGAGCCAAAAGAAAAAGATGATGTCGTAACGAGAGCCTACTTGGAATCGTTGGTCCCCATTAAACTAGCCGATTGTTTTTCCTTTGGCGACCAAAGGGTGTGCGGTGTATCGGCGCCTATAAAAGACACCGACGCTATTAACATGAAGTACGTCAGAGATAATTTCTTATCGAAAAACGCAGAGGGTAAATTTGACGCTCACGGAGTGGCCATATGTAATGTTAAAACGCCGTTGTATAAAAATGACGCCGCTACAAAATTATACGTGGACGATAGGGTACCGCGAAAAGACAAAACTCTTTGGGGTTTTCAAAATAAGCGGCTCGCTCACGTCGAAGAACCATTGTACCAACAAGACGCCGTCACACTGGGTTTTCTAATAAAAAATACGCTGTTTCTCACCATACTGCCGACCGGTGAAACGTATAACGCAAACGGAAAATGTATAACTAATGTTCGAGACGGTTACACCGATCTTGACGCCGTTAACGTCTGTCAGCTTCATGAAATTAAATCTTGGATAAAGAAATACACTCTGCATTCCGAAGAGACGGGCGACTACTACTGGGTAAACTCTAAGCGCCTATCGGGGATAGCCGATGGTATAGCCGATAACGATGCTGTTTCGCAGAGGCAATTGAATACGGCTATTCAGAGTCTAAGAGACACGCTAATGCGAGAGATGTCGAAGCCTATCTAAAAATAGATCGTCAAGGTCAATAGGCGATAATAAATACGGGATCGCTTTAGAAAATAATATCAGTCGTTGAAATGTTCTTCAAGCTGACGATACTGTTTGCCTTGTGGAGCTCATCGTTCGCAACGTCTTCGCCTACGCCCACGACATTTTGCGGATATACTGAAACTAACGGTAGTAGCAGTAGTATTGTTCAGGCTAAGACCAATCGTAAATGGGGTATCAACGGATTGACTTGGTATATGTATGGTAATAAAAAATATCTGAATATTGCCGCGCACGCATTCAGTCTCTGGGGTAGATATATCCCTTTGACTTTTACTCTCGACTCGACAAGACCAAATATCGCTATATTATTCGGGGACGCTGAACATATAAAACTGTCGGAAGGAACAATGTGCGGTACTAGATTTGACGGTAGAGGAAGAGTCGTTGCCCACGCATTTGCGCCTCATGTGCTTCAATCGCAAGTAGAGATACACTTCGATAACGAGGAAGAGTGGGATTTTACAATGTCTACGTCCGATAGTGGCCGTAACTCGTTTTACGCCGTTTTGGTTCACGAAATAGGGCACGCTCTAGGCTTGTCTCATAATAAGAATCACGATTCGATAATGTATCCGTATACGACCACCCGAAATATATCCAGTATGTATTATTTGGACCTTTCCTCTGACGATATTAATAATATTCAGTATCTATATGGTGCAAAACCAACCACCACCACCACCACCACCACCACTGCTTCCACCACTACCACTACCACAAGCACCACTACCCCTACCACTACCACCACCACTACACCTACCACGATCAAAACAGAAATAGACACTGTCGATTTATGCTCTGTCAGAGGCTTTGACGCTGTTTTAATCGCTATGAAACACATGTACCTGTTTCACGGACAGTATGTATGGATATTGCATCTGGATCCGAATAAGAGAGAAGCTGATCCGAAACCCGAAATCATTTCGGAATGGTTACGCTATCTGCGACCCGGTTTTACAAACGTTACCGCAGTCTATCAATCACCCAACGGAGACGTGATGCTCATTGCTCACGGATGGGTTTACGCTATAGAATATCCTAGTCTTTTGAAAAGATATATTTACACGCTGAAAGATTGGATAGGACGTCCGGTGAAGACGGTTAACGCTATTTTCAACAGCCACCTGGGTAAAACAATTGTCCTCTACGACAACGCCTACGTGATGAGATACGATGAATGTAGGTACACCGGTCTGTATCAAGGGCCCATGACCGCACTGTACCACGGTTTACCAAACGATTTGCGCGGCGGTTTCAGATATATGGACGGTAATCTTTATTTCTTCACCGCCGACAACCAATTATTTGTGTACAACGAATTTCTAGAGGCCGTGACTGCGGTTGAAAAGGATATTTTCGATGTTTTGAAAATACGTTGCATGAAGAGGGCTAGACTCAGAGAGCTATATGCAATCTTGAAGGACATATTTTATAAGTAGACGTTGTGACTGTTGCGGTTCATTAATAGAATGGGTGCCAAACGGGACACACCTGTTGGTCGTAAACGCGGTGGCGTAAAGACGGGACGCGGACTAGTGTCTGGCGTTTTGAATAAAGCCATCGATTTACTACCTGTCGAGTTACACCTACCTTCGTACAATTTTTGCGGACCCGGAACAAGACTGAAGAAACGGTTGGCGCGCGGTGATAAAGGTATAAATCCGTTGGACGAGGCCTGTAAACAACATGATATCGCATACAGCAATTACAGTGATTCGGATAACAGACGCGTAGCCGACGGAATACTGGCGGGGAAGGCTTGGGACAGAGTCAAAGCGGGTGACGCATCGCTCAGTGAACGCGCTGCCGCGTTGGCCGTAGCGGCGGCAATGAAAGCCAAGACGGCTTTTGGCGGTGGTAAAAAACGTCGTCCTCGTCAGCCTACCGTTCGGCAGCTGTTGAAACGTCTGCAAGGCAAAGGGCTTTACTTGAAACCGTACAAGAAGCAGGGTCGCGGGAAGAAGAGATGTACGAAAAAAATCTTCGATAGATTGTATACCCGTTAGACCGTTGACTAATATAGATCTGGAGAGATACGCCTTAGCCCTGAAAGTACCGTGGTTCAGAGGTGTATACATGAGAGACACATTACCTGCACAACCTTTAAGAAACGAATCGGCTATCGTAAATTTGGATAGTATAACCGGCTCCGGTACCCATTGGGTATGTTACAAAAAGAGAGGAAACTCTATAGAGTACTATGACAGTTTCGGGAATCTGCGACCGCCGATTGAGCTAAGCAGGTATTTTGGTGAAGACGCCAACGTACACTATAACTACAGGAGGCATCAAAATGACAACTCAGTCGTTTGCGGTCATTTGTGTTTAAAGTTTCTAACGTCATGAGTATAGTATTAACTGATCGCACACCTGTCTTGTCATGTGACTTTTTCCCGCCCCTTGATGTTTCAAAGGGCGAGTGGGAAATAGGTTTTATCGATCTGGCAACATACAATTCGATACCGAACGTCGTTGAGAATGTAAACAACCGTTTCCATTACGGCGATGATAATGATGTTCACACGATATCATTACCGACCGGATCGTACGAAATTTCCGATATTGAGCGATATATTAAATCGAAACTAGTTGACGATACTGTTTTAGTATTGACACCTAATAATAACACGCTCAAAGTGGAGATAAAATGTTCGCACGCGATCTTTTTCGACAAGGCCATGTCTATAGGCCAGCTGATGGGCTTCAGCGGGAAGAAATTAGAGGCAAATCAAAGACACTCTTCTGATCGGCCGGTAGATATCATCAGGGTTAACGTGATTCGCGTGGATTGCAATGTGGTCGCCGGATCGTTTCAAAACGGTGTAGAATGTCATACTTTGCACGAATTTTATCCGCAGGTACCGCCCGGTTATAAGATTGTAGAAGTCCCGCAGAGCGTAATATATTTACCTGTCAACGTGAGCGTCATTCATAATATCACCGTAAGTCTAAGAGATCAGAACGGCGATACAATCGACTTTCGTGGAGAAGTCATTTCCGTACGATTACATCTACGAAGACGCCAGGATGGGTCTAATATTTAACGCGCGCTTCCAAAAGAAGGGCGGCAGTTTACGTCAGACGACGGCACAGTTAACACTGCGAAACGTTAGGTTCCTCAGATCTTTGGGTTTTAAAGTGATCAATGGAGGACCTTTTGGCTATCGACTCTAGCGCCGAGTACGACAACACCCTCAACGGGCTGGAATACCATACTCATCGGCCGTACTCGTCCGCTACGTTTGTTAATAACGATGAAATTCGTATCCCCATTCATCAGCAAGATGTCATTACGATTCCTTTTCAGAGCACGTTGCATATAAGAGGTACGCTGAAGGCTACAAAAAACGGAGAGGCGGCCGCTGACGTGTCTTTGGTAAACAACGCTATAGCTTTTCTTTTCGACGATATCAGGTACGAGATCGGAGGCAACGAGATAGACAGAACCAGGAATGTCGGTATAACGACCACCATCAAGAACCTGCTTTCGTTGCGCGAAAACGAGAAAAATAAACTCGGAAATTGCGGTTGGCTAGGAGTGGGTAAAACAGATAACGACTGCAAAGAGTTCAACGTGGGTATACCGTTGCGTATGCTGATGGGGTTTTTCGAGGATTACAATAGAATTGTAGTCAACGTGAAACAGGAGCTCGTCCTTTTGCGTTCATCCTCAAATTTTAACGCAATAGTTAGCGCAGATGCGACAGATATTGATTTGAAAATAAACACTATCTATTGGCGGGTTCCACACGTCTCCGTAGCCGACCAGATAAAATTAAACCTATTGAAGATGATTGAACGCGATGTCACCGTTCACGTGCCACACCGTAAATGGGAACTAATAGAATACCCGGGTTTACCTGCCACGAAGCAACTCACCTGGACTGTAAAGACCGCCTCGCAGCTGGAAAAACCTCGTTCCGTAATTTTCGCCATGCAGACGGATCGCAAAAACAAGATTAATTCTAACGCTTCGGAGTTTGACGGATGCAAGGTTACGGATGTAAAATTGTACCTCAACTCTCAGTACTTTCCCTACGATAATATTCTCCGCGACACCGCCCTGTTGTACGACATGTACGTTAGATTTCAACAGTCTTATTATTCACGCGAGCCATCACCGTGTCTAGACTTGTCTACCTTTAAAACGAAAGCACCGATTTTTGTAATCGATTGTTCGAAACAAAACGATACGATAAAATCGGGGCCTGTAGATGTGAGACTCGAAATCGAGGCGTCTGACAATATTCCGCCTAATACTTCCGGTTACTGCTTGATTATTCACGATTCCCATATTGTCTATAACCTGCTGTCGGGTGTTGTTAAAAAGATTACGTAATCTGTGACGACGCGATAAATTACCCGGTTTGTGTGCATTTAGTCTCAGTTGCGGCTTGGAACATGCAGGCTGTGGTCGAGTTTCATGCCTTCGTCGACAATGCTGGTAAATACATTATCAAGGAACTGGCTGTGGTTGCCGAACACTATCACAGTGTTACAATATTCAAACCGCCTTACAGATTTCACAATTTAAACGAGTCTGCGCAAAAGTCTGCTCGTTGGTTACAGTCAAGCTATCACCGTATCGGCTGGTACGAGGGTAGTATACCTTTTGACGAAGGCACCGTGCGAAAGATGTTTGCACCGTTTGACACCATATTCACAAAGGGTCTGGAGAAGGCTAGATTTCTCGGGCAGTTTCACACAGATGTACGTGAATTGCCCAATGAGAAGCACGACGTCTCTTGTAAATACTATAAGTGTATATTACCTCAGCATAATAATGATGTAGATTGTAGATGCGCACTGCGCAGTGCTAAATATTACTACGATCTGCTCCTAGCCTAGTGTCACTTGTGTGTCTGGGTCACTGGCGTGGAGTTGAATCTTCCGTTAACCTGTGTGTTAGTTAAACCTGTGTGTTTGGGTCACTGGTGTGGAGTTAATTCTCCCGTAAACCAAAGTGTGTCTGGGGTCACTGGCGTGGAGTTAATTCTTCCGTAAACCAGGGTATGTTTGTGGTCACTGGCGTGGAGTTAATTCTTCCGTAAACCAAGGTGTGTGTGTGTAGTTAAACCTGTGTGTTTGTCTGGGTCACTGGCGTGGAGTTAATTCTCCCGTAAACCAAAGTGTGTCTGGGGTCACTGGCGTGGAGCCTGTGTGTACTCTCGTGTGGAGCAGATTGAAAATTTAAAAAAAAACTTAAAAATAGAAATATACAAAAAAAATATAAAAATATTAAAAATTCAAAAAAAATAATCAGGAGACTACATTTTGTCATGGAGTGGTAGTCACTTGGGAGTAGCGTTGGTTTGGGGCTACTCCCCAAGGGGTAGGCCTTCTGCTTGCCCCGGCTTGTAATGCGGGCATTGAATCGGCTTCACTGGTTCAGTTGGCGGTCCTAACCCCGTGAAAACTGCAGAAGGCAAGCGTTTCGACATCTTGAGAGGTCAATGGGATATCTCTGATCGAGGGCTGACGCTGTCGCACGGTAAGTGTAATAATAACTGTATAACATTTGTTGTTGTTGATCTTGTATTTTTAGAGATATTCTAGCTGGCTCGGACCATATCGGTATTGGTCAGTGGATAACCACCATTTGGTGCCTGAATCCAGGGTTGCGTTACCTATGGGCAGGCTATTACCCGAGACCATGCTCCGTGTTGGCTTTACCCTAGGCGGTGTTACCTCGAGCGCGGGTTCGGGAGTGGCTTTTACCTAGGACACCGATCATTTTTGGCGATTTCATATTTTTTGTAAAAACTACCCCTCGGTGATTCCACCCCCGCAGCGTTCCTTATTGGACTCTAGACATATCCCATACAGCCATTCGATTACACCGTTCGATTTTCGGCATTTTCGTATTTTATTCAAAAACCACCCCTAAGTGAAACTACCCCTACCGACGCAATAATACACTCTAGACATACCCTATCGGTCAAGGCACGTTTTTCCAAACTTTTTTCGAAAACTACCCCCCACCCCCAATCCACCCCCGGAGCTACCCCCGGTGATGGTCCTGAACGTGGCCGAGGTCACCCCCAACACGTAGGTTAGGTTAGGTTTGATCCAATTTGGCTAGCTTAGGTTAGTGGCTTGGAGTTAAATTTTTTCGAAAAACTACCCCCAACCCCTCTAGACGCGGTCGAAACCACCCCCAAAGCTACAGTCAGGGTCACTACATCCGCCCGCATCATCCAAAACTACCCCTATAGTCCTAGGTTACGTACACGCTGATTTTTTTTTTTTTTTTCGAAAAACTACCCCCTACCCCCCTGAACGTGGTCGAAACCACCCCTTGGTCTGGGGTCGGGGCCGAGATGACCTTGAGCATCATCCAAAACTACCCCTATAGTCCTAGGTTACGTAGCGACCGAGTTTAGGGGTAGTTGTGCCAAACTATCGCCACTTCTACTGCTGATGACGTTCTTGACTCAAAAATTGAAATGTTACGTCCTTGGAGCACACATGAGTATATGATCTACTTACCAGTAGCACAGCCAAACACCACTTGGTGTGGGGGGGGGGTCATATTTCTGACTAACAGAAACGAGCTAATTGATGCCCATACGGTGAAACTTTAAAAATTAGACTCCATTTTCTCCACTCAAACGCTAATATTGAGACAAAAGTTGAGAAAATGAGCGAAAGTATTAGTAAAAGCTTTATATTTTAATTTTTACAACACAATTCTAGAGAAAACGACCCTTTAAATCCCATACAGGAATTCACCGCCTGTTACCGCGATGCTCTTAAGATTACATGCTTTAATTAGTCCATTTGTTTAAATATTTTAATCGTATGTACTAAGTATGTTAACTCGTACATAATTAGTATTTATATGTTTGAAATTTAATGCAATACGGGACAATTTTAAAGAAAATTTGTAACCAATTAAAGGTCAATGGAAATCAATATTATTTTTTGGATGGTTTACTCTGAAACACCCTGGACATGCTTCGGATATAATGGTAAACTCAGATAATTAAATCGTATGTTAATTAACATTTGAAGTATATTTTAAGTCTATAATTTTTATAATACATTTTACTACCAATATTCTTAAAATAATAAATATACCAATTTTATTTATAAATATTATATTTAGTAACTTAGTTTTAGCTAATAATGAGCAAACTTACTGGATTAAGTTGGATTCAACTTTGATTCAACACGCTTAATATACACAAACACGGTACCCTTGATTACAAATAGGGCAAATTACATGTACAAGCCTTCAATATTAAATGGCTTGTTAGTCAGCTAATGTTACTGCCATTTGTAATGACTCGGGATTAGCCCCCGAAAACACATATCTAACACGTCCCGGCATTATGTAAAATGTAACTTCCTGTGCATCACACTTCGCACCTTCATGTGTCAGCTACATCGATCTCTTCAGACCAGATACCATTCGTGGTACATTTATACTCTGTATAATATATGTACAGAGAAATTATATTTTGCTATTACTTTTATTGTTTATGTTATCTTCAGTGTTATTGGAGACGTTTATATTTTGAATATTAAGACATTTTTAGATGTTGTGCTCTTAATTAGCATGTTAACGTGTTTTTTCATAATTCCGAAATAAATAACTGATATTCCAAGCAGAATGTGATATTCCCAGCAGCTGTGATATTCCAAGGAGGCTGTGATATTCCAAGTAGACTGTAATATTCCAAGCAGACTGTGATAATCCAAGCAGGCTGTGATATTCTAAGAAGGACGTGATATTCCAAGCAGCCAGTGATATTCCAAGTTGACTGTGATATTCTAAGCTATCTGTGATACTCTAAGCAGGCTATGATTTTCTAAGCAGGATGTGATATTCCAAGCAACCTGTGATATTCCAAACAGACTGTGGTTTTCCAAGCAGTCGGTGATATTCCAAGCAAGCCGTGATATTTTAAGAAAAATGTGACATTTCATGTGCCCTTTAATATACCAAGCGGGCAGTGATATTTGAAGGAAGATGTGATATTCCAAGCAGGCTGTAACATTTCAAGCAAGCTGTGATATTCTATGCAGGCTGTGATATTCAAAGCAGCATATGATATTCAAGCAGTTTGTGATATTCTAAGCAGACTGTGGTACTCCAAGGAGGATGTGATATTGTAAGCACGCGATGATATTCCAAGCAAGCTGTGATATTATAGGTGGGCTGTGATATTAAAAGCAGGATGTGATATTACAAGTCGCATGTGATATTCCAAGCAGGTTGTGACATTGTAAGCATGCTGTATTATTCCAAGGAGGATGTGATATACATAAACTCACTGAGCATAAATAATGGATTTAATAAAAAACAATTGAATCACAAGAACACATTTAATTACAGAGTAAGTGAACGGTGTATAATTTTCTTCAAAAATATAAGAATAATTATTATTATAAGTTACGAAAACAGGGTCTCTACAAAACCTCATAAGAGGAAACCCAGCGGAGAGCAGATTCTCACGAACTCATCACAAATTGTTAGGCAGAACTGCAGAAGTCTAAAAATGAGTAACAGCAATTACATGCTATTGGCCTATGTTTTAATACCCTGATATAAATACTAATGTCTAACTAAATTGTAAACAAACTTGCTAGTGTAAATATTACTTTAAATAAAATTAACTTGTGATGTGTTATAAATATAAACTCTAAATATAAGACAAGTAGGAAAAATTGTTACTGATTGGCGGCCAAAGAGAAAGTGTTATCTATTGCTAAAGGTGTAGCGTATGTTTCCTTCTAAGAGATCCGCTAAATAATCTATGCGGCTGTTCTAACAGTAACCTATAATCAGCCGTTTTATTTAAATCATATATTATCTTTCATTGTAAGAAATATGGGATGAAATGACTATATTGCACACTATGTTCCTTTTGTGAAAAGTGTATCTCCCACACTAGCCAAAATAAATTCGGTAAATTTAATTAATGAAATAATTGAAAAAAACTGAAGCTCTATTAACATCTAGCGTCATTCTTTACTAGTATAAAAAATGTGGATGAATATAAAGTATTTATTAATGGTTGAAAATTTAAACCACATACACACAAATTTAAAAACATACACACATCCTTGGCAGAATAAGATAAACAAATACGAGGAAAACGTAGGCAATCTGTAGCTATCAAAGTAGAAGAGATAGGAGAAACTACTACATTCGCCGATATTATAAAGATAATGAAGCAGGATGTTAATTTAAAGGACATAAATGTGAAAGTCTTAAAAGTATGCAGAACGAAAGCTGGACAAGTACTCGTGGTTCCTAAAAATGAAGAAAATGGAGATAAATTGAATAAAGCTATGACACAAGCCCTTGGAAGTTTGGCGACAGTCAAGATGTAGACACAATAGAATACATTGGTCATCAAGAATCTTGATGGGACAACGGATAAAGAGGAGGCTATGAAAGGAATAAAAAAATGCCCTTGTTGACCAAAAGATAGGATCCGAGGTAACTTGTCAGCTGTCAGAGGGTCATTTGGGGACGCCAAATGCTTTCCTACGACTGCTTCCATTGGTAGCGGACAACATTCTAATGCTGGAACGAGGGAAGATAGGCTGGATCTGCTGCAGAGTTAGAGAACAAAACCAAGTCATGAAATGCTTTTCACGGTGCCTACGTTTTGGTCACTTTTCTTCTTCGTGTAATGGTCCGGAATGGAAAAATTATTGTTGGAAATGTGAAAAGATATGCCACAAAAGTGATAAGTGTGAGACCAATGAGCCGGAGTGTGTCTTATGTAAAGAAAACGGCATACAAAATACGAAACATATTATAGGTAGCAGATATTGCGGTTCCTTTAAACTAGAGTTAGCTAAACTAAAATCAAAGTGGAACCAGAAGAATAACCCCTCAAAATGATAAATATACTCCAAGTAAATCTGGGGAGGGGTAAACAGGCACAGGACCTGCTTTTCCAAACAGCCGAAAAAAAGAATATTGATATTGTTCTTAAAAGTGAATAACATAAATATCATAAACCTCAAAGTGTAACATGGTATGAGGACAGTAATAAAAGTCCGCAATTGCTGCTCTTAATAGCGCAGTGGTTGGTAATTTTGGAAATCAATCAGACGGGTTTATTTGGGTAGAGATGGGTGAATGTAGGATATATAGCTGCTATTTCTCTCCAAATGACTCCATACAAGAGTTTTAAGATAATCTTGAACAGTTGGAAAGAAGAATACAATCCTCAAGGTATAAAACTTTCATCATAGCTGACTTTAACGGAAAGGGCCAGAATGGGGAGAAACTAGAACCTGTAAAAGAGGCCTATTATTCTCAGATTTTGTACTTCGAAATGATTGATATTTTTAGGCGAAGGAACGATGTGCACTTTCGAGAGAGGTAATGCTAGTTACTGATCGAACTATATCTCAATCTGTAATGTTGGAATTGATAAAGAAATGGAACATTCTACAACATTGGTACCCAAACTAGAGGGCTCGCCTCCCTTAGTGGTCTTGAAGACAAGTCAGGGGGGGCGCGACATCAGTTGGAAAATAATTTGATAAGTTAAATATATTTATTAATATAGGTACAAACCGGAGGCTGCTAATGACTTGGATTGTGACCTTATTTAAATACAACCTTAAATAGGCATGCTAATGTAAAAAATTCAAGCTCAAACACCTATTATCCCCTTTTATCCTCCAACTATTTCTAAAATAAAAACACACACACAGTGTGAGTGTGAACTAATAGAAGGAATTGAATAACTAGGCCATGTATCCCTTGAATCTAATTCCTTTATTTACATTACACATTTTAAGTTCTCACCTTTCCTCTCCTGTCACCACTTCTTTTTCTTTCTTTCCTATATTAATATATTTTCGTTCACCGTTGTATATTTTTATTTTATTCCCATTACTCACGTTCTTTTTTCTTCCTCAATTTACTGAGCACAATTCGTCACTTGTCGCTACGAAATTATTTATTTATATTTCGTTAATATATACTATATCAAAGCACAGTGGTACAGTGTATTACAATGAAAATATTGGAAACAACCCTAATACCACAAAAATAATCAAACATTACAAAAAAAACAAGTTACTTAAGATTAAAACCTTACGTACATCTATATTTCATAAATATTGAAAATAATATTTTATTTTCCAAAATGATTCCTTATGACCTTCAACCGCTAATGTATTTATTTATTTCAATATTTCCACCTGAGGAATGTTTATATTTATCATTAAATATGTTCTTCTCTGAAACATTGTATAATTGACTCATTTTAAAATGTATAATTAAATTTTGAATAATACAAAGTGTTTTACTTTGGTCTTGTCGTAGAACAATAATGATCACGAAACTGTGTCAACTTTTCTTATTCAAGTTTCGTAAAATATTCGATATAAATTTAAGTTTGAAATAAACCACAAAGTTTTATCAAAAGAGTTTCAAGCAAGAAATTCTGCATTACTAAGTACAAAGTTTCTTTCATTGAGATTTCTTAAAGCACTCTAGCAGCAATGAAACAAATTTACCCAGTTTCTAGACCGCCAAGTGCATTATGATGGGATATATATAGTCAAGCAAAATGGAGCTTGGGACAAATTAGTTATACACAATAATCTTTCAACTTAGCTACTAAGGTCTAATGGCAATTTGAATACAATTTGTGTACTCTGTTCGTAAGAAATACGTATAAGAAATACTCTACGTGCAAAAATAAGAATTACTGAACAATTTGTAATGTTTTATTTTCTTTCATTTGATCTTTTTATAGTAATCTCTGGAATACCACCGTTTCAGCAGAAACTCACCTCAAATGTAATACGTCAATTTGAATACGGGCCAAAAACAAACGGCGGGATAACTGATTGAGAAAGCAATTACAGATGATCTAGTTTCAATACTGTTTATTTTGGAGCATACTTTACATCTATACATATATTATATATACATCAAAAATATATATTCGATAATAAAATTCTGTGCTTACTTGTAAAATTAATGTCCAATGTTTTTTATAATCTCGCCTTCAAGAAAAACCTACTGGAGAATGAGTGTGTTAGTTTTGTTTTATCTAATGATATATTTTAGGCAAAGTACTAAAACAACTATCGGATTGAGTATTGTTTGCCTTATAGTCAGGGGTTGACAGTGTGATTTTTATTGCTCTATTATGCTATAGCCTTTATTATTTTAATATTTTAAGTTATTTGTAAAGATTTTCATGTCTTATCATTTCATCTTAACTCCATAAGTGAAAGGAACCTATCGGTGAAACACTGCTACAATAGGAAGGCATGGATGCAAAGTTTAGAAATCAGGCGTTTATAGTGTATGCCGTCGCTGTCTGATTTCTTAGCTATACTAGTGTTCCACCAATAGGCTTCTTTCACTTATAGAGTTAGGAAATGATAAAGTAAGAAAATCTTTACAAATAAGTAAGTACGCGTGTCTATATGTTAATTCCTCCATTTAAACCATTTAAACGTCTATCAAGGTTATATTAAATAAATCGCCCCATCTGATTGGAAATCCTCCTTGATCACAATATCACCCTCTTGTATGCAAATATTACGTCGGTATCTCCTCCTTGCTTCATCCTGGTGGTGGGTTTAAGCCATTGTCTCTAAGAATTTGCATCGTTTTTCGAACAGCCTTATGCAATTCACGGCGTGACATCGTTCGGACAATTCTGTATCCTTGTAGGATTCATCAGTTTACATAATGATTCCGTAGCTCTTATACTCTTATTTCAGCACATTAGTTTGTTCGTCCAAACATTGATCGGTGGTAATATAGAATACCCTTTTTTTGTTTAAATCGATATGATTTTGTGTGAAATAAATTTGCTAATGTGTTAAACAAAAATCGCCTCACTAGGGGATATTTTCTATCCATATAAAAATGCTACCATAATCTATGAAAGCGTTTGTGATCATACCAAGGCATTCTTGGCTGCGTCTTGGTTTGTTTTTTTAATAATTTACAGTATAGATTCGATTATACGAACAAGCTGGTACTAGTGGGTGATCGGATAGCCAAATTTATATTACACTAAACTTAAAACTACAGTTTAAGTTTTAGAAAACATTTAGAGTTTACTGTTCAGCTGTATGTATAAGTTGTAGACGAAAACATTGTTTTATTGCAATTTTTAAAGAAAATTTTACAAAAGGAAAACTTTTTATTTTATTAATTTATATAATCTATAAACAGTTATCCTGAGGGATTTACTGAAAATCAACACGAAGTCGAAACTACTGAAGTTTGAGGTTTGAAATTTTTAAGGAACATCCGTTCATAACATAGATGCCCAGTTGGAGAGGATTTCGCGAAATTTTGATTTTATAAGGCTGAAAATTGCAAATTTCCGGGGAAAGTAAACAAGTTCCATATGAAATGCTCAGTTAGAGTATAATTTCATTTAATATTTATAGTTAGAGTATAATTTTATTTAAATATTTATTTAAATAATAATACATAATATAACTTTGTATTCCCATTCCATAATAGTTAACAATTATGAGTCGTCTTTAAGTTTACTAAGCAAACACATATTGTAAACATTTTAAACGAGTGTGGGCAAATCTGCCATGGGGCTCTGGTTATTTTATAAGACTGGAGCAATATTATTTTTATCGAAACAAGAACATCTGCTTTGCGTGAGATATAACAGATAATTGTATATTTAAAATATGTTGCTCAATAACCTTCGCTTGTTATAAATACTTCAAATTTTCCCGTTTACAAGTTATATTTAAGTAGACAAAAATGTTTAAAATGTCTAGATTATACTTGCTTGTACTATATATTAGGATAAAGTGTTACTGTAGTTTAGTGGGTAAAGAAAATAAACACTCTAATTTTGCTAAAACAAACTTAAATCTATAGAGGTAACGTTTTATATGTTAATAAAACTATAAAGAACAAAAATAGTTATTGTAATGTGTGGAAACCTAACATTCAGTTCCACAGAGTATTTTTTATTATTCGTTTTATCAACGAGTAGGGCTATATACACCGTCTATAGCTCCTTTTACCTAGAGTAATTTTGGAGTAGACCTATATCTGCTTGCAACAAATAATTTCTGTTTATTATTAATTTTAAATATATTACAATTTTCTGCAACTACGGTTAGTTATTTCCTATTATCAAATACTCTATTGTTGAAAGGTAAATTAAATTTATTTGTATTTGTAATTATAATAAGAACAGGAGAGCTAGGCTCGGACGTTTGAGGCTATCAATTTATATCGTAATACATTACCGTCAACACTTTAGAACGCTACTAAAGAAATGTATGATAAACCCAAGCAACAGATATTTGCCACCAATATAGTACCAAATGAGTTTAGCAGTTTTTAAACACAGGAATGTTCTCCACATTTTCACATAACGATAAATAAACTTATATTCTGTTATAATAATAATATTAAATATTACTGTATCTGTATAGCATTGCAGTAAGAGTAAATGTATTGTTAATTACTTGTTATCTAATTACTTGTTGCAACGTCAATTATTTGTTATCCTGATTATAATAACTATTTTGAAACAAGATTTGATATTTGTTATTTTTTATAAATTACATTCATTTTGTAAATTTATTGTTTTTTAATATTCTGTAATACGTAGGTTTGTACAGTATCTACTAATTGTACCCACTGTTTATTTTATCTGGGCCCTATTCGCCGTTTTAAGATTAACAAAAATAATTACCACTTAATGTTCTTGAGACATGTGCTTAACGATAGTTTAGTTTATTCACGGATGTAATGGTGTAGATAGGTTTATAGAGTATAAACTAATATATTTATGGAGATTATTTATAGAATTAACACCCATGTTTAAAGTGAGTCCTAAACTGGGATATGTATGGTGAACAAGAAACGTTCGATTTTTTAATTCGGATATTTATACTTGTGTACAGCATTATCACATGTGACTGTCCCCTGTACAAAAAAAATAGAAAAGTTTGAAACAATGCACACTAAATCTAGGCACAAGATGTCGTATCCTAGGACTTTACACCGGTCCTTTTCTGTTAACTCAATTCGTATACAAATTATTATACTTTAGTTTTTTATTTTCTGAACCATTCCCAAAGTAAAATCGCAAAAAATTTATAAACTTTGAAAGCTTTCAAAAACTTTTCCACAAATGAATAAAATAAAGTGCACTTACCCGGAGGCGAACTTTCAATGTAAAACGTGATTGCATTTTCTCAATATTCTTGTTAGGGGAAACTTTCTATGTATTTCTGCATCTTCGGCAAATATCTAAGACCGCTCTTCACTTAAAGTTGCACCCACGATTCCAAACCTTGTTTGTGTTACAAGTGGCTGAATTGGAGCCGCTTGTTGTGAGAAATATTGGCGAATAAAATGTTTTGGAATTATATATTACATAGATAGACTGTCCATCCCTTACGGTTGCTTGGGGTTGTATTGAGGAGATGGAAAGAGGAAATAGTGCTCCGTCTCGTTCCTGTAGGACTTTGGTTAGCGCTAAGACGTTGACGGATGCCAATACATTGTCCCCAGGATCTGGGGGTAGCAACTTGCTCACCGGAAGAGCCATGTTTCAAATGAGACGCTTGAAGTACAAATTATTTGATTTCTGACTTCACCTATTTATTTTTTTACTATAACGTATTCAAAACGAGATGGTTGTTAATATAGATTTTGCATTTTAGTTTATTGTCATAGTATCCAGAGCATAAAATAATTACCCCAAACACCCAATACCGCTACACAAGATATAATCTGTAACTAAAGTAGCAAAGTTACCCAGATGAAACCCATATGAAGAATTATTTATGGACATGCTATTATCATTAGTGGAAATGTTAGTGTACGACTAATTGTAATCTTGTCTCAGTGGTCGTTGTCAAATTTTGATTCAGTGTTTAAGGCTACCTAAAAGATTTAGCCAATCTTGCCTAGTAAACTACCTAATTTATTGTAACTGTAAAATGCTTTAATAATCAATTCCAATTAAAATTCTTCAGAATTGGTAATGACAACCCTTTTCTGTCTGTTTAGTTTCATTATTCATTAAATTAATAATGGAGTTTTAGGCCCAGATTGTATAGTATTTTGAATAACCATTATATGAATGCCAGTCACACGTTACGTTCCCACCACTGAGGGATTTCAGGCCCTTGCACTCCAGTTAGAGTTCATTCGATTACTAGTTTTACTTAAACACTTCCACAATAGACTAGTTAAGGAGAACAATAATAGTTTGAGTTAGTGTTGCAGAACTATGTTTGTCTGTTTTTTAACAACAAATATAAAAACAATGTTGTAGAAGATCTAAGTAGAAGGGTGTCTATCTATCTATCTATCTATCTATCTATATATATATATATATATATATATATATATATATATATATATAAAGAACTTATATTCCTGATGATGTTGGTACTGTTAGCCAACGAAAAGCTTTGAATTGTAAATTCAATAATAATTCTTGTATTTGAAAGAATTAACAAACTTTATCACCCTTCAAATTGACGAATTTCAAACGATTCAGGATGCTTTCGGTTTGTGTGACGTCACTTGCATTCCTCGCATGAACACGCTCGTACGCAACACACCCCAAAAAGCCAATTTGCCAAAATGTGTTCACCATTGGCTGTTTCTTTTATAGAAATGCTGTCAATTAGGATATATGTAATACAAGAGTAATTAACAAGGATAGTTTTAGCCCTTGTGGTAACACACTCTGTAGCATTGATCAAGTTTAACCCATGTGTTATTTATAACATGTTATTCGTACGTTTGGTTGTAATTTCCAACTCTGAACACTTTACAAAGTACATAACGTATGTTCAAAGTGAGGCTGCAGGTGTTTATTTTTTCTTCCGAAGGAACATTCAGCCACAGACGATGGCCATTCGCGCAACGTAACAGTTTTTAAATGTATTTTTGATGCTTGTTGAATTCGCTGAGCGCAGTGTTGAATAGATAGCCAGGAGCGCTCACTCTCGACACAGAATTAAGTCTATTTTATGGAAGTGTTATGTTAGCACGACTGGTGTTAGGACAACGTATTGCGATATTACTTTTTAAACAAGTTGCTATAGTCTGTAAATACCGAAGAAATATTTTAGAAAACTAAATGACAGTTTTTAACACTAGATTATTTCAATATTAAATAACACTAAGGTTAAAAACGTATAATCAATTATGAACTACAATTGGAAATATCAAATAGGTGAACAATTTTTAAATATTATAAGTTATAAATTCAAGGGTAACTAAAAGGCTTAAAATTATTAAACCTACAACGTTTTCCTGGCATTTGCTACGAATTGATACTCATTGCCGCACGAGGATTAAATAGCGAGATTATCATTCACTAAAATAGAATTTAGTATTAAGACATATAACACTCCTCGAATCTTGGAGTGTGCATTTTTACAATATGTAAAAATATAATAAATTTAATATATTTACCTTTTGCTGCGGTCCATATACTGACTAAGGTGTTCGCTGGTTTCCTTGGGAAGTGTCAGACCTATCAGAAGTCGTACTTATAGTCTCCAGCCATTTCAGTTCGACTCTCGCTATACGGCTACGACTATTCTTAACTTGATTAACTTTACATGGATACCAAAAATTTATGTTTGTGGCAATCAGTAGTATATGAACGGTTCGCTGAGGAGTGCTGCTCTCCAACGGCAAACATTGAAATTATAACTATTTTTCGTTTACTTGTATCGGAAGTTTGGTGGTAATACAAAAGCAAAGTTACAGAATACAGACAAATGTGTACAGTATAAACCCAGATGGGCAACCTTTTTGAGTTACGTGACATCATTCATCCCCTAAATGTATCCTATATTTTGTTTTTTGGTGCTGATTACTAACTGCTTAAAGAAACTAAAAATGTCTTCTTTCATATTTTGGGATATTCTTTCAGCGGACACAAATATTTAAGGGAATTGGAACTTTTTTTTAATATTTGTACGTACACCAGAATATAGCAATGCTAAGAGGTAGTAAAATTTAAATGAAATAAGAATTTTGTGAATATACTCTCTGTATTACTGGCGCACTATCTATAAGTTCTGCTCTGGTCTGACCGCACTAGCCAGTCTGCGTACCACGACTCCGCCCTCCGCGTCTTCAGACTATGCTGTCTGACTGTAAACACTTTGGAAAAATGTGTACAGCTGAACGTATTGAAATTCCGCTTATTTAGTTTATCAAAATCGTTCAATGGTGTCTGTTATGTAGTTTTTTTTAAATTAAATATAATTTAATTTAACCATTGTAAATGCTTCAGAGAGGGACTCCTTATCGGCAAAACTTTGTATCTTTCAAGGTTCGGTGCGGGACAGTTCCTTTTAAAACGTCGGTAAAACGACATCTCTCCCGTCACTCTCTACGCGACGTAGTTTCTCGTGAGTTCTAAGCAAGGCTCGGTTTAGATCATACATATTTCCCGTTACGCTATACGTGACGTAGATTTTTTTTTCTTTGTTTCTCCTGTCGTGTGGCAAAGATATTATTAGCATAAATAGTAAGTATTTTGAATTATATGCGATTTCTCTTAAGTTACTTAGGTAAGTGATAAGTGCGTGAAAGGGTGCACCCGAACAACTTTCCGTCATCCGACAGGAAGGACAAGTGGTGGTACTTCGCCCAGTGAGGTATGTGCGACAGCTGTTAACATTTTCATTTATTGAGTATTTAAGGTCCACCGGAAAACTATGCCGTTACATGTTAAAATATTTAACAGTGTCATTGATTTTTCTTTTACACGTGTTTTATCTGGAATTGTAAACACTTACACATCTGACATTGCATTCCCATCTTTTAGACAGTGTCCATTGACACTCCAGTCATCCGACTTCACCGCTTTTGAGACGGTTTTATTGAAATCTAGATATTTTCGTCATTACACTTTCGAGCTTCTTCTTCAAAAAAACTCTAATACACGAAAACCTATCACACGGCCTGATTTTGAAGTTTTCTATGTTTTATTTTACTCACTGCAGGATACATGAGAATATATATATATATACATATATATCCTTAGCAACTGTAGCTACACAATAAATTTGACAATTGGCCACTGCCAAGCTAGTTAGAGAAACTGACTAGAGTACCGTAGTCATACAAGTGCCATTAAAATAGTTGGAATTAAAAGAAAACGAATGTTTGAAAGAAAAACATTGATTCTTCCACCCTAACCTCCGCTCGCTTTCCTCAAAGGTCAACCCTGCCACTTTTATTTTGCATTTAACGATCATTAAAGCCTTTATGTCCAAATGTCTTTTTGGGAGTGCTTGATTGGTCATATGACTGGAGACAACCGTTTTCGTAACTATGGTCACGAACCAGATCCTTAACAAATGGAGCAGTAGCAGCTTGGTGCTGCCATTCCAAAATAACCTCTAATTACGGTTTATCAAACGGAGCAGCTAAATCACGACACGAACACACAGACGTATTTCGATTAAGGGTTATATTAAATTTAAAATTTTATATAATCAGAATGGAATGAAAGGGTGTACGTTTGTTTGTTTTTTTTTTTTTTGTTAATAAACAATGTGTTGAAAACAGAAAATGTTTTACGTGTGGTTGTGGTTGTCCTTAGCTTGTATGGCGAATGATCCCCTTTTCTTCCAGTCACGAGTATATTAGTGTCACGAAAAATAAAACGAAATATTCTTTAGAGAGGGTTGTAAGTCGTGTCAAAATTTGAGCTCAATCGCTGCAGAAAATTTTGAATTTTCAAGATTAAAAGTTTTAATAAGCCACCGTAAAAAAGAAAATATGTTTAAAAACGTCAAAAAACAAACACGAAATTGAAAATAATGTAAAATAAAATGTAAACATTTCGAGATCTAAAGACTTTTAAACGTAGGCAGCTTTTAAATTGATACACTGGAAAGAAACAATGAGAATAAGTAGCAACATTCCCTGTCAAATACGATAATCTCTTTAATAAGATGCTTTTGAAGACACCGGCATAACGAGCGCTTTGTCCCAAGCAAATGCTAAATTAAACGGACAGATTTGGAATAATTTAATTTAAAATGAATATAATACGTTTGTGAGAGGCCGGGATAAACCCACGGCGGCCGAGGGATTTGGAAATAAATTGGTTCCGTAACATACACTTGTCACGTATTCTGGTAGCCTTTGACTGCTGAAACATTTAAAAGGCTTAGGTTTTGTTGCGGAAATCTTCGGCAAACATCACGATCTGTGTTTTCAGTATAATAAATGGTGTTACAACCATATGTATGTTCATAATTGTAATATTTAGTTTAGTTACATCCAACTAACCGTGCACTTGCTCATTCCTGCTTTCTCGTGTACCATTGCTTCTGTTACATATTCGGAATCTTAACAAACACGATGATACTTTGAAATTCCCTGCAGTGTGAAATTGTGTCATTGATTTCAACAGCAGAAAGGTGAACAAAAGGAAAGGAATGTGAGTAATTGTTTGTGTCAGATGTGTGTTTGTGTGTGTGTGTGTTAGTGTGTGTGTGTGTGTGTGTGTGTGTGTGTGTGTGTGTGTGTGTGTGTGTGTGTATTGACGTCAATGGGTGGGGCTGTTTTCCTCCATATATAGAGCAGAGTTGTCTCGCTCTTCACCTGTTGTTGGGTTCACCTCGTCAATGCTAGATGAGATTCTAGAGAAACGTCGGAACTGCAATTTTAAGCACTACAAAATTAACGGATGTACTCTGGATAGTAACAATTCGAAACACAGACACACACACACACTCACACACTCACCCCCCCCCCCCACACACACACACAAACACACACACACACATACACACACACTCTCTCACACACACACACACGCACGCTCGCGCGCAAACATAAATATATATATATATAAATTTTAAGCATAAACTAGGTCATTGGTTTCTATTTTTAAGTGAATAATCAAATTATTCTTGTTTTAAAGCAATAAATTCACAGTAACATTATTTGAGAAAATAATGGTTTACCTATATACAATAACTACTTAATCCAGTTAAATATTGAATAACTCTTTTTAATTATTATTTTATATTGTTGATTTCTAGAACCTATTTCCCACTGCGGCGAACTGATTAGTTTATAGAATAAAGTATGGCTTCACTGAGCTCGACTTCCTCTAGGAATAACTGTCAAGCAGTAATTACACCTCGACCTACATTTCTTGTTTGGAAGTAAAGTACGTTGGAAGTAGAGGCAGAGTTAGGCTCCGTACCATACAGGACTGGACTCTCTATTATATATATTGCTCTTTAGTCAACTCTATTTACATTATTCCCAACCTAATTATTGTAAAGTTCGAAATTATTTTTAATGTGAATTAATGTCACCGTAAAAATGATTGTCATAAGTTATGTGATATCTATGAACCATTGTACAAATTAAAAGCATTCAAGAATTAGTTCCTGTTAATTTGTATGATTTCTCCTTTTGTGTTATTCTTGTTTTATTTTGTTATTTTATGTGTGATTAATATGTCAGTATGCTTGTTCTCTTAGTGTCGTTTATTTAATTGTTTCAAATAATTTTAGATGAATTTCATAAGTGTCACTACTTAAATGGGTTATTTAATACAATTTGAATTATAATTTCATTAAGTTTTTTTAAAGTTTTAATTTATTGTAGTGAGTGTACGCATATTTTATATTGGTATTTATAAGCAAAGTATTAATTTTTTAAGGCTTGATAACTGTAACGAACAAGTTGCCGAAACGCTGCACTAATTGAATAAACTACTTTAACTCGATATTAAACGGCTTTATTTTTTATTCGATATTTATTTTGATTCCTCAAGTAAACAATGACAATTATCAGTTACAGCAGGGGGGAGTATAGATTGTTACATCGAAATTAGTTTAATTAGTGGAATGGATCCAGAACGTCCCTCGGAACCATCAGACTACCAGGACACGGGTGACTGTTTTAGCATGATTTATTGTGTGGTATACTTTATTTATATATTGTTACCTTTGCAATCTAATCTCGTCCCAAGACGTATTTTATACTCTTTTGGATGTAATGATCATTCACTATGAATAATGACACCAACGAAATACACGGAAGGAATAAACATATAATTATAATATATTTTGTGATATAAAACGTCTTGTTAAACATATAGAAGGATAATGCCACCACGTATGTAGAGTTAAATACGTGGCGTAGACAGATTCCTTATCTAGCCATTACACTACCATGTGCAGACAAACCAAGACAGGGGTGATACAATTTAAAAAAATGTAGTTATTACGTGGTAATGGGATTATGTTATTATTATGGAATCACCTACCCAGCCAAATCCGGGTCATAGCCACCTCCATATAACAGGCATTCATCTCCAACTTGGACAATTTTCAAGCCGCTCTGGCTAACGTCAGACATCCTAGCTCTCAACCCTCTCGACATGTCATCATGCCTATTCTTTCTTATATCAGTTAACCACTCCTACATTCACCCCCACTTGTAAATTCTTCCGGCCGCTAGTCAGGTGTCAAACATCTTCGCCCTCTATCTGTCCTTTAAATAAATATACTAAAATATATATATATATATATATATATATATTATTAAATAACTTCAAAAAGTTCATAATCAAGATATATTTTATTTAACATTTACAATTATGCTGAAGCTTTTCGCCGGATTATAGGTCCAGCATTCTCAAAGACAAGTCTTTGAGTTATTTAATAATTATAACAAATCAAGAAAAATAATCATCTTTATTATAATATATATATATATATATATATATATATATATATATATATATATATATATCTTATTTAACGAATTACCAGACAATATGTTTCAGTGTCTGACTGAATTATGAAGAAAAGGAAAATTTTAAAAAGTACACAAGTATTTTATTACAAAAATATGAGGGAAAATAAATTTTAAATTAGATAAATTTATTGAGGTTTGCAGGTGTTGAAAACTTTTAAGACAAACTTATTTAATTTTAACTTTTTAAACTTAAGAGTAAAATGGAGTGTAGATTGTTTTTGTGGTTTGTTGTGAAACTTGAAATTCAATCTTTCCTCGGTTTTATGTTTAAAGCAATTTATTATATTAGGAAAAGCATTACGTATCATGTTGTATCTTATTACGAAGGTTTTACCGTATTTGGTATCATAGATCCTTACTGACTACTAAGAAGGTACTCACTGCATTAGTAAAGATTTACTTAAATGCAGTGTAATTAAACTGAGAATTACCTAATGAAACTGTAACTAACCATGACTTCCTATGATTAATACTGGACCGTATAATGACCATGAAATTTGATAAACGGCTTTTAACCCAAAGACGTTGAATGCGGGAATTGCTGGAACTACTTGCAAAAAAGTTATGAAATCTAGGGCAGACCTGGTTCATTAAACGGCCTGGCCGGGATGAAGTATATCCCGGTCTGGAACGACGACATAAACTTTCACCCTTGTTAGGCCTTCTTTAAACTTTCCCTTACTTCTGTAGAAACAACGTATTACTCCGTTGCTTTGTCAATGACAAAAATTCAGTTCTATTACAAACGTTTCGAAACCATTATAATTTTGCAATTTATTATACTATTAATTTATATTATTTCAAATACATAATGTGCGCGAATCCACTCACCCAAGCATAAAAGCAAACAACTATGCATCAACACTCACACAAACAAACACACACACACACACACCATAACACCGAAAAGCACACATACACACACACACACACACACACACACAAAGACATACGACACATACAATCACATTTAAACAACCCACATACACCCCTCCCACACACACACACATAAACATACACACACACAAACACACACACACACACACACACACACACACACTCACATCTTTCATAGATATATTCCTTTAACTTGTTGATGGAGAAATTTATTTCGTAATTAGACCACTTACGTCACGATTTCATAGAAATAGCCAAATGTAATTCCTTCCTACTTCCGCAAAGTATTGAGTTCCTTTTTGATCTATTTTTTTATTCCATTTACGTTATAGTGAATTTAATATAAAGCGTAGCCTTTAGGTCACACTGGACTTTAGGTACAAACTATTATCAAACGCATTGCACGTTAGTTGAGGCTTGCTAAAAATTGAAGGAGAAATTATTTACACAGTGTACCTATAACTTCTGTAAAGCTTACTTGTAGACAAGCGTGTTGCGTTTTTGCGTGGTAATAGAAATCCATAATAATTCTCCTCTGTACTGGGTGCATACAAGCTTAGTCCTAGCTAGTAATACACTTTCGTGGTAACTACTGTGATTTTGCTGCATATTGTCAAACGTTATTGATACAGGTAATAACAATTAGTGATAAACCACATACACACTATAATATGGGTTTGTATTATTTCCTAAAAAGACATCATACATAATAATTTAGAATATTCTTTTATATAGTCTGCAATATTTGATTAGGTCTCAAATAAGTTAAGTTAAAATGTTTCTTTTTTTTATATTAAAACAAAGTAGCACAGCAATCTTTAAACGTTGAAGTTTAAAACACCCCAATTTCTGTTTTATTGGTGTTTTTTTTTCAGTTACGGTCTCTATTTGAAATCTCAAGTGTTAGCAACGACGTTTCCAGAGACCTTTATACCTATTTATACACTAAACACTTGTATATATATATATATATATATATATATATATATAAATATTTTTTTGATTAATAAGATAATGACGTCAAAGGTTACAAGATGGAATAAATTCCACGATACGTTTGTACAGGTTCATGGCAAGCAACTCCCAAGTCGTTTAGTGAATAAGTTTTATCTTTCATTTTACTTCCGGTTCTAGTTTATTATTATTATTATTATTCAGAAGATAATTAATAGATAAAATAATACACTGATTTTATTGAACAATTTTATTTACATTGCCTATTTGATACTGAATAATTCTATAAAAACTATACTGGTAAATGTTATATATGCTTCTATTGAATATCATAGCAAAATTTAGATAAATAATTATAAAAAATCATTATATAATTGTTTGTTTATGTGATTAAAATATTTCGTGCAGAAAAAAACATGCTCAAAGCAAATAAATCGAGCGTAATCGGTAAATAGTGAAATTTCCTATTAACGGCACAATTATTCTGCGGGAAAACTATTGGTTGGTAATGTAGTGAATTTTATTTATCTAAGTAATACAATAATTAAAGAGTGTTGCAAATTATTTTGACCATCTAGTTTGTATTTATTTGAATGCATTAAAAGTAGTTTATCGCCCTCTATTCATGAGAGACACCCGTTACACATATGTGAGATGTTATGACAGTCTTGTCACATTACCAACGCAAATACTATCAGGACTGACGTGAGGAAAGTGGCCCAGATAAAGAATGATCGATGAAAAATAAGGAAGTTTGTGAGAAAGGGATAACTGTTAATCACATTTGCATTTAAAAACAAAAACAAAGAGAAAACAAAACGTTTTGAAAAAAATTATGGGAGGTGAAGTAAACAAGAAGAGAGATAAATCTAAGGGAGGAAGTGAAAACTTTTTTCAATAAGTCAAAATAATTTGATTTTAACTTCTGAAACGGAAAATTTCGAGTCCAGATTGTTGTTGTTTGCTTTGACTATAAAATGAATTCAAAGATCATTAAAACAAAAATTACCTTCATTTTCTGCGAATAATTAAACTCAGTAGTAAATAATAAATTCAAGGGTATTTTGAAAGTTTTTGTTTAAAACCTCTCTTGTTTAAGCATTCCTCAAAGAACTAAACATTGCTAACCCTAACTACCAACTTCAGTATTTTTTGGATCTCCGATATTCTTGCTAATAGTGTGCAAGAATAGCCAAATGTTTTATACGTTTTTACTTTACATGAGTCTCTAAACTTCTTTTAACGAATAACTTTTACTTTCGTACAATAATTTGTATGTGTTATTAGATTTTTTTTTTTGTAGAACGTAGTAAAATATGAGGGCACATAATGTGCTAAAGTTTGTTTACATCATTCAAGTTTGTCTTAAAAATTTATACATGTAAATAAATTAATCAGAAATCGTACAAACATGACTAAACATTTGCTAGAAAATCTGTTAAAATTGCCAAAGAAATAAACACAAAATATATAAAAATACTTCCTGTAATTTCATAATACATTTCTCTGAAGATGATTGATCTACGATTTAAATAAACGTTAGAGTATAAATAAAAAGTTTATTTGTGGGTTATTTATTTGTTTAAATTAAAAATTATTTTTCCTCTACAACTTACATTGTTTCTCGTTTCGCTGTAGAAAGGTTAGTGGCTTCATTTTTGCTTTTTTGTGTTATTACTACACCTTGTGTTTTATAACTTCCTACCACAGCAGAGTTAAGAAGTGGCCCCATTTTTTCTATTATGTAAACATCTTCCAACAATACAGTTAATATTAGGTGTACAAAAAACATTTATAAAATTTATTTACCTTCACATTAAGTTTAGGCATTCACATTGTTGTTGAATGCCTAACTCGTTCTACGACGGCCGATATACAAGAACCATTTGAACGCTAGATATAGCTTTAAATTAAAGTTCAAGTATTTCCATATACAAATTGAAGACAATTATCGTTTATTAACTATTTTTGTTATTTTATGAAATAAATGTAAACGGTTATTATTTTTATAAACCTGCTATTTTGAAAGCAAACCATAAAGTTTGAAATTGTAATATCTATACCTTATGTAAAAAATGGGTGAATTGCAGAGGCGAAATAAGAGTGACCCCGATTTCTTTTAGACTTGTACTTAGAATAGATTTACTTTAAATCTTGCAACGTCGCATATTAGGAAGTTAGAGCAAGTTTCTAGCAAGATCATACAGATCTATCGATTACTGGAAGTAAATGTTAAAGCAGTAACATAATCTCGACAGTTACCATGTTTGCTTAAGTGATTCGCTGCGAAGTACCTATTTCTCTACCTTTGAACGTGCACTTTTTTGTTTTAAAGTCAATATGTAGATTATGAGCGTCCTATCTTAGGGCAAGGATTACTTTCACGCGTTCTCATCGAATAAACGCTCAACGTTTAGGCCTAGCAGTATAATTTCATTACTAGTCGTTTCGCGTAACTAGTACGAGACAAATTCTCGTGTTTCTTCCAAGTCGTCTGCGATGCCACATAATTATAACAAACAATGAACTATCTTGATAAAAATACACATTGCAACACCAATACAGATTAGACAATCCCTTGCATCGAGCGAACGTGAACACACAAACAATCCTATTCAACTTTACAAACATTAAATACAACATGAAAGACAAATAATTGAATTTAGTAAGTCATAGAGCGCTATTGTACAAATGAAGCTTTTAGCAAGAATATCGTTAAAGATAATTTGACGTTAAATGAGATATTTAATTATAGCTGGGTAATAAAAAAGTAGTTCAACAATATTCTTCTTCAGAAACGTTTTATGAATAATTAAAAATTAGTGTTTCAAGTCAAAACAAGAGAGAAGTATTTTTCCGGGAAGCTAACTTGGAAAATTATAAAAACTAACCTAGAAACTCCAAGTAAACTCGAGTTTTGTATTTATATTTTAAATGGAGTTAATAGCTCTTGTATAAACCATTAACCAAGAGTGCAATTAGTAAGAATTTAATAGGTGCACTTAATGTCTGAGCAATAAATGTATATTAAACATTATTGTTGTGTCTGAAGTATTCGGTGATATCTTGCACTTGTATAATAGAATTTTACTTTATATATTTTAATTAGATGATAATATTATTCAATACTTGACTAATGTATCTATTACTCTTATTATTGTATTTATACTAACCATGCTGCAGATAAAGTGATGTATCAGGTAGTTTTATTATTTTAGGGTAAATACATAAATGGGATGTTATAATAGGTTTATTTCTGGTATTTATTTTAATAACCAGTACATTATTAGAGCAGCTGAAGTCCTTGGCGTATCATTCTGCAGGTGGCACACTTGGATCAACCAACAGCAGAGAACGCCTTTGACGCACCAACCGACAGCTCACGTCCTTGGCGCACCAATCAGCAGCTGACGCCCTCTGACCACCCAACAGCAGATTACGTATATGACCTGCCAAACTACAGGCTTTGTCAAAAGGGCACCTATAAATAGATAACGTCCTTAGCGAACCGTTAGAATATTACTATCTATTTTTTAGGCATGTCAAACATCAGCTTTCGACCGTAGTGCATCCATCCGCTGCTAATGACCTAGGCGCATCCATTGGCAGCTTATGTTCGTGGCGCACCAATCAGCAGCTGGCAGCCTTGGATCACCCAACAGTAGATAACGTCATTGACTTGTCAATCGACAAGACATGTCCATGTGGCACCCGTAAGTAGGTGTAGACCATAGGTAAACCATCAGTATTTTACAATCAATTTTTCTTTATTTGCACATCCATCACTATGACCTAATGACCTAGGCGCATCAGTCAGTGGCTTACGTCCTTGGTAACCTCATCAGCAGATAATCTTTCAAGGCACTTCCATTATCAGCTGTTGACCATGGCGCAACCATCCACTGCTAAAGTGATCTAGGTGCATCCATCGGCCGCTTACGTCCTTGGTGAACTCATGAGCAGCCACTCTTTCAAGCACATCCATCACCAGCTGTTGGCCTTGGTGCATCTTCAGCTGCTAATGATCTAGGCGTATCAATCAGTGGCTTACGTCCTTGGTAAACTCATCAGCAGATAAACTTTCAAAGCACTCCCATTATCAGCTGTTGGCTATGGCGAAACCATCTACTGCTAAATGATCTAGGCGCATCCATCGGCCACTTACGTCCTTGGTGAACTCATCAGCAGCACTCTTTGAAGCAAATCCATCACCAGCTGTTGGCCTTGGTTCATCTTCTACTGCTAATAATCTAGGCGCATCAATCAGTGGCTTACGTCCTTGGTAGTAAACTCATCAGCAGATAAACTTTCAAGGCACTCCCATCATCAGCTGTTGGCCATGGCTCAACCATCCACTGCTAAAGTGATCTAAGCGCATCCATCAGCCGCTTACGTTCTTGGTGAACTCATAAGCCGCTACTCTTTCATACATATCCATCACCAGCTGTCGACCTTGGTGCTTCAATCCGCTGCTATTAATCAAGGATCAACCGGTACTTGGCAGCTGACCACTCAATCAGCCACTGACAATTACTGATGACGTTCTTGACTCAAAAATCGAAATTCTATGTCCTTGGAGCACACATGAATATATGATCTCCTTAGCAGTAGCACAGCCAAACACCACTTGGTGAGGGGGGGTTGTATTTCTGACTAACAGAAAAGAGTTAATTGATGCCCATACGGTGAAACTTTAAAATTAGACTCCATTTTCTCCACTCAAACGCTAATATTAAGACAAAAGTTGAGAAAATGAGCAAATATATTAAAAAAAGCTTTATATTTTAATTTTTACAACACAATTCTACAGAAAACGACCCTTTAATTCCCATACAGGAATTCACCGCCTGTTACTGCGATGCTTTTAAGATTACATCCTTTATTTAGTCCATTTGTTTGAATATTTTAATCGTATGTACTACGTATGTTACCTCGTACATACTTAGTATTTATATGTTTTAAATTTGTTGCCAAACGGGACAATTTTAAGGAAAATTTGTAACCAATCAAAGATCAATGGTAATCAATATTATTTTTCGGATGTTTTACTCTGATACACCCTGCACATGCTTCAGATATAATGATAAACTCAAATAATTAAATGGTATGTTAATTTACATTTGTTTATTTTAAGTCTATATTTTTTAGAATAAATTTTACTACCAATATTCCTAAAATAATAAAATACCAATTTTATTTATAATATCATATTTAGTAACTTAGTTTTAGCTAATAATGACCAAACTTACTGGATTAAGTTGGATTCAACACGCCTAATGTACACAAACACGCTACCCTTGATTACAAATAGGCTAAATTCCATGCACAAGCCTTCAATATTAAGTGGCTTGTTAGTCAGCTAATGTTATCGCCATTTGTAATGACTCGGAATTAGCCCAGAAAACTCATATCTAACACGTCTCGGCATTATATAGCGTGTAGCTTCCTATGCATCACACTTCGCACCGTTGTGTGTCAGACACATTGTTCTATCCAGACTAGACACCATTCGTGGTACATTTATACTCTGTAGAATATATGTACAGAGAAATTATATTTTACTATTACTTTTATTGTTTATGTTATCTTAAGTATTAATGGGGACGTTTCTATTTTGTATATTAAGACATTGTTAGATGTTGTGCTCTCAATGAGCATGTTACGTGTTTTTTATAATTCCGAAATAAATAACTGACATTCCAAAAAGAATGTGATATTCCAAGCAGGCTGTGATATTTAAAGTATACTGTAATATTCCAAGCAGACTGTGATAATCCAAGCAGGCTGTGATATTCTAAGAAGGAGGATGTGATATTCCAAGCAGGCTGTAACATTCCAAGGAGGATGTGATATACATAGACTCACTGAGCATAAATAATGGATTTAATAAAAAACAATTGAATCACAAGAACACATTTAATTACAGAGTAAGTGAACGGTGTATAATTTTCTTAAAAAATATAAGAAAAATTATTATTATTATACGCTACGAAAACAGGGTCTCTACAAAACCTCATAAGAGGAAACCCAGCGGAGAGCAAAAGGGGTTACAAACGTGAGACAGTTCAAGAAACTGTCCGTCGGAAGGAAATATATAATTTGAAGAGTATATACAATATTAAGCACAGTGGTATATTATATTACAATAACAATATTACCAAAAACACCAATACCACAAAAAAAATTTAAATAAATAGTAATATTGCAAGTTACCTAGGATTTAAACCCTTATCTACATTTCGTCTATTACATTATGTAATTTACTATATTCTACATTGTTATTTTGTGATGAGAGCCTCTGATGATGATGAGGACATGGTTATCGAAATATATTTAAGGGGATTACCTTAGTTACTTTTATTATTTTTTATTTATTATTATTATTTACCATTCTGGTAATGCATAAAATTACAACCAAATCTATTATTTTTAGGTATATTTTAATATATGTATATTGCAAAAAAATAATTTAAAACTAAATCTGTCTTACAAAGACTCAATAAATATAATTAAATATACGTATCAAAAAACCAACAAAATTAAACTGAATCATTGTTTCTCAAATATCTACACACTTCAGGCATGTTTGACGTCACTGTATCACTACGAGGCTCATTCACAGCTTATTCCTCCACACTAATTTATTTACCCTACTTTAAATTTAAAAAAAAAAATTCCGAGGTCACCAAAAAAGGTTTATTTTGCATATTGTCGTATTTGGGAGTTTAACCATTTTCAAAAAAAATATCGCAAGTGGCCGATTATTCTCACAATTACCAAAAGTTTTTATAATTGGGATTTATGTACAGATATTTTACCAAACATTTAAATTACCAAATATTTTTGCAACTTAAAAATCACTAAACTTCAATATTCATGCTCAATAATGGCATTTCAATAACTCATTAACACGCTAGGGGAGGTTTATAAACTACCGGAGACTGTCTGTATTTTTATTTATTATTCCCAATTCTTTAGTAGTCTCATGTATAATTTTTCTCCAGTTTAATTGGAGTGAGTGATAACAAAACACTTTATATAAGCTTATAGTTTGCTCTCTACATCATTCCACCCAAACGTTAAGACAAACGGATGATTTGGCAAAGAAGAAATTACTTTCTCGAAAACTAAGTATAAAGGTAAAGTCACCGAAAATTTCTTTCTAAAATTTTCTCAAGTTGTCCTGAAATTCCATTCTTTAACATTTTTTATATTTCTATTAAAACAAAAACAAAAGGAAACGATATTCAACGCTTCCTCTGTCGTTAAACGTCTTCTAGTAAAACTTCACTTGTTCAAAGGTTGCAAGTTTAATTTAATTGGCAGGATTTTCTTTTGAAACTGAAGTCTGCGATTTCAATTAATTTGTTAGCGTTTATTTAATCAAAACTTTAGAAAGAATATTTTCCATAATGTAACAAAAAATATTACTTTCCCTAAGCGAAACAATTTTCGTACACAGAACTAGCAAAATATTTTTCTTTCCTCTAAAATTTCAGTTAAATTTTTCTTTTACAAATCTCAAGCTATACGCATCACAAGCACCGGAAACCAACATATTCTAGTGTTACCTTCTAGATCTTGTTTACCTAAACTTCGAAAACTATTAAAATATTTTGTAGGTGTATTAAGCTAGGGAAAATGACTCGAATATTCCAAATGCTTTATTAAAGTTATTGAAAATCCTGTGACTGTCCTTTGCATTTTGTTTTTGGTTTTTATTTCCTGCATTGGTCATGTGTAACCAGAAGAGTTTATCTAGCCGCTAATATACTGGTCTCGTATCGAAATAATGTGTCTTGTTGATTGTCCAACATTGTTTAATTAAACTTGATCCTAGTCAAAAATCTAAGACCAAAACAATATGCAGGGTACATATTTAGAAAGCTAAGTGGTAGAAAGCTACAACAGCGGGCTAAAATGTTAGAACAGCAGGCTACAAGATAGAAGACTACAAAAGCAGGCTACATGATAGTAGCCTACAACCACGTTCTACACACTAGAAGACTGCAACAGCGCTCAACAAGATTAAAGGCTGTAACAGAGCTCTACTAGATTCAAAGCTAAAACCAAGCACTACAAGATTTAAGGCTACAACAGCGCTCTACACGATAGAAGGCTACAACAGCGATCTACAAGTTTGAAGGCTACAACAGCGCTCTACTCGATAGAAGGCTGCAACAGCGCTCTACACGATAGAAGGCTGCAACAGCGATCTACAAGTTTGAAGGCTACAACAGCGCTCTACTCGATAGAAGCTACAACAGCGCTCTACACGATAGAAGGCTACAACAGCGATCTACAAGTTTGAAGGCTACAACAGCGCTCTACTCGATAGAAGGCTGCAACAGCGCTCTACACGATAGAAGGCTGCAACAGCGATCTACAAGATTGAAGGCTACAACCTGCCTCTACAAGATAGAAGGGTACCACCCCGCGCAACACGATAGAAGGCTGCAACATTGCCCTATAAGATAGGACACTACAACCCCGAGCTATAATATTGAAGGCTGCAACACTGCGCTACAAGATAGAAGGCTACAACATCGCTCTACAATAAAAACTTAAAAGGCTGCTAAAGTGGGCTACAAAACAGATGCTTACAACAATGGGCGGTATGATAGGTTACACTCAGGCATTTTCATTTTGCTTTTGTAAAACATGGCGCATCATACATCACAGTGTCACGTTTTAAAATGCCATGATTTTAAAACATTACCATACTAAATTTTTACTGTATAGGAACTTGATAAACACTCAGTTGTGTATGATTCTTTCCGTCACTGTATATCTTTCCAGCTCACGTCTCTCAACGCATGAATATGTTTTGTATCAAACATATTTCGGTGCAAAACCTTTAATGAAATAATAAGTTATATTTATGCAATTCCTATCTTTCAAACTAAATTTAGAATAATAATTTCGTTGCATATTGAAACTATGTGTACTAATGAGAGTCGAATGTGCTGGCCGCTGGTACGCACGTCTGAGAAACGTTTTCCTTTGTATTTATCCAGACAGATCCTCTGTGAAGCACCAAGTGCTTGCTCGGACGTGATGGAAATACATTGTACTGGAATCCGAGCAAGGCCTTTTGTAAACGGTCGGTTCACAAACACCTTAAATCCAGACATTGTTGTTTACAAGGAAATTCTATAAGACACGATTTTACCGTACAAATGGAATTTAGTCATATTTCTTTAAAAACAAATTACGTTTTATTTATACAAAATAAATGAATGGACAATTTCCTCTACCTAATGTGTAGCAAAAGTCTGTGAATTGAAAATAAATTATTTTTGTTATTATTATTAGACTATAATCACGTTAGCAAAAACGTTTAGTTGATAGGCTGTTTAGGTTGTGTATGGCAAAAATGTTGTCACAAGTATACTTCACCTGTTATAACGTTGTTGTCAATAATACTTTATAGCGGGAATTTGCTTTTAATGTAATGGTGGATTCCACGTTTAAAATATAATTATTTCAAAACCATTTTCAACAGTTCATTATAAAATGATAAAACTTTTATCACTATAAAAATTCATATTTAGACGTTTTCCTTTATTACTTTCTTTACGGGTTCAAGGACGATTCCAATATTATAATTGCTGCTTTTTATAGAAGTTATTACTGCAGTATTTGAAGAGTGCCGTGAATAATAGACGTTTACATTTAAGCTGGGACCTGACGGATCGATAGACATTCTGTTCTAGCCTAGATAAATAAAACATTTTTTGGTCGTCATCGGTTTGCTTCAATTGTCCTTGCAGAAGTCGTGAAGGCGCTCTAGTAGACAAAATACGAAAGGCTATAAGTGATGTATGTCTACATGCTTGAAAATGTTGGTAGAAAGGTCTTTGCCAAATCGCCCCACCCCCCGGTAACAGCGCAGCGACAAGGCCAAGTGCCAGCTTACGTGTAAATACCTGTACTCAAGTGTTATTATATTACAAGTATGTCATCCTTATTATTCTAAATTGCTTTCAAAAAGCAAATATACGGCTTAAAAAATAGTTTAAAAAATTACTTTTGAAGTATTTTTAAAGATATTTTTCGCAGTGAATATCAAATGCATGCGCATTGGGGCTTATGGTAAACAAACTCTTATATTTCCTCTTTTGTAAATATAAAAAGAATAATTAAATGAATCCATTAAATAATGATCATGTCAAAGGAGTGGTTATAAGGGAGGGAGCAGTGGAAGGGATAGGATGAGGCTGCTCGGTTTAGATGAAATAACCTCAAAAAAGGATAACACTTACTATTGAAAAACGATGCAAATTTGAGTTTTAAATACCAACTAAGTCGAAACAGATCAACTGGCCAAGTAGCGCGGAGTCAGCTCTAGAAATAATTGTGTCCGAAGGTCAAAGTCCTTATGTTCAGCGACCTTGGGTAGGGTGTGTAAATTAGAAACGAGTAGAGTGATGTTGGAAACAGAGTTGCGTAGGTATATGCTCGGGTAATTAGTGAGGACGAAGCGTCGTGGAAACGGGTTACCTGATGCCTCTTCATTGGAGAAAGGGAGCAAAAGATGAAAAAATACCATAGTGAACAGATGAATAGCCTTGGGTGTACGAATCGAAGATAAAATGCAGTTTAGACACTTGCTAAAATAACAGACTAAAGATGGCCGAAATACTTTGGAAAAAACCAGTTTGATAAAAACGATCGATGATAGAATATGAAAAACTGGATCAAAGAAAATAGTATGAGGGCATATCGAGACATTAAAAAATAGGGGTCGAAAATACTTACATATCGATCAAGTTTAATAATCTGTAGAAGTAGTTAATTACCTGTTTAATAAGAACAAATAATTTAAAAATTAAATTAGTAATTTGCACCTAATGTCAACACAGAAAAAATGTATTTAGCACACTTTTAAATAAAAATGAAATTATTATAAATTAAGTAAAACAACCCAGGCCTTAAAACAGCCGTTCTACCTAATAATATGTAACATGTTATCAGCTGGTTTATCAGCCGTTCTACCTAATAATATGTAACATGTTATCAGCTGGTTTATGAATTCATAATGTATCACATATTTTATGCTACATTGTTTGAAATAACTACATTCCATTCGTTTTATACATTGTGAGAATTTTTTTCTCTTTTGTAAGGCTAAAACTAATTAAATAATTTAAGAAATTGAACTAATATTTGAAATTACTTTATTAACGTCTATTGTCATCATCCACTAGGTTAAAACATGCATAATAACAAGAGTGGATGAATAGAAATTAATTAATTAACGACTGAAAATTTGAAGAAAGATTATATAGGGACAGTGAGAACTAATGAAGAAATTGAAAAATAAAGAAATATGATGTTAAATCCGTCTTGGAAATTCCAAATGTATGTAAACATTATTTATTATTGGCAGCGTTATCAAAAATGTCGAAAGAGTAGTATTATTTTAACGATTGAGTTCGTCATATTTAAGTTTATTTTACATATAATATTTGGAAAGCTGTTGAATTATAAATATAAACTAATTCAAGACTCATCTTATATGTTACAAACCCTTAAAATGAGTTAAAACGTATTATCATAACAAAATATACTTGACATATTTGCTAATATAAAGTACACTGCTCTTAAATATCTTCAAATTTATTTCCTGAATTTTAGAATTTTAATTTACATTTTCACAGTTTTACAAAACGTTTCTAAATTCTCATTTGTTTCTTTCTTTTAAAAAAACTAGCATTGGTCGGTATATTTCTAATGTCAATACAGCGTTGAGTTTGCCTTAAAAACACGAAATATATTGGACAACGTACAAAGGAGAGACAAAAGCAGCGCTGCTCCCCAGAGAGGAACCTTCCATTCTCCTGCCACGTGTTTTGTTTTCATGTAGGCTGTGTTCCTTATAATAATGAAAACTTTAAAGTCATATTAATTTCATTCTTTTTAATGAAGAAAGATAGGCGAAAATGTTTTATGAAATAAAATGAAAGAAATGATTACATGAATTTTGAGGTCATCTTTGTTTACTTGATGAGACAGTAAATATATATATATATATATATATATATATATATATAAATATATATATATATATATATATATATATATATATATATACATATATATATATATAATTGTTATTTGTACATTATTATTCCATCACTAGGTGCAACTAGTTTTACGTTATGTAGTGAGGCAATTTACGGTCACTTAATAATTCTGCACACTTAATGTAACCGAAAGGTGCCTCATCACATAAGGTGAAAATAATTGCACTTAGTGGTGGAATAATTCTTTACAATGAACAATAATAACATTATAAAGTCAGTGCAACGGAAAAATCATGTACAACATGAAATATCATGATATATATATATATATATATATATATATATATATATATATATATATATATATATATATATATAATTCCATTATTATATACATTTGTTTATAATAATAAATTCAATATACAACTTCATCAACAAAGAAATCTATCTACATAAATCATAGATTTACGTCGATTTAACTATAAGGCTACTAAAATTTTACGTTGATACCGTTTCAGCTGTCATCACATAAAACATGTCATTAGTGCTAGAGACTTGTTCTAAACCATTTTGTAGAAAATGTACAAACGACTCTTTCCTAGGTCGTACAATTCCTGTACAATCGATGATAGCCTATTTAAATATTGTCAGGTTATATATATATATATGATGAATAGTTACTATCTGGAGTACATCCGTTCATTCTGCAGTCCATAAATTCGCAGTTCCGACGTTTCGCTAGAATCTCATCCAGCATTGACGAGGTGAACCCAACAACAGTAGAAGAATCGCTCTTCTACTGGCTCTTCTACTGTTGTTGGGTTCACCTCGTCAATGCTGGATGAGATTCTAGCGAAACGTCGGAACTGTGAATTTATGGACTGCAGAATGAACGGATGTACTCCAGATAGTAACTATTTATCATATTTTTCCATCCGTGAAAGAATACGTATCAGCATAATAATATATATATATATATTATTTATTATGGTATTACGTTTCCTTGTAACATAATATTTATTCAAAAATATTAAAATACAATAATAGTTTTATATTATATATTTATATATTTTCAAATGTTTTTGCCAATAAAATAAAAATAAGCACCATACTTATGCTATTACTTATTTTATTTCCGAAAAGCTTTGAAAATATATAAATTAAATTAAAACTAATATTGTATTTGAAATATTTATATTCGTTAATTATACATATATATAGGGTAAGTCGAGAAGAGATGGCCATAGAGGAGAGCTGGCCACAAGCCATAGTTTCGTGATTTGACGCTGAATATTGATGTGACTGTCAGTGTTTATATTGTACGGTAGTAACGTCCCGTAAATGTTTTTATAAAATTTGTGTGGATTGTTGCGGTTCTAGAGGAGAAAACAGTTTACCTGGACCTTAGAAATTATAATCTGGTTTAAGGTAAGTGGGTTTCAACATTGATCACGTATGAATTTTCTAATTTCGCGGTATTATCTGTTGTACCATACCTTAAGGAATATTCATAACCTCAAATAATGTCCATGCTTTCACGTTGGGGGGAACTATTAGGGTAGCCGACTCTCCTCGACAAAAAGGAGAGATGACCACTGGTTTTCGAGGAGAGATGGCCATACCCAGACTTCTGCAGTTCTCGTCCATTTGGTAGTTTAATCTTCGAGCGGACGCGTTTACGCAACAGCACACTTTATTCTTTTACTAATGAATCAACTCCAATGTTATGAAAGCTATTTATATTTGACTCACAAACTTTCCTTCTTAGATAAATTCATTCCTTGCAAATGTTCTAGGAACCTCCTGTGTCTGTGTCCGTGCAAGTGCTGACACAGACACTGCCCGAGATTTGTTTAGGCTAACTAACCATTGATCGAGATATTACCTAATAACACAATCTGATAAACGAATACCAGACTGAATATTTGTTGTTATTATTAACGGATCGAGTAGGCTGTTGCTGTACTGGCTGGTGCTTAGAATACAGGGAATGCAAGGAGAAAAAAACCTGTCGCTGCTGTAATATCCTTTTGATTATCAAATTATTACACCGAAATAATTTTAGTTAATTTTTAATTTTCAATCATGCAGGATAATATATCATTAGGTAGAACTTGAGTAATAAATGACGCAATACACTTTAAAAATGTGGAAGAAAAAAATGATTTAAAGGACCTAGTAGTGTTCCTAGTTTAATGATAAAATTTAAATAGATTATTAGTTCCCCACAAGTCTCACCGACAGTAACTCCATCTAAATTACTAAAAACACTTTCACCATTGCCGTCTATCGCTAACTCCTCTTCTGCACGTTCTCGACGCAGAATCGGTAGCTAAGAGCTAACATCTGCAATAATATTGACGAAAATAAAGCTAAATTACAAAAGAAAAGTTCCAAATCTGAGAAAGCCATCTGGAAAAAATCGATTAGGCCTTAAACGCAAACGTAAAGAATTAAGTAGCAGTGAGGAATCAATCGATGCAGTGCCATTGGATGACGACTCCGATTCTCCTGAGGATTTGTCAGATGAATTCATCTGTGTTGGTTGCGGCGACAACTACAAGGATACAACTTTAAAAAACGAATGGTTTGAATGCGTCAGATGTAAGAAATGGCTTCATGATAACCGCTCCTCTTATCAAGACATTTGCAACACATGTGGCTTGATTGTTACAAAGAAAAATTTAGGATAGTTCTAATCAAGATATGGACTAATTAATAGTTTTAAGAATAATATTAAGAACTTTTACTTAATGTGATTTTTTAATTTGTATTATTTCATTTATGACAGTAGTTCATATTTCAAGTAAATATTTTCTCTCGCATTTGTTTTTGTGTTTGGGTATTTGTTAGTCTAATTATATTTTTGTATCTTTTATACCTATATTTTTGTAATTTTTGTAAGAATTTCGTTTATATTACATGCTGTTAACGTTAATACACTTGATAATTTCAACAAAAAAGCTTTTTCCTTATATTTTAGCCTTACTTATCGATTAAGACTCGGTGCCCATCTCTACTCGAAGCTTAGGAGAGATGGCCACTTTGCATGCCATTAAGGAAAATGTATTGAAGGACGAACATTATAAACCTTTAAATCTGGTAAATGTATATTAACAAAGCGACTAAATCATATTTTTCAAACGTATTATGTTGAAATTAACGATTTTACAAAAGGGTGGCCATCTCTCCTAGACCTACTATATATATATATATATAATGTATATGCTGGTACTTATTCCTCTCTCTCTCTCTCTCTCTCTCTCTCTCTCTCTCTCTATATATATATATATATATATATATATATATATATATATATATATATAATGTATATGCTGGTACTTATTCCTCTACGGATCGAAAGATTTGATGAATAGTTAATATCGGGAGTACATCCGTTCATTTTGTATTTTATAAATACCCAGTTCCGAATTTTCGTAAGAACGCTGACAACCCGGCTTCTATACATATGAAGGAAAAATTGGTAAGATGGTTGTGAGGATTTTGTAATTTCTGCTGTAGATATAAATTATTTTGATGATCTAATGACCTCAGTGATATCTAGTTTATAACCAACTAGAGGGTTTTTAATTTAAGAATCTGAAATTATTGTTTTTGGTAAAACTGTAAATATGATTTGATTGTATTTAAAATATTTTTATATATCATGTAATTAATATGTTTGAAGTTTCATATTGAAATGAAAACCAATTTAAATTGAAGCTATATCCAACCAGGTTAAACGTAGAGAATTTTATTTATCAAAGTATAACAATAATATATTACCATTGAAGCATAAAGTCAAGTTTATAGGTCGAAGGTGTGCAGCGCAATATATAGCCGAAACCAAAATAGGGTATCACCTCTAGTAACTGCAATATTCGTAAGAGTGGAGACCAACAAGTGGCTGCCGTCAGCAATATGCAGCGCTTGACAGATGTACGCCAACGGAACTGCAGAGCATTCTCATACAAACGTTGCAACATATTCTGTAACAAGTCACACGTATAAAATTTTTGTCACTGCTTTTTTATTATAAAATGCAATACAGCGGCTACATTTACACTAAAAAGTATATATATTATATATTTGTATGTATTTACGTATGTATACAAAAGGTTATACGTTAGTTTTTAATAAATATACAAGAATAAAAATAATTCAAATACAAATATTGTGTAATTTATTAATTTTTCAAACATTTTCGCTATTAATTTATGATCGTGTTCAGGAAAAATAAGTGATAAAACACAAATTTTAATAAATTCTCTATTAAAATTTTTTATTTTTTTTCTTTTGCTTATTTTTCTTGAAAACGCTAATACATTATTTATAGAAAACCTTTGAAGATTGTATAAAATAAACAATTCTTGATATAGAAATACTTGTTGAGAATGTTAGAATATTTTTAATCCAATATATATATATATATATATATATATATATATATATATATATATATATATATATATATATATCAAAACACAAATACATGAATGATTTATTAATTATTATTTGAAACTTTTTGTTGGTAAGCAGTACCAACAGCATCAGGAATGTACAATACAATAATAAAAGATATACAACAAATGCTAAATTAGAAATAGCATTGTTGCCAAATTTGATACAGATGGCCAAGGTTGTCTTATTGTAATAAAATAGATAAAATATATTTGGCAACAATGATATTCCTAATTTATCATATGTTAGATTGATGTGATATGTTCTACATATCATGCATTATAATAATAATAATTCCTGATGAGGTTGATAATGCTCTCCATCGAAACGTTTTGGATAATAATTTTGCTATTTGAATAATTTCAGAAGTTTTGATAATTAAACAAGCATATATATATATATATATATATATATATATATATATATATATATAAATATGTATAATTTCATTATTAAATATACAGCATGATTAGCAAAAACATGTATTTACATAAAGCATAGATTTTCGTCGTTTTAGCAGTAGGACTACTGAAATTATTTACAATGATTGCGTCTGATTACTTCAAGTTGAGATACAGTTATAGGTGTCATCTAATAGTGCATGTTTCAAGTGCTAGAGTTTTGTTGTAAACGTTTTCCTAGAAAATGTACACGCGACTGGTTCCTGACTCTGTACAATGCCTGTACGATCTGATAAGGCTTCGATCTATTGTAATGTTTTGATTATCAGGTTATATAAATAAATAAATATACATACATATATATACATATATATATATATATATATATATATATATATATATACATATATATATATATATATATATATATATATATATATATATATATATATATATTAATATATACACACATATGTATAGCATAATTAAAATTAACACTAATATACGCAATCATGCTCTAGTTGTAAAAACCTTATTCTCAATAATTATTTAATATAGTGTATATAAATAGGCCATATTGTATATTAAAATAATAAAAGGATTATTTTATCCAGCGCATTATAGTCGCTAATCAACAGCTATGGCCGAACAAAATCCGACCCTGTACACACACATTTTGTAATGCTTGCTTTAGAATATGATAAGCCCCAACTCATATTTCTCTTGTCAGGGACGAAATAACGCTACAAAAAGTTGTACAGTTCTTTGGCACAGTTCTGTGTTTGATGAAATGTCGGAATCACCGAACACAGACTGGACGATACTAATGAAGGCCATTTGTCAGGCTTTGTGCTGTTCTGGTTTAATCTGCAACTCCCTGTCTCTTTACAAATTGTATTTGCTTTAAATTATGTTTCATATATTTTAATTAGATGTTCTTTTAATGTGATGCAAATTGTGTTGCCCAGATTAAAATGTTGATGAACGTTTATGGTTTAGTCTAACATCGAACAACCTGCTCTACACTAGTTATACCTGACTACAATTTTAAATTAAATATTTCAATACATTTTTGTGCTGTTTATTTCGTGTTCGATTTTATATGTCGAATGTTACATGTTGTGGATGTTGATCGTATTGTAATATTAAATAATATACTCCTTATTTCATAAAAACATTTTTATGTCATTCTATGTTATTGATAAGTGTGTTCATTTGTATGAGTTTTATATTTTTAACAAGACATTAAATCATACTTAGGGGTTCTTAATTCTATTTTTAACAAGTAATACTTGAAAAACTTATTGTTCCTACTGATGAAAAAAAATATTTTGGTTACTTTTTGTTCAAAAATTTACAATAATATAAATATGTTTAGCCCTATACTTATAACAGAATCACAAAATTAGGTGCCAAAATAGAAAGCGAATTCCCTTGTAATTTCCAATTTTCCTGTCTATGCAGTGTACGTTGTTAGACTTTCTATTTATTCTCTTTCTTGTCTTCTATTTCTAATGTATGAAGCTGATGGTGATCTATAATTTCTCATTCTATCTATCTCTTGTGTTTCTTCATTATTGCAAGGAACCTTTCTCTTATAATTTCATATATAATTTTCAGTAATACCTACCATATGGTTTCTACCTATGGGAAAGTGGGATTTGTGCCAAAGTTCTAGATTTCAAAACTATTGTCATTTAGTTCGAAACCAACCGAAACATCAGCTTTTTTGAATTCAGAAAACTGTTTTAACATCAATTGTCATACAGTATAGTTTAAAAAGTGTATTTGAACTGTATTCGATGAATAAAACTTATTTTAATAACGATTAAAGGTGTTGGCAATATATATATATATATATACATATACATATATATATATATATATATATATATATATATATATATATATATATATATATAGAGAGAGAGAGAGAGAGAGAGAGAGAGAGAGAGAGAGAGAGAAAGAGAGAAAGAGAGAGGGAGAGAGCTAATAGGAAGGAAATTATTATTAAAGAGAGTAAATTATATAAAGTATACGTGTAACATGTATACATAAAGAATGTATACATATAATTTAGACTGAACAATGTTGGCTCTAGGATCATTGTACGTTCCATACTAAATGCGACAATCTTAGCATCCTAGTATCTATTTCTCAACGAAAAGTCAGGCATTTTCTGCGATTAAGTATAATCTAACCGTTCCAGTAGATTTACTAAGCTGCGTATATGAACACTTTAGGAAATATTAATAAATAAAGCGTCTGTCAATATATTATATTAATATTACTACCAAAATGGTGAAGATACTAAAATCATTAAACATTATGTATAAGTAGATTATTATATCTCCAATAATATACGCAATAAAATAATATGTTTATTAAATATTATATTATTTGAAAATAATTTAAAATTATAAGAAAATTGATGTGCCCACGTAAACCTCTTTAGCGTTACCACTAACGAGAATGTTATGCTGCCACTAACACAGGAATGTCAACACTGTCAGGAGAATACAGTCATCCAAGGATGGAAGGCAACGGAACCGGCAGGGATTTGGAGAAAAATCCATTCAATAAACAAGTTGTGGGTATTGCATTGTACAACTACTCTGCAAAACCAGTTTAGGGCTCAGGGTACTTCTGTTACACAGTACCTAATTACAGTTGGTAACATAATAATCATTAAATTTATTTTGCAAGTTTCGGAATATCAGTTTAAATGACAACTCTTCAATATAAATGTAGAATCTGTCACTAGTATAGTTTTCTCAATTTTGAATTAAAAATATTTACAAAATAAATGGAAACAATTTAATAATTCTAATGTTTATATTATTTATTAATAATATATTATTTAAATAATTATAATTGTGGGTCAGATTTTAGGTTGCTTATATTACCCTAATATGCCTATATTGGATATCTTGCTACACAAATTTGTTTTTACATTTGCATAAAGAGAATGTGGAAGACTGATCGTGATACAAGAAGCCCTTACACACACACACATGCATGCGATCATAAGCACACGCACACACCAACACATACGCGTGTGCACAACTAGACCCAATTAACTTTACCACACAGCGCTTTAGTAAAATTTGTAAGGTATAATGTTTGTCCTCACCCCTTTGCTTTTATGCAGCCTTGTGTTACGCATTAAGAGTGAGTACAAAGAGAGGTTTGTAATATGGGGAGAATGTGTACTTTGGGCAAGACAAATACCTCGGCTCTAATTCTATTCCCACAGTTAGGGTTGAAGAACTTTGTGGAGCCCAAGTTCCCTGCCCCTAAACCACTTCATAAATAATCCAACATTCACAGAATTTGTTTTGTTGTGAAAATCAGCCAATTTGTTAAAGTATTTAAATAATAACATCATTCCAAATTAATTGTTTGAGTTTTTTAAAATGTTGGTAAAATCTGGAGAAGTAAGGGAAATAAATATTCAGCTTCCTTAGAAGGGATGATAGTCTCTCAAGTTGCTAAGGATTTCTTTTCAAATGAATACAAGGTGCGATGTTTGTTATGTGTTCCTTCTAAATTACATAATAAAATAAAACTTGTTTAACTGGCTTCATAGCAAATTACTGCAGGCAGTATTCCGGCGGTCTGTCATGTTCGAGCGTACCACGACAAAATTTAACCATTCGTAGAAGCTGTTAAGGTTTGCAGATTTTAGACTAAAGATAGCTTTCTGGTTGGTATTTTTCTGAGTTTAGGTTTTTATTTCGTTTGTCATCTAGGACTAGAGGAGAGTTTGATGACGGATGATGATAGTGGGAGAGTTTCTTGTTCAAGACACAGTCTCTATTATGAAGTTACCTACAGACTTGTTCAACCGAAGGTTGATAATGGTTCGATAGCGCTACCTGGATACAACATACCAAAAGTGATATTTTAAAGTAACGAAAATGGGCAACTTTCAGATTGATCTGTTTAAGAAAGCTCAAAGATAGAGAGATACATTGCATTTACTGGGTGGAGACGTCTCTTCCCAGAGGTTGTTGACCCAGTAAGACCCTTGAGCTTTCACGTACCCACCGGTCTTGCAACAGAACTCCCTTAATGCTAGTGACGCCAGTCACCTGGATGGATCAGATGGGAGATCGAGTTTGGATTCGTTAAGGCACTGGTTACGTTCTCCTGCACTCTAGTAATATAGAACCTCTCGATATTTATCATAGGCTATGTAGTACGGCTCCAAGTATTCGCATGATAAATCCCATTACAACTGTTTATTCATGTCAGAGAGTAAATTTTTTATTGTGTTTTGTTCTCCCTCATGATTTACGTTTTTGTAAATATTGTTATTTTTTATATTGCCATTACAATAGAGACCGTCTTACTATGTGTACGACCTGACATGTGCACTTACGAATGCTATGAATATTTGTATGTGGCTCCTAGTTATAAACCGGACCAATATTATTATTATTTTAAAGGCTTTGCGTGATATAATGCTCCTGTAAAGCAATGTTTCTCCTGGTAAACGCCCGTTATTTCCCTAAGGAATCATGCTCTCAGACTGAGGAAACCTGGGGAAAGCGAAAACAAATTATGTTTCTACTTGGATTCAAAGTCAGAGCGTCGAGTTTAATCGAGTGCTCTATCCACTAGACCACTCAGCCGCCAAAAGTATTTTACTGTATAAGGGCTTGTATTAGTGGTAAACGTTACATACAGTAATAAAACTAATACACTCTCACAATTAGTAATATCACTACTCATCTAGTTTCATACATAATATCATCATCTGCACTCTAACTAAATGTATCTTTTGAAAAACCGAAGAGTTTGTAAATCGTTATACCTAACACTTTAAACAAACATAACTCTTTTATGTGAAATAGTGAATTCTGAGAAAACCACGAGAACCTATAACCTATTCCATATTATTTAAGCTATTCAAATAGGAGTTCTAATTTTTTTAGAAATCCTCAAAAACCCATAAACTATATATAGTTTATTCATCTCTCATAGACAATATTTCGAAAAGTGTACAAACGTGTTCTCTATACATTATTACATACAGGCTGTATAGAGGAACGTAGTGTAACGTACTAAGCTACATACCTTGTACGGTTTGGGGAATATACACGTTTGTAAGGCAGTTAAACCGTTACACCTAATGCTTTAAGCATGAATAACTCTTTAAACCCAAACAGTAGATACGTTCTGATGACACCGTGGGCATCCTCAATATATATTTTTTCTCAGGTAAGAATTTGAAAAACCTTACATACTTGTTTCCTATATCCTATGACACACAGTAGGTACAGAGGTACAATATGTAAAGTAATGAGCTACATACCATTTACGGTTTGGAAAATATACACGTTTCTAATGAAGTATTTAAAACCTTTAAACGTAACACTTTTAAGATTAATAACGCTTTAGTACAAACAATAAATACATTTTGTGAATTCCACGAGGATCTATGATATATTCTACGTTATTTTAGCTATTTCAATAAGAATTGTAGTTGTTCAAGAAATTCATAAAAAATCCATGAATAACAAACTCATGATATTTTCTTCCCAAAAAACATCTATTTACAGTCCGGTTCTCTATAGACTATTATAGAGTTTACAGGTGCACAACGTGTAACAAATTGAACTACAAACCTCGTACTGTTTGGTAAATACATACTTGTATTGCAGTATTTAAAACGGTTAAACCTAATGCTTTAAATATTCATATTTTTGTAACTACAAACAATAGATAAATTCAGTTAACTTCACTAGAATCTAGGATATTCAAGTTATTTAACTTTTACTTAACTATAAAAATGCATAGAAGAGAAGATCTGTTACTAAGTGGCATTGAATGATTGACATGAACGGAAACTTCACACCAGACAAGCGTTAATGACACCTGGTCGACATACAACGCAATAAAACACATTTTATAATTTTTCATTGAGTTGTATAGAGATAATGCCAACGTCGGTAAAGAATTTGCCGGGCTGGTAAGGTGTGTGGGTTTAATTAAAACATATGAATTCTTGAAGTTATGTGAGCTACAAAAAACGTATAACATTTTTTTAAAATGAGTAACAAACAGTTTTCTTGTTTCAAACTATCTAAACAGTATTTATTTTAAATTTATATTGTCACATATTTAAACCACCATTTTTATATAAGGTCTAATAGTGCGATTTAGATAACGAACAGAAAATCATACACTAAAATGTTGTCTTGGGTATAAAATGATGAGGGATTTTAACGAATTATAGCAGGCACGGATAACTTCAAAAAAATTAAAACTATCCTCGTTTTATTCCATAAATTAAAATTATTCCTAAGATCCTCTCCGATGCCTTAGAAAAAACTACTCTGTAAGTAATTTTAAAACGAATAATTTTTAAAACTGTTGACATTTTCAAGAAATAATTGAAATATTTGTGTGTTAGAGTGTTATAAACATCAAGTTAGTTAGAACTTATATAGAGAGAAAAATTTTAACAGTTTGCTTTAAATCTCATTGCACACTAGTTTATTAAAAAACAACAACATTTTGTTAAAACAAACAGACTAGTTTCGACAACGATGTCTACTTCATCGGTGATTTGCTAATACTGATAAAGACAATAATTAGTAATGCAGCACTGATGAAGGAGAAATCTTCGTCGAAACTAGACTGTTTTAATAAAAATGGTTGTTTGTTTTGGTAAAAAATTGTTCAGTGAGGTTAAAAGTAAACAGTTTTAATTTTTACCGTAGGATTATAAACGTTTATTTTTATAAGATATTAGGTAATTAAAAAATCCCTCATTTCCAGTCACTGGAGTGAAATAATTGAAATCAATCTTCTATTAATATACCAACTTCTCAAAAATATTTAAAATGTTTAATAAACATACATAAACATGCATTATTTTGTATGCATTTGGCTGGTATATCTAGTTCCCTATATAAGATATTTACTCACATTTAGGAACTATATTAACTCTAGTATGAAAATGTGTCTCAACAAAGGAAATCAGTAGTGTCCTTTGCTATTTAGTTTCGGAATGCACCCATTTTTAAAACTTAAATAGTAATATTTATGTTTTGAAGAAGGAGTCATTGCGAAACGCTTAAACACCGGAAATTACTGTAATGTTAAGGAAAATATAAAAATTTAATCTAATATATGTACATATATATTTTACTCTAATATATGTACATATATATATATATATATATATATATATATATATATATATATATATATATTTACAAATATTTCTAACAGAAAGGAAGATAAGTATATTAAGAGCTTCAGCAAAGGAAAACATTAATAACTAAGTTATATTCTCTGCCTACTACGAAGGAAATGGCGTTTTAATAAATTTCCGAATTAATACCACTTGAGATGGTATTAGACTGAAATGGATTATTATTAAATATGCATTGCTACTTACCAATAAGCAACCCATTTCAAGTATACGAGAGGATATTTTCGCGTGACGTCATTCAGAGCAGTTCTATTTGCATTTTTAGATCTTTGATTACAATAAACCTTTGATTTTAAAATCACCAATTAAATTAGTGTAATTTTCGGCGTTTTCTCCAAACAATCTTGGAAACATGCCTCTTACAAAGGCTTGAGTGCTTTCTTGCTTAGTTACAGAGTCCCTTTGTATGTGGAAACTTCGTAGTCTCTGAAGATGGAGCTCTGGTCTTTAAAACCACTTACGATATAAAACTTTGCCTACAAAAGACTTAATAAATCTTGCAATAACTAAACAAGGTATGTATCTCTTGAAGTTTGAATTTAGGAAAGTAGTATTTATAAATCTTAGCAAAAAAGTGTAGCCTATAACTGAATTGTTTAATATTAAAAACGCTTTTGTCCATTTTTTCCGAAATAGGTTTTTCATTTAATGTAGAAAGGGCATGGGACCTCTACTCAATAGCCTGGTATGTCTCAAGACGAAAACCACTGCAAACATATTTAGCAATAACAAAATCTTTTGTGAGAGGAAGAAAAACACACATAGGTTTTGTGTGTAAAATTCCTCTTCAGCAAAAACATGGACCATTTCCTACATTAGGAAATATATTTGAAACATTTTTGGATTAAATATATATGTTTTTTTAAAACATCATTGTATTTTTTGTACCGTTACCCCAAATTATTTTTAAAGCGCACACGTCCAACAAACTTTGATGGTTGACGTTTGTGTAGAATGACTGATTGGATGTCACATATATGTATAACTTAAGAGAAACAAGATCGTTGTAATTATTAGATCAGTTGTTTGTGTCTCCTGAAAAACCACAAAAAGTGTACAAGAACCCTTTCAAAAATAAACGATTAGATTCAGTTGTGCCTTTAAAATATGGATCAAGTTAAAGAGAGTCTATAAATTAAAAATTTTACACGAATAATGTCTGTCCTATAGGCTAACCGGAAGAGGAGAACATTTTAATGGGAAACAACTAAAAGAATTGTGTGGCGCTAAATGTACAACAGACAATTAAATATTTAAACGCAATGAAAAAATATAGTTTATAATGTCATGTTGTTTATAATGTTATAGTTTACCTATTCATTAGAAGACACGAATAAAATGTTCATGGTTTTATTTGGTGTAAGAAAATACATATTCTAGACATCAAACTATTTACAATTTAAAAAGAATTTGCTTTTTAAATAAATTTTTTGTATTTTTATTTAGTCTTCATAAAAACTATTTTCAACAAACACGCAACGTTTGAACTTAGTGGATTTAATATAACAAGAAAGTACTGAAGCTTTTTCAAAAGGGAATGTTAGTTACTCGATTCTTTTATACTTTTAGGAGATGTTAAATATTATTCGAGGAGTTAACTCTTTAAAGCATATAATAAGGCAGACGTATACATTTTAAGTGTTTTGGCTCGTTTATTTCATGTCATAACCAAGAATTCTTTGAAATATTGGAATCGCCATTACAACGAAGCAATAGCTCTTGCAAAGGTATGAAAATTGAAGAAATGGACATCTTCCATTTATCTTAATATATTAAAATGTTTGAAAGCTTTATATGAAATATTTTAAATTTAGGAAACCGGATTATAAATACTGTAATTGCTGCCTAAGTGAATAGAGCATTTGGCTATGGCACTAAAGAATATGGGTTCGAATCCCAATAGCGCCTATTGTGTGTTTTTTTATCCCCAATGTCGGCTCTACCCTGTCTCTCCTACACCCGCTCTCAAGTTCTAAGGAGGTGGGTAGTGCGTAGTGACTAAGTTCACAGTCTGGGGGTCCATCCCTTAGATAAGGCCACCTGGGAGGGGATAAAGCTTCGATTATACCACTTTCATCGAACAAACGATGAACAAACAGACGGGGTATATGGCTGCGGAAACCTGGTCGTTTGAAAAGTCCCACTGGTTCAGAGTAGTTCTGGAAAAGCGGGTAAACTATAATCACTAGTGAGGGTTCGTCTGATCCCAGTAGGGAACGGCCTTACAGTGTCTAGGACACAGTAATACTGGTACCACGGGTCAAGACATCAAGTCCCCGGCTCGGGTCAGACTCTAATCGCCCGGACGGTAGTCACGAATTTAATGTTGGACTCGTTTTGTAAGGTTTCATCAACTGGACTTTTGAAACACAAAATATGACCTAATCTAGTGTTCTGTGAGAATAAAGATAAGAGCTAAGAGGCTATGGGCGCTCCATTATTACACTCTTCTGTTTCACCTTCTTTCTGTTTCCTCAGTTTTCACAACACTACAACCACACTTGTCTCTCCTACACTATGTCACATGGTATCAAATTGAGTCAATTTTAAGAAATAAGTTTTGAACAGCACAAAACTTTAAAATAGAAACAACATAATTTTAAATAAGATCAATTGGCCCCATGGATGATATATATATATATATATATATATATATATATATATATATATGTTTATATACAGTAAACTCCCGATTATCCGTGGAATAGGGTGACCCGGCAACGCCGTATAACGAATTCCCCGGATATTCCGCTATGAACAAAGAATACGTAAAACGATCGATAATCGAATATTATACCATAAGTTACACAAATGATGACCCCGGTTAATGCAATTCACAAATAATCTTTAGAGGAAAAAATAAATACAGAAAATAATTTAAAATGTCGATGTATTTGACGGATTATAACATGTACATTTATATGTCTAATTATTTACAATACGTACATAAGTATATGTCAAAAGTAAGTATGTATGTACATATGTAATTTCCTTTACACATAATACTTTCACTTTTTAACAAAAAAATCTGTCACTGTCGTCTCTTTTTTTGTGAGCATTGATTTAGCTTTAATATGCGATCTAAGTTCCTTGAGAACCATTTTGTCGCACAGTGAAGAGTCGTCCTGCCCTAATTATTGTGTCCCTTGTTTTCATCTCAAAAATTTTATTTCTACCATATACATGTTTATTTGGTACATAAAACAGTGTATTAGACATTAAAATGTTGTTTTATTTATCGGTTTACAACAAAATAAAAGGAAATTTACATAAAATATTAACTAATACAAATGATAAAATAATGCATGACAAAAAATAAAATTTAATAAAAAAGACAGAGAAATAGGAATAACGCATAAAACTTCAAACTACCTACTACTTATTTTAGTATAGTAACCACTCAACGTTCAACTCGGAATGTTTGTTTCTACTTGTGTCACCAAGACAAAAAGATCGATAATGTATATGACAGACATGGATAATGCGTATGTCACGTACTAGACTATTTATAGCAGAGATTAGCTGACATTTGTTTACAATCTTATGATACACATTAGGTTTGCGGACGTCCAAGCATTTTGTCATTGTCTCTTATATACAGTAGTCTGTTCCCAAACTCGAGTTGGTACATTCAGTCTAACAGCACAGTTATCGTTTATCCTTGCGTTATTTGAGATAGCTTAGTTTATTTTTATGATCGTTGTTTTTACCGGATATTGTGCCGCGTTTAGTCGTTATAAAAATACAATAATAAATCTGATTGGAATAAAAATTGGATATTTGTAAAAAAATCGCACACCCCGGATAATCCGCAAACCGGATGATCAGGAGTTTGCTGTATATACATATATATATATATATATATATATATATATATATATATATATATATATATATATATATATATATATATATATTGTAATGAGGCGAAGTAAATCAGGATTTAGGTCCGACTGTCGTGACAAAAACCAAGATAGTCTCCGAAGGGTTAAACCTCTGGCCAAGCAACGACCAGTGGAAGTGTCTGTTAGCAACAATTACACCATTGGAATGGATCTTTCTTCTTCATACTCTCGTTACACTTGATAAATATTTTATTATCCGTAGAAGTGAGAAAATGTAGTTTCTATTAGGGACAGAGAGAAATTAGATGTAATTTACAGTTTAAGTCTTTTGTGCTGGAAAACTACCAAAACTATTAAAAACACAATGTGTTACTAAGCTAACATGGCACTCACAATGTCATAAAGAAAGGAATATGTTAAAAAGCTAACATGAAACTTACAAATCCATAAAAAATACATGTTATTAGACTAACATGACACTTACAAAGTTATAAAGAAAGTAATATGTTACTAAGTAAGCCTGGCACTTGCACCGCCATAAGGAAAGTAATATATTACTAAGCTAACATGAAACTATCAAAGCAATGAAGAAAGAAAAATGTTATTAAGCTAAAATAACACTGACAAAGGCATAATGAAAGTAATATGTTACTAAGTAAGCCTGGCACTTGCACCGCCATAAGGAAAGTAATATATTACTAAGCTAACATGAAACTATCAAAGCAATGAAGAAAGAAAAATGTTATTAAGCTAAAATAACACTGACAAAGGCATAATGAAAGTAATATGTTACTAAGTAAGCCTGGCACTTGCACCGCCATAAGGAAAGTAATATATTAGTAAGCTAACATGGAACTATCAAAGCAATGAAGAAAGAAAATCGTTATTAAGCTAAAATAACACTGACAAAGGCATAAAGAAAGTAATATGTTACTACGTAAGCCTGGCACTTGAAACGCCATAAGGAAAGTAATATAATACTAAGCTAACATGAAACTATCAAAGCAATGAAGAAAGAAAAATGTTATTAAGCTAAAATAACACTGACAAAGGCATAAAGTAAGTAATATGTTACTAAGTAAGCCTGGCACTTGCACCGCCATAAGGAAAGTAATATATTACTAAGCTAACATGAAACTATCAAAACAATGAAGAAAGAAAAATGTTATTAAGCTAAAATAACACTGACAAAGGCATAATGAAAGTAATATGTTACTAAGTAAGCCTGGCACTTGCACCGCCATAAGGAAAGTAATATATTACTAAGCTAACATGAAACTATCAAAGCAATGAAGAATGAAAAATGTTATTAGGCTAAAATAACACTGACAAAGGCATAATGAAAGTAATATGTTACTAAGTAAGCCTGGCACTTGCACCGCCATAAGGAAAGTAATATATTACAAAGCTAACATGAAACTATCAAAGCAATGAAGAAAGAAAAATGTTATTAAGCTAAAATAACACTGACAAAGGCATAATGAAAGTAATATGGTACTAAGTAAGCCTGGAACTTGCACCGCCATAAGGAAAGATATATATTACTAAGCTAACATGAAACTATCAAAGAAATGAAGAAAGAAAAATGTTATTAAGCTAAAATAACACTGACAAAGGCATAATGAAAGTAATATGTTACTAAGTAAGCCTGGCACTTGCACCGCCATAAGGAAAGTAATATATTACTAAGCTAACATGAAACTATCAAAGCATGGAAGAAAGAAAAATGTTATTAAGCTAAAATAACACTGACAAAGGCATAATGAAAGTAATATGGTACTAAGTAAGCCTGGCACTTGCACCGCCATAAGGAAAGTAATATATTACTAAGCTAACATGAAACTATTAAAGCAATGAAGAAAGAAAAATGTTATTAAGCTAAAATAACACTGACAAAGGCATAATGAAAGTAATATGTTACTACGTAAGCCTGGCACTTGCACCGCCATAAGGAAAGTAATATATTACTAAGCTAACATGAAACTATCAAAGCAATGAAGAAAGAAAAATGTTATTAAGCTAAAATAACACTGACAAAGGCATAATGAAAGTAATATGTTACTAAGTAAGCCTGGCACTTGCACCGCCATAAGGAAAGTAATATATTACTAAGCTAACATGAAACTATCAAAGCAATGAAGAATGAAAAATGTTATTAAGCTAAAATAACACTGACAAAGGCATAATGAAAGTAATATGTTACTACGTAAGCCTGGCACTTGCACCGCCATAAGGAAAGTAATATATTACTAAGCTAACATGAAACTATCAAAGCAATGAAGAAAGAAAAATGTTATTAAGCTAAAATAACACTGACAAAGGCATAATGAAAGTAATATGATACTACGTAAGCCTGGCACTTGCACCGCCATAAGGAAAGTAATATATTACTAAGCTAACATGAAACTATCAAAGCAATGAAGAACAAAAATGTTATTAAGCTAAAATAACACTGACAAAGGCATAATGAAAGTAATATGTTACTACGTAAGCCTGGCACTTGCACCGCCATAAGGAAAGTAATATATTACTAAGCTAACATGAAACTATCAAAGCAATGAAGAAAGAAAAATGTTATTAAGCTAAAATAACATTGACAAAGGCATAATGAAAGTAATATGTTACTAAGTAAGCCTGGCACTTGCACCGCCATAAGGAAAGTAATATATTACTAAGCTAACATGAACTATCAATGCAATGAAGAAAGAAATATGTTGTTAAGCTAAAATAACATTGACAAAGGCATAATGAAAGTAATATGTTACTAAGTAAGCCTGGCACTTGCACCGCCATAAGGAAAGTAATATATTACTAAGCTAACATGAAACTATCAAAGCAATGAAGAAAGAAAAATGTTATTAAGCTAAAATAACATTGACAAAGGCATAATGAAAGTAATATGTTACTAAGTAAGCCTGGCACTTGCACCGCCATAAGGAAAGTAATATATTACTAAGCTAACATGAAACTATCAAAGCAATGAAGAAAGAAAAATGTTATTAAGCTAAAATAACATCGACAAAGGCATAATGAAAGTAATATGTTACTAAGTAAGCCTGGCACTTGCACCGCCATAAGGAAAGTAATATATTACTAAGCTAACATGAACTATCAAAGCAATGAAGAATGAAAAATGATGTTAAGCTAAAATAACACTGACAAAGGCATAATGAAAGTAATATGGTACTAAGTAAGCCTGGCACTTGCACCGCCATAAGGAAAGTAATATATTACTAAGCTAACATGAAACTATTAAAGCAATAAAGAAAGAAAAATGTTATTAAGCTAAAATAACACTGACAAAGGCATAATGAAAGTAATATGTTACTAAGTAAGCCTGGCACTTGCACCGCCATAAGGAAAGTAATATATTACTAAGCTAACATGAAACTATCAAAGCAATGAAGAATGAAAAATGTTATTAAGCTAAAATAACACTGACAAAGGCATAATGAAAGTAATATGTTACTACGTAAGCCTGGCACTTGCACCGCCATAAGGAAAGTAATATATTACTAAGCTAACATGAAACTATCAAAGCAATGAAGAAAGAAAAATGTTATTAAGCTAAAATAACACTGACAAAGGCATAATGAAAGTAATATGATACTACGTAAGCCTGGCACTTGCACCGCCATAAGGAAAGTAATATATTACTAAGCTAACATGAAACTATCAAAGCAATGAAGAACAAAAATGTTATTAAGCTAAAATAACACTGACAAAGGCATAATGAAAGTAATATGTTACTACGTAAGCCTGGCACTTGCACCGCCATAAGGAAAGTAATATATTACTAAGCTAACATGAAACTATCAAAGCAATGAAGAAAGAAAAATGTTATTAAGCTAAAATAACATTGACAAAGGCATAATGAAAGTAATATGTTACTAAGTAAGCCTGGCACTTGCACCGCCATAAGGAAAGTAATATATTACTAAGCTAACATGAACTATCAATGCAATGAAGAAAGAAATATGTTGTTAAGCTAAAATAACATTGACAAAGGCATAATGAAAGTAATATGTTACTAAGTAAGCCTGGCACTTGCACCGCCATAAGGAAAGTAATATATTACTAAGCTAACATGAAACTATCAAAGCAATGAAGAAAGAAAAATGTTATTAAGCTAAAATAACATTGACAAAGGCATAATGAAAGTAATATGTTACTAAGTAAGCCTGGCACTTGCACCGCCATAAGGAAAGTAATATATTACTAAGCTAACATGAAACTATCAAAGCAATGAAGAAAGAAAAATGTTATTAAGCTAAAATAACATCGACAAAGGCATAATGAAAGTAATATGTTACTAAGTAAGCCTGGCACTTGCACCGCCATAAGGAAAGTAATATATTACTAAGCTAACATGAACTATCAAAGCAATGAAGAATGAAAAATGATGTTAAGCTAAAATAACACTGAAAAAGGCATAATGAAAGTAATATGGTACTAAGTAAGCCTGGCACTTGCACCGCCATAAGGAAAGTAATATATTACTAAGCTAACATGAAACTATTAAAGCAATAAAGAAAGAAAAATGTTATTAAGCTAAAATAACACTGACAAAGGCACAATGAAAGTAATATGTTACTAAGTAAGCCTGGCACTTGCACCGCCATAAGGAAAGTAATATATTACTAAGCTAACATGAAACTATCAAAGCAATGAAGAAAGAAAAATGTTATTAAGCTAAAATAACACTGACAAAGGTATAATGAAAGTAATATATTACCAAGCTAAATTAGTACTAACAAAGCAATAAAGAAAGTAATATGTGACCAAGCTAACATGACACTAACAAAACAATAAAGAAAGTAATATGTTACTAAGCTAACATGACACTAACAAAACAATAAAGAAAGTAATATGTTACTAAGCTAACATGATAGTAACAAAGCCATAAAGAGAGTAATATGTTACCAAGCTAAATTGGTACTAACATAGCAATAAAGAAAGTAATATGTGACCAAGCTAACATGACAATAACAAAACAATAAAGAAAGTAATATGTTACTAAGCTAACATGATAGTAACAAAGCCATAAAGAGAGTAATATGTTACCAAGCTAAATTGGTACTAACAAAGCAATAAAGAAAGTAATATGTGACCAAGCTAACATGACACTAACAAAACAATAAAGAAAGTAATATGTTACTATGCTAACATGATAGTAACAAAGCCATAAAGAGAGTAATATGTTACCAAGCTAAATTGGTACTAACAAAGCAATAAAGAAAGTACTATGTGACCAAGCTAACATGACACTGACAAAACAAAGAAAGTAATATGTTACTAAGCTAACATGACACTAAAAAAACAATAAAGAAAGTTATATGTTAATAAGCTAACATGACACTAATAAAGACATAAAGAAAGTTATATGTCACCTAATCTAATATGACAGTAACAAAGCCATAAAGAAAGTATTATGATACTAATCTAACAAGACACAAAACGGTAAATAAAGTAATATGTTACTAAACTAACACATCACTTACAAAGTCATAAATGAAAGTAATATCTTGACAAGCCAACATGACACTAAGAACGTCATTAAGAAAGTAACATGATACTAATCTTACATGACACTAACAAAGCAATAAAGAAAGTAATATGTTGAGAAGCCAACATTACACTAATAAAGCCATAAAGAAAGTAATATGTTACTAAACTAACATGATAGTAACAAAGCCATAAAGAGAGTAATATGTTACCAAGCTAAATTGGTACTAACAAAGCAATAAAGAAAGTACTATGTGACCAAGCTAACATGACACTAACAAAACAAAGAAAGTAATATGTTACTAAGCTAACATGACACTAAAAAAACCATAAAGAAAGTTATATGTTAATAAGCTAACATGACACTAATAAAGACATAAAGAAAGTTATAAGTTAATAATTCTAATATGACAGTAACAAAGCCATAAAGAAAGTATTATGATACTAATCTAACAAGACACAAAACCGTAAATAAAGTAATATGTTACTAAACTAACACATCAATTACAAAGTCATAAATGAAAGTAATATCTTGACAAGCCAACATGACACTAAAAACGTCATTAAGAAAGTAACATGATAATAATCTAACATGACACTAACAAAGCAATAAAGAAAGTAATATGTTGAGAAGCCAACATTACACTAGTAAAGCCATAAAGAAAGTAATATGTTAACAGTTAGAATCAGTGAGTGGAAAAAGGGAATAAGTGCATCTCCCTTAACTTCTCATAAAGTGGAAAAATGTTTTATAGTGTTTATTTATGACCTTACAGCCAAATGAATCATTAGTAATTTGTTAAGAACATTTTTCTTGATACAAATACAGAGTAACTCCTACTATTCTATCATTCTTTGCATAATATTGTAATTATAAATCTAGAAAGTAATTTCCTACTCATTAATCGCGAAAATTTATTTTGCCAAATTTCATGATTAATATTGTCTACATAATTTCCAATCACAGGACTGTGTATTATTAAAACATTGAGCATTTGTATACTATATGTATCTAGTATATAACACAGAGTAAATAAACAAATGTATGAAAATATCGTAAATAATTCTCTTGAAATTCATGAATTCATTTTTAGTCGGGGTCTCCGTCACTGTTCGTCTCGTACTTAGTCGTCTTCCAATCGCAAATGTTATTGTCCAAGAGCTTGATCTCATCTAGGATGTACTGAATAATCTTCTGCACATTATTAATTTTTCAGAGAATAATAGATACTTGTCCGTCATCAGACTTTCCTGCTGAAAGTAAAGGCTTACTAGGTTTTACCTTTATCAATTTTAATGTATCTGAACAGAAACCATCAATAAACCATCATATGACAAACTTCGACATACACTTTAGCATTCGGTTTGTATTTAAGATGTCTATAATTACTTATGACAATATTTACCTTACTGTCTCGAACACTGGATGTGGGTTTTTTTGAAAAATATAGATCTCCACTTTTCAAGCTCATGATGTCTCCATTGGCAACTTGATACACAAGGAAGGCTTCACCAGTTTTCCTAGCTGTTGATATACCATCGTTGTACGGTTCTAGTAGGATAATTCTATCACATCTTCGGACCACTCTTTTTATATTAGAAAAGTTCCTATCGCAAGGTAAGAAACTATGTCCCCTTATTGGGTAATACTGCTCTATTCCTTTAAATCGACCAAAAATAGTGTGTGCCATCAACAAACTTGTGAGAGTGTGATTGCGATTTTGGCTTTCGCAGGCATCATTAAACACGGTGTACTGTCTGTAGGATGTAGTTCTCTATGTAGTTTGAAATGAAGTTACAAATTTCATCTGGGCCGTTACCACCTAGACCTTCAAGATATGTGTAAAACACCGATTTGTTTTTAGAAAGGTTGTGTAAAAAAAACACATATTGCCAAATCTTCCGCAGATAAAACATTTGCTGGAATAAACGGCAATGACTGGTTTTGCATAAAGTCAAAGAGTATACCAACTATGTTTCCACTATCTCTACAAACATTTCTGATCTCTTTCAACTTGTTATAAAACTTCAACTTCATTTCTGCATTTTCATTCAAAAATTAGATTTCATCTTAGTGTTCAGTATCTCACATGTCGAACAGGCGTCGACTTGGGGCCGCCTGAAACGGTATCCACAGTGGGTTTTAAAATGATTGAGGTAATACTCATATTTTACAGTATCTTTTAATTATGTATTTTTTTCTAAAAACAACTCATGCATTTAACGTACAGTAGAGTACTGTCAAGATATATGACTGACTCTGATGTGTAATGAGCAGATTGATTAGGAATCTCATCTTTATGCATACCAATTTTTTTTAAAACCTTAGGAGGTAATGAAAACCTTTGTTTTCATGTTTTCCTTTTTTATCTACTGGGGTTTCATCGTTGGCAACCAATGTGCTCAGCAAAAAACTGTTTTAATAGACACAGAATATAAGCGCAAAAGATTTTAGGACAAACTCTTATGAGTTCAATGGCTTTATTGGAAAAGTATGCAACGAAGACTACTTTGCCTTTGAACTAACGTCTTTTGCAATTTTTTTCGTATGTCATGCCTCTCTATTTTACCCATAGGATATGTTCGTTTTTGTTCTATTGCCATATAAAGACATAATCAGTTTATATTTGTCTTCAACAAAATATTTTAAGGTACATGCATCACGGCAGTTAAAAACCCTTTACTGTTTATATATTTTCCTTACCATGAGTTTAAGCAGACTTAATAATGGCAAACCACAAAATTTCTCCTTTCAGCATAAAACGAGAAGTTAGCACATCTAAAACAATCACACATGAACTACTGCCTATATGTTACACGGCTTGTAACTAAAGCACATCATTATAAATAAGGTAAAACCTTATTAACTTTAGGAAATAATTCACATGGAATGCACTTCATGAACAATACACAAAATAAGAGCTCGGCAACGTCTTGTACCTAACCTGTTTTCACGACCCGGTCTAAACTCTGAGGGAAAAGGAAACAAGTATTGTAGATAATTCCTTCTTCTAATCTTCAATGTTCTGAACTCGTTTATATACACGCAATTGGCTGTGCAGATTTTTCCTTTTTGCTCTCAGAAAATGAGTAGACAGATTTTGAACAAACTGGCTATGTTAGTTAAAAAAAAAAAAAAAAAAATGTACTTATTCCCTTTTTCCACTCACCGATTCTACTAAGCTAACTTGAAAGTAAAAAATAAATAAATAAAGTGAAACGATACTAAGCTAGCATGAAACTTATAAAACCATAAAGAAAATTATACGTTACTAAGCTAACTTGATACTTGCAATGCCATAAGGATAGTAATGTTTTACTAAGCTAACATGACAATAGCACAGGTATAAAGAAAGTAATATGTTACAAAGCTAACAAAACACTATCAAAGCTATAAATAAAGTAATATGTTACAAAGCTAACATGACAATAGCACTGCTATAAATAAAGTAATATGTTACAAAGCTAACATAACACTATCAAAGCTATAAATAAAGTAATATGTTACACCGCTAACATAACACTAACAAAGCTATAAATACAGTAATATGTTACAAATTTAACATAACACTATCAAAGCTATAAATAAAGTAACATGTTACACCGCTAACATAACACTAACAAAGCTATAAATACAGTAATATGTTACAAATCTAACATAACACTATCAAAGCTATAAAGAAAGTAATATGTTACAAAGCTAACATAACACTATCAAAGCTATAAAGAAGTAATATGTTACAAAGCCAACATGACAATAGCACAGCTATAAATAAAGTAATATGTTACAAACCTAACATGACAATAGCACAGCTATAAATAAAGTAATATGTTACAAAGCTAACATGACAATAGCACAGCTATAAATAAAGTAATAGGTTAAAAAGCTAACTTGACACTTGCAAAGCAATAAGGATAGTAATGATTTACTGAGCTAACATGACAATAGCACAGCTATAAATAAGGTAATAGGTTACTAAGCTAACTTGACACTTGCAAAGCCATAAGGATAGTAATCATTTACTGAGCTAACATGACAGTAGCACAGCTATAAATAAAGTAATATGTTACAAAGCAAACATGACAATATCACAGCTATAAATAAAGTAATAGGTTACTAAGCTAACTTGACACTTGCAAAGCCATAAGGATAGTAATGGTTTACTGAGCTAACATGACAATAGCACAGATATAAATAAAGTAATAAGTTACTAAGCTAACATGACAATAGCACAGCTATAAATAAAGTAATAGGTTAATAAGCTAACTTGACACTTGCAAAGCCATAAGGATAGTAATGTTTTACTGAGCTAACATGACAATAGCACACCTAAAAAATAAAGTAATAGGTTACTAAGCTAAATTGACACTTGCAAAGCCATAAGGATAGTAATGATTTACTGAGCTAGCATGACAATAGCACAGCTATAAATAAAGTAATAGGTTACTAAGCTAACTTGACACTCGCAAAGCCATAAGGATAGTAATGTTTTACTGAGCTAACATGATAATAGCACAGCTATAGATAAAGTAATAGGTTACTAAGCTAACTTGACACTTGCAAAGCCATAAGGATAGTAATGATTTACTGAGCTAACATGACAATAGCACAGCTATAAATAAAGTAATAGGTTCCTAAGCTAACATGACAATAGCACAGCTATTATTAAAGTAATAGGTTACTAAGCTAACTTGACACTTGCAAAGCCATAAGGATAGTAATGTTTTACTGAGCTAACATGACAATAGCACATCTATAAATAAAGTAATAGGTTACTAAGCTAACTTGACACTTGCAAAGCCATAAGGATAGTAATGTTTTACTGAGCTAACATGATAATAGCACAGCTATTAATAAAGTAATAGGTTACTAAGCTAACATGACACTTGCAAAGCCATAAGGATAGTAATGATTTACTGAGCTAACATGAAAATAGCACAGCTATAAATAAAGTAAAAGGTTACTAAGCTAACTTGACATTTGCAAAGTCATAAGGATAGTAATGATTTACTGAGCTAACATGCTAATAGCACAGCTATAAATATAGTAATAGGTTACTAAGCTAACTTGACACTTGCAAAGCCTTAAGGATAGAAATCATTTACTGAGCTAACATGACAGTAGCACAGCTATAAATAAAGTAATATGTTACAAAGCAAACATGACAATAGCACAGTTATAAATAAAGTAATAGGTTACTAAGCTAACTTGACACTTGCAAAGCCATAAGGATAGTAATGATTTAATGAGCTAACATGACAATAGCACCTCTATAAATAAAGTAATACTTTACTAAGCTAACTTGACACTTGCAAAGCCATAAGGATAGTAATGATTTACTGAGCTAACATGAAAATAGCACAGCTATAAATAAAGTAAAAGGTTACTAAGCTAACTTGACACTTGCAAACCCATATTGATAGTAATGATTTACTGAGCTAATATGACAATAGCACAGCTATAAATAAAGTAATAGGTTACTAAGCTAACTTTACACTTGCATATCTATAAGGATAGCAATGATTTACTGAGCTAACATGACAATACCACAGCTATAAATAAAGTAATGGTGTACTAAGCTAACTTGACACTTGCAAAGCCATAAGAATAGTGATGACTTACTGAGCTAACATGAGAGTAGCACAGCTATAAATAAAGCAATATGTTACAAAGCAAACATGACAATAGCACAGCTATAAATAAAGTAATAGGTTACTAAGCTAACTTGACACTTGCAAAGCCATAAGGATAGTAATGATTTACTGAGCTAACATGACACTATCAATGCTATAGAGAAAGTACAATGTCCATAATCCACCATGACAGTATCAAAGCTAGAAAGTAATATGTTTCAAAGCTAACATGACCCTATCAATGCTATAAAGAAAGTGGAAGTAATATTTTACCAGGATAACATGCCACTACGAAAGCTGTAAATAACGAAATATTTTACTATTCTACCACGACCCTATTAAAGCTATATAGGAACTAATATTCTTCTAAGCTAACATGACACTATCAATGCTATTAAAAACGTAATATTTTACTAAGCTAACATGGCACTATCAATAATCTAAATAAATGTATTATTTTACCAGGATAACATGCCACTACGAAAGCTGTAAAGAACGAAATATGTTACTAATCTACCATGACCCTATCAAGGCTATAAAGGAAATAATATTTTACTAAGCTAACATGACACTATCAATGCTATAAAAAACGTAATATTTTACCAGGATAACATGCCACTACGAAAGCTGTAAAGAACGAAATATTGTACCAATCTACAATCACACTATTAAAGCTATAAAGGAAGTAATATTTTTAAGCTAACATGACACTATCAGTGCTATAAGAAACGAAATATTTTATCAGGATAACATGCCATTACAAAAGCTGTAAAGAACGAAATATTTTACTAATCTACCACGACACTATCAAAGCTATAAAGAAAGTAGTATTTTACTAAGGTAACATGACACTGTCAATGCTATAAAAAACGTAATATTTTACCAGGATAACGTGCCACTACGAAAGCTGTAAAGAACGAAATATTTTATTAATCTACCACGAGGTTGATTTATACCATCAAAGCTATAAAGAATGCAGTATTTTACTAAGGTAACATGACGCTTTGAAATCTAACATGACACTAGCAAAGGTATAAAAAAGTAATATTTTAGTAAGCTAAAATGACGCTTTGAAAAAACATGAGAGTATCAAAGCTATAAAGAAATTGTAATGTTACTAATCAAACATGACACTAGCTATGCTGTGAAGAATGTAATATGAAACTAAGCTAACATAATATTAAACTAGGACAACACTGGTCTTACGAAAACTTTAATTATATCAAAGTGCAGTCCCTAAATTTGCATTAGGACGTCTTTGTGTAAGTATATTAGGTGTAAGTATATGTCATGAACCTATAGGTCTAAGCTGGATATAACCAGTGAGAATTGATACCTTTGTAGAATATATAGTTATAACTAATGGGATTTTTCTCTTATTTAGGAATACATTATTAGTTTAAATTCTCTAATATTGTTCAATGTTATTAGCACATCGAATAGTAGAACTGCTAGCATGACTTATAATTAATGTTTCATGATAGATTCTTTAATTTTTTATGTTTTTCTTTTAATGTTTGCTTTAAAGTTTTTGTATCAGTATTACAAGAATTTGAATAAATTTAAATATATACATACACACACACCCACAAACACACCCACACACACACACACACATATATATATATATATATATATATATATATATATATATATATATATTTAAAACAACATAGGTTAATGAAATACAAGAATATTTATTAATTTATATTCAAAGCTTTTCGTTGGTAAACAGTACCAACGAAAAGCTTTGAATATAAATTATTAAATATTCTTGTATTTAAATAACCTATGTTGTTTTAAATTATTAAAAAAGAAAACTTATTATATATATATATATATATATATATATATATATATATATATATATATATTTACGGAAAGAAGAGTATAATGAATAGTTCATATAAGGAGTGAATCCGTTTAGGTTATATTTTGTAGGGCAAATCTTTAAAATTTCAAATACCATTGACGGGGCGAACCAACCATTGTTGTAGCCCATATATCTATTTTTATGTGTGAGTTTCCTCTTGTGCGCGCACGTGTTTGTATGTGGGGGTGTATCTGTGTATTGTAGCCGCACTCTCACCTTGTATTCACTTATCATATGCACTTTAATGTACTCAAGCAGATTTATTACTTGATATATTTTGTAACCCAACTTCCAAAAACTGTGCTATGGTGCTTTCATTTTCCAGCATTAGGAGAATTTTTTTTTATTTCCTGAAAATGAGCACTTTAAATAAATAGCACAGCTCTCGAAAGACGACTAACAAGAAATAGCTTAAAATGTATTAAAGTGCTTTATTAAACATTAAAGTACATTATTTTGTTTTGTACATTAAAGTGTAAGTGGTAATGGAATACAATATAAAATTATTGCTATAGCATAAAAT